>OU342743.1:10702927-11902927 GCA_910589775.1 Avena eriantha
AAAACTGAATAATTGTTATTTGGTGTCTGCACTAAGCATGAACATTGTATCCGGATCGTGTTTGATGCAAAGTGGTTATTCCTTTAAATCTGAAAACAATGGTTGTTCAATTTTTAAGAATGATATCTTTTATGGTCATGCACCTGTATTGAATGATTTATTTCTATTGGATCTCGATAGTAGTATTACGCATATTCATAATGTTGATGCTAAAAGGATTAAACTTGATAATGATATATCTGCATATATGTGGCACTGTCGTCTAGGTCATATTGGCGTTAAACGCATGAAGAAACTCCATTCTGATGGACTTTTGGAATCACTTGATTTTGAATCATTTGATACATGTGAGCCATGCCTTATGGGCAAGATGACTAGAACGCCGTTTTCCAGTTCAATGGAACAGGCGACAGATTTATTGGAAATCATACATACTGATGTGTGTGGACCAATGAGTGTGTCGGCGCGAGGTGGATATCGTTATTTTGTTACTTTCACGGATGATTTGAGTAGATACGGGTATATCTATTTGATGAAACACAAGTCTGAAACCTTTGAAAAGTTCAAGGAATTTCAGAATGAAGTGTAAAATCATCGTAACAGAAAGATCAAATTTCTGCGGTCCGACCGTGGAGGTGAGTATCTAAGTTACGAGTTTAGCACACACATGAAAGAGTGTGTAATAGTTTCACAACTCACGCCTGCCGGAACACCACAACGTAATGGTGTGTTGGAACGTTGTAATCGTACTTTATTGGATATGGTTCGATCTATGATGTCTCTGACTGACTTGCCACTATCATATTGGGGTTATGCACTAGGAAACCGCTGCATTCACTTTAAATCGGGCACCATCTAAATCTGTTGAAACGACACCGTATGAATTATGGTTTGGAAACAAACCTAAGCTATCATTTCTTAAAGTTTAGGGATGCGATGTTTATGTGAAGAAACTTCAGCCAGATAAACTCGAATCCAAAGCGGAAAAATGCGTCTTCATAGGATACCCTAAGGAAACGATTGGGTATACCTTATATCACAGATCCGAGGGCAAGGTTTTTGTTGCCAAGAATGGATCCTTTCTTGAGAAGGAGTTTCTCACGAAAGGTGTGAGTAGTCGGAAGGTAGAAGTCGAAGAGGTTATTGAACCTTCTCTTCATGAAATGGCGAGTAGCGCAGCACCGGAAATTGTTTCGAAGTTGACTTCACCTAATGAAGAGAGAGCTAATGATATTGATCATGAAACTCCGAAAGAGGACACTACCAAACCTCGCAGGTCAAGTAGGACACGTGCAGCTCCTGAACTGTACGGCAATCCTATTATGAATTTCATGATTGATGAAATAGATGACCCTTCGACGTATGAAGAAGCGATGATGAGCCTGAATTCCAACAAATGGCTAGAAGCCATGAAATCCGAGATGGAATCCATGTACAAAAACCAGGTTTGGACCTTGGTGGACTTACCTCACGATCAAAAGGCCGTTGAGAATAAATGGATTTTCAAAAGAAAACTGATGCTGATGGTAATGTGACCATCTATAAGGCTCTACTTGTCGCAAAGGGGTTTCGACAAATTCAAGGAGTTGACTATGATGAGACATTCTCTCTCGTATCGATGCTTAAGTCGGTTAGGATTATGTTAGCAATTGCTGCATATTTCGATTATGAAATATGGCAGATGGATGTCAAAACTGCGTTCCTCAATGGTAATATTGAAGAAGAGTTGTATATGATACAACCTAAGGGTTTTCTCAATCCTAAGGATGCTGATAAGGTATGCGAACTTCAGCGATCCATCTATGGACTGAAGCAAGCATCCCGGAGTTGGAATCTCCGCTTTGATGAGGTGATCAAAGAGTTTGGATTTGTCCAAACTTATGGAGAGGCTTGTATTTACAAGAAAGTGAGTGGGAGCAATGTGGCATTTCTGATATTGTATGTGGATGACATATTATTGATTGGAAATGATATAGATCTTTTAAACAGTGTTAAAAGTTATCTAAACAGCAAATTTTCGATGAAATACCTTGGTGAAGCGCCATATATATTAGGCATTAAAATCTATAGAGATAGATCAAGGCGCCTAATTGGGCTATCGCAGAGTACATACCTTGATAAGATATTAAAGAAGTTTAATATGGACGGAAGTAAGAAGGGGTTCTTACCTTTGCAAGGCAAGACATTGAGCAAGACTCAAAGTCCGGCTACGGCGGAAGAAAGAGAGATAATGGATAAGATCCCTTATGCCTCGGCCATAGGCTCTATAATGTATGCCATGCTATGTACAAGACCGAATGTGGCACATGCTATTAGTTTGACTAGTAGGTACCAATCTGATCCAGGTTCAGAACAGTGGATAGCGGTCAAGAATATCCTTAAGTACTTGAGAAGAACTAGGGATATGTTTCTTGTATACGGAGGTGAAGAAGAGCTATTCGCTAAGTGTTATGTCGATGCTAGCTTTGACACCGATCCGGATGACTCTAAGTCTCAATCCAGATATGTATTTCTCTTGAATGGAGCAGCAGTTATTTGGAGGAGTTCCAAACAACCTGTGGTGGCTGGATCAACGACGGAGGTGGAATATGTTGCTGCTTCAGAAGCGACGCAGGAAGCGGTTTGGATGAAGGAGTTCATAACGGAACTAGGTGTGGTTCCTAGTGCATTGGACCCAATGGTGATCTATTGTGACAACAATGGAGCCATAGCCAACGCCAAGGAACCGAGTTCTCACAAGAATTCCAAGCATATTAAGCGCCAGTTTCACTCCATCCACGAGCATGTCAAGGATGGAGATATAAAGATTTGTAAAGTACAGACGGACCTAAATGTAGCAGATCCGTTGACTAAAGTTCTCCCTATGGCCAAACATGATCAACACCAGAACTCTATGGGTGTTAGATTTATCACTATGTGAACTAGATTATTATCTCTAGTACAAGTGGGAGACTGGAGGAAATATGCCCTGAGAGGCAATAATAAAGTTGTTATTATGTATTCCTCGTATATGATAGATGTTTATTTTGCATGCTATAATTGTATTGATCGGAAATATCAATGCATGTGTGTTTAATAGACAAAATGGGTTCCTAGTTATGCCTCTCTTATAGACTAGCTTGTTGATTAACAAGATGATCAAGGTTTCCTTATCATGGACATTGGATGTTGTTAATAACAAGGTCACAACAATTTTGAAATGATGTGATGAACATTCATCCGAAGTATAGCATTACGATCAATTCATTATGTTTACATTGCTATAACATCATACGAAGTAATCTTTATCCTTAGACCATGAGATCATGTTAATTGCTAACACCGGAAGAGTATCTTGATAACATCAAACGTCACACCGTAACAGGGTGACTATAAAGATGGGTTCACTGCTATGAAGGTGTTAGGTTGAGGCTCATGGATCAAGAATGGAATTTGTCAATCCCGATGACGGATAGATATACTCTGGGCTCTCTCGATGATATCACATTAAGATAGCTTGCAAGCAAGTGATGTGATCACTAGAATGTTATATCACGGGAACGAGAAAAGAGTGCATGTTGGTAACGAGATCAAACTAGGTATTTGGATACCGATGATCGAATCTCGGACATGTATTATATCATGAGACAAAGGGATTAAGTTACTAGTGTTAAAGGTTCTCACGATCATAGAAGTCATCATTGAATGTGCAGGAGTCAGTATGGATCTCTAGGTCCCGCTTCTAATTATTGATCTGAGAGGAGTCTCAATCATGTCTACATTATTCGCGAACCGTAGGGTGACACACTTAAGAGTTACCGGACACCATTTTGGAGCACATATGTTTCAGACGAAAGGATTGCAAAGCGTAGGAATTGTTTCGATAGAAACTGGAATTGTTTCGGTGAAATTGCAGAAAGTGGTTCTGCATGTGATATTGAAATGTTGCAAGGGGTTTTGTGTGAATGTTTGTTAATTAAAGTAATTAACAAAATTCTGAATAAATTTAATAAAAGAGTTTTATTAAATGAGAGAGCATTAAACTTAGAGAATTTTAATGCATTTAAAGTGGAGACTTTAAAAGAGAATGTGAAGAGGCATTTTAATGTGGAGGGAGTTACCACCACATGAATGGAGGAGGTGAGGGGTCACCTCCATGAGGCGCCGGCAATAGAGGGGGTACCCCCCTCCTCTATAAAAGGCCCCCCTCTTCCTCCTTCCACACACCTCCTCGTGAAGGATCTCTCTCCCCCTCTAGAATTATTCCCCCATGGTCTCGGATTAGCGAGATACATGTTCCCGGTGGCATTTCGTCTGGAAGGAGTTGTTGCTTCCACTGCATCGCTGGACCGGGGAGGTGGAGGTTGTCCGGTGGCTTGAACGTGTGTGCGAGGACGGATGCGGTGCTGATGTGCGGCGCTTGGACTTCCACATGATCTTGAGATCGGCAAGTGTACGACTACATCAACCACGAGTTCCTACTCGTTAACAAAACTCGTTGTCTTCGAGGGTATGTTCTCCATGGATATATGTCCACCCGTTGCTCTATATCTAGTAGATAGATCTTGGCGTATAGTTCTCATCGTAGGAAATTTTTTGTTTTCTATGTTGCGGACCCAACAAATCCACCTATGGATCCACCAGTGTCATTGCATGTGTGTTCATTTTGCATACCACATATGGATCCACCAGAGTCATTGAAATATAATGTGTGTTCTGTTTAGAGACACAACATGGATCCACAAGTGTCATTGCATGTGTGTTCTTTTTACTAACAACAACGGGAGTCATTGCATGTGTGTTCTTTTCACATACCACATATGGATCCACCGGTGTCATTGCATGTGTGCTCTTTTCACAATCCACCTATGGATCGACCAGTGTCATTGCATGTGTGTTCTTTTTACTCACAACAACCAGAGGGATAGCATGTGTGTTCTTTTCAGATATCACATATGGATCCACCAGTGTGATTGCATGTGTGTTGTTTTCACAATCCACCTATGGATCCACCACTGTCATTGCATGTGTGTTCTTTTTACTAACAACAACCAGAGTCATTGCATGTGTGTTCTTTTCACATACCACATATGGATCCACGAGTGTAATTGCATGTGTGTTTTTTTCACAATCCACCTATGGATCCACCAGTGTCATTGCACGTGTGCTCTTTTTACTAACAACAACCAGAGTCATTGCATGTGTGTTCTCTTCAGAGACCACACATGGATCCACCAGTGTCATTGCATGTGTGTTCTTTTTACTAACAACAACCACTGTCATTGAAATGTGTGTTCTCTTCAGAGACCACACATGGATCCACTAGTGTCATTGCATGTGTGTTCTTGTTACTAACAACAACCAGAGTAATTGCATGTGTGTTCTTTTCACATACCACATATGGATCCACCAGTGTCATTGCATGTGTGTTCTTTTTACTAACAACAACTGGAGTCATTTCATGTGTGTTCTTTTCACATACCACATATGGATCCACCAGTGTCATTGAAATGTGTGTTCTCTTCAGAGACCACACATGGATCCACCAGTGTCATTGCATGTGTGTTCTTTTTACTAACAACAACCAGTGTCATTGAAATGTGTGTTCTCTTCAGAGACCACACATGGATCCACCAGTGTCATTGCATGTGTGTTCTGGTTACTAACAACAACCAGAGTCATTGCATGTGTGTTCTTTTCACCTACCACATATGGATCCACCAGTGTCATTGCATGTGTGTTATTTTTACTAACAACAACTAGAGTCATTTCATGTGTGTTCTTTTCAGATACCACATATGGATCCACCAGTGTCATTGAAATGTATGTTCTCTTCAGAGACCACACATGGATCCACCAGTGTCATTGCATGTCTGTTCTTTTTACTAACAACAACCAGTGTCATTGAAATGTGTGTTCTCTTTAGAGACCACACATGGATCCACCAGTGTCATTGCATGTGCGTTCTTGTTACTAACAACAACCAGAGTCATTGCATGTGTGTTCTTTTCACATACCACATATGGATCCACCAGTGTCATTGCATGTATGTTCTTTTACTAACAACAACTAGAGTCATTTCATGTGTGTTCTTTTTAGATACCACATATGGATCCACCAGTGTCATTGAAATGTGGGTTCTCTTTAGCGACCGCACATGGATCCACCAGTGTCATTGCATGTGTGTTCTTTTTACTAACAACAACCAGTGTCATTGAAATGTGTGTTCTCTTTAGAGACCACACATGGATCCACCAGTGTCATTGCATGTGCGTTCTTGTTACTAACAACAACCAGAGTCATTGCATGTGTGTTCTTTTCACATACCACATATGGATCCACCAGTGTCATTGCATGTATGTTCTTTTTACTAACAACAACTAGAGTCATTTCATGTGTGTTCTTTTTAGATACCACATATGGATCCACCAGTGTCATTGAAATGTGGGTTCTCTTTAGCGACCGCACATGGATCCACCAGTGTCATTGCATGTGTGTTCTTTTTACTAACAACAACTGGAGTCATTGCATGTGTTCTTTTCACATACCACATATGGATCCACCAGTGTCATTGCATGTGTGCTCTTTTCACAATCCACCTATGGATCCACTAGTGTCATTGCATGTGTGTTATTTTCACATACCACATATGGATCCACTAGTGTCATTGAAATGTGAGTTCTCTTCAGAGACCACACATGGATCCACTAGTGTCATTGCAATTGTGTTCTTTTTACTAACAACAACTGGAGTCATTGCATGTGTGTTCTTTTCACATAACACAGATGGATCCGCTAGTGTCATTGCATGTGTGCTCTTTTCACAATCCACCCATGGATCCACTAGTGTCATTGCATGTGTGTTCTTTTTACTTACAACAACCAGAGTCATTGCATGTGTGTTCTTTTCACATACCACATATGGATCCACCTGTGTCATTGCATGTGTGCTCTTTTCACAATCCACCTATGGATCCACCAGTGTTATTGCATGTGTGTTCTTGTTACTAACAACAACCAGAGTCATTGCATGTGTGTTCTTTTCACATACGACATATGGATCCACCAGTGTCATTGCATTTGTGTTATTTTCACAATCCACCTATGGATCCACCAGTGTCATTGCATGTGTGCTCTTTTTACTAACAACAACCAGAGTCATTGCATGTGTGTTCTCTTTCGAGACCACACATGGATCCACCAGTGTCATTCCATGTGTGTTCTTTTTACTAACAACAACCAGAGTCATTGAAATGTGTGTTCTCTTCAGAGACCACACATGGATCCACCAGTGTCATTGCATGTGTGTTCTTTTTACTAACAAACAACTGGAGTCATGTTATGTGTGTTCTTTTACATACCATAGATGGATCCACCAGTGTCATTACATGTGTGTTCTTTTCAAAATCCACCTATGGATCCACTAGTGTCATTGCATGTGTGCTCTTTTTACTAACAACAACCAAAGTCATTGCATGTTTGTTCTCTTTAGAGACCACACATGGATCCACTAGTGTCATTGCATGTGTGCTCTTTTTACTAAAAACAACTGAGTCATTGCATGTGTGTTCTCTTTAGAGACCACACATGGATCCACGAGTGTCATTGCATGTGTATTATTTTTACTAACAACAACCAGAGTCATTGAAATGTGTGTTCTCTTCAGACACCACACATGGATCCACCATTGTCATTGAAATGTGTGTTCTCTTTAGAGACCTCACATGGATCCACCAGTGTTATTGCTTGTGTGTTCTTTTTACTAACAACAACTAGAGTCGTTTCATGACTATTCTTGTCACGTACCACATATGGATCCACCAGTGTCATTGAAATGTGTGTTCTTCTCATTAACCACAACTAGAGTCATTGGATGTCTGTTCTCTTCAACTACCACATATTTATCCACCAGTGTCATTGAAATGTGTATTATTTTCAACTACATCCGTTGGCCACAAACAATCGGGACGCAGAGCTAACCAGCAACCGCTCTAGGCTTCTATAAGACACGATCCCCGATTGTTAGGCGCCGTTGGATCGAGGTGCGTGGACGATAAGGATGTCCTTCACGAGGGCGATCCGCGAGAAGTCTGTTCTACGAACTGATTGGTAGTGGCAATGACCCTGGGCATACGTCCTTGCCCTTATCCCCTTAACCTCAGGTCCAAAGATCAGATTGTGTTCCTTCATCGCCATGGAGAGGGAGAGGCCCAAACTCAGCTTGCACGAGGCTCAGATGTTCGCCCACTACGACATACTCATGCCGCTGTTCGCGAGGCTTCCGGACGGCTTTGAGCTCAGCTATGCCAGGGTTCCTATCGCACTGCTCTTGCGCGACAACACGTTGGCGAGACAGGTCGAGGAGTGCCGCCGCCAGCTGTTGGAGCGAAAGAGGGCAATGGCGTGGTAGTCACGCACGAACGCGTACTAGCGAAAGCTATTCAAGAAGGAGCGGGCTGCGTTGATTGAGTTGTGCAGAACCCACCTACGGGAGATCCACCAGGATCTGCGCAACCCCGAAGGGACGCAACGCTTCTAGGCAGTGCCTGGGCGTACAACCTCCACCGTTATCGATGCAGCGCGCCATGAAGAATCCATGAGGAGGAGGAATGATGTTGGGAACGTCGGCATCGATTCCGACGCGGAGGAGGCTGGTGGCGACACGGACAACATCGTCAATGATGGAGACTGCAGGGAGCGTCATAGTCGATTAGGGCCACTTAAGCATAAATTAAATCTATGTACGGTATCTTAATGCGCTCTTTGGATCTGGGTCACTTGAGTCATGGTCGATTATCGTCATAATCTATATATGTTGGCCATGTTTTAGTTGTCTTTGTCTTTGAAACTAGTCGATCGTAACTCGTCCGATCCTGAAAATAAAGTCCGCGCGTTCCTGGCATATCTGATGGGACAATACGCTGACTCTGCTCCCTGCACTTGATGGCACAGCCATAATTTGGAGTGCGCCAGAGGAGAAGGGATCGAGCGTGTTGTAATAGTGTACTACTCCTGTCCAGATATAACTGACTTAGTTTTTTTAGATATTTAATAAATGTGTCTATACCCAAAACATGTCTAGATACATGTTTTAGGTTTCTCTATCTTTCAAACTAATCAAAAGTCGTCAAATTCTGAACAAACAAAGTCATTGCGTTCACATCTGATGGGACAATATGCTAACTCTGCTACTTGATAGCACATCCATAATTCTGGAGTGCGCCAGAGGAGATGGGAATGCAAGGGAGATGGAACTAGTAGCCGCGTCCAAACACAGGTAAAAAATTAATGTAATAATATTTAAACAAATTGTAATCTGGTCCACATGAACCCATCACAAACACGTTGCACGCGCCAGATATAAATAAAGACGACACGGCTAGTTTAGTTTCAATGATATAATTCAACATACGACGTTACTGTGCCCGCATCTTTCTGCTCCTCTTATTAGTCTGCTAGCCCACGCTGCATTAAGCATCAGTTGATGAGGATAAAAAATGATAAAATGGCAAATAAAACAATTTTTAAGCTTACCTTTCATCCGGAGAATCGTACAAAGATGAAATTGGCAGGGATTTATTATTTCTCCTGTAGTTAGCCGAAAGATCCTCAAGAACATCCTCAATCACCCCTGCAACTTCTTCATATTCTAATACACCTCCATTATTTGCCCTTTCCTCCCCGTTCCACTTACCCTTTTGTTTCTTTTCACACCCTTTTCTCGCCGGCACCTCCACTTCTTCATAAATTGGCTACTTATGTACGTTTTCCTCCGAGTGCTCATCACCGTCTTCGCGCTACTCTTCCTCCAGTTCTGGCTGAGAAGCCTCATTTTTTGCCACCGGGGTGTGAACAGGAACAATATCATGTGTAACTGGGTTTTTGCACAACCTCTTGATATGGCCTAATTTGCGACAACGTTTGCATTTCCTTTTCCTAGCTCCCAGCCTTGAACCTTTATCAGTGGAGGCTTTGATCCTTAGCTTTCTAGGCCTCCCAGGTGGCCTCCTAAGAACTGGTGGTTGAAGTTTGCACCCTGGATCGACAATCTTCCAATCATTTTCATCGGCCATAGGTGGTACGTTTTCTGCATAAGTTGCACCAAACTTGTCCACAGAGAAATAGTTGTCGACATAGTTCTCTATTTCATCTCTGCTACCTCTAAGCTTTAAGATGAAGTAAATTGCATGGTGACATGGCAGACCAGTAATCTGCCACTGCATGCATGAACAAGTCTTGTTTCCAATGTCTACAGTGTACCTCCGTTCACTTCCACGCTTGTATTCTGCGTAAACCTCAGCCAACTTCTGACCATCCTCAATCTTTATCATTCCCATTGCCCTGGTTCTTGCATTCAGTAACATAACCACCTTTGGAACTATTTTATGGCCTAAAAAATTTCTTGCACAAAATATTTGCCTTAAATCTATATTCACCATTATGCACTATCTTATTGCATCCAACAAAATAACAATTCCAAGTGTCTTCATGCCTGAAATCTTATCATTGAAACTCTCGGCCAAATTATTGTAACCAAAATCCACCTTGCTTAACTCACCAAACTTGCTTCTGGCCCATAGCTTGGTGTGCTGTTCTTCAAGGTATTTTTCACCTTTGGCACTACATACATGTTCTGCAAGTAAGTAGCATGCGTGCTTGGGGTGTATGTGTATGCTGATCGCCACAAGTCCTCTTCAAAGATCTTTCCTTTGAACTTCTTCGTGAAGTTAGTAGCGAGGTGCCGCATGCATTCCCTATGCTCAACCCCAGGAAACACAGCATCAACAACATTCTCAAGACCCACGCATGCACCGATGTGTACCACCAAGCCTTCAGGGTGACCAATTACTTCCCGTAGTCGCTGCATGAACCATGTCCAGCTTCATTTCATTCACCCTCAAGAACATCATAAGCTACGGGTAGAAGCCAATTATGCGTGTCGAAAGCAGAAGCAACATGTCCCTTGAACTTCCCTGTTAAAGAAGTTGCGCCTATTGCCAAGTATGGCCTGCAGCCATCTAGGACCCTTCCAGCATGCCTTCAGGCAGACAAAACATCTCCTGAAGCATATCTTATCTGCCTGCTTATACCTGACCCCCCTCGAGACCTTTTCTCTTCCTTTCACAACCTCGTAATCGATGTCAACAACACTACCAGGTGATGTTTTCTCTACCTGAGCTTTGAAACTATACAACATATGAAAACTGTCATTCCACTTTCCTTGAATGAAGTCTACATCCATCTCCTTCCCATCAAAGACTCTGTGGTAAGGAATCAGAACGTTAAACTTTTTGCTAATCTTTGCTTTGAGTTCGGCAGTTCCAATGTTATGATCTGCCTCACCTAGTCAAGTACAGTAGCAGCAATCCACTTGGTAGTCGCTCGTCTAATTTTACCACTTAAAGAATTATTAGGGCAGTTGTGTTTCTTCGTGTTTACTTTGATCTGCATTCGATAAGAATCCAAATAATTCAGAGCTAGTTATCAGCAGAATAAATATGAGAAAGACTGAAACTAAATGTAGCTATTGCAACCTGAAATGGGTGTCCACCCCGCATTGGAGATTCATGTAATCTCCATTTACACACATTACTTTCCCTACAGTGCACCCTAAATCTCTTTTGGTCGCTCTTTTCAATGATAAATTCGAACCCAAATCGGATTGCATAGGTTGCAACTGTTGATGACCCACAAGTATAGGGGGTGTATCGCAGTATTTTTGATAAGTAACAGTGTCGAACCCAACGAGGAGCAGAAGGTGATGGCTAGTGGTATGGATCAGGAATTCTCTGCAAATACTTAGCAAACGGATTTTTAGGGGTTTTTGATAAAGCAAGTAAACAAAGGACGAGTAAATAAAACACGGTAGGAATAAATGCAACGAGTGGCCCAATCCTTTATGCAGAAAAGGACAAGCCGGTTGTATTACTTAAGTTGACCAAACGTTCTCGAGGACACATGGGAAGACTGTCAAGTGGTTTCGCTTCATATAGTTTATTAATCTTCTTTAGCTTCCTAAGTGTTGTGTGGGTGAACCTGTGCTAATGTACCGACCTTCTTAGGACTAATACATACTTGTGATTATACCCCTTGCAAACATCCGTAAGTACAAGAAAGTAATTAAGGTAGAAACCTAACCACAGCTTTAAACTCTAAGACCCTTACGTTCCTTGTGCAATGGTTTCCTAACGGGGGTTCAGGTTTCTGTCACTTCGGCAACCCCTACGATTAGTAGCCAAATACACAATGCATTCCCCTAGGCCCATATAGGTGAAGTGTCATGTAGTCGACGTTCACATGACACCACTAGAAGAAGTACACCACAACTTAAATATCAAACTATTGAATCTTTCTCAACATAACTCCACTACTAACAACATGACTTCTCCCATGTCCTCAAGAACAAAGTGAACTACTCACAAGACATCATATGGATCATGATCAGAGATGGAATAATGATGTATAACAATCTGAACATAAACAATAATTCAATGGTTCACTCAGTAGCATCAACTACAAAGAGTAATCAACACTGGGAAAGTTTCCCCTATGAACTATGCAAGATTCAACCTAATTGTTACAGCAATATGGAGATGGTGATGATGATGATGATCCCGACGAAGTCTAGCTTGATGGTGGTGTTGATGGTGACGATCTCCCCTCTCCGGGAAGGAATTCCCCCGGCAGAAATCTGTCTGCCGGAGAGATCTTTCGCTCTCGGTGTTTTTCGCCCCACAGAGGCGGCGGAATCTTTCTGTGGTCGCTCCCCGAGTCTTAGGGTTTCGGGAGGATAATATACGCCAGAGGGGAGTTCCAGTGGTGGACCTGGGTGGCCACACCACCTGGTGGCGTGGCCTAGGCTGGCCCGCGCCAGGGGGTGGTGTGGGCCCCCTGTGGCCCATCTCCAGCCCCCCTTCTGGCTTCCTTCGTCTTCTGGAAAAATAGGATTTTCCGTATATTTTCCCGGATTTTCTGAACTTCACGAATTTTGCCTCCAAACAGCACCTTTTCCATCAGAATCCTGACTGTAGCAGTCCATGCTCCAAAAGTCATCAACCATGCAAAAATAGATGAAATAACATAAGTATCACCTCTCAATACGAAATATATCAATGAATAACAGTGAATTATGACATAGAATAGTGATGCAAAATGGACGTATCAACTCCCCCCAATCTTAGACTTTGCTTGTCCCCAAGCGAAACTGAGCTCAATAAACATGACCTCAGGTTTATGGAGTGAAGAGTCGATAAAAGAATACGGACAAGAAGCATCACATTCATAAAATACATAGATCATAATAGAAGACAACTCACTATTATATAACTCAACTTGCAATGAGTAAAGGCAAACTTAGCTCTTGGTCGAAGAATAGTTGATAATTGATAATGGCAAACTTAGCTCTTGGTCGAAGAATAGTTGATAATTTGCTGGAGTTCACAAGTAACTGGTTTTCGATGATAGCTTTCAAAGTAGTAAACATCAAGATAAGAGCAATGTGCAAAACAAGGAAAATAAGCAACATGATTGAATAAATCATGATATGAATGAATGAAACACAACAACTCAAAATACTTGCTGAGATAGAAGGGAGTAGGTTTACTGACTCAACTAAAAAGTAAAAGAAAGGCCCTTCGCAGAGGGAAGCAGGGATTGGAAGTCTCATAAAGAGCTCCCAAAAATTATGATACTTACTAGCTTTCAGCTCTCATTGCCCCTATCATAGGCATCTTTAGGTGATTAAGGTTAAAGTGATCAAATATGAGGATATGCATTGACAAGCTGTAAATTGAGAATCTCATGTCCCTTGAATACGAGGGCCGCTCCTCATGCTACTCAAGTTTAGTCACCGGTAAGTTCGTGTCATCGTAAGCATATGTGTATCATAGAGAACCGCCAACGGGGTACCCCTTGCCCGATGATACGGAAGAATCCCCATATCAAAATGACAAGGCAAGCAGACAACAAGCATCTCAGCAATCTTCTTATTTACCATGGGAATATGGTGCTTTTTTCTCTCTTTCCTCTTGTCATAATCTCTTTTTTCTTTTTCTCTTTTTTTTCAATCTCTATCTCTTTTTTTATAAGAAGAATGCTTCATAGATACTCGTTATGGTTACGTTGCAGGTTTCCACCATGTCAGCATGGATTAGACCAGCGGCCTAGGCGTTTCTCTAACACACATACATAACTCCATGGACTTACAAGCTCCCCTTTCATTTCACACCGACGACATCCATAGACAAAAGAACATGATATCAACTAGGTACAAAGTACTAGTGCAATGTTGAAAGCGTTCCCCATGACAGCATGGTTCTGCTAATTCACAACTTACAAAGCGCAAGCATATACGCAACATAGGTGAGCACAATGGTTCAAGTTTATTAAGTGCAAGAAAGTAAAGTGTGCCATCAAGTTCGTGAGAGCTTTAATCACTACTTTTCACATAACAAGTTTAATTTGGGAGGTAGATAAAACAAGAATTTACTTGGAATAGCAATAATGCTAATAGGTAGGTATGGTGGACACAAATGGCAAAGGTTTTGGTTTAAGGGATGGATGCACGAGAAGAATTCCCTCTCAGTACATGTTTTTGGCTAGCAAGGCTGGGTAGCAAGTACAAGAGTTGAAGGAAACAAACAAACATATAAGTGATAAAAGCAAACATGCAACCTTCCTTGGAAGCACAAAAGATCTTAACTAGAGAATACTAAACTTATGAGCAAATCAAGAAAGAAAGATGATGAAATTATATTTCTTTAGAATACTTTTATCTTTTTCATTCAACTCTCAAAAATAGTGTTACTACTAACCGAGCCAGGTTTGCCAAAACCAACTAAATTAACTCAATGATCCCAAAGTGATACCAATACTAACAACAAGATCAATCATATAACCACGAATTGAAAACTAATATAAGCTATGCAAAAGAGTGAATGATAGAACTTCTCATTAATAAACCATAACGGCAACTCACACCAAGGGACACATATCTAACAAGAGAGGGGACACTTCCATAATGCAAACCATACTACATAATAACTTCTCTATTCATGATATGACTCTACTAAAAAGGTAAAAAGATAGAAGATAGTGATGTGATGCCACGGCACTCCCCCAAGCTTGGAACAAACCAAGGGGATGCCAAACCTGATGATGAATTACTCCTTCAGTGGTGGTGGTATCCTCTCAATGAGCTCTCTGATAAGTTTCCCCAAGTCCTCAATCTCAAAGGTGAGATTACGAATAAGTTGCGAATTTTGCTCAATGCGGCTCATGATCATGTCGGGTTGAGAATTCCAGCTCTTGCTATTCTTTCCCCACTCTTCCTCCTTGAAGTCTTCTTTTCCTGCATGGCTAGAACGAGGCAAATCCCAATTGGAGGGTAATTTCTCATTGGGCATATTCTGGTATTGATGCTCATGGATAAGGGTATGGAAAGGATTCCTGGTGCGTGGAGGAAGTGACCATGGAGCCAAACTATGACTAGGAGCTTTCCCCCCAGTCTGCATCCATGCAGTCCTTCTAATCCTGGCAGGGTTCGCCACCACTCCAATGCTTGCAATGGTAGTGTCGGTGTGCTTTGCCTCCTCTTCACCTTCAATCTTGATCTCCTTCTCCTTCCTGGGGTCTTGGAGGTCTTCCTCCATAGGCTCCTTCCCTTTATCCTTGGCAGACACCATTGTGCTTCTAAGCTTTCAAAGATAGTTCCTGGCAGAAATAGATCGAAACAAAAACATGATGAAAACACGATATACGAACCTTGGTAGATCCGGGGGATTATATATTACGAAGTTTCATAACAAAAGGAAAGTTCTGGGAGAAAACGGGTCGGAAACGAAGTCTGGGGTGGCCACACCACCTGGTGGCGCGGCCAAGGGTGGGCCCGCGCCATAGGGTGGTGTGAGACACCCTGGCTCCATTTCCGTCCCTCTTTCGCTTCGTAACTTTCCTTATTGGCTAAAAACTGCAAAAATATAGCAGGATAGTATTTTCGCGGAACTTTTCTTACCATAACTGTTACCTATTTGAAAACAGACTCTGTAGGTCTCTGAATTTGATCCTTGATGAATTTCTCTGGAGTTATAACTTGAAAGGCATCAACATCTTCATTGTAAGAATCTCCAGCAATATAGTGCTTGAGTCGCTGCCCATTCACTACTTGTGTAGTATTATCCTTTAAGGAAGAAATTTGTATTGCTCATGAACGGTATACTTCTTCAATAATGAAAGGTCCTTCCCATTTTGTCAGTAGCTTTCCTGCAAAAAATATGAGACGAGACCTATACAATAGAACTTTCTCACCAACATGAAATTATATCATAAGTATTCGCTTGTCATGCCATCTTTTAACTTTTTCCTTGAAGAGCCTAGCATTTTCATAGGCTTCACTCCTCCATTCATCTAAAGAACTTAAGTCAAATAATCTTTTCTCACTAGCGAGCTTACAATCTATATTTAGTTCTTTAACTGCCCAGTAAGCTTTATGTTCTAATTCTAAAGGTAGGTGACAAGCTTTCCCATAAACCATTTTATAAGGAGACATCCCCATAGGATTTTTGTAGGCAGTTCTATAAGTCCATAAAGCATCATTCAACTTTTTAGCCTAGTTTTTTCTAGATCTATTAACAGTCTTTTGCAAGATGGATTTAAATTCTCTATTTGATAACTATACTTGCCCGCTAGTTTGGGGGTGATAAGCTGAAGCAATTCTATGATTAACATCATATTTAGCAAGGGTCTTTCTAAAACCACCATGAATAAAGTGAAAACCCCCATCAGTCATGAGATATCTAGGCACTCCGAACCTCGGAAACATAACATCCTTAAGCATTTTTAGAGAAGTTTCCCCGTCAGCACTCTTCGTAGGAATGGCTTCTACCCACTTAGTAACATAATCAACGGCAACAAGAATATGAGTATAACCTTTCGAGGGAGGGAAAGGACCCATAAAGTCAAATCCCCATCAATCAAAGGGTTCAATAACTAGAGAGTAGTTCATAGGCATTTCATTGCGTCTAGAAATATTACCAACACGTTGACATTCATCACAAGATAAAAAAAACTTTCTTGCATCTTTAAAAAGGGTAGGCCGGTAGAAACCTGATTGTAGCACCTTTTGTGCAGTTCTATCTCCTGCATGATGTCCTCTATAAGCACTACCACGACATTTACGCATTATCTCCTTTTGTTCATATTCTGGAACACATCTTCGCATAATACCATCCACTCCTTCTTTGTATAAGTGTGGGTCATCCCAAAAATAACGCCTCAAATCATAGAAGAACTTCCTCCTTTGTTGAGTTGTAAAAGTTAGAGGCAAATACTTGGAGACAATAAAGTTAGCATAATCAGCGTACCAAGGGTTCCCTCGCGAGCTTACCCCTACTGCGGCTAACTGCTCATTTGGGAAACTATCATTAACAGGCATAGGGTCAAAAGAGATGTTTTCCAATCAAGATAAATTATCAGCTACAGGGTTTTCAGCACCTTTCCTATCTACTATATGTACATCAAACTCTTGTAAAAGCAGCACCCATCTAATAAGCCTAGGCTTAGCGTCTTTCTTCGTCGTAAGGTATTTAATAGCAGCATGATCAGTATGAATGGTGACTTTTGAGTCTACAATATAGGGCCTAAACTTATCACAAGCAAAGATGACAGCTAGAAATTCTTTTTCAGTAGTAGCATAATTCCGTTGAGCAGCGTCTAGAGTCTTACTAGCATAATGAATAACGTTTAACTGTTTATCAATACGTTTCCCAAGGACAGCACCTACAGCAAAATCAGTAGCATCACAAATTATTTCAAAGGGGAGACTCCAATCAGGTGGTTGAACAATAGGGGCTGTAGTTAAAGCCTTCTTAAGAGTTTCAAAAGCTTTCTTACAATCATCATCAAAAACGAAGGGTACATCTTTTTGAAGAAGATTAGTGAGGGGTTTTGATATCCTAGAAAAGTCTTTAATAAACCTTCTATAGAAACCAGCATGACCAAGGATACTACGAATACCTTTGATGTCTCTTGGACATGGCATCTTTTCAATTTCCTCAAACTTAGCTTTATCAACTTCTATGCCTCTTTCAGAAACTTTATGCCCGAGGACAATCCCTTCATTAACCATGAAGTGGCATTTCTCCCAATTAAGAACAAGATTAGTTTCCTCACATCTCTGCAAAACTTTATCAAGGTTGTGCAGACAATTATCAAAAGAAGTTCCATAGACAGAAAAGTCATCCATGAACACATCTACAATTTCCTCACAAAAACCATGAAAGATAGCAGACATGCACCTTTGAAAAGTAGCAGGAGCATTACATAAACCAAAAGGCATACGTCTATAAGCATAAGTTCCGTAAGGGCAAGTAAAAGTAGTTTTTTCTTGATCTTGTTGTTTAACAGCAATTTGAGAGAAACCAGAATAACCTTCAAGAAAACAAAAATGGGTCTTTTTAGACAACCTTTCCAACATTTGATCAATAAAAGGAAGCGGGCAGTGATCTTTCATAGTAACTTTATTGACTTTTCTAAAATCAATGCACATCCTATAGCCTACTACTATTCTTTGAGGAATAAGCTCATCATTATCATTAGGAACAATGGTCATACCTCCTTTTTTAGGAACACAATGAACAGGACTAACCCATTCACTGTCAGCAATAGGGTAAATAATACCAGCATCAAGGAGTTTCAATACCTCATTCCTTACCACTTCCTTCATCCTAGGATTTAAACGTTGTTGGTTCTCTACTACTGGCTTTGCATCTGGTTCTATGTTGATAGAATGCTGACATATAGTAGGTGAAATCCCTTTTAAATCATTCAGAGTATAGCCCATAGCTCCTTGGTGTTTCCTAGAAACCTCCAATAACCTTTCTTCTTCCTTTCCTGAAAGTTTAGCGCTAATAATAACAGGATATATCTTTTTATCATCAATATAAGCATATTTAAGATCATCAGGGAGAGGTTTTAGATCGAAAACCGGATCCTTTTTAGGTGGCAATGTAGTACCCAAGTCTTCTACAGGCAAGTTATGCTTAAGCATCTTAGGCTGATCACGGAGAATCTTGTCAATCTCATTCCTTTCTTCCATGAAGATTACACTTTCATGATCTTCCATAAATTACTACAAAGCATTGTTAGGAGCAAGAGAAATAGAAGCAAGTTGTTCAACTCTAAAATCCTCATTATGGGTTTCCTCTTCACAAGGTTCTTTAGCAAATTTCGAGAAATTAAACTCATAAGATTCCCTAGCAAACTTAGTCAAGATTTTCTCCCTTTTGCAATCTATAATAGCACCACAAGTACTCAAGAAAGGTCTACCGAAAATGATAGGGTAAGTATTACTAGCAGCTGAACCAAGTACTAGAAAATCAGCAGGGTACTTAATCTTACCACAAAGAACTTCCACATCTCGTACAATGCCAATTGGAGAGATGGTCTCTCTATTAGCAAGGTGAATAACCACATCAATCTCTTCCATTCGCAGGGACTGATTTCGTGCATAATTTCTCTGTAAAGCTCATAAGGAATAGCACTGGAATTTGCACCAATATCACATAAACCAGAATAGCAATGATCACCAATTCTAACAGAAAGCACAGGAACACTAGCTTTTTTAGTTCAGGATGTGAAACAATATTAGAAGCATCCTCAAAGAAGACTATGTGTCCATCTTCTATGCTTTTGGTGACAAGGTCTTTCACAATTGCTACCACAGGTTCAACGTTTATTTGTTCATCAGGTTTTATAGTTCTCTTTTCACTTTTGGTGATTACATTAGTTATCATAGGATGATCCTTTACCTTTTCTGGGAAGGGAATCTTCTCGATATAAGGTTCAGGTAAGATGGGATCAATAATGCAATACTCAGCACTCCCAATAGGAACACAGTCAACAATATCTTTGTAAGGTGCATGGTATTTATTCCATCCCCTTTTTGGAATTTCAATATAAGAAGCAAAAGCACTAAAGCAATTCGTAATAACTTGCAAATCAAGACCATAAGCATTACTAATATTTTCAAAGTCATTAGTTCCCATAAAAGATTCAATGCATTCATAATCATAATTTATACCTGACTTTCTACCTTTGTCATTCTCCCAAGCTTCAGTATTCTCTTGAATACGGTCCAGAAGATCCCAATTAGCTTCTTCTTCCATGCGAGCGAATGATCCAGCACAAGAAGCATCCAATAAATCCTTATCATGAAGAGAAAGCCTTGCATGAAAGTTATTGATAATAATATTGTTGGGGAGCTCATGAATGGGACATTTGAGCATTAGTAACTTCAATCTCCCCCAAGCTTGAGCTGTACTCTCTCCATCAAGAGGCCAAAAGTTGTATATTTGACTCCGATATTTATGAATCTCACTAGGAGGATACAACTTTGAATAAAAGAGAGGCACTATTTCCTCCCATTCCAGAGCTTGACCTTTCTTCAGCAGCTTATACCATTCATCAGCTCTTCCTTTTAGTGATAATGAGAATAACTTCTTCTTAACTTGATCTGTAGTAATACCTGCACACTTGAACAACCCGCATAATTCGTGTATAAAGATCAAATGATCATCGGGATGGAAAGTTCCATCCCCAACATAGTAACACGATCAATAATTCTTGTAGGTATTTTAAAAGCATCATTCTCAGCAGGTGGTGGCTTATCTACTACCTTAGTAGTGATAGTAGCATTATCAAATAAGAAACTCAGCGAATTATCCATAACAAAAATAAAGCAACTAACAGAAGTAAACAATACTCACAGTAGAAGTTTCCTTTACCAGTTCCACTCTCCAATACCGCTTCACTCTCCGGCAACGACGCCAGAAAATAGTCTTAATGACCCCCAAGTAGCGGTGTATCGCAGTATTTTCGATAAGTAAGAGTGTCAAACCCAACGAGGAGCAGAAGGTGCTGGCTAGTGGTATGGATCAGGAATTCTCTGCAAATACTTAGCAAACGGATTTTTAGGGATTTTTGATAAAGCAAGTAAACAAAGTACGAGTAAACAAAAGACAATAGGAATAAATGCAGCAAGTGGCCCAATCCTTTATGCAACAAAGGACAAGCCGGTTGTATTACTTAAGATGACCAAACGTTCTCGAGGACACATGGGAAGAGTGTCAAGTGCTTTCGCTTCATATAGTTGATTAATCTTCTTTAGCTTGCTAAGTGTTGTGTGGGTGAACCTGTGCTAATGTACCGACCTTCCTAGGACTAATACATACTTGTGATTATACCCCATGCAAACATCCGTAAGTACAAGAAAGTAATTAAGGTAGAAACCTAACCACGGCTTTAAACTCTAAGACCCTTACGTCCCTTGTGCAATGGTTTCCTAATGGGGGTTCAGGTTTCTATCACTCCGGCAACCCCTACGATTAGTAGCCAAATACATAATGCATTCCCCTACCCCCATATAGGTGAAGTGTCATGTAGTCGACGTTCACATGACACCACTAGAAGAAGTACACCACAACTTAAATATCAAACTATTGAATCTTTCTCAACATAACTCCACTACTAACAACATGACTTCTCCCATGTCCAGAAGAACAAAACGAATTACTCACAAGACATCATATGGATCATGATCAGAGATGGAATAATGATGTATAACAATCTGAACATAAATAATAAGTCAATGGTTCACTCAATAGCATCAACTACAAAGAGTAATCAACACTGCGAAAGTTTCCCCTATGAACTATGCAAGATTCAACCCAATTGTTATAGCAATATGGAGATGGTGATGAGGGTGCTGATGGTGATGATGATGATGATCCCGATGAAGTCCAGCTTGATGGTGGTGTTGATGGCGATGATCTCCCCTCTCCTGGAAGGAATTCCCCCGGCAGAAATCTGTCTGTCGGAGAGATCTTTCTCTCTCGGTGCTTTCCGCCCCGTAGATGCGGCGGAATCTTTTGGTGGTCGCTCCCCGAGTCTTAGGGTTTCAGGAGCATAATATACGCCAGAGGGGAGTGCCATGGGTGGACCAGGGTGGCTACACCACCTGGTGGCATGGCCTAGGCTGGCCCGCGCCAAGGGGTGGTGTGGGCCCCCTGTGGCCCATCTCCAGCCCCCCTTCTGGCTTCCTTCGTGTTTTGGAAAAATAGGATTTTCCGTATATTTTCCCGGATTTTCTGAACTTCGCGAATTTTGCCTCCAAACAGCACCTTTTCCTTCAGAATCCTGACTGCAGCAGTCCATGCTCCAAAAGTCATCAACCATGCAAAAACAGATGAAATAACGTAAGTATCACCTCTCAATACGAAATATATCAATGAATAACAGTGAATTATGACATAGAATAGTGATGCAAAATGGACGTATCAACTGCATATCTGCAGTCCTCCACATTATCAAAGATAGTCCCCTCATCAATTGTAGGATTGTCCCTGTCAAAGTGTATCACTGGCATGTCCTCGTCTTCGTCATCGTTTCTACATCCCATTTCCACATCTTCACATTCCTCTTCCTCATCAGTCCCATAGTCAGGCTCAAAGTTCGAATCAACCAAATATTCCCTACTCTCCATCCTATCAGGGTCAGCAGCCACGTCTGGATATGCTTTCTCATCATCATCCGCACCGCCACACATTTCAGTGCCTTCATGCTCGCTTGACAAAGCATCATGCTCAAGGATAAAATGTACAGACGTCCTGCGGTTACCAACACATATCCTTGCCATCACCACGGGACTAGAAACGCTAATTGGGGTATGTAGAAAAGGAATCACAGTTCTTACCCTTCAATGTGGACGCACGGCACCTTCTCCGGGCTCCATACCTCCAAAGCTCTGCACCCCGCTTCCTCTCCCCCTATTTCGTTGTCCTCTATGCTCTCCAGACTTGAAGGAGATTCCGTGCTCTCCAGCCGCGCAGGAACCATATCCATGCTCTCAAGCCTCACAGAATCCATCTCCGAGCGGGATCCGGATCACCCATGTCATTGGGCCCCTAACCCAACGACCGACTCTCGGTTTTTGTTTCTAGACGCGCCTGGGCGGTGGACGGCGGTAAGGAGATAGGGCAGGGAGGGGAGGGGACGTGAGGGGATGACAGGGAGGGGAGGGCGGGAGGACGATGACCCAACGGGACGACGAGAGCGGCGCACGACTGAGCAAAGTGGCGGTGGCAGGAGCAGAGGAGCGGAGCAGAGCTGGTTGCGACAAAGCATGGAAAATTGCACAGTAATGTGTTGGTGGGTGGCACCAGCCCTCGAACCTGGGACGTGCGCCGTCGGAGGTGGAGGAGGCGGTCCCGCCAGTCAGAAAACATGCCACCTGTCAGCACACTATGCACGGTAGCACTTCATGGAATTTTTTAGCGGGTCCCACATGTCAGTCTGTTTGATCAAAACTTGCATGCAGTGCATGGCTGGTTCACACGCTAGTTCCGAAAAAAATCCCGTTGATCCAAACTTGAAGTGGCAGTTCCGCTTCTTCTCCCTCGTCTCCTCGCAGTGGCAATTCCACTTCGTCTCCCTCGTCTGTTATCCTCTTCTTCTCCTTGTAGTGGTAGTTCTTCTTTCTTCCTCGATCAAAACATTCCCACACGTAAGCCATGCCCAGTAGCCGGATGAAGAGGAACTGGTCCGATCTCCCGGCCAACCCACTTCGCAAGATCGCTGACTACTTGCTAGAGAAAGAAGAGTACGTCGACACCGATGCTGCTTGTCGGGAAGTCTGCACCGATTGGCGCCGCACTTTAAAGGTGCCCGAATTCTATCTCAACAACTAGATCATGATAGATCACACACTTCCAGACGTTGGCGACTTCACCTTCCTCAACCTTGCCACTGGTCGTTGCTTCAGGACAAATCTAATGGACGTCCATCACAGGTTCACATTCTCATCCGATATTTATTGGTATTTTCCATTGTAAACATCTTAGTGCTAACTGACCCTCTTCTTCCAAAATATTCTACTTCGTCGGTGTTTCTCGTGGCGTCATCTTGCTTGCTTAGAGGGTGGAGCCGTACCAGATTCGGCTTCTAAACCCAATCACTCATAAGTCTAGCACTGATTTTCAAGCACACATACCATATGATCTTTCTGCAATCTATTGTCGTGATGAAGTCCCCGATGATGGTGTTCGTTTGCACTAATTATCCAGATCATATTGCATGGGCCGATGAGAGCACCCCAACGGGGCAAATCAATGAATCATTTGGAGAAGGATTGTATTCGCCACCTCCTGCTATGCTTCTGGACTGCATGACGGCATTCCGAAGGTAAGTATATGCATTACTTGAGAATGGAGACATCTTGTCGACCAACATCAAGTTAGAGCAGCGCGCGAGCACTGTCACGATGGCCAAAATAAATTTGGCCCCAGTCTTTGAATAGGTACGCAGAACTTACAAATTTTACCTTGTGGAGTCAAATGGTGATCTGCTTCTTGTGTACGGATATCGCCAAAGGGCAACCGGTGTTGTACCGGGTGGACACGGAGAACCGCTCTCTCGAGGCCGTCGGTGACATTGGAAGTTGTGCCCTCTTTGTTGATTACAATCGGTCTATCTCCATTGACACCAGGTTACACCCCACAGTCAAACCCGGTTGCATATACTACAGGAATTATATCAGACTGTACGATCATGAGGTCAAGCCTGGGAAGAGGAACCAACAATGACGTATGGCTTAAGTCTGGAACATACACCGAGGCCTTACCCTCTGGACGAGATACTAGCAGCACATTGCAGACGGAGAGAGTTCTCTGAATATGTGTTGCAGCACGCGGGAGCCGACGATGATGAAATATATAGGGGAGAATGAATCCTATATTCATCCTATGTTATTTGCTAGCATTTTCAGGTCTAATTTTCGAAGTAGAAATTTGTACTGTATTTATATTATTTCGATCAGCAGTATGCGTATTACCTTTCAGACAAAATTTTAGTACTTTCAGAATTCAAAGTATTTATTTTTAGTAGCTTCTTTCAGAATTCTCTGTGTTCGACATGGGCATCAGCTCAGCGCCGGAATTCAGGTTCCACATGGAAAATTGCACAAAAATGTGTTGTTGGGCGGCACCAACCCTCGAACCTAGGATGCGTGTCGTCGAAGGTGGAGGAGGCGGGCCCGCCAGTCAGAAAACATGTCACGTCGGCATCCCCTTTTTCTGATGCCCTTTAAAAAAAGAAAACACGCCATGTCGTCATCCCCTATTTCTGATGGTGTTGCTACAATCGAAGTCGTATGGTGGCATATAAATAATATCGTATAAACATAAGGGCACAGTCATCAACATTTCTAAAATGAAACCCGGTCCCGTCTCCTACATGTCCTGGTACACTGCCCGATCAGGTGGATAGCCACGACCAATCTTTTTAATACGTTCGCACCCTTATGCTGAGAAGGGAAATAAAGATTGAGCAGTTAATGCAACGAGTGTCGAATTATTACCCTCTAAGGAAATGGGAGATGGTTATTTTCACACGTGCCCGTAGTGCAAACCTACTGTCAGT
Source organism: Avena eriantha (assembly GCA_910589775.1). Taxonomy (NCBI): domain Eukaryota; kingdom Viridiplantae; phylum Streptophyta; class Magnoliopsida; order Poales; family Poaceae; genus Avena; species Avena eriantha. The sequence continues at coordinate 10,728,376 of OU342743.1, forward strand.
CTTTTACTCCCCTTCTCCGACAAACCATAGTTCACCTTGCGCAGATCCTCCGCGCCGCACCAACTAGGGTAACATGGCCCCGCCTAAGCAATCGTCGCCACCATGACAGCCGCCAAAACTGGGGTATTTAGCCCCTCTAAGGCTGGCCATGAAGCTCTACTTCAAGGCCGGTCTCCCATTGCCCTCTCAGGCGGATGATTTCCCCGAATGTGCTGAATCAGCCGCGACGGCGACGGCGGCGTCATTGGGGCCAGATGCGGCAAGCAGGGCCAAGAGACCGTTGTGGGGAAATCGCGCAGCGGCATTACAGAATGCTCTAGGCAGTAGGAACAAGGTACGTATCAAATCGTTCACGAGAGCATGCCGTCGAGGGTACACACCCTCGAACAGGGCAGCGCCAAGGTCTAGGAACTCTCGCGTCCATGCTTCGGCACAGACTACCTTACCGCAGTGGGGGAGGCTGGGAGCACGCCGTCTGCGGCAAAGACGCTCAATCCTACGCACCGTCGGAGGCCGTATCGTGGCGGCGACTAATGACCCACAAGTATAGGGGGTGTTTCGCGGTATTTTCGATAAGTAAGAGTGTCGAACCCAACGAGGAGCGGAAGGTGCTGGCTAGTGCTATAGATCAGGAATTCTCCGCAAATACTTAGCAAACGGATTTTTAGGGGTTTTCGATAAAGCAAGTAAACAAAGTACGAGTAAACAAAAGACAGTAGGAATAAATGCAGCAAGTGGCCCAATCCTTTATGCAGCAAAGGACAAGCCGGTTGTATTTCTATAGATGACCAAACGTTCTCGAGGACACATGGGAACACTGTCAAGTGCTTTCGCTTCATATAGTCGATTAATCTTCTTTAGCTTGCTAAGTGTTGTGTGGGTGAACCTGTGCTAATGTACCGCCCCATCCAACACTAATACATACTTGTGATTATACCCCTTACAAACATCCGTAAGTACAAGAAAGTAATTAAGGTAGAAACCTAACCACAGCTTTAAACTCTAAGACCCTTACGTCCCTTGTGCAATGGTTTCCTAACGGGGGTTCAGGTTTCTGTCACTCCGGCAACCCCTACGATTAGTAGCCAAATACACAATGCATTCCCCTAGGCCCATATAGGTGAAGTGTCATGTAGTCGACGTTCACATGACACCACTAGAAGAAGTACACCACAACTTAAATAACAATCTATTGAATCTTTCTCAACACAACTCCACTACTAACAACAAGACTTCTCCCATGTCCTCAAGAACAAAACGAACTACTCACAAGACATCATATGGATCATGATCAGAGATGGAATAATGATGTATAACAATCTGAACATAAACAATAATTCAATGGTGCACTCAATAGCATCAACTACAAAGAGTAATCAACACCGGGAAAGTTTCCCCTATGAACTAATGCAAGATTCAACTCAATTGTTACAGCAATATGGAGATGGTGATGAGGGTGCTGATGGTGATGATGGTGGTGATGATGATGATGATGATCCCGATGAAGTCCAGCTTGATGGTGGTGTTGATGGCGACAATCTCCCCTCTCCGGGAAGGAATTCCCCCGGCAGAAATCTTTCTGTCGGAGAGATCTTTCTCTCTCGGTGTTTTCCGCCCCAAAGAGGCGGCGGAATCTTTCTATGGTCGCTCCCCGAGTCTTAGGGTTTCATGGGGATGATATACGCTAGAGGGGATAGGCTGGAGTGGGCCCGGGCGGCCACACCACTCCCAGGCACGGCCTAGGCCTGCCCGCGCCATGGGGTGGTGTGGGCCCCCTGTGGCCCACCTCCACTCCATCTTCTGGCATCCTGAGTCTTCTGGAAAAATAGGATTTTCTGTATATTTTCCCGAATTTTCTGATCTTCGCGAATTTTGCCTCCAAGCAGCACCTTTTCCATCAGAATCCTAACTGCAGCGGTCCATGCTCCAAAAGTCATCAACCATGCAAAAATAGATGAAATAACATAAGTATCACCTCTCAATATGAAATATATCAATGAATAATAGTGAATTAAGACATAGAATAGTGATGCAAAATGGACGTATCAACTCCCCCCAAGCTCATACTTCGCTTGTCCCCAAGCGAAACTGAGCTCAATAAACATGACCTCAGGTTTATGGAGTGAAGAGTCGATAAAAGAATACGGACAAGAAGCATCACATTCATCAAATGCATAGATCATAATAGAAGACAACTCACTATTATATAACTCAACTTGCAATAGGTAAAGGAAACACAATAAAGATACATAAAGTGAATCATAATTGGTAATGGCAAACTTAGCTCTTGGTCGAAGAATAGTTGATAATTTGCCGGAGTTCACAAATAGCCGGCTTTTCAAAGATAGCTTTCAAAGTAGTAAACATCAAGATAAGAGCAAATGTGCAAAGCAAGGAATATAAGAAACATGATTGCATAAATCATCATATGAATGAATGAAACATATCAACTCAAAATACTTGCTGAGATAGAAGGGAATAGGTTTACTGGCTCAACTACAAAGTAAGAGAAAGGCCCTTCAAAGAGGGAAGCAGGGATTTCAAGTCTCATAAAGAGCTCCCAAAAATTATGATACTTACTAGCTTCCAGCTCTCATTGCCCCTATCATAGGCATGTTTTGGTGGTTAAGGTAAAAGTGACACAACTAAGAGGATATGCTTGACAAGTTATAAGTTGAAATCTCAAGCCCCTTACTTATGAGTACCGATCCTCATGCTACTCAACTTCAGTCACGAGCAAGCTCTTGTCATTGTAAATACATGTGTATCATTGAGAACCGCCAACGGGGTACCCCTTGCACATGACACAGGAGCTATCCCATAATCAAAATGACAAGGAAAGGAGACAGTGAGCATCTCAGCGATCTTTTTATTTGCTATTTGCATAGGTTTTTACTGAGGATGCTTCATAGAATGCTCACTATAGTTATGCTGCAAGTTTCCACCATGATTAGGCATGGCTTAGGCTAGCAGCCCAGGCGTTTCTCTAACACACATATAAACCCCATGATCTTACAAGTTCCACTTTTATTTCACACCGCCGGGATCCATAAGCAAAAGAACATGATATCAACTAGGTACAAGTACCAACGAAGTGTTGAAAGCGGTCCCCATGATACATGGTTCTGCTAACTTCAACTCATAGAGCGCAAGCATATACGCAACAAAGAAGGACCCAATGCTTCAAGTTTATTAATTGCAAGAAAGTAAAGTGTGCCATCAAGTTCGTGAGAGCTTTAATCACTAATTTTCGCATAACAAGTTTAATTTGGGAGGTATATAAAACAAGAATTTACTTGGAATAGCAATAATGCTACTAGGTAGGTATGGTGGACACAAATGGCATGGGTTTAGGTTTAAAGGAGGTGGATGCACGAGAAGAATACCCTCTCAGTAGAGGTTTTTGGCTACCAAGGCTGGGTAGCAAGTATAAGAGTTGAAGGAAACAAACAAACATACAAGTGATAAAGACAAACATGCAATCTTCCTTGGAAGCACAAAAGATCTTAACTAGAGAATACTAGACTTATGTGCAAATCAAGAAAGAAAGATGATGAAATTATTTTTCTCTAGAGTACTACTATCTTTTTCATTCAACTCTCAAAAATAGTGTGCTACCGACCGAGCCAGGTTTGCCAAAACAACCTAAATTAACTCAATGATCCCAAAGTGCTACCAATACTAACAACAAGATCAATCATATAACACGAATTGAAAACTAATATAAGCTATGCAAAAGACTGAATGATAGAACTTCTCATTAATATTTCATAAGGGCAACTCGTACCAAGGGATACAAATCTAACGAGAGAGGGGACACTTCCATAATGCAAACCATCCTACATAATAACTCCTCTATTAATGTATGACTCTACTAATAAGGTAAAAAGATAAAAGATAGTGATATGATATCGTGGCACTCCCCCAAGCTTGGAACAAATCAAGGGGATGCCAAACATGATGACGAATTACTCCTTTGGTGGTGGTGGTATCCTTTCGATGAGCTCTTTGATCAGTTTCCCCAAGTCCTCAATCTCGAAGGTGAGATTACGAATCAGCTGTGAGTTTTGCTCAATGCGGCTCATAATCATGTCGTGTTGAGAATTCCAGCTCTTGCTATTATTTCCCCACTCTTCTTCTTTGAAGTCCTCTTTTCCTGCATGGCTAGAATGAGGCAAATCCCAATTGGAGGGTAATTTCCCCTTGGGCATATTCTGGTATTGATGCTCATGGATAAGGGTATGGAAAGGATTCTTGGTGCGTGGAGGAAGTGACCAGGGATCTGAACGGTGATGAGGAGGCTTCCCTCCAATGGCTGGATTTTCCACCACTCCAATGCTTGCAATGGTAGTGCCGGTGTGCGGATGTTGGCCTTGCTCCTCTTCAACTTCACTCTCGATCTCCTTCTCCTTTCCGGGGTCTTGGAGGTCTTCATCCATGGGCTCCTTCCCTTTATCCTTGGCAGACACCATTGTGCTTCTAAACCTTTAAAGAGTATGTCCTGGCAGAAACAGATCAAAACAAAAACACGACGAAAACACGATATACAAACCTCGGGGGATCCGGGGGGGTTATATATTCCGAAGTTTTATGTCAAAAGGAAGGTACTGGGAGAAAACGAGTCAGAGGCGGAGTCCTGGGTGGCCTCACCACCTGGTGGCGCGGCCAGGGGTGGGCCCGCGCCATGGGATGGTGTGGGCCACCCTGGCTCCGTTTCCGTCCATTTTTCGCTTCGTAGCTTCCCCTATCGACTGAAAACTGCAAAAATATAGTTGGATTGTATTTTCGCGGAACTTTTCTTACCAGAACCGTTACCTACATGAAAACAGACTCTGCAGGTCTCTGAATTTGGTCCTCAATGAATTTCTCTGGAGTTATAACTTGAAAGGCATCAACATCTTCATTGTAAGAATCTCCAACAATATAGTGTTTGAGTCGCTGTCCATTCACTACTTGTGTAGTATTATCTTTTAGAGAGGAAATTTTTATTGCTCCTGAACGGTATACTTCTTCAATGATAAAAGGTCCTTCCCATTTTGATAGTAGCTTACCTGCAAAAAATCTGAGACAAGACCTATACAATAGAACTTTCTCACCAACTTGAAACTCTCTCTTAAGTATTCGCTTGTCATGCCATCTTTTAACTTTTTCCTTAAAGAGTCTAGCATTCTCATAGGCTTCACTCCTCCATTCATCTAAAGAACTTAAGTCAAATAATCTTTTCTCACCAGCGAGCTTACAATCTCTATTTAGTTCTTTCACTGCCCAGTAAGCTTTGTGTTCTAATTCTAAGGGTAGGTGGCAAGCTTTCCCATAAACCATTTTATAAGGAGACATTCCCATAGGATTTTTGTAAGCCTTTCTATAAGCCCATAAAGCATCATTCAACTTCTTAGCCCAGTTTTTTCTAGACCTATTAACAGTATTTTGCAAGATAGATTTAATTTCTCTATTTGATAACTCTACTTGCCCGCTAGGCTGGGGGTGATAAGCTGAAGCAATTCTATGATTAACATCATATTTAGCGAGGGTCTTCCTAAAACCGCCATGAATGAAATGAGAACCCCCATCAGTCATGAGATACCTAGGCACTCCAAACCTGGGAAAGATAATGTCCTAAAGCATCTTTAGAGAGGTTTCCCCATCAGCACTTTTCGTAGGAATAGCTTCTACCCACTTAGTAACATAATCAACGGCGACAAGAATATGAGTGTAACCCTTCGAAGGAGGGAAAGGACCCATAAAGTCGAATCCCCAACAATCAAAAGGTTCAATAACTAGAGAGTAGTTCATAGGAATTTCATTGCGTCTAGAAATGTTACCAACACGCTGACATTCATCACAAGATAAAACAAATTTTCTTGCATCTTTAAAAAGGGTAGGCCAGTAGAAACCTGATTGTAGTACCTTTTGTGTCGTTCTATCTCCTGCATGATGTCCTCCATAGGCGCTACCATGACATTAACGCAATATCTCTTTTTGTTCATACTCTGGAACACATCTTCGCATAATACCATCAACTCCTTTGTATAAGTGTGGGTCATCCCAAAAATAATGTCTCAGATCATAGAAGAACTTTCTTCTTTGCTGAGCTGTAAAAGTCGGAGGCAAATACTTGGAGACAATAAAGTTAGCATAATCAGCATACCAAGGGCTTCCTCGTGAGCTCACTCCCACTGCAGCTAACTGTTCATTCGGGAAACTATCATTAACAGACATAGGGTCAAAAGAGATGTTTTCCAAACGAGATAAATTATCAGCTACAGGATTTTCAGCACCCTTTCTATCTACTATATGTAGATCAAACTCTTGTAAAAGAAGTACCCATCTAATAAGCCTAGGCTTAGTGTCCTTCTTCGTCATAAGATATTTAATAGCAGCATGATCAGTATGAATGGTTACTTTTGAGTCCACAATATAGGGCCTAAACTTGTCACAAGCAAAAACAACAGCTAGAAATTCCTTTTCAGTAGTAGCACAATTCCTTTGAGCAGCGTCTAGAGTCTTACTAGCGTAATGGATAACGTTTAGCTTTTTATCAATACGTTTCCCAAGAACAGCACCTATAGCAAAATCACTAGCATCACATATTATTTCAAAGGGTAAACTCCAATCAGGTGGTTGAACAATAGGGGCTGTAGTTAAAGCCTTCTTAAGAGCTTCAAAAGCTTCCTTACAATCATCATCAAAAACGAAGGGTACATCTTTTTGAAGAAGATTAGTAAGGGGTTTTGATATCCTAGAAAAGTCTTTAATAAACCTTCTATAGAATCCAGCATGACCAAGGATACTACGAATACCTTTGATGTCTCTTGGGCGTGGCAACTTCTCAATTGCCTCAACCTTAGCTCTATCAACTTCTATGCCTCTTTCAGAAACTTTATGCCCAAGAACAATCCCTTCATTAACCATGAAGTGGCATTTCTCCCAATTAAGAACAAGATTAGTTTCTTCACATCTCTGCAAAACTTTATCAAGGTTGTGCAGACAATTATCAAAAGAGGTTCCATAGACAGAAAAGTCATCCATGAACACTTCTACAATTTCCTCACAAAAGCCATGAAAGATAGCAGACATGCACCTTTGGAAAGTAGCAGGGGCATTACATAAACCAAAAGGCATACGTCTATGCATAAGTTCCATAAGGGCAAGTAAAAGTAGTTTTTTCTTGATCTTGTTGTTTAACAGAAATTTGAGAGAAACCAGAATAACCATCCAGAAAACAAAAATGGGTCTTTTTAGACAACCTTTCTAACATTTGATCAATAAAAGGAAGCGGGTAGTGGTCTTTCTTAGTAACTTTATTGACTTTCCTAAAATCGATGCACATGCTATAGCCTACCACTATTCTTTGAGGAATAAGCTCAACATTATCATTAGGGACAACGGTAATACCTCCCTTTTTAGGAACACAATGAACGGGACTAACCCATTCACTATCAGCAATAGGGTAAATAATACCAGCATCAAGGAGTTTCAATACCTCATTCCTTACCACTTCCTTCATCTTAGGATTTAAACGTCGTTGGTGCTCCACTACTAGCTTCGCATCTGGTTCTATGTTGATAGAATGCTGACATATAGTAGGTGAAATCCCTTTCAAATCATCCAGAGTATAGCCCATAGCTCCTCGGTGTTTCCTCAAAACATCCAATAATCTCTCTTCTTCCTCCCCTGAAAGTTTAGCGCTAATAATAACAGGATATATCTTTTTATCATCAATAAAAGCATATTTAAGATCATCAGGGAGAGGTTTTAGATCGAAAACCTGATCCTTTTTAGGTGGCATCGTGGTACCCGAGTCTTCCACAGGCAAGTCGTGCTTAAGCATCTTAGGTTGATCATGGAGGATCCAGTCAATCTCATTCCTTTCTTCCATGAAGATTTCACTTTCATGATCTTCCATAAATTGTTGCAAAGCATTGTTAGGGGCAAGAGAAATAGAAGCAAGTTGTTCAACCCTAAAATCCTCATTATGGATTTCCTCTTCGCAAGGTTCTTTAGTAAATTTCTAAAAATTAAACTCATAAGATTCCCCATCAAATTTAGTCAAGATTTTCTCCCTCTTGCAAACAATAATAGCTCCACAAGTACTCAAGAAAGGTCTACGAAAAATGATAGGGTAGGTTTTACTAGCAGCCGAACCAAGTACTAGAAAATCAGCGGGGTACTTAATCTTACCATAAAGAACTTCCATGTCTCGTACAATACCAATTGGAGAGATGGTCTCTCTATTAGCAAGGTGAATAACCACATCAATCTCTTCCAACTCGCAAGGACTAATATCATGCATAATTTCTCTATAAAGCTCATAAGGAATAGCACTGGAACTTGCACCAATATCACATAAACCATAATAGCAATGATCACCAATTCTAACAGAAAGCACAGGAACACTAGCCTTTTTAGTTCTATTGGGATGTGAAACAATATTAGAAGCATCCTCACAAAATACAATGTGCCCATCTTCTACGCTTTTAGTGTCAAGGTCTTTCATAATTGCTACCACAGGTTCAATGTTTATTTGTTCATCAGGTTTTACAGTTCTTTTTTCACTTTTAGTGATTACATTAGTTATCAGAGGATGGTCCTTTACCTTTTCGGGGAAGGGAATCTTCTCGATATAAGGTTCAGGTAAAATGGGGTCGATGATGCAATACTCAGCACTTCCAATAGGGGCATAGTCAACAATATCTTTGTAAGGTGCATCGTATTTGTTCCATCCCCTTTTTGGAATTTCAATATAGGAAGCAAAAGCTCTAAAGCAATTCGTAATAACTTGTAAATCAAGAACATAAATATTACTAATATTTTGAAAGTCATCAGTTCCCATAAAAGATTCAATGCATTCATAATCATAATTTATACCTGACTTTCTACCTTTGTCATTCTCCCAAGCTTCAACATTGTCTTGAATACGATCTAGAAGGTCCCATTTAGCTTCTTCTTCCATACGAGTAAATGATCTAGCACAAGAAGCATCCAATAAATCTTTATCATGTAGAGGAAGCCTTGCATAGAAGTTATTGATAATAATATTGTTGGGAAGCTCATGAATGGGACATTTGAGCATTAGTAACTTCAATCTCCCCCAAGCTTGAGCTGTACTATCTCTATCAAGAGGCCAAAAGTTGTATATTTGATTCCGATCTTTATGAATATCACTAGGAGGATAAAACTTTGAATAAAAGAGAGGCACTATTTCCTCCCATTCCAGAGCTTGACCATTCTTCAGCAGCTTATACCATTCCTCGGCTCTTCCTTTTAGTGATAATGAGAATAACTTCTTCTTAACTTGACCTGTAGTAATACCTACACACTTGAACAACCCGCATAATTCGTGTATAAAGAGTAAATGATCACCGGGATGGACAATTCCATCCCCAACATAGTAATTACCCATAACACGATCAATAATTCTTGTAGGTATTTTGAAAACATCTTTCTTAGCAGGTGGTGGCTTATCTACTACCTTAGCAAGGGTAGTAGCATTACCAAATAAGAAACTCAGCGAATTATCCATAACGAAAATAAAGCAACTAGCAGAAGTAAACAATACTCACAGTAGAAGTTTCCTTTACCAGTTCCACTCTCCAATAGCGCTTCACTCCCCGGCAACGGCGCCAGAAAATAGTCTTGATGACCCACCAGTATAGGGGGTGTATCGCAGTATTTTCGATAAGTAAGAGTGTCGTACCCAACGAGGAGCAGAAGGTGCTGGCTAGTGGTATGGATCAGGAATTCTCTGCAAATACTTAGCAAATGGATTTTTAGGGGTTTTCGATAAAGCAAGTAAACAAAGTACGAGTAAATAAAAGACAGTAGGAATAAATGCAGTAAGTGGCCCAATCCTTTATGCAGCAAAGGACAACCGGTTGTATTACTTAAGATGACCAAACGTTCTCGAGGACACATGGGAAGAGTGTCAAGTGCTTTCGCTTCATATAGTTGATTAATCTTCTCTAGCTTGATAAGTGTTGTGTGGGTGAATCTGTGCTAATGTACCGCCCCATCCAACACTAATACATACTTGTGATATACCCCTTGCAAACATCCATAAGTACAAGAAAGTAATTAAGGTAGAAACCTAACCACAGCTTTAAACTCTAAGACCCTTACGTCCCTTGTGCAATGGTTTCCTAACGGGGGTTCAGGTTTCTGTCACTCCGGCAACCCCTACGATTAGTAGCCAAATACACAATGAATTCCCCTAGGCCCATATAGGTGAAGTGTCATGTAGTCGACATTCACATGACACCACTAGAAGAAGTACACCACAACTTAAATAACAATCTATTGAATCTTTCTCAACACAACTCCACTACTAACAACAAGACTTCTCCCATGTCCTCAAGAACAAAACGAACTACTCACAGGACATCATATGGATCATGATCAGATATGGAATAATGATGTATAACAATCTGAACATAAACAATAATTCAATGGTTCACTCAATAGCATCAACTACAAAGAGTAATCAACACCGGGAAAGTTTCCCCTATGAACTAATGCAAGATTCAACTCAATTGTTACAGCAATATGGAGATGGTGATGAGGGTGCTGATGGTGATGATGGTGGTGATGATGATGATGATGATCCCGATGAAGTCCATCTTGATGGTGGTGTTGATGGCGACGATCTCCCCTCTCCGGGAAGGAATTCCCTCGGCAGAAATCTTTCTGTCGGAGAGATCTTTCTCTCTCGGTGTTTTCCGCCCCACAGAGGCGGCGGAATCTTTTTGTGGTCGCTCCCCGAGTCTTAGGGTTTCATGGGGATGATATACGCTAGAGGGGATAGGCTGGAGTGGGCCCGGGCGGCCACACCACTCCCAGGCACGGCCTAGGCCTGCCCGCGCCATGGGGTGGTGTGGGCCCCCTGTGGCCCACCTCCACTACATCTTCTGGCATCCTGAGTCTTCTGGAAAAATAGGATTTTCCGTATATTTTCCTGGATTTTCTGATCTTCCCGAATTTTGCCTCCAAACACCACATTTTCCATCAGAATCCTGACTGCAGCGGTCCATGCTCCAAAAGTCATCAACGATGCAAAAATAGATAAACATAAGTATCACCTCTCAATATGAAATATATCAATGAATAATAGTGAATTAAGACATAGAATAGTGATGCAAAATGGACGTATCAACGACCAAGCATCTACACTCAGCATGATGGATTGTTTGACAGCCGGAGCCGGCGGCGGGCATCAGCTCAACCCCGGAATTCAGGTTCGAGTTCACATGGACCTACGATCCCGAGAAGGAGATGCCGAATTTTAGTTTTGAAGAAATCCTTGCGGCAGCGCGGATGGTCCAACTGAACCGGGACTGGCGCATGCAAATCGCTCGTGCATGAACGATGCAGATTTCTTGTAGTTTGACGGGAAGGCAATAGATCAGTTTGGGTTAAATGATTAAAGAACTTATGTCCTCTCAAGGAAATTGGCCAGCCAACTTTTTTGGTGGAGATCTGTAGTTTCTTCAGTGTAGAATAGTTAAGTTCAGACTTAAGAATGGCTTTTGTAGATGAAATGCTGACGAATTATTCTATAAACTAGTAGGAAGTTTAGCCCACTTTTTGTGCACGTATAAGACCCTTTTGTATGGCAGTACTACTGTCATAAGAAAATACTATCAAGTATCTATTTCCTTCAATTACTAGTCGTGGTTCAATCCAGTTAACTGGCATCTTTTTATCCCAGACTATAGATTTTGCATCTCATATGTGTGCTGTAAACCATTTTCCTTTGTCTTGTGTTGCCTTCAAAATGGTCCTGCAGTTCAACGTGTTACAAATGTAGCTACCTTGTACTTGAAGAGGAGATGGACTATATTTTCCTAGCATCCACAGAATTGACATTCCTCATTGCCAGACCACCCTCTTTTCATGAGGTTGTCCTTGGTTATTCACAGAAATTATAAAGCATGGTGTTCAACTACATCGATTCAAACTATGACACACACACACACTACATCAAATTCATTACCCACACATACCACATCGATTCAAACTATTACACACACATACTACTTCAAACTATTATACACACGTACTACATTGATTCAAACTATTACACATTTTTAGTCGATGCTAACTTCCTGCTACGCTCTTCATACTACAAATTCATTAGCCACACATACCACGGCAATTCACTAGAGCTCTGTCTTCACTCGAGGGAAATCAGAACTACCAGCTCGTCCAAGCCCGGTTCCCCCACCGAAACAGTGTGCGTCGTCGCGAAACGGTGGTGGTCCTGTGCCATCGATCCTTCAGGCCAACACTGCAGGCGACGAGGATGCTTTATGGCAGCCTCTTCAGGGCCATGAATGCCATGTACCGATTCCAGAACCTCCTCCAGGTGGATGATGATCGGGTGCTTCCAGCAAAGTTGTCGCCCTGCCCTGCTTGGAATCTGCACCTCGTACATCTTAGGAACGGTGTCAGGATCTTTCAGCCAGACCTTTACCTCGATGGCCCATCTGTGCTCGGTGGCACGATTTCCACCAGCTCGCCGCCAAGGCTACTGACGACCTGCTTGAGGGCCTCTAGCTCTCAAGCATCAAATGGGAGGTTGTCAAAGCCGAGTTTGGAGAAGAAACGAAGCTGCCCCAAGCGATCGTCCCACCCACAGGCGCGATGCCAATGCATGAAGCTCATTTTCTCCGTGCCTCGGTGTCTGAGCTGTGCTCGAACCGGACGAAAAAATCAAATGGCGGCGCGCATACCTCAATGTTGACCTAATTTCGTCTGATCCCAAAACGAGACCTGAAAGCCGACAGCAACTCTGCCGGCGACACGGCGGGACGGACGCCTAGCACGGTGGCCATGAGAGTGTGGTCGTCGAACTGCTGTGCTAGGGCTACCATGCCTGGGGTGCGCGGCAGCATGCAACTTCCCGAGGCCGGTCGCCGGCCTGGATCGCCCGACAGGACGCGCTCTGCCATGCGAGAAGGACTAGCCAGAGGCGAGATATTAGTCCGGGGACGTGAAGCTCCGATACGGCGGACGATGCAACGGCGACGGCTGCGAGCTTCAATTAGAGGCGTGGGAGGTTGATCGGACATGGCGGGGACACAAATTAGAGCAAGTGCGAGCTCTGATCTGAGACGAGCAGCCGGAGCTTAGCAAATGTTATGGGGAGTGGAGCAGGGGAGAAGACCAGAGCAGAGCACAGAAATAGATTTGGTCCACTTAGGGATCTGGTCCACGCAGGGATAAGCTAGTCCACGACCGCAAAAGATAACGGGGAATACTGACATGGCGGGCCAAGAAGAGTTGACCTAATGGTGGTATTAGAGTTCAACCATTTTTCGTCTGGTTCAAACGACCGTTTGGCCGTTAGATTTGTATTCACCCCCATTTGGCCCTTCTGGACAATTAGCGATTCTACTATGACCCCTCCGCGCGATTGATGACAACTTGGGTACCGCGGTGCACTCACCCACGAAGTTTGGTACCGCAAACGAACATTCCCCTATGATAGGGGCAATGAGAGCTTAAAGCTAATAAGTACCATAATCTTTTGGAAGCTCTTTTTTGAAACTTGAAATCCTTGCTTCCCTCTTTGAAGGGCCTTTCTTTTACTTTTATGTTGAGACTCCATCTTCTATCTTTTTGCACCAGTTGGGAGAGAATAGTGGCCATTCTTAGTTTAATGCGCATTGTCCCAAAACTTTGTTGATTGATGCATAGCTTGATATTGCTTGTTCTTAACTATTTGTATCTAGTCATCCTTATGAACATCAAAGGTGTCCTATGCATTTATATTTGTTGTACCATGAGGGACAAGCTGAATGCCACTCTTATTATGCTTTTTGTTTGTGAAACAATCAAACGTCTTTCAAGGTATGTTATTCATGATCCTTTGTTTGTATCTTTTCATGTTATAGCATAGTTGCTATGTCTTATTGTTAGAACTCTATCTTCCATGCTCATGTTAGAGTACTTTGATCCCAGCTATCAATTCTTTGCAAGTACCTTGTTTGTGATGGTGCATGTCACCTCAAAAATTATTCTTTTTATCACTTACTTACTCAAGGACGAGCAGGAGTTAAGCTTGGGGATGCTTGATACGTCCTAAACGTATCTATAATTTTTGATGCTCCATGCTAGTTTTATATGATCTTTCTTGTGTTTTGTTCATATTTTGAAGTATTTCTTTACATTTTCTGGGACTAACCTATTAACAAGATGCCACAGTGTCAGTTGCCTGTTTTCTGCTGTTTTTGGTTCTAGAAAGTCAGAAAAGTAATATTCTCGGAATTGGACGGGACAAAACCCAAAGTCCATATTTTGTCGTGGGACACACGAAGACCGAAGGGGAGACAAAGTGGCAGAGCAGGGTAGCCGCACCCCCTAGGCGGAGGTCACCCCAGGCCACGCCAGGGCAGGGTGTGGGCCCCCTGGCCGGCCACCGACCTTGCCCCTTCGCCTATAAGAAGTCCCCGATGCGAAAACCCTAAGTACCCGATCAAAATTCCATGAAAGAGTCTGTAGCCACCATCATCTTCATCCCTAGATCGGGAGGGATTCTAAAGCTCTTCCCGGCACCCTGCCGGAGGGGAGAGATCACCCTGGAGGCCTTCTTCATCACCATGCAAGCCTCCAGGATGATGCGTGAGTAGTTCCTCCTTGGACTACGGGTCCATACAATAGCTAGATGGTTAGTTCTCCTCCTCTGTGCTATCATATTTAGATCTTGTGAGCTCCGTTCATGATCAAGATCATCTATTTGTAATCCTATGTGTTGTGTTTGTGGGGATCTGATGGATATTGAGATGCTATCTCGGATTGATTATTGATTCTATCATGTCTGTGTTGTTTGTGATCTTGCATGCTCTCCATCGCGTGTAGCTACCTTGGCCAAGTAGATGCTTCTGACTCCAAGAGGGAGTATTTATGCTCGATAGTGGGTTCATGCCTCTAGTAATCTGGGGAAGTGACAGAAATCTGTAAGGTTGTAGATGTGTTGTTTCCACTAGGGAGGAAACAACGGTCTTTTGTTCATGGAACATTAGTACTGTTTACTTTACACACTTTGCTTAATGCAATAATCCGTTGCTTGCTACTTAATACTAGAAGGGGTTAGGATGATAACCAGAAGGTGGATTATTAGTCATAGATGCAGTTGGATTACGGTCTATGTATATTGTTGTAATGCCCAATCAGATCTCACATGAGTCTTGATGGCTAGTATATGCTTGGTTGCTTTCTCAAGTCTGTCAATTGCCCCACTGTAATTTCACCCAACACGCTGCTTTCTTAAGGAGAATCACCTCTAGTGAACTATGGACCCCGGTCCATGCTTTGATCATTAATCTGTTGTTACTGTTTTACTGTTTACTTTCTGCAAACTGTTAATTTCTTCCACTCTATGTTTAATCCTTTGTTTCAGCAAAACCAGTGAGATTTACAACCTCATTGTAAGTTGGGGCAAAGTTATGTGGTTGTGTTGTGCAGGTTCCACGTTGCTGCTAGCGCCGATAGTGCGCCCTGCCAAAAGCCAGTTCACAACACCTCTGAGTTGTTTCCTTGCTCCTCCTGGTTCGACAACCTTGGTTTCTTATTGAGGGAAAACTTGTTGTTGTGCTCATCATACCTTCCTCTTGGGGTTCCCAACGAGATCAACATATTTTGAGCCATCACTGCTCCGTGAAGTAGACGGTCGGGACCCCCATGTCAGTAATCTGTCCGTGACGCGAGCGCCAACGCGGCAACCTCTTAGGCAAATCGAGGAACTAAAGGGGCTTGGTGCATTCACCAAATTCACAAATCCACTCCCTCCTTTCGCATGAACCCTAGCACCGTCGGCGTCGAAATCAACCCTCCAAGCAGAATGATCCCTTCGTACATTTGACTTCCGGCGCCAAGTTGTTGCGCCCATTCGCTGATCCCGAGCTCCAATGCCGCATGCCGTAGCCGTCGTTGCGAGACTCTAGCCTACCTCCGCCACCGACGAGATGAGCAGCACGGAGGATGGCAGATCCTACTACCGAGGAAGAAGTAGTTCTAGCTAATTGCAGGTGAGTTACGATGTTTACAGTAGGTGTGATTTGGGTTTACAAATTGTTTAGGATGGTTGCAATTTCGGTTGTGTTTAGTGCAAGTGCAAATTCTACGCTTATTTTATTACTGTCAAGTTTACTAAGGATTGTAATAATCTACTGTAATTCGTAGTTGTAACTTATGTGAGGATAGTTACAAACCAAGCATCCATCAGAATTACTACACGTACATTGAAAAAACAGTGAAATTGTAAGAGGTACAACACACGATATTTTGGTAACAGGGAGAACATCCATTGTATTACACAGGCACCATAGAACTTGCATAATTCATAGACGTTCACTCAACAAACTGAACACACAAAGAGCTTACTAAAGAGAATACATTAGAAGCAGACTCACACGATCCATCAATCTTACGGATAGCACTAGTAGTAGTATCATAACCTCATTATATTTAATTATCCCTGGGAGCACGTGAATGTGTAGAATGTGTAGAGAAAATTAAAGGTAACACCAACATTCGTGGCATTTGTCGCACAAAACATAGAAACACAGTTTGTGGATTAAATTTTTGCACCTGGCCAAAATGAAATGCTTAACTTAACAAGATGAATGAGAGAGAATCTCAATGTTCATACACCATTATTCATACTTGCAAGCTCCATTTATTCATAGAAATCCCGCATGCTGGTCGGGGAGGGCAGCGGGTCGGCGGCGGACGAGCGGATGGGGGAGAAAAAATTGTGTCTATGCCATTTGCATGCAGGTGGGGAAAGAGGCTTTCAGGGGAAAGAAGAGAAGTAAACGGGACGTGACACTGGCAGGTGGGCCCACGGAACACGTGACCCTGGCAAGTGGGAGCGCGCGGTATTGCTAGTTTGTCCAAAGCAAGCGGACGGTAAGCATGACCAATCATGTCGCAAAATAGCCTACTTGCGGATCGCTCTTACCAAGAACCATCGCAATTGTCCAAGTGCCCCGATCGAACGTTGTGTAATAATTGTGATGTAGAACAAGTGTCTTGGGGTGTGCCTTCTAGAACACTCGATCTAACGGCCGCCATTGGGGGCTAAGGTTAGGGCTCTTCTAAGGTTAGGATCCACCATTGGTTTAAGTGAGTGTGGTGATGCAGCATCTTTCAAGATGGTGGTAGAATGCATGCTGCAGTTGAATTCCATCATGCTGCTAGGGTTCCTGGACATGGTTTATGAAAAGAACACACATGCAAAGACATCTCGTGGATCCATATGTGGTTTTTGAAAAGAACACACATGCAATGACTCTAGTGGTGGTTTATAAAAAGAACACACATGTAATGACTCTAGTGGATCCATATGTGGTTTATGAAAAGAACACAGATGCAATGACTCTAGTGGATCCATATGTGGTTTATGGAAAGAACACACATGCACTGACTCTATTGGTGGTTTAGAAAATAGACAAACATGCAATAACTCTAGGTTTGGTTTATGAAAAGAACACACATGCAATGACTCTAGTGGTGGTTTATGAAAAGAACAAACATGCAGTGACTCTGGTGGATCCATGTGGTTTATGAAAAGAACACACATGCATGTGTTCTTTTCCTAAAACCACAGTGATGCACACTAATACACACACGCATCCAAGAGGGTGTGGTGATGCAGCATTTTTCAAGTTGGTGGTAGAATGCATGATGTAGTTGAATCCCATCATGCTGCTAGGGTTCCTGGACATGGTTGGACACCACATGTTGGAGTGGCATCATTGCATGTGTTCTTTTCCTAAAACCATAGTGATGCACACTGATACACACACACACACATCCAAGTGGGTGTGGTGATGCATCATCTTTCAAACTGGTGGTAGAATGCATGTTGCAGTTGAATCCCATCATGCTGCTAGGGTTCCTGGACATGGTTTATGAAAAGAACACACATGCAAAGACATCTAGTGGATCCATATGTGGTTTTTGAAAAAGAACACACATGCAATGACTCTAGTGGTGGTTTATGAAAAAGAACACACATGCAGTGAATCTAGTGGATCCATGTGGTTTATGAAAAGAACACACATGCAATGACTCTAGTGGTAGTTTATGAAAAAGAACACACATGCAATGAATCTAGTGGATCCATGTGGTTTATGAAAAAGAACACACATGCAGTGACTCTAGTGGATCCATATGTGGTTTATGAAAAGAAAACACATGCAATGACTCTAGTGGATCCATATGTGGTTTATGAAAAGAACACACATGCAATGACTCTAGTGGTGGTTTAGAAAATAGACAAACATGCAATGACTCAAAAAATGTGAAACCTTCGCACCTTGTATTTTATGTTACCTAGTTGTAGGTAAAAGTAACAAACATGGCATATGAGGATTATTCGAAAAAAAAAGTGTTCATAGAAATCACCTACCGCCTTCGAGGATTCATGGCTTTCAAGTCAAATGAGCTAGGTCATGACCACAATCATGGCATAGTTTGTTGTAGTGTTCGCATATTCCGCACATGCATGTATCTTGTGATGGCAAATAATGTTGCTTCATAAAGTTTTCACATTCTCTGCACGGAAAATCCATTTTCCATTTTTTCCGGTGCCCAAAAAGGTTCATTTTGTGAAGCTGCAACCAAGGATGTGATGTGAAAAGGCCTCACCCCATTTTTAATAAATACTAGAGAGCATTTAAAGGGCAATTCTTCAGTTGGCTGCACCTTGAACCTATCAGAGATTGTGTCCCGTGAAGGAACTAGGGTCCAACAGGCCCTTGGATCGAGAGAGGTGATGAGTCCAATATTGAAGCATATTTACCTTTCGTTTTTGCATAAACAGAGTAGGGATTTTTGTAGTTCACTACGTTTGCACGCAACTTATTATCCTTGTTTCAACAGGCTCCCTAATCATTAAGTCTTATATGAACATATTAATTGGAACTCTCATATTATGCTATAATATGATATTTTTAAGTGATAAAAGTCATTTTATGGAGTTACCTTCACACCCGGGAGAACACAAAACAAGGGGAAGTGATCAACACCGATAACGACCAGTGGTATGGGTGGAGCTCGCCCGTACTGCGTGGCAGTGCGTCCACCTCATCAAATACTTTCTCGTGGCAAAGACGACAGGGGGTCTGACATTCACAACCACCAGAAACCACGAAAAAACGCATCTAAAATGGATTTGAAGGAGGAACTTGGCTAGGGGAAAATCCCTGCTGCTTCACTGATCATTAGAGGACATCGCGCCATCCCCTTCACCATTAACCGCTGCATCTCCACCACCATCGCTACCCCCATCTCTCATCTATTAGATCTTGTTGTAATTCCAGATTCAATTGTGGTTTGGATTAGATCTACCTCCGTACTTTTATCCTTCCATTTGATTATGATGATGTTGTTGATTGCTTCCATGTGTGAGTAGTTCCTTTGTTCTTGGAGAGATGGACAAATCCTAGCATTATTATGAACTTGCAATAAAGATGATATATTCTTGTCTCCGTATGACTGGCCGGTCTATGATAGATTTGTGATTTGTGTTTGATCTCTTGTGAGAAATATGATTATGCTCATATTTATTTTCCTGGCGGTACAACTATATTCCTGTGAGAAGTCCAGTGTCATGTGTGAAGTCATTTTCTGGCGCCTTTTTCCTGTGGGTTACCTGACACAGAAAGCAAGTTGCTAAACCTAGCGGGGCAGAAATTTTCATGTGAGCTACCGACAAGAACAACCGCCAGGAAAATATTTCCTATCAGTTTAAACCTGGCGGGGCAGAAATTTTCATGTGAGCTACCGACAAGAACAACCGCCAGGAAAATATTTCCTGTCAGCCAACCGACAGGCATTCTTATCTTCCCTATTGGAATTGTCCTGGCGGAATTTTCCCGTCGGCCAGCTGACAGGGACTATTATCCTGGCAGTGAAGTATAATTTCCTGTGGGTTGTTGGCCTTGGGGAAATTACTGATTTCTGGTAGTGATCAAAATTATTATAAGAAAAAGTTGCAGAATGGCATAGTACTGTTGAACTTGAACATAACACAAGTGGATTTGCACACTTGTTGGTTGGTTGGCGCCGAACTTGTTGATACTACACTTGTTGGTTGGTTGGCGCCAAATTGCTACACTTTGTATTTAATCAGTGACACTTATTATGAATAGAGGGAACACTATATATCCCCACGTCGTACTACCGGCCGGGTTCTAATTTGGCTCCGCCCCCGTGTTTCATATGCGCGAGAATTAACACTTCCACACATGCCCGCCCAAGGCATACAGTAATGGTGTTTTATTTCGAGTGTGCGTGCGTGGGTGGCCGCGCGTGCGCGTGCGTCTGTGTGGAAGATAAAACTGTCAGCTATGGCTTTACCAGAAAAAGGAAAACCATTCCTCATCTTCGGTCAACTTTCACACCAAATACATTTCAATTTTTTAGAGCATGACAGGAGTATTGCACGGACGTAGAATTTGGACTACAGCCAAACCAAATATGGACCATGTTCCTGAAATGGATCTTGAATATCTACCTCAATCTCCTAACTAAGAATTCACTTAGTTTTCACTTTCTGGTCTCTTCACTTTTTGTACAACCACATAGGTGGTGCATTGTATTAGACTACCAGCCATATGTTGGATTATCTTATTGACTAGTGTGTGTTTTCTTTCTATGAGCCCTCATATATGATTGCACTCCTTTTTTTTTTGGTACTCCCTCCGACCCATATTATTTGACTTGAATTTGTCTAAATTTAGATGTATTTAGACATGTTTTAGTGCTAGATCCATCCGAATCTAGGCAAATCCAAGTCAACTAATATGGGTCGGAGGGAGTATTATAGATTGTCCCTTTTGCATTGTTTGTTACTTCGTAGGAGGCCCTTTGCATTTTTGTTAATTGAGTTGTGTGCACCTTTGAGTGAAGCAATGATGAAGAATTGAAGATGCGCACATATATTCATAATAAGACTAGAGTGATTTGACCTGAAGGTATGCACAACCACAATTGGTGTGCATGTCCTCTAGTTCCCGTCGCTCCATCCCGTCGTTCCATTGCTAACCATGCCCTGTTACTTTTTTTGCCCCATCTGCACTTGGGTGTCCCTATAGAAGTTGATCCTGAAGTCCAGGCTAACAAGAAGGAAAATTTAAATGATAAATATGAACATGCTAAGTTATAACATAAATTTAAAAATTATATGCACTATATTTTGGAAAAGATGAAGTATGACACTAGTTATAACACATTTCTATCCTATGGACCGCTACTTAATATTAGCATTTACACCACTCGTACCATCGCTATCATGTGTAAATTTAATAGGACTATTACACATTTCTCTCCCAGATGACGGGCTCCAACTCTGAATCGTGTTGCTTGCATGTGCTTTGTAAATAGAACTAAAACAGATTTAGTAGCATCATTCCCGTATGCTCCCCCTCAAAATGATCTCACATAAGCCTACTTCTTTCCAGGCTCGGGTGCAGCATCTTCAGAAATGACAGGTAACAGAAGTTTGTGTCGATTGTCAGAATGGAATATGAACGTTGTCTTTTTCATGCAGAACTTATTGCCAAGCAAAGTTTTCTGTACTAATTAAAGGATTAGGAAAGTTTCAATTTTAAGAGAGGAGAGAGAAAACAACCTCCACGTACAGGTTGCATCATTGGAGCCCACGACGAGCCTGGGTCCGCGAAATATTCGATTTGAGCCGAACTCCTTGGTATTATGCTCTGATCCTCCTAAGTCATGCATGTGTGTGTACGCGCACGTGGTTGGAGTATGTATTTGTGTGGATCATGTTGCTACAGACAATGACTACGAAATAGTAGCTATTTTTCTACGCTTGTGTGAGGTTTTGTTTTCTAAGAGCAAAATTCGGGGATTTTATTCAACAAATGCACGATACAATCAGCTTACACGAAATTTGCAAAAATGATTGGAGTATGGTGCAACCACAACGACCACCTCCCTACTCCTTCCGTCTCAAAATAGATGTCGCAAAGTTGTGTAAATTTAGATGTATCTAGACACTATTTAGTACTAGATACATCCAAATTTAGAGAAATGTCAGACATCTATTTTGAAACAGAGGGAGTACATCAGTTGAGACGAATTTGAAACATATAAAAATCTAATATATTTCTTGCGGTCAATTAAATTTTGGAAGAAATTTTGGTTTCTTTCGCTTGTTTCCGATTTTGTATATAGATAATCTAGGTTCAAATGGCCCCTTCAAATATAGTTACTGCATGGAAGAGTTAAATGGCAGAGAAGAATTACAAACAAATATGAATTCAATTTATCCGTTGCAGTCAATTAAATTTTCTTATAAAGTTCATTAATGTCCGAAGTCACTACTTTATCTCCAGACCTATAAACGATGGGTCTCAATTCGGGAGGAAGAACCGGTAATAAGCACAAAACCATCCATTCCGGTTCCACATTTGTTTGAATAAAATGTTTTGTCAATTGCATGCGTCTAATCAAAAAAACTTTTCTTATTCGTCTTTTTCTATCTTCCCATTCATCTCCACTATACCCCTCGTCTTCTAATTCCTTCCATTCGACCAAGGAATTCTCTTAATAATTCGCAAAGTTTTGCTTTCCTTCTTGTTTCCTATTTGTGCTGACAGAACCCAGATTCAAATTATCTCTTCAAGTACTTTTAACATTGCTTGCATGTCGGACCATTTGGAGTTTGGTAGTCTCTACGAAGCTGAAGGAGACCCACAATGAAAACGAGCTCTTGGGAATGAGAACGAGAGGGGCAGTGAGAGAGAAGCACACCTCACTCAGGGCATGGCCAATTGTGGAATTTACATGGCTAGACTGGGTTGTATCAAATGTCTACCCACATTTTCTCCTGCACTCACATAGACAACCCAAACATCATCCATCAAGTGTGTAGCTCACCAAGTGTAAGCAACAGATATCCGAATCTATTGGTGGTTGCATCTTCAACGCACATCTTCACTAAGTCTAGCTTATTCGGGCATAGTCGATGGAAGATCCTATGCATGTGATGAAACACGATTCACATTCAGACACACAAGTGCATTGTATTTTCCTTCTATCTATAAAACTAAATTACCACACGCGGTTCAAATGTATTTTGTCATGACACACCAGCTCACTCCCGTGATGAATACTGGCTAGCTCGGATAGTGTTGGATCTATATATCTCAATATCGCTGCTACATACTATATAGTATAAATAGCCAGCCCCTCCCATTTGCAGTACATCACACACCACCACACCATTTAATGCATTGATGCAGCTCAGGTTCAACTCCTAAGGCGGTCCAGGCATCGATCTTCCTTCTCTCAAGATACAAAATTAAGTATTTTGTATAGGAGATGGAAGATTCCAGTATCTGCGTAATACACGGTTACATAGACAATGTACTGAAAATATTTCTACAAAATTTGAGTCCAATGATGACAACTAAGCCTTAAAATTTCACGGTTCCTGATTACAACCAATTGTAGTAAGAATTTTATGCCTAATTAATAAAGCTCACAGTTTCTGTAAAAAAACGATAGCCAATTGAAAAAAAATGGATTCCTACATGCAAAGAGGGCTTTATATGAATGGGCCTGCTGACGAAAGGGCTCAATCTTATCCAAGGCCCGCCTATTTTATCATCTCCAGGCCACATAAAAGAACCAGGTCAAAATAGGGCCTCTGCTCTCGCCTTCGTCTCCTCCGCCACACACTGTCCTCGAGCTCACCTCCTCCCCCACCTCCACCTCCTCCTTCTCCCGCGCGCTCTTCCTCCCGCCACGCGGCCGCCGCCGCCGTTCGATGCTGCTCCCGATGCGCCGTCCCCCGGCGGCCCCGACCCGCCCGGCCTTCCCTCCTCACGTTTCGTCCCTTGGGCTCCAGCGACAGCAGCATGGTCGGGCGGGGGGCGAATTCGAGCTCCGGTTCAGACAGATCGACCGTGTCCGGGTATGCACGGTGGCGCGATCGAGCCCGGTTGAGGAGGACTCCTCACCCGCCGGGTTCGGCCGCCGCGCGATCGTCGGGGTGGTGCTCGCCATGTCTCTCTCCGCGCCCGCCTACTACAGAGTGCCGCCTCCATGTAATTTTAAGCGCTTCGAAATTTTGATTCAGATTGACCGGCGCTTCTTGTCTTGCTGATCCGTGTTTTCCACTGCCATGGTTGTGTTGACCCTAGCTTCTGCGCTCACGGAGGAGAACCTGATTTTCCTGGAGGCGTGGCGGGCGGTCGATCGTGCCTACTATGACAAGTCATTCAACGGGCAGAGCTGGTTTAGGTACCGCGAGAGAGCTCTCCGTGAAGATCCCATGAATACACGGGAGGAGACATGTATGATTCTAATTGCGCCATCGCCATTTCTTGTGTTTATCACCCATGGTTCCTAGTGATGTAGTAGAAGCCTACTTGCTATCCATACTGTCTCCATAACAAAACAGCTTCTGCAAGGCATCACATGTCACTTTATATTCTGAAAACTACCGCCATTAAAAATTATTGGATCAAATAGAGTTGCTATATGGTATCTCCTTTGGTTGAACCTGACATTAAACCACTTAAATAGGCCACTGGTTTGTAGTAAAATGCGAGATGTCGTGTTTTTTCCCCAATTCTTATGCTATGTGATCAAATTTGCTTGCCCCGTGTTGTATTTCAGATGCGGCAATAAAGAAAATGCTTACAACCTTGGACGATCCGTTCACTCGTTTCTTGGAACCCGAGAAGTTCAAGAGTTTGCGGGTATGATGCTCACACAAACTTCAGTTACCGCTCGCTCGACATAGTATGAACTGCTTTCTCATGCATGCCATTGCCTTTTCTGAAGTAAGTCTGGCACGCAAGGTGCCCTCACGGGTGTAGGTTTATCCATTGGCTACCCACTGGCGCACAATGGATCACCAGCAGGGCTCTCTGTAATGTCAGCAGCCCCAGGGGGTCCTGCTGAAAAGGCTGGCATCGTTTCTGGAGACGTTATTTTGGCGATTGACAACAGAAGCGCAGAAGATATGGACATATATGATGCAGCAGATCGCTTACAGTAAGACCTTGATTTCATTGATTATATATATGATCAAAGATCGATAGTAGTGAAAGGATTTTTCTTAATTGTGGTGCAAAGCTGTGCGTCTTTGCTGGGTGCTTCTTGGAGTTTCTACTTACAGTGTTGCGTACCTAATATTCTGAGCCTGATAATGTTGCTTTGAATTTTTGCTAGGGGTCCTGAAGGAACTTCGATAGATTTGACTATTCGCAGTGGAGCTGATACTAGACATGTTGTTTTGAAGTAAGTTGCTGCAAAACATTCTTTTGTGATCCCTTCAGCAGAAAGGATTCAATTTGCTTACTGTATGCTTAACAGTGGTTGTTGCTCATTCGTCTTATTTGATATATTCTAGGAGAGAAAGATATACATTAAACCCGGTAAGGTCAAGGATGTGTGAGATTCCAGGTTCACAGGACAGCTCAAAGATAGGTTACATCAAACTAACAACATTTAACCAAAATGCTGCAGGTTTGAGATGGCTCTGGCCTAAATCATACTATATTTCTGAAGCATTTATTATTTTTTGGATATCAAGCTCTGCTGATCACACTACTTGATTATCCTATTCCAGGATCTGTCAAGGAAGCCATTAAGAAATTAAGGGAGAACAATGTAAAGGCCTTTGTACTGGATCTGCGGAATAACAGGTTCTTACCTGCCGACTTGGTGTGATTTTCACTTAATTCTATTGAAATTTAAACATGGTTGTTTATGATGCAGCGGTGGACTTTTCCCTGAAGGGATTGAAATTGCGAAGATTTGGTGAGGCGTTTCATCATATTTCAGTACATGAGTTTTGGTCTATGTCTTAATGTCTTGTTGATCTACTTGGGTAGTTTGTTTATTGTATTTTAAACTGGAGCACGTAAACTATACAACCGACTGATTGGAATATGAAACATTTCTTTGGTGAATGCATGTCGAGTGAGTTACACTTGACCCATGTAACTCTGAACTGCCAACTAATTTCTCACTTCACTCTATATATTCCATTTTAAATTGCTACTTAATTTGAGTGAAGTTTCTCATTACTCTTGCTTTGTCAGGATGGACAAGGGTGTCATTGTATATATATGTGATAGCCGTGGCGTCCGTGACATTTATGAAGCAGATGGAGTTAGCACTATTGCTGCATCGGAACCTTTAGTTGTCCTGGTATGAACTATCTTTGCATACAAGAATGCAACGAGAGAAACATTTCTTGAATTGATCCATCTGATGCTATCATCCACCACTACTTTCTTCAAAATGTCATTAAGCATTCTCCTGATCAATCATAAATATAACACTGTATTTGATCAAATAGCTTACAAGAATCCAATTAGGGAAACTGTTGCTTTATTTGATCGATCTGGTTCTGTTATCAATCTCTTCTTTATTCACAGTATCATTATCTATTCTCCTGGTCAATTGTAAATATAACACTATACATCACAAGAAGCCACTTCTGAACTCGTTACCAGGTAAACAAAGGAACCGCAAGCGCAAGTGAGATCCTTGCTGGAGCACTGAAAGACAACAAGAGGGCAGTCGTGTATGGGGAACCAACATATGGAAAAGGGTACGCAGTACTGCCCTCTCATCCCATCATGGTGTTCCTTCTGATTTCGTGTCCTTTATTTCTCACACCACTCTCCTGCCAACTTGCAGGAAGATTCAGTCGGTTTTTGCGCTATCTGATGGCTCAGGGTTAGCCGTGACGGTGGCGCGCTATGAAACCCCTGCACATACTGACATTGATAAGGTCGGCATTGCATTGCAAAAGCTCACAGTAGATATCATTGACTGATGGTCTGACCCTGAAACTCTTGTTTGTTGTTTTGAAGGTTGGTGTGATTCCGGACCGCCCATTGCCGGCGTCGTTCCCAACAGATGAAGATGGCTTCTGCAGCTGCCTCAAGGATCCTGCTTCTCCTTGCAATCTTAATGCCGCACGGCTGTTCGTTAGGTCATGATGTGGTCCCATGTACATTGCAGCAAGTGGCTGTGCTTTCCACATTTTGGGCTTTTGCTAGTTGGGTGGGTTTCTGTTGATATAGGTGTTTCTCTAATTTGGGTGCGATGCTGATCCAATTCATTTTGTAAACTCCTGGTTATCTCAAAGGAGAATTTAACAACTGTACAGAGTTCCAATTTCATTTCACCATGTTGATAAAACCATTTCAACTTTCCCCTGTCACCTTGCAAGAAAAAATCCAACAACATATTCTCCAGTCAATCTGTAGTCTCAGACAACTTGAAAACGGAGAGAATTTCAGGCATTGTTTTGCTGACACAGGCTTAAAACACAATCCCGAACCTGAACTCTTTCCAGGCCTCCAACAAACTGTGACGCTGGAATCTCACATAAATGCCAAAAGTACATTCAAGAAGCATAACTGTATTACACGTTACATGAGTGTGCAAGTACAGAATGAAAGGCTACTCAAAAGTCTGCTACATGGCTACAGTTTAATGAGCTAAATCCGGCGGAATGATCACAGTTTTGAGGACCCAGTGCCGTTGATCAAGCATATCATACACCATCATAACCTGCTAAGAAAGAATAAGGAAATTGTCATGAGAAACACCCACAAACTTATAGTCACTGCACAGGCGAAACAAATGGAACGGTATGAACATTCAGTGGCTTCAACCATGTGCGGTGCAGAGTACACGTTAGATCATGCGGTGTAGACTAGGGACAAGGCTAACAGTAGTCACTGTATAGGATGTCAAGACATTACAGACAATGGACTAGAAATATGGGTAGTAGCTTCCACTAAGACGGGCACATAATTATGTATATAACTGAAACAGTCAGAGGCTTTGAGCAGAGAAACATGTAACCAACAAATTTACCTTCCTAAACAGAATCTATTCCACCTTTGCAACTTTTCTTTGCTCAATTTGGCCAGTCAGCTCACACTGCATCTCAGTCCAGCTTGTTGGGACCAGAGTACCACCTAGAGCAAAACAAGGGTAGCAGCATTAGTACAGTTCTGCTTTGATCATACAATCTGAGGAAGGACTGAAACTATTTTTCAGACCCGTTTTCCATCAGCGAAATAAAGCTGAGTTCATTCTTTGTACAGCTGTAGCAGAAAGCTTACCAGCTATACTTTGGGCAGAAACAACTCCAAGTTCATTCTTGGCAGTTGAAAGGTAGTAAGCCCTTGCATCACCAAGAGAAAGCTTCAACATGATTTAAGGATCGCAATCCGGTCAAAAATATCGAGCACTCTGGCAACACCAGAAGTTCGTTCCTAAATAACTAAATGAATAACACCCAGAAAGGAAGTGACTTGAAACATGCAGATGTAAGTGAGCACGGAGGAAATCAAATAGGGACACGAAATTCTCTCCTGAAGGATACAACCAGAGCTCTAACAATGTCGCCAGGTCGATAGGACTGGTACATATCCACCTTATCAATCTCAGTTGCACGAACATCCTGCTGCCTACAAATAGAAGAGCACGAGATGAGCAATTTTCCTGTAATACTCTCTCTACAAGGAAAACAACGAATAGATGAAGACCCTAAACACAGTTAGGCAATGAACCAAAAGCAGAATGTAAAGCCAATTGGCAGCATAGGCGCATAACAGCAAGGCAAATTTAAGAAGAAAGGCTGATACCTTATCATGCCAGTGAACTTTTCCTTGACAGCCTTTGAGTCAACACACATAATATCTGCAGAAGCCATCCTAGCCATAACCTTCGTAACCTGCAAGAGTATAGAACTTTCAACCACACTCCCCTTATTTATTTTATGAGCCACAATGGGCTGGATATGAGAGTTACCAGTATTTGAATCTTTACAGGTTAACAAGTTCTATAAAATAATATGAGACTCTTAAGCCTAATGGGATCCCTGCACAAGCATCACCTCCCAACACCCAACCTTAACAAGGAGAAGTGTTTTCCTATGTGGACGTCGGTTCATTCACACAGCAATGCTGGTGGCTTCTAGTGTTGAAAGAGTTCATAGACAATACTAAGTAACTGCAAACCACCTAGGCCGTGAAGCAGGATTACAGACGGCAACAGTAGCCAACCCCTAATTCAACTATGGCATTCGATGGGTACACACATACACACAATACTGATAAAATTTGGTGAAAACAAACGCAGCTTCAGCACACCGAATTTCTGCAATCAAGAAGGGGATCTTACACGGGCAATGACGACGCTTCCCGGCTGCGGCACGGCTCCATGGGCCTTGTGCCCGACCACCTCCACCGTGGACCTCTGCAACCAAATCAAACCGACCAATCGCACACAGTACACCATCAGAAGCAGAAGGGCGAGAAACGGGACGAACAACTCCAGAAACCCTAGCTATGAACCCACCTGGTCGGAGGAGCCGGGGGTGGGGGGGACGAGGCGGCGGTGGCCGGTGACCGACGCGCGCACGGAGTGCCCGTCGGCGTAGGCGCCGCGCCCTGCCGCGAGGGACGAGGAGGCCCCGAGGAGCTCGCCCGGGGTGACAACTTCCACGCCGCCGCCGTCGTGCTGCATCGCCGTGGCTGCCATTGGGAGTTCGGGTTTGGGGGAATGCGAGGAGAGGGTTTTGTTGCCTGTCCCTCTTGACTCTTGTGGGCTACATACGACCGTAGATTTGAGGCCATCCGGCCCAAGGTGTTCTTTGAAATGGACCCAACTTTTTTTATGTACGGTTTGGTTTATTTCTGCGTTTTCACTTTTGTTTTTTTTTTTTTGCAGAAAAGGCCCAAGACCATATATTATCCGGAACCAACCCTTACAAGAATATCTTTATAAGAATAAGAAATAACACACAAGTACTTGAAAAATATTAGAACCTTCTTCCATATGTCCCTCGATGAGCAAAGCTCGCACGAGGTAGGATTTCATCTAAGAAAACTACTACCATTCTGATTCACTTAAAAAAACTAGTTAGATAGTGGATGTGCTCAAGAGTAAATCCTATTGGATAAGAATTTGGTTTCTTATTTTATAAAAACTAGGTGAATGCCTCTATTTTGGGTCTTAATTATTAGGGATATTAAAACTGCACCAAATAGGAGGCTTCTTACACATTTGACTTTTTTTGGTCGTCCGATCATCCTCACGACTCGTTTTCGACGACTAGAATCGATACAACCTTGCAATGGGCCGCATATCTCTAGGGGTAGCTACTCTGGAGAACAATTTGGGAAATAAAAAGATACTGGGAACCCCATCATTATTAGTATTTTTGACATGAATTACATAGTTTAAAATTCTATTTTATATTCTTTATGGAGGATTAACATATGTATTCAATGCTTACTTTCGGTATGGGATGCAAAACATCTCAAGCGGAGACATGAAACTAAGAAATGAGTCTTCTAGTCAAGGGCGTGAAACTAAGAAGTAGTCCAAAAATAAAGACATGAAAACACCAATACCAATTATATAAAGAGTTCTCTAATTCTATAGATTCATCAAAGTGTGTGCTTAAAGTTTTATGTTGTTCATCATTTGTTTTATCACACCATCACTTATTGTTTAGCATATTTTAGATGTGTAAAAGATACAATTTGATAGTACACTTGCATATTATGTTTCATTAAAAGGAATTGAGCCTATGAACTCTACATGATAATGAAGGAAGCGAAGGTAACAAACTCCAAAATCCATGTTTAGTTTTATCACCTTCATGCTTGAGGACGAGCATAGGATAAGCTTGGGGATATTGATGCATGTAAAATGCATACATGAACTTTATAGTTTGTTAACATGTTTTTCCACATATTTGCATCATATATAATGTTATATCCCTATTTTATATTGATTTTTGAGGATTTACCAATGATCCCCTTTATTTTGGCTTTAACCCGGCAGGGCAGGAAAAATCATGTTTTCATTGTTTTTGATGTTTCAGGACCTATACAAAGTTAAATGAACCTGCACTTTTGGGAATGTCAAAATTTATCCACGAGAAGCATCTGGAGCAGTGGAATCTCACCAGGAGGGCCAAACGAGGCCAGGTGGCGCGCCCAGGCCTAGTGGGCACGCCACCCATGCTCGTTTGCATTGCTCCTCGACCGTCCGATCGCCTTGATTATTTCTCCCACGGAGTTCTCTTGACCTAAAAATTCCCTATATAAGGACCCCCCGGGGAATCCTCGGAGGAAGAGACACCAGAATCTACCAAAGACAAAAAGACCACCAAACGGAGTCAGATCCAGGGAATATTGGAGGGGGAAACTCTATCAGAGCCATCTCCGGGGAGATCTCCACCCTCTCCAGTATCTCCAGCTTCATCACCATGATGAAGAGGGAGTAGTCCACCTCCGGGCTACGGGTTTGTGGCAGTAGCTTGATTTATTTCTCTCTTGTTCTTCATAGATCTAGTACCATATGATCTGCCCAACATGATTATGGTCATATTTGTAATTCCTATGTGGTGGATCTTTGTTCTATGATTTGATATTTGAGATTGAAATCTATTTTGTGTAAGATGTTTTAATAGATGCATATCATGCACCCCGTTCTTCATTGCTTGTTTTGATCCAACTTGTATGCAAGAACTTGTATGGGGAGAAGTATGTGTTAGATGGAGTAGCATGGGGGTGGAGATTGAATTGTGACACATAATATTCAAGATCTACTTTGGTTTTTACCTTTGTTTTGTTGCCTCACTAGGGATAAAGTGAAATCATGTGCTATAGTTATCACTAGAGATTGAAGTATGATGACATTGTTAGATCAAGGTAGCATATTTGTATTTCAGACATCATATAATATTGCTTAAAGCTATACTCTGATTTGTTCTTAAATAAAGATTGCATGGAGATTTCCCTTTCTTGAGGAGTATAAGAGAGAGATGTATTCCATCTCAATATTAGAACATGATGCCCATATTAATTCCTTTTATCAAGCACATATAGAATTTCCATGAACCTTTAACATTGATGAATTGTTTTGTGGTCACTATAACTTAAAAAGAGAGTAGACAAATGAACCCATGAATCTCGGTCCGATTTTTATCATAAGAAACACCTTTCCTTTGCATCTACTATCATTTATAATTTTTGCAATTTATTATTTCGAAAATAAAAAATACTTTCTCTACTTGCAATCACCCATAAAAATCCAAAAACAACTCTATTATCTTCCATATGATCTAGTTTGTATTCCTTTACTTTATTTGCTTTGTTTTATATTTTATTTCATATTACTAATTCGAAACCTTGTGCTTGACAACGACTTGGTGGAGTTAGGGACACACGACAAATTATTATTCTTTACATGTTGCTTGAAGAGGAGAATAAAAATATCCACACAATTCCCCGAGAGTTCGATATAAACCCTCGAGCCACCCTTGTGGGAAAAAGAAACTTTCTATAACACTATGTACTTATAGTCCCAATGAAAAGTGGCTGTGTTTTTTTGCCATCAGGAGGCGAGGATAGAAAGAGGTGGAGGGTGGGGAATGGAGGTTTTTGGTTGCCAGAAGGGACCCGCATTGAAATTCGACGTGGATTGGAGTGCCGACTTGCCGAACACAACCCTTGTGCGCAGGGTCCAGCATTGGCATACCGATTATTCTATTAGGCTCCAAAATGTGTTGACGGTGTTAATTGGATCAGTTTTGCTTTATATTGAAACCATTATAGCCATTGGGGTGAATTTAGGGGCGGAGCCAAGCCCCAGGCAACCAGGGCCATGGCCCGGGACATGGAAATTTCATGTCCCTCCTATGTATGTAAGATTTAGATTTTGCCCTAGCCATCCCATTAACGCCTTCCTTTTTATCTTTCTCCAAATTTATTTTGCCCGTGAAATCGATCAGACTAGGGAATCCCACGAGTCTGAGGTGTTGGGTCCGCAGCATAGAAAACAAAAAATTTCCTACGATGAGAACTATACGCCAAGATCTATCTACTAGATACAGAGCAACGGGTGGACATACATCCATGGAGAACTTACCCTCGAAGACAACGAGTTTTGTTAAGGAGTAGGAACTCGTGGTTGATGTAGTCGTACGCTTGCCGATCTCAAGATCGTGTGGAAGTCCGAGCCCCGCAAATCAGCAGCGCATCCGTCCTCGCACACACGTTCAAGCCACCGGACAACCTCCACCTCCTCGCTCCAGCGAATCAGTGGAAGCAGCAACTCCTTCCAGACGCAAGGCCACCGGGAACATGTATCTCGCTAATCCGAGACCATGGGGGAATATCTAGAGGGGGAGAGAGATCCTTCACGAGGAGGTGTGAGGATGAAGGAGGGAATGGGTGGCCTTTTATAGGAGGAGGGGGAGCCCCCTCTCTCCATGGCCGGCGCATGGGGAGTGACCCCTCACCTCCCCCATTCATGTGGTGGTAACCCCTCCACATTAAAATGCCCCTTAACATTCTCTTTTAAAGTCTCCACTTTAAATGCATTAAATTTCTCCAAATTTAATGCTCTCTCATTTAATAATACTCTTTTATTTATTTTATTCAGAATTTTGTTAATTACTTTAATTAACAAACATTCACATAAAACCCCTTGCAACATTTCAATATTACATGCAGAACCACTTTCTGCAATTTCACCCGAAACAATTCCGGTTTCTATCGAAACAATTCATGTTTCTATCGAAACATTTCCTGTGCTTTGCAAACCTTTTGTCTGGAACATATGTGCTCCTAAATGGTGTCCGGCAACCCTTAAGTGTGTCACCCTACGGTTCGCGAATAATGCAGACATGATTGAGACTCCTCTCAGATCAATAATCAGAAGCGGGACCTAGAGATCCATACTGACTCCTGCACATTCAACGATGACTTCTGTGATCGTGAGAACCTTTAACGTCAGCAATTTAATCCCTTTGTCTCATGATATAATACATGTCCGAGATTCGATCATCGGTATCCAAATACCTAGTTTGATCTCGTTACCGACATGCACTCTTTTCTCGTTCCCGTGATATAACATTCTAGTGATCACATCACTTGCTTGCAAGCTATCTTAATGTGATATCACCGAGAGGGTCCAGAGTATATCTATCCGTCATCTGGATTGACCAATTCCACTCTTGATCCATGAGCCTCAACATAACACCTTCATAGTACTGAACCCATCTTTATAGTCATCCTGTTACGGTGTGACGTTTGATGTTATCAAGATACTCTTCCGGTGTTAGCAATTAACATGATCTCATGGTCTAAGGACTAAGACTACTTTGTATGATGTTATAGCAATATAAACATAATGACTTGATCGTAATGCTATACTTCGGATGAATGTTCATCACATCATTTC
Source organism: Avena eriantha (assembly GCA_910589775.1). Lineage (NCBI taxonomy): Eukaryota > Viridiplantae > Streptophyta > Magnoliopsida > Poales > Poaceae > Avena > Avena eriantha. Next base: position 10,762,651 of record OU342743.1, read on the forward strand.
ACAAATGCTGTGACCTTGTTATTAACAACATCCAATGTCCATGATCAGGAAACTTTGATCATCTTGTTAATCAACAAGCTAGTCTATAAGAGAGGCATAACTAGGAACCCTTTTTGTTTATTAAACACACATGTATTGATGTTTCCTATCAATACAAGTATAGCATGCAAAATAAACATCTATCATATACAAGGAATATATAATAACAACTTTATTATTGCCTCTCAGGGCATATTTCCTTCAGTCTCCCACTTGCACTAGAGACAATAATCTAGTTTACATAGTGATAAATCTAACACCCATGGAGTTCTGGTGTTGATCATGTTTTGCCCTAGGGAGTACTTTAGTCACGGATCTGCTACATTTAGGTCTGTGTGCACTTTACAAATTTTTATATCTCCATCCTTGACATGCTCGTGGATGGAGTGAAACCGGCGCTTAATATGCTTGGAATTCTTGTGAGACCTTGGTTCCTTTGCGTTGGCTATGGCTCCATTGTTGTCACAATAGATCACCATCGGGTCCAACGCACTGGGAACCACACCCAGTTCTGTAATGAACTCTTTCATCCAAACTGCCTCATGTGCCGCTTCTGAAGCAGCAACATATTCCGCCTCTGTTGTTGATCCAGCTACCACAGGTTGTTTGGAACTCCTCCAACTAACTGCTGCTCCGTTCAAGAGAAATACGTATCCGGGTTGAGACTTAGAGTCATCCGGATCGGTGTCAAAGCTAGCATCGACATAACACTTAGCGACTAGCTCTTCTTCACCTCCGTATATAAGAAACATATCCTTAGCTCTTCTCAAGTACTTGAGGATGTTCTTTACCGCTATCCAGTGTTCCGAACCTGGATCAGATTGGTACCTACTAGTCAAACTAATAGCATGTGCCACATCCGGTCTTGTACATAGCATGGCATACATAATAGAGCCTATGGTCGAGGCATAGGGGGTCTTATCGATCATCTCTCTTTCTTCCGCCGTAGCCGGACTTTGAGTCTTACTCAATGTCTTGCCTTGCAACATAGGTAAGAACCCCTTCTTACTTTCGTCCATATTAAACTTCTTTAATATCTTATCAAGGTATGTACTCTGCGATAGCCCAATTAGGCGTCTTGATCTATCTCTATAGATTTTAATGCCTAATATATATGAAGCTTCACCAAGGTCCTTCATCGAAAATTTGCTGTTTAGATAACTTTTAACACTGTTTAAAAGATCTATATTATTTCCAATCAATAATATGTCATCCACATATAATATCAGAAATGCCACATTGCTCCCACTCACTTTCTTGTAAATACAAGCCTCTCCATAAGTTTGGACAAATCCAAACTCTTTGATCACCTCATCAAAGCGGAGATTCCAACTCCGGGATGCTTGCTTCAGTCCATAGATGGATCGCTTAAGTTTGCACACCTTATCAGCATCCTTAGGATCGACAAAACCCTTTGGTTGTATCATATACAACTCTTCTTCAATATTACCATTGAGGAACGCAGTTTTGACATCCATATGCCATATTTCATAATCGAAATATGCAGCAATTGCTAACATAATCCTAACCGACTTAAGCATCGCTACGGGAGAGAATGTCTCATCGTAGTCAACTCCTTGAATTTGTCAAAACCCCTTTGCGACAAGTCGAGCCTTATAGATGGTTACATTACCATCAGCATCAGTTTTTCTTTTGAAAATCCATTTATTCTCAACAGCCTTTCGATCGTGAGGTAAGTCCACCAAGGTCCAAACCTGGTTTTCGTACATGGATTCTATCTCGGATTTCATGGCTTCTAGCCATTTGTTGGAATCAGGGCTCATCATCGCTTCTTCATACGTCGCAGGGTCATCTATTTCATGAATCATGAAATTCATAACAGGATTGCCGTACAGTTCAGGAGCTGCACGTGTCCTGCTTGACCTGCGAGGTTCGGTAGTGTCCTCTTTCGGAGTTTCATGATCAATATCATTAGCTCTCTCTTCATTAGGTGAAGTCAACTCCGAAACAACTTCCGGTGCTGCGCTACTCGCCATTTCATGAAGAGAAGGTTCAATAACCTCTTCGAGTTCTACCTTCCGACTACTCACACCTTTCACGAGAAACTCCTTCTCAAGAAAGGATCCATTCTTGGCAACAAGGACCTTGCCCTCGGATCTGTGATAGAAGGTATACCCAATCGTTTCCTTAGGGTATCCTATGAAGACGCATTTTTCCGCTTTGGGTTCGCGTTTATCCGGTTGAAGTTTCTTCACATAAACATCACATCCCCAAACTTTAAGAAATGACAGCTTAGGTTTGTTTCCAAACCATAATTCATACGGTGTCTTTTCAACGGATTTAGATGGTGCCCTATTTAAAGTGAATGTAGCGGTTTCCAGTGCATAACCCGAAAATGATAGTGGCAAGTCAGTCAGAGACATCATAGATCGAACCATATCCAATAAAGTACGATTACGACGTTCTGACACACCATTACGTTGTGGTGTTCCGGCAGGCGTGAGTTGTGAAACTATTCCACAGTCTTTCATATGTGTGCTAAACTTGTAACTAAGATACTCTCCTCCACGGTCAGACCGTAGAAATTTGATCTTTCTATTACGATGATTTTCCACTTCATTCTGAAATTCCTTGAACTTTTCAAAAGTTTCAGACTTGTGTTTCATCAAATAGATATATCCATATCTACTCAAATCATCCGTGAAAGTAACAAAGTAACGATATCCACCTCGCGCCGACATACTCATTGGTCCACACACATCAGTATGTATGACTTCCAATAAATCTGTCGTCCGTTCCATTGAACCGGAAAACGGCGTTCTAGTCATCTTGCCCATAAGGCATGACTCACATGTATCAAATGATTCAAAATCAAGTGATTCCAAAAGTCCATCAGAATGGAGTTTCTTCATGCGTTTAACGCCAATATGACCTAGACGGCAGTGCCACATATATGCAGATATATCATTATCAAGTTTAATCCTTTTAGCATCAACATTATGAATATGCGTAATACTACTATCGAGATCCAATAGAAATAAACCATTCAACACAGGTGCATGACCATAAAAGATATTATTCATATAAATCGAACAACCATTGTTTTCAGATTTAAACGAATAACCACTTTGCATCAAACATGATCCGGATACAATGTTCATGCTTAGTGCAAGCACCAAATAACAATTATTCAGGTTTATAACTAATCCCGACGGCATATGGAGAGGCAGCGTTCCGACGGCGACACATCAACTCTTGATCCATTGCTGACCCGCATCCTGACCTCATCCCTTGCTAGTTGTCGCTCGTTCCGCAGCCCCTGAACCGAGTTACATATATTAGCAACCGATCCCGTATCAAATACCCAGGTGCTACTGCGAGTACTAGTCAAGTACACATCAATAACATGTATATCACATATACCTTTGTTTGCCTTGCCGGCCTTTTTGTCCGCCAAATACTTGGGGCAGTTGCGCTTCCAATGGCCAGTCCCCTTGCAATAGTAGCACTCGGTGTCAGACTTAGGGCCAGCTCGGGGTTTCTTTTCAGGCGCAACAACAGATTTGCCGCCCTTCTTTCCCTTCCGCTTGCCTTTCTTGTCCTTCTTGAAACCGGTGGTCTTATTGATCATCAACACTTGATGTTCTTTCCTAATCTCCACTTCTGCAGTCTTAAGCATTGACAGAAGCTCGGGAAGAGACTTCTTCATGCCCTGCATATTATAGTTCATCACGAAGCTCTTGTAGCTAGGTGGCAGAGATTGGAGAACACGATGTATGCCTAAGTCAATGGGAATCGTTATTCCCAAGGACACAAGCTTATCGGCGTACCCAGATATTTTGAGTACGTGCTCACTAACGGAGCTGTTCTCTTCCATCATGCAGCTAAAGAACTTTTTAGAAGCATTATAACTCTCTACGGCAGCAATGGGTATCGAAAATCATTTTTAATTCTCCCATGGTCTCAAAGGCATTGCCATTTTCGAAATGTTTTCGAAGTTCTGGTTCTAGCCCATACAGTATGCCGCAATGAACTAAGTTGTGGTCCTCCTGACGAGTTATATAGACGTTCTTTTCCTCGTCAGGGGCATCAGGAGCTGGTGAGGGGCCTAGCGGCGCCTCTAGCACATATTGCTTTTGTGCAGCAGTGAGGAGAATCCTCAAATTCATAGCCCAGTTGGTGAAGTTGCTACCATTCGCAGCAAGCTTCTCTTTCTCCATGAACACATTGAAATTAAAAACAGGTGGTGCCATCTACAACAGAATTTGTAAAATATATTTAGACTAAGTTTATGATAGATTGAGTTCAACTAATCCAAATTACTAATGAACTCCCACTCAAAAACGACATCCCTCGTGTCCTTTTGGTGATTACATGAACCAAATCCACTACACCAAGTCCGATCATCACGTGAGTCGGTGTAGCTTCAAAGGCGAGTATCTATATAGGCATCATATCAACTATATGACTCATGCTTAACCTTTCGGTCCGTGTTCCGAGGCTCGTCAAGTAAGAACCTTAGTACTCGCGTGTGTAAAACTGTCTTACACCTGTTGTATGAAAGCATAGAGTCGAGAACACCCGATCATCACGTGATGCCTCAAAACACGATCCACAAAACGTGCATACTTAAGGAAGAACACATTTTATCTTGATATCTAAATGAGGGATCATCTTATAATGCTACCAAAAACGCCAAACTAGCAATATAAGATGCTAACATCTAATGTGTGAAGTGAGGTGATATGGTCCATGCATTTGATCTCTATCATTTGCATCGTGGTATGATCTCTATCATTCCTTTGTGTGTAAGGCCAATGTCTATGGAACTTACACGTTAAGTGAGTTGTAAGAGTATCTATCATACATCTACTTACAACAATACCATATCAAGACATTAGCCCAGCAACGATCTAAACTAGACGCCTCTAATTTATCAATTGCAATTTTTACGTGGCTTAGGGCTTTCGGAGATAGAACCGGTCTTACCTACGAACATGAACCACAACGAGGATAACCAAGTTATTAGCAACTCGTTGTAAATCAGATATTGACTATAGTAGGAGAGACAGACACCCGCCAGCCACTTATGCAAAACAAGTTGCATGTCAGTCGTGGAACCGGTCTCATGTACGATGACATGTAAGGTTGGTCCGGGCCCCTTCATCCCACTATGCCACCAATATCCAAAGTACATAGAAGATGCAATAACATGATCATCATCGCCCACATATAAACATATGTGTACTACCCGTGCAAAGCACCTACGCATAGATCAGGCTCTGATACCACTGTTGGGTCCGCAACATAGAAAACAAAAAATTTCCTACGATGAGAACTATACGCCAAGATCTATCTACTAGATACAAAGCAACGGGTGGACATACATCCATGGAGAACTTACCCTCGAAGACAACGCGTTTTGTTAACGAGTAGGAACTCGTGGTTGATGTAGTCGTACGCTTGCCGATCTCAAGATCGTGTGGAAGTCCGAGCGCCGCAAATCAGCAGTGCATCCGTCCTCGCACACACGTTCAAGCCACCGGACAACCTCCACCTCCTCGCTCCAGCGAATCAGTGGAAGCAGCAACTCCTTCCAGACGCAAGGCCACCGGGAACATGTATCTCGCTAATCCGAGACCATGGGGGAATATCTAGAGGGGGAGAGAGATCCTTCACGAGGAGGTGTGAGGATGAAGGAGGGAATGGGTGGCCTTTTATAGGAGGAGGGGGGAGCCCCCTCTCTCCATGGCCGGCGCATGGGGGGAGGGGTGACCCCTCACCTCCCCCATTCATGTGGTGGTAACCCCTCCACATTAAAATGCCCCTTAACATTCTCTTTTAAAGTCTCCACTTTAAATGCATTAAATTTCTCCAAATTTAATGCTCTCTCATTTAATAAAACTCTTTTATTTATTTTATTCAGAATTTTGTTAATTACTTTAATTAACAAACATTCACATAAAACCCCTTGCAACATTTCAATATTACATGCAGAACCACTTTCTGCAATTTCACCCGAAACAATTCCGGTTTCTATCGAAACATTTCCTGCGCTTTGCAAACCTTTTGTCTGGAACATATGTGCTCCTAAATGGTGTCCGGCAACCCTTAAGTGTGTCACCCTACGGTTCGCGAATAATGCAGCCATGATTGAGACTCCTCTCAGATCAATAATCAGAAGCGGGACCTGGAGATCCATACTGACTCCTGCACATTCAACGATGACTTCTGTGATCGTGAGAACCTTTAACATCAGCAATTTAATCCCTTTGTCTCATGATATAATACATGTCCGAGATTCAATCATCGGTATCCAAATACCTAGTTTGATCTCGTTACCGACATGCACTCTTTTCTCGTTCCCGTGATATAACATTCTAGTGATCACATCACTTGCTTGCAAGCTATCTTAATATGATATCACCGAGAGGGTCCAGAGTATATCTATCCGTCATCTGGATTGACAAATTCCACTCTTGATCCATGAGCCTCAACATAACACCTTCGTAGTACTGAACCCATCTTTATAGTCATCCTGTTACGGTGTGACGTTTGATGTTATCAAGATACTCTTCCGGTGTTAGCAATTAACATGATCTCATGGTCTAAGGACTAAGACTACTTTGTATGATGTTATAGCAATATAAACATAATGACTTGATCGTAATGCTATACTTTGGACGAATGTTCATCACATCATTTCACAAATGCTGTGACCTTGTTATTAACAACATCCAATGTCCATGATCAGGAAACTTTGATCATCTTGTTAATCAACAAGCTAGTCTATAAGAGAGGCATAACTAGGAACCCTTTTTGTTTATTAAACACACATGTATTGATGTTTCCTATCAATACAATTATAGCATGCAAAATAAACATCTATCATATACAAGGAATATATAATAACAACTTTATTATTGCCTCTCAGGACATATTTCCTTCATGAGGGAACAAAACCCTTCCTCCCTATGTCACTATGCAGGATGCTGGTAACTGGAGCCCCACCACGCAATCCTAGCTGGATATCCTCCAAGTCGCCAAGATGTCAATTGCACCACCCAGGCACCCTTCATAGATCCTATCCCTTAGAATCAATGCAGTCCTTCTCCGCTAAGCACTCGCGCGACCGCGCTACAACAACCCTTCTCCGTGGGCTAACTTTTTCCTTCCAAATTTTTTACTTCTCATATGATGGCGACCTCATGGTGTGGTAGTATTATCTCATGTATCCCCGTATAAATTTATTAGTACTATTTGTCATAAAGGTAGACTAGAAGGCATGAGCGAGCACTCAGTTTCCTGGGATGGGTGAACATTGCGTTGAAACTCGACATCAAATGAGAAAGCATGATATTTTTCTTCTCTAACAAATTACTGCTCAAACAAGTATTACTTTCTTTTTTTTGTTATAAATGTTTATTTTTTGGCCCGGTCTCGCTTCAATCCTGGTCTACCAATCTTATATATATACACTAATTGGAGCACTCGTAGGATGCTGCATGCTAATCCTGAAGGTTAAAAAGAAGTTGATTCTATTAATGTGTATTAACATTATATTGGACAATATCGAATGTCATACTTCTAACTATAATCATTTCACTCAAAACCATATACAGAACTATATTCTATTTATTTCGACACCTAGATAGTACACTCTCATCATAGAGGATCTCACTTACATGATTTTGTAGAATACGAAGCACATGCATAAAGTCCCAGATTTTGAGAAAATTTTAGTTCTAACTGATATGATATTGAATTGATGTTAAGAACATAGTTTAATTCTCATAGCAATGTTATTTTCCATAAAGATGATCAACACTTATAAAGAACATGTTGACTCCAACCCTAACTTAATGTATGATCAATTGCTACTTTGTCTTTAATGTATATCCAATTTACACTGGTTGTTAAATAAAATGATTACGATTTATATTAAACTATTATACTTTTTAGGCATTACTTTGCATGGTAGAATATTAATAAGTATAATTCTGTTATTAGTAACAACATCGACATATTGCTAAATTTTAGTTATGTTGTTCTGAATTTATTATATAGTTGCAATTTATATCTCCAAATAAACTCGCTTCTAGTAAATCTAAATTGAATGTGTAACAAAATTTAATTTTTTAACAACTGTAGTTGCAATTTATATTTTCAAAGAAATTCACTATAGTAAATTTAAATTGAATATGTAACAAAATTTCCTTTCTTTAATAACTACATTAACTATATAGTGTATACAATTGGTGTTAAAGATCACTAAATCGTACAACCTAATCTCTTAATAGCGGCTTCTAGTATATGAATATGTAACCATATTTGTTGAAACTTTTGGGGCATAATTGAACCATTTTTTGCGAATGACATAATTGAACTATTGGCATGATTATTTACTTTTTAGGCGGTTTCTAGTATATGATTAGCTAACCACATTTTGTAAATAATCATTAATATAAACTAAACCATTGGCTTGATTTTTTATTGGTTTTTTCTACTAGGTAAAATATGTCAAGTTATAGTGGGCTCATTAATAAGTTGGCTGTATGTACTTGGTATTAGAATATGATCACCATATATCTTTTTTATTAGGGGCGGAGCTAGGACACGGGCAACCAGGGCCATGGCCTGGGGCGCGGAAGTTTTCTCTACCTCCTATGTATGTAAGTTTTAGATTTTTTTTAGAACACAGTACAGCACATACGCTCACAAACACGGACGTACACTCATCCCTATGAACCAAGCATGTACATCCTACCCCTATGAGCACCTCTGAAGGACTGAGCCGGCAGATCTTGAGGTTCACAAAGTCACCACACATGCCTCACTGTTGACAGGCACGTCACCTACCAATGAAAGAATAGCGCTGGATTATTCTGAAATAAATCAAGATAAATGCAAACGCCCATGCTAAGTCTAGGACTTGAACCTGGGTGGGCTGGTTCCACCACAGGGAACCCAACTATCATAGCCAAGCTCCGTTTGCATGTAAAGTTATAGATTTGGCCTGGTTCCATCCCATTAACGCCTTCCTTTTTATCTTTCTCTAGCCAAATTTATTTTGCCCGTGAAATCGATCAGACTAGGGAATCTCACGAGTCCGAGGCAACAAACCCTTGATCCCTATGTCACTATGCATGGTGTCAGTAACTGGAGTGACACCACACCATCCTAGTTGAATCATCGCCAAGATGTCAATTGCACCACCCAGGCGCCCTTCACAGCTCCTATCCCTCCGACTCTGATGCAGTCCTACTCTGTGAAGCACCCGCGAGGCCATGCCAGAACTGCCCTTCTCCGTGGCTTCGCCCGCGGCTAATTTTTCCTTCTGTAATTAGTTCTTCCCATACACTCGCGACTTCATGGTGTGGTAGTATTATCTTTGGTATCCATGTGTACATTTATTAGTGCTATCTGTCATAAAGCTAGACTAGAAGGCATGAGCGAGAACTCAGTTTCCTTGGATCACATGTCTTTGGATGGATGAACATTGGGTTGAAACTCGACTTCAAATGAGAAAGTGTGCTATTTTTTTGCTGCTCTCACAAATTACTACTCTGACAAGTATTGGTTTCTTGGGTTATTATAAAAGTTCAGTTTTTTGGTCTGAGGCTCGCTTCAACCATAGCTGCGCCACTAGGTGAATTCGATCTTCCGCCAACAGTATGGCAACCGGAGGATGAGGTAGCTATTCGGAATTACATGTAATAGGATGTACTCCTTCCGTTTCATAATATAAGATGTTTTAGCTTTGTGAAGATAATGTATCTAGACACCTTTTAGTATCTAGGTTCGGAAAGGTTCACTCCGAATCTACACATTAAACCCCTAAAAAAGTTGTTTAAAATGAAGGAAGAAATGTATCATCACAAGGGACACAGGTGGTTGGACATCTTACACTGAAAGGAACGGGATGCGTTTGGCTTTATGTCGAAACAGTAGTCTTGGAGGTGAATTCGATCTTCCTCCAACCAGTAAGCTAACCTAAAGCAACCGGAGGACGAGGTAGCTATTTGGGATGACCACAGCTTATAATATCATCAAGGATGTACCAGCCCATAATATCATCAAGGATGTACCAGCCCAATGTGACAGAACGACACACTAAGAAGAAAACAAATAGCACAGCTTAATATCACCAAAGGAACTGCTGCTACAGCCACCCAGGAACGTACCAAGTGAGAAAGGAAGCATAGCAAGACCAATAAAACTAAACACTCCGGGTACACAAGAACCCACACGGAACAGCGGCGGGACACGTGTCGAAATAAGAGAAATCCTCATGGGAGCCCAAAATTCTAAGAAAAAAAAGAAGCCTAGAGGTTTAAGATCTTTAGATATAGGATGTAAGCCAGCACGGCCCTACTACAAACAAACAAACGGGCATGCACGTACGACGTAGTATACCATATGCATGCATGTGATCCTGTGTCACCGGAACAGTAGATCCGCACCCTTTAAACGGGCACACCGCACCTGCCTGAATAGCAAGCAGAGCTCCGTGCATCCAAGGAACCATGCATGGGTCCATGGCCCCTCCACCAAGGATGAAAACGACGAACGAGGTCACGGTCGACGGGTCGAATCTTGCTCTCGCGATAGCTAGCTAGCTTGGTTATCAGCGCTACTTGGGCAGTGCAGAGCATGTACGGCACGGGCGGCAGAATGGAAGCGATTGATGGACGGATCTGACGCTTCACTTTTAGGCATCTATCGGTCCACGACCACGATCAATCCATCTCGTACGCATCTTCTTCCTAAAGCTACCCCCGTCCTACGATCGATGGATTCGCACAGTAGATTCGCCTTTTTAATTTTCTCCTTTTTTAGGGGGTGGAGGAGATGCATATATATGGAGGTCGAGTACTCGAGTTGACTGGATTTTTACCATGTTTAGGAGGAAGAACTCGACGGGCGCTAAAATTGACGCCTGACGATGGATCGATGTGGACGGATTTGGATGGATGTTGGGCAGCGATGGAGCGAGCTGATGCAGCTGTCGCGTGGCTAGTAGTTTGCTTGGCTTAGCTAGGTGGATGTACGTGGAAAGTTGCCGCGCGATCGAGGTCGCCCCGTCTCCGTCGGACGGTCGCCGCCGTGCCGCAGGAACGCTGTCGATCGGTCGTCCCTTGGATTCTCCCATCTCCGCCCTTCCACATATCCCACGACCGCGCGGGCCGACCGGCATGCCGAACTGGAACCTGTTATACAGCAAAGTTACATCAAGCGACTCAGTTAATCACCCCAAGACTTCGATGCTTTTTATACTGCAAAAGTGCATATATACTGCAAAATATGCACTTCAAAACAGCACATGGAGTCATGGACAGTCTACACCGCAGTCTACACGTCTGGAAAGTGCATACTGCAAAGTATTAAATACCAATATGTATCTTATACAGAACAGAAATAAAAAAATGGACACATGTTTAATTACAAGGAGTATTTGTCATGTAGCCAAATGTTGCGTACACTACCTAGTATAGATTCTCCGTGAACAAGTTCTCCTCCCACGTTGACGCTATAAGATAATTTATTATACAGCACATTATTAGCTTCGCAGAACTCGTTCGGCCTATTCCTCGTCGCCATCATGTAGCATGAGGGAATCATGATTTTAGCAACTTCATCTTCACATTTTTTATCCGAAAGTAAACACATTTTATTTAGAGGAAGAGGGCATCCACCGCGGTCCATTAACATGAAACCAACCAGTTTTTACAACTCAGAAACATCTCACGGGAGAAACTACAGGAGCAGCGCCCAGTTTAAACTTCAAAAGCTACCAAAGTTTTCACAGACTTATCAGCAGAAGCGAGCGACTACCCACATACTGACTGAACACACCACAAACTTCTAGACAGAGGATTACATAACATTCAGAACTCATTTCTTCATGACAACTTTCAGCCATGGGCCATCTTCCACGAGCTCCAGATGTAGCTTCCTCATCCTCCTCGCTAGGGCATCTGTGTGGTGATCTTCCATTTTACAGCTTCATCATCAAGTGTTTGATCTTGAACAAGCTCCAGGTTCAACCAGGATCCGGCCGTAGCAAGGGCGGTGGGGCACTCACCATGTGTTCCACTTTCTTCAGCGCAAGCTCTAGCTTTCCTTTTGCATCCCCTGAGGACAGGATCATCCATTGGGATAACAAAAAGGCCACCCTTCTCCAGATTACCTGCACACCGGACCAGGCAGTTTTATTAAAGAAGGTGTCATTCCTGGTAAGCCAGAGACTCCACAGCACCGCTGTATAAGGAACACTTTCAATGTTCTTTTTCTTCTCACTAACCCAAAGGGTAGCAAGCACATCAAAAGACATGACCCATCAATTTCTCCTAGTAAAGGAACACATGTTAATCCAAATCAGTTTTTCTACTACACATTCAAAAAATACATGGCAGCAAGGCTTAGATTCCGAGCAGAAAACACAAGTCAAGTCATCCAATTTTTGTCTTTTAGCAAGATTGTTCCTTGTAAGGAGCTTATTGTGTGCTAATATCCAAAGGAAAAAGTGTATCTTAGGTGGTACCTTAATTTGGCAAACAGCATGCACATATTCTGGCATTACACCCCTAAAATTAGCCACATCATAAAGGGATCTAACAATATATATACCATTAGGTTCAAGTTTCCACAAGATAGTATCCTCCTCCTCATTAAGATGAAGAGTAATTGCAGTTTCCAAAATCCCATACCATTTATGCAGCATTTCATCATTAAAGCATATTCTGAAAGTAATTTTTAGTTGGGTAGAATTTCAATCTTCAGCAATGATTATAGTTTGTTCATTGCTAATCACATATAATTCCCATAATTGAATAGCTAAAGTAGAGTCCCCAAACCACTAATCTTCCCAAAACTTGATTTTCTTACCATCTCTCACTTTCCATTGATATCCTATTTTGGCTGCATTTGCAGCTCACAAGACACCTTTCCAAAAGGGAGAGATGTTATTACAGGAAAATGCAAACATATTGGGGCCATTGACCATGTACTTATGGTCAATGATTTTTCTCCAAAGCTTATTTTTATCCAGACGGTCTCTTCTTACCCAAGAAGCTAGGAGACAGAGATTCATCTATGTAATATTTGGTATTCCCAAATCCCCAAACTCTTTTTCTGCATAAGTCCCTAGTTGGCAAGATGAGATACTTAAAGTGACCCTCATAATTATCCCACAAACAGTGAGCTAATTAAGAATTGATTAATGCAATAGCCCATTTAGGAAATTTAATCACACTCAGTAAATAAAGAGAAGTACTAGCTAGTGAACTTCTAACCAGCTCCAGTTTTGCTGCATGAGACAAAAGTTTGCCTCTCCAACCAGATGCCCTTTGTAAGATCATGTCAATGGTTGGCTGCAGATCCTATTTCCTAAGTTTCTTATAATGCAAAGGAACACCTAAATATTTAATACGGAAAACACATTCTTTAGAAAGGTGTTAACACCTACCAGCTTTTTTACAAAGTTTAAATAAGATTATATCAAGAAAGATTAGACCAAAGTACTCTTTTTGTAGACATCAGATCTAGAGCGCAAAACTAGCATCCTCATAATGTCCTTAACCTACCATATAAATCATATCCTCAAGCCCTAAACAATCGCTAGCCCCCTTAACTGAGCCTCCGCCACCGGCCTCGAAGAAATACATTGTTCATGGAAACCACCAAGATTTTTCCTACACTGACTCTCATCTTGATGTTAATCCCTCTTCACATTGACATATTACAATGCTCTGAGATAGCCGCCTCTGAACACCCAATGACACGGTAAAACTAAATGTAGTTTGGATATAAGATTGTGGAGATAGGAGCTAGGTAGGCGGGACATAGTTCATAGCTACCAATCTTTGCACTGTCAACGAAAAGTCTCGCCAAGGTCTAGCCACATGTGCTGCACTTACGAAAACCCTATATCATCACCAAATTGGGGGAACATCTCACAAACTTCAGAGAGATTTGAAAGTTTTGGATCCAATCTCGCTAGTTAACTTGATATTTGCAGTTGATCTGCATTGATTCTAATACTATTTAAAATTCTATTTTAATATTTTAACTCAACTTATTAACTTGACTGTATTTTGTATTCCCTCAGATCCATAATAAGTGTCACTGGTTTAGTACAAATTTAACTCCTTAGAATATATGAATCAGAGGGAGTATGTTAGATCAAATCTAACTCCTTAGAATATCTCCTTTGATCACATTGTGATGATATATATAGGTGGATTTTTCCAACACGGCGCTATCAATGTCGCACTCGGCGAAGACCGCCATGAGAACTGCACGGAGCTACAAGAAGAAGAAAATAGGTTACAAACTCAGGCCATATTAATTTTGCCGGGCGTCGCATCAAACTTTTGATTGAGTCATTGTTTTTATAAGCCAGTATATACATTCCACCTAAACTTTTGATGGTAGTCGCATCAAACTTTTGATTGATAAAAATAGATTTTCCTCTATAAATGTCAATTATATTAGCATCTAGTGGACGTCACCATCACCATTCACCAACAACTAAAGCAGGGCCGGCTACATGAGATTGATTTATTTATCTGGTTTAGTTGCAGCATACATGCATTCTTTGCTTTGGATTAGTTACACAGTTTCCATTCCTACCATGATAAAAAAAGAATCTGTCACTACCACCTAGGTAAGCAGATTATTAGCAATTATTTATTTCTGCAAGCTACATATCCTCTCCCCGAAGGGTCCATCTAAACCAATTAGCAAACTCTGAGAAATCTACTGTTGCACATGCTGTCAGTTTTGAGTCCTGGTCAGACGCATAAACTTAGTATTACCAAAATATTACTCACAGTCACATGTGAAATGAAAAGTAGCTAGTTGACAGGAGAATGTAGTGTTGGAGGCATGCGGCAGTGAGATCACTGTTCAAGACAGCCTCGATCGTGACAGGATTCGGTATTACACGGTGCTCCAGTTTATTGCAGTACATGGTTTGTCCTTTGCTAAGAGCTTCTTGCTATGGATCGAGATGTACCAATAGGTTATACTATTTGTTATGCTTTAACACGCATGGACAAACAACCAATAGGACAAAGAATGTCTCGTACGTACAAATACAATATGCCTTGGACGGAGAAAAGGAATTTTAAGATGTCATCCCAATAACGTACATCCACCGCAAACCTGGGTGATAAGACAAAGAATGTCTTGTGCATATCACAGACGGTTTGGATTGACCTATAGACCAGTAACAAGTACAAGAATGTAAGATGCATTTTGACCATTTTGGGAGTGGACATTCCCAAAGATCCGATTTATTTGGGTAATAACACCGCAGGAAGGGAGAACCTTTTTGCGTATTTTTGACATTCAGGAATCTTCTCGAACTCAAAAATACATGAGATTTTTTCTGTGGAAGATTTTCATCAAGAAGGAGGCCTGGAGCACTTGGACCTCACCTGAGGCAGCTGGAGGCAAAGATAGGGCCCATGACGCGGCCAAAAACCTCTGCTACGCCATGGGGCCCACTTTTGGTCTTGTGGCTCCGATGATGTCCTTCTTCGCGTTGATCTCTTCGTCTTGACCTAGAACCCACTATATATCTGGCCCCTTCGTGATCTCGCAAGGAGGCGAAGCACGAAGACGGAAATATATGGAACTTGATATAAAATCTTCGAAAATTGGAGGGGAAAACGTTGCCAGAGTCATCTATTGTTGCATCTCCAACCTCTCCAACATCATCGCCAATGTCTCCATGATGAGAGGAAGTAGTGCACCCCATACTATGGTTTTGTGGAAGTAGCTTGATCTGTCTTATTCTCTCTTCTCTCTTGTGCTATGATTGTTTTAGTACCACATGATGTGGTCATATTTATGTAATTACTTTGTGATGGATCTTGGTTTTATGAGATGATTATATGAGATTACAATTTTCACTTTGTGTTTGTTGTACTGATAGATGCATATGTTTATTCCATGTTGTATACATGTTCTGATCAAACTAATATGCTAGATCTAAAAGGGAGATGTGTCTATTAGACGCAGCAACGAGTCATAGTAACTGGGGACTGACAGAAAATTTGGCATCTACTATGGGTTTAACCTTTACTCAGTTGCCTCACTAGGGAGAAAGGAATACATATGCTATTATCATCTAGTGATAGCAAAGATGGTCTTATTTTTCGAGGTAGTATATTTGTTATTCAACATCATGTCAAAGTACTTAATGCTACATTCTATTTATCTTAAATCTGGTCTGAGGAGTTTTCTCTTTCCAGAGGAGTATGAGTAAGATGTGTTACATCATCTTCATTACATGACGTCATGCCCGTATATACTAATATGAAAGTTTCATCAATATTATGTTGTTCCTAAGATTGTTTTGATCCCACCATGTTCACGAGAGAGAAGACAAGTGAACACATGCGGTCCATTTCTAATCATAAGAAAAAACTTAATATTATTTACTTGATCTTTTATTTTCAATATTTGTTTAATCTGAAAATACAAAAATAATTTTCTTTGTAGCATTCACTATCAAAAACCCAAAAACATCATTAACATGAGCTTTTGCACCTAGTTTAGCTTCTGCATATAGATTATTTTACTTATTTTCTTGCATACATATATTATTTTATTTTATTTTCTTGAAGCACAATTAATATGTACTGCACCTGTAAAGAGCATTTTCTGGTGCATCTTTAGTAGGGAACTCTTCACAAACTAGATTTAAGATAAACAAAGTATTACCTTTGTATCTATGACATAATGTTGATTACATAAGACTACCTCAAAATATACGAGCTCACCTAATATTGTCACTAGGCAATAGTAATACATGCAATCATTTGTCCCTAGTGAGGTAACAATAGAAAGATAAAAACCATAGTAGGATCCAAACTTTATATCACTGTCCAGTTCCATACTACCATGTTACTCCAACTAATGCATATGTTCCCCGCTCTCATGCCGCATCATACTTAGTTGGATCAAAATAAATAATTAAGAACAAGGTACATAATATACATATAATCGTACATCAAACATAATATGAATAGGGTACATAATAAGTAATCAAGAACATGGTACATAATATACATATATTCCAATCTCCAATACTCAATTCATAAAAACCAAAGATTCACCACAAAAGGTATTACAAAGAGATGGCTATAATAATGTTGGATAGCTCATATGGCACTAGACATTGATAGAATGAGAGAGAGAGAGAGAGCGAGATAAAACAAGATACTTCCACAAACCCATAGTCCGATGGTGGGGGTGGGGACTATTCCCTATTCATCATGGTAATGATGGATTTGTCCTTGCAGAAGTTGGAGATGCGAACCGATGGTGTTTAGGCGGCGTTTACCCCTCCAATCTTTGCATGATCTCCTTTTTTCGTATTTCTATATCTATGGTGTGCCATCCTCTGAGGTCGCGATCGGAGCACTATCTATAGGCTTTTTAAGGTCAAGACGAGTGTAGAGGCGCAAAGATCGATGGCATCAGAGCTTTGAAGGGGAAAGTAGGCCCCATGGCATGACTAGGGTATCAGGCTACGCCATGGGCCCTCTTTTGGCCCTCCTCTAGCTCTAATTGAGGTCCAAATGCTCCATTCATTTTTTTGATGAAAAACTTCAGTAGAAAAATCCTAGGTACTTTTGGGTTCACGAAGGTCCTTGAAAGTCAAAAATACGCAAAACGGGGTTTTCCTATCTACCGATGTAAAAGGGATCTTTTAGGAAAATCCCTGGAATCATTCTAAAACATGGTTATAACCACTTATATGAATCAGTTATAATGGAATATGGCATAATAATCTTATGATCATTGATGCATTTTACATGTATCATCATCCCAAGCTTAAACCATGCTCATCCTGGAGCATGAAGGTGATAACTAAATGAGCTTGGGAGTTTATTATCAATAGACACAAAACATAAAACTCATGATCATTGCTACATAAATCTTGATGGTTTATTGATTAGTAAATTACATCTAGAAATCATCACATGAATTAAAAGAAAACATAAATCTCTCATATGCATAAGAATAAAAAAAACTTTCCTAATAACAAATGCAGAAGTTCCTTGACAATTAAGAAAGATTTTATGTAAAATAAAATAAAGAGTAAGAATTTTTCCTATCTTTTAGTCTTAGAATAGAAAGGTTTTTGAGACACTTTGTTTTTATTGACTTAGAAAGAAGTAAAGTTGACATAGGTATGCCCAACGGGCACCCAACTCTAGTCTATCTGGTGTGGCCCAACGGAAGGCTCACTTGACGACCTGCCAAGGTCCATGAAGCCCATGTCAGTTTGGCTGATACAAATCCTATAAGGACACCGACTCCAAATGCGCAAGACAAGGAAATTCCAAGATTAGACTCTACACAAACACGAACTTGTAACCGACTCGTATTGGTACCTGACACCTAGCGTCCCCATATATAAAATCTAGGAGGGGCCAACGAGGAGGACACCTGATAGACAATAGATCTTGAAGATCATGAAACTCTCATACTAACACGTCAGATTCAGTCTATGCACCATAGCCATCTCGGCGCCCTTGTAACCTTTGGTTCCTCTATCAATCAAGATAGACAAGCAGGAGTAGGGTTTTCCCTCCAGGCCCTGAACCTAGGTAAAGCTCATGTCCCCTATTGTTTGTCTATTAGCCGACGAAGTCTCTAGCGTGCAGCTCTTCCCTAAAAACCCAAGTCCATTTAGTATGGGAATTGATGTGATTACCCCACATCAAAAGTAGTTGAAAGTAAGTAGGGATTAAACACATACAAGTGGTATCTAGATTCCAAACACTACCCCTTAAGTTTAGGCTTTTAATCATAGTTCATCACTAGTGTTTGGTTCCATTGCCTCTAGTCATCTTATTGGCTATATATTATAGCCTTTTTATGTCCCATATTCTCCATGTTTCCCACAAGATAAGTGAAGTTAAGTATGACATTAATATTTAGAGTATCTATTGCCCCTTGGCACAAGAAGTCGCTCTGCTTCACACTCTCATGTATATAGTGGCAACAATTCATACATCCAATGACAATACAATCATACTAGTTAGGAACTCCTCCACGAACCCTTTTATTTACTTTTTATGGATTTTGATTATGGGTTGCTTTTTAGAGGTCATAGCTGAAAATGTCCACCATGATGAATTGCTTATTGACGTCCAAATATAATGTTGGACCCAACTCTACAAATCCCCCTTTCAACAAGTCTCGTAATAGAATTTTCACTACTACTTTTTTCCTTTCTTTCTTTTTCTCTACCTTGTCTTTTTTCCTTTCCAGCTTTTGTTGTTGTGCCTTTTGAGTTGGTGGTCAACTAACCAACTTCTCTATGACAAGCACAACCATAAGGAATACCATTTTGAAGATAAATAAAACCCATGTATGAGAAATATACATGGAATAACATGAATGCTATGTAGGTACATATGGTGGACACAACTGGAAATAACTTGGTTTAAAGTTATTGGGCGCGGGGGGGGGGGGGGGGGGGGGGGTAAACCAGTGCTCCATCAGGTGCCCAAAAATTGGTCGCCGATATGTGCAATTTGTATCATCATAATAGTGACATATAGTACTAGTTTATATTATTATTTGCATTGATATATCATTGTTTGTTCCCTTTTAGATGATTTATGGGACTTTCCTACAAAGTATCTTGGTGTGGTATTTAATTTCTGGGAGGCAGGAAACCTTCTTTTTGTATTTTGATGTTTTAGGGACATTATAGACATCAATTAATTCGGGGGAAATACCATGGAAGTTTTCCATCATAATGATGTAGGATTAGTTCATTAATCATGAAACAATCTCTAAATGAATTTTCAGTTGTTTGTAGATAAATCGACCGAACAACAACTTCCATTTAGCTATGATTTGAGATAAAGAGAAATTGCATGAAACTGGAACCAATTTTGTGGACTAGTATCGCAATGTGAGAATTGTTCTGAAAGGTGCTAAGAAAGGCTATGTCTTTGATGCAACTCTCGGTGATGCTCCTAATGATAACATAACAGAAAATGCGTTCGAAGTTTTTAAGTCACATAGTGATGAATACATCGTTGTCTAGTGTTGCCTTTGCAGATATGGAACAAGAACATCAAAGGATGTTTGAAAACTAGGGTCATTTTAAAAAGTTAATGAGATGAAAGGGTTGTTTCCGCAATCGCTAGAGCTGGGAGATATGAGATCGCACAAACACTAATTGACAATAAAATGGTTGAAGGATGCTCGATTAGTTCTCATGTAATCAGGTTATCCATGTACGTTAAGAGGTTGGTGGCATTGGGTGCTCTCTTCCCTACTGAACTAGGGATCGAGATAATCCGAAAATCACTCCCATCCAGCTTTATTGATTTTTTTCATGAACTTTAACATGCATGGGATGAATAAAACACTGGGAGAATTGTTCGTGATGTTTAAGGTGGCTGAGAAGGACATACAAAAGGACGTCAATCATGTCATGATGGTGAATAAATCTACTCACTTCAAGAAGAAGAAATCTAGGATGTGCGTGGCTAGGCACGCGCCTATGTATGGCAAGGGATCCAAGCCTAGCCCTACCCCAGATGCTGGACATTTCTTCTATAAGGAGAAGGGTCACTAGAATAGGATTTACCCGAAGTACTTAGTAGAGAAAAAGAATACTGGTTCGTTGATGTCTACGCACTTCTATTCTTGTAGACAGTTGTTGGGCCTCCAAGTGCAGAGGTTTGTAGAACAACAACAAGTTTTACTTTAAGTGGATCACCCAAGGTTTATCGAACTCACGGAGGAAGTGGTCAAAGGTATCCCTCTCAAGCAACCCTGCAATCAAGATACAAGAAGTCTCTTGTGTTCCCAACACACCCAATACACTTTTTAGGTGTATAGGTGCACTAGTTTGGCGAAGAGATAGTGAAATACAAGCGGTATGGATAATTATAAGTGGTAACGGTGCTAGAAGATAGCTTGATGGCATGGAAGAGACTAAAGGCAAACTGAAATAAAGATGGAAGTAAGCAAACATGTAACAGATCTAGTTGCAAACGGTGTTTCAATGCTAAGAAACAAGGCCTAGGGATCATACTTTCACTAGTCAACACTCTCATATAAATATCTTCTCTTTATGATAATACTTTTATATACTCTCCGGTTGGACACTCTAATCCATGGTAGGGCTATAACAGCACACCTCAAAGTAAACCTTTCCCATCTAGATAACCCCACACTATCACCTTGAGCTCTAGATGGTTCCAACAAACACCACAATTTCATAGAAACATCCAACTCCAAATATAACTCATAACAAGTAATTGTAATCTCTAGCCTAAGTGCCACCATGGTGTGCATGCTATCACTTTCACACACATGGGGAGATCAGAGATCTATTAAAGCACTTGAGTAGCAAGATAGATCTACTTGGTTACAAAGCTCATGATCACAATATGATCATGCATAGAGAGAGAGATGAACACATAGCTACAGGTAGACCCCTTAGCCTCGAGAGAGAAATACTCCCTCATCATGGGAATCAACAACGACGATGGAGATGGTGGTGGAGATCGATGGATATGGCTCCGGGGGCACTTCCCTGTCCCGGCAGGGTGCTGGAACAGAGACTTTTTGTCCCCCGAATCTCCCCTTCGGTGGCGGCGGCACCATGGAACTTTTTGTGGATTTCTGATTGACGATTTAGGGTTTTTGCATCGGGAGGCATCTTATAGGCGAAGAGACGAGGTTAGTGGCCAGCCAGGGGGCCCACACCATGCCCTGGCGCGGCCAGGGGGACCTGCGCCAAGGGGTGGTGTGGCCACCCTGTGGCCCCCCTTCGTCTCTCCTTCTGGCTCCGTGAGTCTTCCGGTAAAATAATGACTTTGGCTTTTGTCCGGTCCAATTCCGAGAATATTCATTTTCTGAAACCAAAAACAGCAGAAAACAGGCAACTGGCACTATGGCATCTTGTTAATAGGTTAGTCCCATAAAGTGTATAAAAATACTCCAAAGTGTGGACAAAACATAAGAAAGTAGATATAAACCAAGCATAGAACATCAAAAATTATAGATACGTTTGCAACGTATCAACATCCCCAAGCTTAACTCCTGCTCGTCCTCGAGTAGGTAAGTGATAAAAAGAAAGAATAATTTTTGAGGTGACATGCACCATCATAAACTTGATCAAAGTATTTGTAAAACATTGATAGCTGGGATCATAGTACTCTAAACATGAGCATGAAAGATGAAGTTCTAACAATAAGACATAGTAACCATGCACGCAACATGAAAGGGTACAAACAAATATCATGAATATCAATGCATTGAAAGACGTTTGTTTGTTTCACATAAAGAAAATATAGCATAGTGGCATTTAGCTTGTCCCTCATAGAGTAGCAAATATAAATGCATAGGACACCTTCAAAGTTTATAAGGGTGACTAGATACAAATAGTTTAAGAACAAGCAATATCAAAGTTATGCATCAATCAACAAGTCTTGGGACAATGCACATAGAACTAAGAATGGCCACTATGCTCTCTCAATAGGTGCATAAAGATAGAAGGTGGAGACTGAACATGAAAGTAAAAGAAAGGCCTTCATAGAAGGAAGCAGGGATTCAAGTCTCATAAAGAGCTTCCAAAAATTATGGTACTTATTAGCTTTCAGCTCAAATTGCCCCTATCATAAGCATCTTTAGGTGATTAAGGTTAAAGTGACACAACTAAGAGGATATGCTTGACAAGTTATAAGTCGAAATCTCATGCCCCTTACTTACGAGTACCGAACCTCATGCTACTAAACTTCAGTCACAAGTAAGCTCTTGTCATTGTAAGTACATATGTATCATAGAGAACTGCCAACGAGGTACCCCTTGCACATGATACAGGAGATATCCCATAATCAAAATGACAAGGCAAGCAGACAATGAGCATCTAGCGAACTTTTTATTTGCTATTTGCATAGGTTTTTATTGAGGATGCTTCATAGAGTGCTCATTATGGTTATGCTGCAAGTTTCCACCATGATTAGGCATGGCTTAGGCTAGCGGCCCAGGCGTTTATCTAACACGCATACAAACTCCATGATCTTACAAGTTCCCCTTTTATTTCACACCACCGGAATCCATAAGCAAAAGAATCATGATATCAGCGGAATAATAAGTGCAATGTTGAAAGCGTTCCCCATGATACATGGTTCTGCTAACTTCAACTTATAAAGCGCAAGCATATACGCAACAAATATGGACACAATGGTTCAAGATTATTAAGTGCAACAAAATAAAGTGTGCCATCAAGTTTGTGAGAGCTTTAATCACTAGTTTTCACATAACAAGTTTAATTCGGAAGGTAGACAAAAACATGAATATACTTGGAATAGCAAATTATAATAGGTAGGTATGGTGGACTCTTTGGAATAACTTGGTTTTAGGAGTTGGATGCATGAGTGGAACTCATACTTGGTTATGGAGGCTAGCAAAAGACTGGGAGCGACCAACTAAGAGAGCAATAATGGCCATAATCATGCAAAGCGACAAAACATCATTAATTAAAGCATAAAGTGATATTACAAGTTGAAAACTAAAGGATCATAAAGGCTAT
The DNA here is from genome assembly GCA_910589775.1 of Avena eriantha. Lineage (NCBI taxonomy): Eukaryota > Viridiplantae > Streptophyta > Magnoliopsida > Poales > Poaceae > Avena > Avena eriantha. Next base: position 10,786,238 of record OU342743.1, read on the forward strand.
GGTGACTTTGGATAGTTATAACATGGTGTGAGCATGCGCCAAGTCAACCCAAATAAAGCATCAAAGGAGAATACCACAATACTATGCTTTAATATGCTAAAACAACGCATGATTCTTTCAAGGCACATTAAGCAATCTTAATTGTTTATAACATGTCATGCTACAGCAAAAATCACTAAGCATAAAGCCAAAACAATATCAAGCATGACATGACAAAGCATAGGCCAGAGTAAAAAACAATCTCCCTTTACCACTTAAGCATAAACTTTTCCTACTCTTTTCCAATCCAAACCAACATATTTGAAAGAACTCACCAAGATAATAAATAAATAAAGATCAGTGAGCTTGTCTCACAAATCCAAAAATAAGAACTAAAAAGTTCTAAGCTGAAAGCACAAGAAAACTAAGGCTAAACCCAGTGCTAGCAAAAGAGAACACTCACAAAACAATAAGAATGAAAACTAGAGTGTTCTAGGCAATGCATAACGGCGTGTGTATCTCTCCAAAAGAGTGTGTTGGGATCCAACCAACTTATTCAAGCAAACTAAGAAAACCAAGCAAACTAAGCAAACCAAGCAAACGAAAACCAAAAACAAAAACAAAGACGCTCCAAGAACAACACAATTGTGCATGAAACAACAAAAATGAAGTGTTTGAAAGAAATCTGAGATTTTTATTGATGAAGAAGGGGATGCCTTGGGCATCCCCAAGCTTTGACGCTTGTATTCTTGGATATTTCTTGGGGTGATACGGGTGGAATCCCCAAGCTTGAGCTTTAGTCCATTCTTCATCTAATTACATCATTCTCTCCATACACCTGAAATTTTTCCTTCATACAAAACTTCACACAATCTTTATTAGCAACATTTGTGCACTCAAGATAATAAGTCTTTAGGTTTAGTTTCAGCACCAATAAAACTTCCATTAAAACACAAGCTATTGTAGAACTTCCCTCAAAAAGCTCAATTCCCCAAAAAGAACTCAAAAAGGAATCAACAAGAAGCAAATGCAAATAATGACAGAAATCTGTCAAAACAGACCAGTAGATAAAAACCATTTTTTTCGAAGACATTCTGTTGCTCAAATCGAATAGTGTTTAACTAACGAAAGTTAGATAACAACCTGGGGCAGAAGCACAAAAATTCAAGCCTCAAAAAGATGTACAGATATTTTACACGAAATTTTACGGTGAAGCAAAGAAATCTGTTTCGGGACAGAACTTTCCCAAGCATTAGTTCTCTCACATTAGAGGTTACTCTTGGCACACAAAGAAAATAGAAAGGATAAAGAGCGGTTATTATAGAGGTAATAACTTCCAAGAATCATCTAAAACTTTTGGGTTATCTCCCAATAAGTACTTTTCTTTAACGCCTTTAAGTTAGGCATGATAGTTTGAGAAGATGTTCACATAAGAAATATAAATTGAAGTAAAAGAGAGCATCAAGAGGCAAATTCAAAGCACATTTAAGTCTAACCCACTTCCTATGCATAGGAATCTTGTAAAGAAACAAGTCATGAAAGCACAAAGCAACAAGCTTAGTAAAGCAAAACAAGTGCAACTTCAAGACTTTCAACATAAAGAGGGGAAACTTAATATTATTGAGATGCATAAAACCATGTTTCCCTCTCTCATAATAACTTTCAGTAGCATCATGAATAAAATTAATAATATAACTATCACATAAAACATTCTTATCATGAGCCACATGCTTAAAAGAATTAACACTCTCCACATAAGCATAGTCATTCTTATTAATTGTAGTGGGAGCAAATTCAACAAAATAACTATCATTATTATTCTCATCACCATAATCATCAAATATAGGAGGCATATTGTAATCATAATTAATTTTCTCCTCAATAGTAGGTGGACTGAAAATATCATATTCATCATTGTAATCATCATATATTGGAGGCATAGTATCATCAAAGTAAATTTTCTCCTTCGTACTTGGGGGACTAAAAAGATCATTTTCATAAAAACTAGCTTCCACAAGCTTAGACTTTTCCATAGCATTAGCAATAATGGTGTTCAAAGAATTCATACTAATAACAATACTATTAGCACGCAAATAAAGTTCCATGGGTTTTTTAATTTTCTCTTCAAACACTTCATGTCCTAACTCAAGATAAATACTATAAAGCTCTCTAATATTTTTTGTTTTCCATTAAGCCTAACTAGTGAAAACAAGAAACAAAAAGACAAAATTGCAGAATCTAAAGGAAATAACTTTGAGCACTCACATCGGAAGATGTGAGTACCTTTTACCTTACCTCCCCGGCAACGGCGCCAGAAAATAGCTTGATGTCTATGCACTTCTATTCTTGTAGACTGTTGTTGGGCCTCCAAGTGCAGAGGTTTGTAGAACAGCAGCAAGTTTTCCCTTAAGTGGATCACCCAAGGTTTATCGAACTCAGGGAGGAAGTGGTCAAAGGTATCCCTCTCAAGCAAACCCTGCAATCAAGATGCAAGAAGTCTCTTGTGTCCCCAACACACCCAATACACTTGTCGGGTGTATAGATGCACTAGTTCGGCGAAGAGATAGTGAAATACAAGTGGTATGGATAATTATAAGTGGTAACGGTGCCAGAAAATAGCTTGATGGCATGGAAGAGACTAAAGGGAAACTGAAATAAAGATGGAAGTAAGCAAACATGTAACAGATCTAGTTGCAAACGGTGTTTCAATGCTAAGAAACAAGGCCTAGGGATCATACTTTCACTAGTGAACACTCTCATATAAATATCTTATCTTTATGATACTACTCTTAACTACTCTCCGGTTGGACAGTCTAATCCATGGTAGGGCTATAACAGCTTACCTCAAAGTAAGCCTTTCCCATCTAGATAACCCCACACTGTCACCTTGAGCTCTAGATGGTTCCAACAAACACCATAATTTCATAGAAACATCCAACTCCAAATATAACTCATAACAAGTAATTGTAATCTCTAGCCTAAGTGCCACCATGGTGTGCACGCTGTCACTTTCACACACATGGGGAGAGCAGATATCTATTAAAGCACTTAAGTAGCAAGGTAGATCTACTTGGTTACAAAGCTCATGATCACAATGTGATCATGCGTAGAGAGAGAGAGATGAACACATAGCTACCGGTAGACCCCTTAGCATCGAGAGAGAACTACTCCCTCATCATCATGGGAATCCGGAACGACGATGGAGATGGTGGTGGAGATCGATGGAGATGGCTCTGGGGCACTTCCCCGTCCCGGCAGGGTGCCGGAACAGAGACTTTCTGTCCCCTGAATATCCCCTTCGGTGGCGGCGGCGCTGCAAAACTTTTCGTGGATTTCTGATTGACGATTTAGGGTTTTTGCATCCGGAGGCATATTATAGGCGAAGAGGCGAGGTGGGTGGCCGGCCAGGAGGCCCACACCATGCCCTTGCGTGGCCAGGAGGACCCCCGCTAAGGGGTGGTGTGGCCACCCTGTGGCCCCCCTTCGTGTCTCCTTCTGGCTCCGTGAGTCTTCTGGGAAAATAACGACTTTGGCTTTTGTCCGGTCCAATTCCGAGAAATATTCATTTTCTGACTTTTCTGGAACCAAAAACAGTAGAAAACAAGCAACTGGCACTGTGGCATCTTGTTAATATGTTAGTCCCAGAAAGTGTATAAAAATACTCCAAAGTGTGGACAAAACATTAGAAAGTAGATATAAACCAAGCATGGAACATCAAAAATTATAGATACGTTTGCAACGTAGAATTCGTCCAGTTCCGGGATATCACATATACATGTTATTGATGTATACTTGCGAGGTCCTAAAAGTAACTGCTATGTATTTGATACCGGATCGGTTGCTAACTTATGCAATACGATACAGGAGCTACAGGATCCTAGGAAGCTTGGTAGATCGAGGTGATAATGCGCATCAGGAACGGAGCAAACATTGCAGTGGTTGTCGTTGTCTCTATGCCTCTACATCTTCTATCAAGATTAATATTTAAACTTAGTAATTTTTACTTTCTACCCGCATTATGTAAGAATAATATCAAGATATTGTATCTTACAAGATGGTTATTCATTTATGTCTAATAATAATGTTTGTTCTATTTTTATGTATAATATTTGTTATTCACATGCTTCTATGAGAAGTGGGTTGCTTATAACATTTCCAATAGATGCACAAAAAACTACTATTTTGGGGGGGGGGGGGGTTAAAAACCGTGCTCTAGCTAATTCCCAAAAGTCGTTCGCTGAAATATGCATTTTGTACCATCATAACAATGACATATAGGACTAGTGTTGCATTGATATATCATTGTTTGTGCCCTTTTAGATGATTTATGGGACTTTAATACAAAGTCCCTTGTTTTGGTATTTAATTAGGAGGCAGAAAACCTCCTTTTTCGTATATTCATGTTTTAGTCACCTTCTGGACATAAATTAATTAGCAAAAAAATACCATAGAAGTTTTTCATCAGAAGAAAGACCATGGGCACTAGACACACACAAGGGGGCCACGAGGGCCGAAAGATACCTGGTGGAGCCCCCTAATTTGCACTGCCTAGGCCTGTTTCACCATCGAGTGTCGCATCGGCCCCTCCTTTTTATGTATGCCTCCATGATGACTGCAAGTGCACAGATTGTTTGTAGCTAGTTTCAAAATAAAGATATCGATCCCACAGGGAGCAGGAGTCTGAAGTCTAATAAATCTTGAAATAAATATTACGATAGAAATGCTAGATAAAGTTCTAAGTGACAAGGTAAAATGTGAGTATTGTGTAAAAAGGTGTTTTTGGGGTTTTAGTATAAGAGCAATAATAAAGTAAAGTAAACAACTGAGTATAGAAAGTAAGTATCACGTATGTAAGAGATTGGAGCTACAGTAGGGAAAATGTGTTCTCAGGGAGTAGCGGATACACCACTAGTATTATAAAGATTTAAGATAAAGATTATCATCATGAACATTCTCAACTATGTATATATAGGAGGAACTCTGTAATTGGACAAATAGGCAGCAACCGTTACTCACATCATCCTCATAACCATAGCCGTCAGCAATCGACATTATTCGAATTACTGCGCTATTATGGGACGTAATCCCGTAAGACGTATCCCATGGCATGGATAGTGTTCTGTGAGTTTCCTCGGTTTCCCAAGTTGATACGTAAGGGATGCCAACAGCTCTATAGTCACTGTAAGTGCTAGCACACCTCCGTCTACCAACAAGTAGTTTCCTCCATCAAGTCCCCACGAGAGGCAAATATTGAGAGGTCGACTTCTCTCAACATCAAGATGTAGACAATCTAACACATGGTCACAGCGATGAATATCATAATAGACTTTGCCTTATTTCAATCTCATACTAGGGTTTCTCCATCTCCCCAAGAACTAATGATCTACTTAGACATGGAGGAAATTGATGACTCAATGCACGACGCGTAGAAAATGCTTGATGGCGGTGTTGATGTAGAGCTCGTTGGGAACCCCAACAGGAACGTATGATGAGCACAGCAGCAAGTTTCCCTCAATTATGAAACCAAGGTTTAATCAAACTAGTAGGAGCAAGGAAACACCCCAAAGGTGTTACTAGCTGAGCTTTGGCAGGGCGCACTACCGGTGCTAGTAGCAACATGGAGACCTGCACAACACAACCACATAACTTTGTCCCCAACTTGCGATGAGGTTGTCAATCTCACCGTGTTTTGCGGTAAACAAAGGATTAAACGTATCGAATGGAAAGAAGTAATAGTTTGCAGAAAGTAAACTCAAAGCAGTAAACAGTTTATAGATTGAATGTAAAAGACATGGACCGGGTCCATAGTTCACTAGAGGTGGCTCTCCTTATATAGATAACATACTGGGTGAACAAATTACAGCGGGGCAATTGACAAACACCGAGAAATCAATACATGCATATACTAATCATCTTGACTCCTTTGAGACTTGATTGGGCATTACAACATTATACATAGACCACCATCCAAATGCATCTATGACTAATAATCCACCTTCAGGTTATCATCCGAACCCCCTCTAGTATTAAGTTGCAAGCAACAGATTATTGCTTTACGAACTGCGTGTAAAGTAAACAATATGATTGTTCTATGAACAAATGATTGTTGTTTTCTCCCTAGTAGCAACAGCACATCTAGTACCTTAGAGATTTCTGTCACTTCCCCAGATTACTAGAGGCATGAACCCACTATCGAGCATAAATACTAACTCTTGGAGTTGCTAGCATCTACTCGGCCAAGATAGCTACTAACAACGGAAAGCATGCAAGATCACAAATAACAAAGACATGGTAGAATCAATAATCAATCTGAAATAGCATCTCAATATCCATCGGATCCCCGCAAACACAACGTGCAGAATTACAAATAGATGATCTTGATCATGAACGGAGCTCACAAGATCTAAACATGAAAGCACAAAGGAGGAGAACCAGCCATCTAGATACTACATGGATCCATAGTCCAAGGATGAACTACTCAAGCATCACACCGGAGGCTTGCATGGTGATGAAGAAGGCCTCCAGGGTGAATTCCCCTCTCCGGCAGGGTGCCGGGAAGAGCTTCCGATCCCTCCCGATCTAGGGATGGAGATGACAGCGGCTACAGACTCTTTCTTGGATTTTTGATCGGGCACTTAGGGTTTTCGCCCTGAGGGCAATATATATGCAGAAGGAGAGGCCGAGGGGGTGTCGGGAGCGGCCACACCACCCCCTGGCGCGGGCCAGGCCTGGCCGTGCGGCCAGGTGGTGTGGTGCCCCCCTGGCCCCTCTCCGTCTCGTATTCTGGCACTTGATGACATCCGTAAAAATAGGCACTTTGGCTTTTGTCCCGTCCAATTCCGAGAATATTCATTTTCTGACTTTCCTGGAACCAAAAACATCAGAAAACAGGCAGCTGGCACTATGACTCTTGTTAATTGGTTAGTCCAAGAAATCATATGAAAAGTACTCCAAAGTTGGAACAAAACACAAGAAAGTGGATAAAACTAAGCATGGAACATCAAAAATTATAGATACATTTGCAATGTATCAGCAATCAACATCACGACAATGGTAATGGAAACAATCATAGATGGATAGTACTTGTATAAATCCACAACGAGTACGGGAATTACAACAAGATCTAGACAAGATGTAGATGGGATGGATGGAGATGGCGGTGATGCAATGGTGGGTGATGAAGATCGATGCCTTAGCCTCCCGGATCTGCGTAGGGCGAAGATGGATCCTTGGTGGATGAGTTCCCTCTCCAGATGCCTTCCGGAGGTGAGGTTTCTGCGATTTATGGGTGTTTTGTATGTCGTCTCGTCGAACCAATTGCACGGGCTGAAACTATTTGACGAGGCGGAGGCGGCACCAACTATACGGTTGGAGCTATACGGCAGGAAAAGTACTCCGGTCGTATAGTTGGTCATTGGACTCTCTTCCTCCCTTGTTCGCTTTTGGAAGAAATCTTCTGGTATTATTAATATGTCCCAAATAAGCGATTTATGTTGTTTTTGACTCCTTTTCTCCATGGTACAACTGCTCCAAGAATTGTATCCGTTGGATCCATCATCTGTCCTGATCCTGAAATGTGCGTGCGAGCGTCGTAAAATGCCAAGATCCTACATCTACAATGAAAAATAATAATGTAAAACATGATGCAAATATGCACTCATCGCTCCACCTCCACAGAAAAGCTATGCCATATTTTTCCATTCTTTACAGAGGTGGATGTGGAGACAAAAGTCCTCTCCTACTCAGAGAGATGGGTAGATCCTACTCCTCCAAGGCCACCGAAGAGGAGGGAAATCGAAGCCATCATCACCATAAACTTCTCCTTGGCGTAGGGGAAGTATCTCCATCACCATCTCCAACATCCTCAACCACAACACCATATCCATCTCAAGATTGGCATCTGATATATCGTAAATGTATCTATAATTTTTGATGTTCCATGCTTGTTTAGTATCTACTTTCTTATGTTTTGTCCACACTTTGGGTATTTTTATACATTTTCTAGAACTAACCTATTAACAAGATGCCACAGTTCCAGTTGCTTTTTTTCTGCTGTTTTTGGTTTTAGAAAAGCTAGTAAGGAAATATTCTCGGAATTGGAGCGGGCAAAAGCTAAAGTTAATATTTTACCCGAAGCAACACGGAGTCTGGAGGGGAGACGAAGTGGCACACTATGGCGACCACACCTAGTGGCGGCGTGGCCTGGGGGCGCGCCACCAGGGGGTGTGGGCCCCCTGGTGCTCCACCAACCTTGTCCCTTCGCCTATAAAAGCCTCCCAGGACGAAAACCCTAAGTACCCAATCAAAGACCCAATCAGAAATCCACAGAAGAGTCTGTAGCCACCGCCATCTCGACCCCTAGATCGGGGGGATCTGAAGCTCTTCCTGACACCCTGTCAGAGGGGAGAGATCACCCTGGAGGCCTTCTTCATCACCATGACCACCTCCGGTGTGATGCGTAAGTAGTTCATTCCAGGACTACGGGTCCATGTGGTAGCTACATGGTTGGTTCTCCTCCTTTGTGCTATCATGTTTAGATCTTGTGAGCTCCGTTCATAATCAAGATCATCTATTTGTAATCTTACATGTTGTGTTTGCGGGGATCCGATTGGTATTGACATGCTATTTCAGATTGATTATTGATTATATCATGTCTATGTTATTTGTGATCTTGCATGCTTTCCATTGTTAGTAGCTATCTTGGCCAAGTAGATGCTAGCAACTCCAAGAGGGAGTATTTATACTCGATAGTGGGTTCATGCCTCTAGTAATATGGGGAAGTGACAGGAATCTCTAAGGTACTAGATGTGCGGTTGCTACTAGGGAGAAAACAGCAATCCTTTGTCCATGGGACAATCGTATTGTTTACTTTACACACTTTGCTTAATGCAATTATCTCTTGCTTGCAACTTAATACTGGAGGGGGTTCGGATGATAACCTGAAGGTGGATTATTAGTCATAGATGCAGTTGGATTACGGTCTATGTATAATGTTGTAATGCCCAATCAAATCTCATAGGAGTCAAGATGATTAGTATATGCATGGTATGCTTTCTCGAGTCTATTAATTTCCCCACTATAATTTGTTCACCAAACATGTTATTTATCTTAAGGAGAATGACCTCTAGTGAACTATGGACCCCGGTCCATTCTTTTACCATTGATATACCATCTACTATTTACTGTTTACTTTCTGCAAGCAATTACTATCTTCCACACAATACGTTTAATCCTTTGTTTTCAGCAAAACCGGTGAGATTGACAACCTCACTGTGAGTTGGGGCAAAGTTCTATGGTTGTGTTGTGCAGGATTCCAAGTTGGTAACAAGACCTTGGGGTTGTTTCCTTGCTCCTACCGGTTCGATAACCTTGGTTTCATAACTGAGGGAAACTTGCTGCTGTGCTTATCATACCTTCCTCTTGGGGTTCCCAATGAGCTTAACGTATCCTGAGCCATCAGCATCATCCCCTCATAGTTTGTGGTAGATTAAACCCCAAAATATTGTTAAGTTCTATGTGCATGCTTGTGATTGACAACTTGTGAATATTTTGTGGTGAAGTTATACTTTAAGATTTTGTTGTAATCCATATGCCATTGATTCATGCCATGCTTCACCATTGTGAGTAGTTCCCCATGTTCCTAAAGGCATATGATGAATTGGCTATGATTTCATATAGTATACAATGATTATTTTGTTAAGTTTTAATCTATTTTATGATCCTATGATGGTAATATGTAAACATCGACTGCATGTTACTTCACCTTTATGGGCTCATAGGCTAAACCTTAGTGTAATAGATAGAGTAGGGAAGGGCGGAATGACAGAAACCATGCCTAGAGACTTTAAGTTGCATTAGGAGGTTCTTGATTGGGGACCTTTGAACTTAAAGTAATGGTTGGAATTGTATGTCTTAATGAATCCTTTGTTCGCACATGAAAATTCCCTTAGGAACAATCAGTAGGGGTGCACTTGCACATGTATATGGTTGCACCTATTTTAGGTTTTTTCCAAGATACTTATGATGCTAAGTAAATCCATGCCGCCCATAGGAATATTTGGCACATATAAGTACACACTTGGGCTTGTCCTCTTATATAGAGGATTGGTATTTCTCTAAAAAGAGCATTTACTTTATGGAAATTTACTTTTCTGTAAACCGTGAACCAAAAAATACAAAACTCTTGTTTTTTATTGTTTGAGTTTTAAACTTGCTAATAGATACCTTCATATCATAATGGGTTCGACAACCTTTTCTATATTGAAAGGTACTAAAATAGATCTCCTGCACTTGGGGGACATCAAGATACTTTTCTGGCACCGTTGTCAGCGAGCATTGCACTATTGGTAAGATGGGTTGGTAAGGAAACTTGAAGATGGTTTTACTGTTTACTGTTTAATTTACTATTGCTATACTATGGGTACTGAAATTATGAAAGCCTCTCCGTTAAATTATGTTCACACTGTTAAAAATAAGAACATTTATGAACCCCCTGAGCCAGAGAGGGAGTACCAAATCCCTGTAGCTACTGTTAAAGATGTTATGAGAGAAGACTTTTTAGGGGATGTAAGTAAAACTACTCTGGACCATCTACACATGATTGAAGAGAGATGTTCTTTATTTAAACTTCTTGGTATTTCTAAAGAGGAAGTGAAAAGTAAACTATTGTATTTATCTCTCTCTAGTGATGCTCGCATATGGTTTAAATATTTAAAGGAATAAAATCATCTTGATTGGGAATTTTTAAAGAAGGCTTTCTATATCAAACATTATTCCCCTACGAGTCCCTAAAGTGATCATTGTCATATTTATAACTTTTGGCCTCACAATGGAGAGAGTATTACTCAAGCTTGGGGGATATTGAAAGATCTCCTTCATAGAAACCCTTCTGTTTACCTAAGATCATTATATTGATGAATCTTTATGTGAGGTTCCTCAATACCAATTGGAGTTTCTAGTTAATTATTTGAAGGAAGTTTTACTCATAAGAGTATGGATGAAGGATGGTATTTATCAGATATGATATATGAAAACACTGATAATTGGGATCTTGACAAAGGTGATGAACCCCGTTTAGAATATGAATATGCATGTGTAGAGAATTTCTCTACTTCTTCTTTGTTTGATGAATTGGGTAACATGTTTGGTCATGATCCAGATGTTTTAGTAGAAGTTGCTAAATCTTTTGCTAATCATATTTTGTTCCTAAAGAAGGATTTATTGAACATGTTCAACATTATATTGTTATTCCTAAAATCATTAAGCAGGTTGGCACTGTTTCATCTAATGAAACTAAATAATATGTTGAAACTCCTCCATATCCAAGTAAAGTGCATGAGAACTTATTTACTGCTGTTGCCAACAAGAGTGCTAGAAGATGTTGTATACCTTATGAACAAATTGAAGTTCAACATCAAGTTTCTGCAGAACTAAATGAAGAAGACCCTTGTGATGTTTATTTATATGAATATTCCACAAAGGTAATGAAAGTAAACTTTGCTAAAGTGGGTAAGCCAATTATCTCATGTGCTATTGGAACTTCATGTTATCATGGTCTTTGTGATAATGGAGAAAGAATATGTGTTATACCATGTTATTTATACGTTGAAATCAAGCCTGATATTGATCTAATACAAATGGAAGATGCGGGGTATGACCATTCAACTTGCTAATAAATAATATATTTGTCCTCTTGGTATGGTTAGAAATGTTGAAGTACTTGTGGGAAGATTAAATACCCTGTTGATTTTATATGTACTTGGTTGTTCACAAGATTCATTCTATCCTATTATATTTGGTATACCTTTCTTACATACTATAGGTTCTAAAAGCTTACCTACAGGTAAAGTGTCTATTAAATGTGCTGGTGAAAAACTAGAATTTAATTTCTATAAATTTACTGATAAACATTTAGAAAAATATCTATTTGTTAAAGATGAAGTGGAAACTCTTGCTTATGTAGTTGTTGTGCTTCATGGACATGATGGAGAGGTATATACTTAACCAAGATGAACTATTTACTAACAAAGATAAAGAAGCTTTAGAACAATAACTATCTCAACAACCTCCTACGTTGCAATTGAATATTCTACTTGATGATTTAGGAGAGTTGCCTCCAACAAAAGACGATCATAGCTTTGAACTTAAGCCTTTGCCCGATGATTTGAAATATTCATACATTCTAGAAAATAAAATATACCATGTTATTATTAGTGCTAAAACCTTTCAAATGAAGAAGAATCAAAGTTACTTGATGTACTACACGCTCATAGACCAACAACTGGTTATTCTCTTGAGATTTGAAAGGTATAGGGCCAACTATATGTATGCATAAAATTAATTTGGAGGAAGATGCCAAGACTTTTGTTGATTATCAACGCTGTCTCCATCCAAGAATTAAAGAAGTGGTAAGGAAAGAGTTAACTAAACTCATAGAAGAAGGTATTATCTATTCCATTGCTGATAGTAAATGGGTTAGTCATGTTCATTATGTGCCAAAGAAATGTGGAATTACTATTGTTCAAAATGATGAAACTGAACTTCTAGATTAACTACTACTACTGGTTATAGAATGTGCATTGATTCCATAAAAATAAAAAAGCTACTCATAAAGATGATTCTCCTTTGAAATGCATTGATCAAATGCTAGAAAGGTTGTCAAAGAATTCACATTTTTATCTAGGTGGTTATTCAGGTTTCTCTTAAGTTCCTGTACATAAGGATGATCATGAAAATACAACTTTTCATGTCCATTCGGAACGTTTGCTTATAGGAGTATTCCATTTAGTTTATGCAATGCTCCTACTACTTTTCAAGCATGCATGAATGCTATATTTGCTGATTATATTGAGAAAATTTTGGAACTACTCATGGATGATTTTTATGTGTACGGTACCTCTTTTGATAATTGTTTGTTCAACCTTAACAAAGTTTTGTAGATATGTGAGGACCAACACTTTGTGTTAAATGGTATAAGTGTCACTTCATCGTAACAAAAGGTGTTGTTCTTAGACACTGTGTTTCAGAAAGATGAATTGAGGTGGATGATGCTAAAATATAAGCAATAGAGAAGCTACCATATCCCAAGTATATAAGAGGTATAAGAAGCTTTCTTGGTCATGCAAGTTTTATAGTTGGTTTATCAAAGACTTCTCTAAAATATCAAAGCCTCTAACTGATCTTTTGCAAAAGGATATTCCATTCTATTTTAATGATGATTGTGCAGAATCCTTTAATATTTTAAAGAATGCTTTAATAAGTGCTCCTATAATTAAACCTCCTAATTGGAATTAACCTTTTAAATTATGTGTGATGCTATTGATTATGAAGTTGGTGTTGTTTTAGGGCAACAATTGATAATAAGTTAAATGTTATTTACTATGCTAGAAAAACACTTTATGGTGCTCAAATAAACTATGGTACTACTAAAAATAATTTTTAGGTATGATATTTGCATGTGATAAGTTTAGACCTTATATTGTTGATCCTAAAGTCAATGTGCACATAGATCATTGATACATTGCAAATGTATCTATAATTTTTGATGTTCCATGCTTGGTTTTATCTTCTTTCTTATGTTTTGTCCACACTTTGGAGTACTTTTCATATGATTTCTTGGACTAACCTATTAACAAGAGCCATAGTGCCAGTTGCCCGTTTTCTGCTGTTTTTGGTTCCAGAAAAGTCAGAAAATCAATATTCTCAGAATTGGACCGGACAAAAGCCAAAGTTGATATTTTCCCGGAAGACTCACGGAGCCAGAAGGAGAGTCGGAGAGGGGCCACAGGGTGGCCACACCACCCCATGGCGCGGGTCCTCCCAGGCCGCGCCAGGGCATGGTGTGGGCCCCCTGGCCGCCCACCGACCTTGCCCTCTGGCCTATAAGAAGTCTCCCGAGGCATAAACCGTAGACAATCAAGCCTCCAGCCACGAAAAGTTCCGCAGCGCCGCCGGCACCAAAGGGGAGATTCGGGGGACATAAAGTCTCTGTTCCGGCACCCTGCCGGGACGGGGAAGTGCCCCCGGACCCATCTCCATGGATCGCCATCGATCTCCATCACTGTTGCTGATTCCCATGATGAGGAGGGAGTAGTTCTCTCTCGAGGCTAAGGGTTCTACCGGTAGCTATGTGTTCATCTCTTTAGCTATGCATGATCTTGTTGTGGTCATGAGCTTTGTAATCAAGTAGATTTACCTTGCTACTCAAGTGCTTTATTAGATCTCTGCTCTCCCCATGTGTGTGAAAGTGACAGCGTGCTCACCATGGTGGCACTTAGGCTAGAGATTACAAATACTTGTTATGAGTTATATTTGGATTTGGATGTTTCTATGAAATTGTGGTGTTTGTTGGACTCATCTAGTGCTCAAGGTGACAGTGTGGGGTTTTCTAGATGGGAAAGACTTACTTTGAGGTGTGTTGTTATAGCCCTACCATTGATTAGAGTGTCCAATCGGAGAGTAGTCAAGAGTAGTATCATCAAAAGAAGATATTTATTTGAGAGAGTGTTCACTAGTGAAAGTATGATCCCTAGGCCTTGTTTCTAAACACTGAAACACCGTTTGCTACTAGATCTGTTACATGTTTGCTTGCTTCCATCTTTATTTCAGTTTTCCTTTAGTCTTTCCCACGCCATCAAGCTATTTTCTACCACCGTTACCACTTATCATTATCCATACCACTTGTATTTCACTATCTCTTCGCTGAACTAGTGCACCTATACACTTGACAAATGTCTTGGGTGTGTTGGGGACACAAGAGACTTCTTGTATCTTGATTGCAGGGTTGTTTGAGAGGGGATAACTTTCACCACTTCCTCCCCGAGTTCGATAAACCTTGGGTGATCCACTTAAGGGCAAACTTGCTGCTGTTTCTACAAACCTCTACACTTGGAGGCCCAACAACTGTCTACAATAATAGATGTGCGTAGACATCAATCATTAAACTATTAAATATCTTATGAATAAGAAAGATGTTAAGCCTAGATTAGTAAGATGGGTTATTTTGCTTCAAGAGTTTTATTTGTGTAATGTTGATAGGAAATGAGAAGTTAATCATGTAGTTGATCATCTGTCTAGGATGGAAAACATTCCAATGGATCCTATTATTATTAACGATAGCTCTATTACTTAACAACTAGCAAATATTAATGTATCCAGTGCTAGAGTTGCATCTCCTTGGTTTGCTAATTACACAAACTTTGTTGTTGGTAAAGTAATGCCACCACAATTTAATTCTTAGCAAAGAAAGAAATTATTTTATGATCTTAGACATTGTATCTGGGAGGATCCATTTTTGTGTAAGAAGAGTGTTGATGCTATTATTATACATTGTATGCCTTACTATTGGAAAAATATATCATAAGAGACTACCACACTAGTCCTTATGGATGCCATCATGCAGGATATCACATGGCTGCAAAGGAATTACAATCTAGTTTTTATTGGCGTACTTTATTTAAGGACTGCATTAATTTGTTAAATCTTGTGATAAATTTAAAAGATAGGAAATATTGGTAAAAGAAATGTGTCAAGGTCACCGGAACCAGGTAGTCCCAGATCATTGTAAGGGGCCCACCCAGGACCGTCGTGACCTGACATGAGGACTAGAGCCTCAAGAGGAGGGCCAAATGAGGAAACCTTAGCGGCCAATCCAATGTGTATCGCTGAACAGATTCTGTAGGATATTGTGATTATGTCGTCATGATTAGATCTAATATTCTTGTTAGGATCTCATGTAGGTGCATCCATTTGTAAATCATGTTGGCAATCTTGTAACCGTCGCTCTAACCGTGTATATAAGGAGGGAAGGGACACCGAATCATGGACGCAAGTTAACCTAGAAATCCAAACCCCCGGCCGATCCCTCTGACCAGACGGGCCTCTTTGATATGAGAACCCGTCTGGTCGTCTTCTACCTCCAAGAACCATTGGTGATATCGATCCATATCTCGATCTCATAGAGCTTACTACGATAATTCCATCCACCACAAAAAAATTAGGGTTCTAGGGCTTGAACCTGCATAAATCGATGTCTCGGTGTGGTGCCATCTCGATCTTCGAGCGTGACACCTCCGAACATAAATCTACCGTCATAAAATACCTTTACAGTTAGCGTGCCAGGTAGGGGTTACACGTTTTGGATCTCGGATCAGAATGTACAAAGCTATTCATGGTGGTGAGGGAGAGATCTCATCTATCATGGATGTCCTCACCATCACTATCGAAGACCCATTAGAGGACACCCGGTGGCAACATAAACTCCTGTCTTGAGATATCAATGTCATAGAAACAACTGCTCTGATGGATCTTCCATGTAGAGATCACACTGGTGGCGGCTTCAACGGTGCTTCCCTCTCCAATCTTCGCTGGTTCTGCCTCTATTTTAGTGTTTCTATCTTTCTACACCTCCTTCTTTGAGACCATCCTAGGAGGTCTTTTTATAGGTGTTTTAGGTCAAGAATTTGAGGCTGGGATGAAGATGGACAGCTGTGGAGGCTCGAGGAGGGAAGGAGCTAGGATGGCATGGCTTATGGTAGGGCCCGCCCCACCTAGGCTTGTTTGGGCCTCTTTCCTTCCCTCTCGTGGTTCACTACTAGAAAAAAGATCACCCATGGCGCCCTGGTTTTGGCTACCCGTGGAGCACCACCGGTGAGCCACTAAAACCGTGCCACAAGTAAAATTTAGCCATGCCCCACCAGCTGGTGCGCCATGGGTATTTCCCTATAGCCGAGACGTACCATGTGGTGCGCCACTAGCTGTCAAGCACATGCGCCATGGGTATACTTCATGTGACACACCGCACGATGCGCCACGTGTGAAGGCTAGGTGCTACATAGGTATGATGTGTGATACCTTTGATCCGGATTATGGATGTAGTATAGCTTATTTTTCCCTAGTAGACCTAGGTTATCGAATCCTCAGGAAGCGAATGCGTAGTGAAGTTACTTTAACGGACCTTCGGGGGTTTGAGAATTCCTTTTTTGTTTTTACCGCACCAATAGCTTGCATCTTTTCGTCATTGTTGATGATGGAGAGTGGGCCTAGGGCGTTCGGTTTCACCTGTAGCTGTGCCAAACATCTGATGGGAATAAAAGATAGAAATAAAGTATGCATGTACTTGTTAGAGCAAGATAAATTATATGTGGGTAGTGCATCCATAGTTGCTATTGCCTCTGCAATCGCTTATAGCAATAACCTACTAGTCTCATCCATGGAAGAAAGAGAACTAATGATATACATAGTGATATCACTGTTAATCCCAAGCAAATCCCTCACATACAGCCATACTATCCCTTCTGTCACTAGGGATCCCAACCTGCAGACCAGTCATCACTCATACTCCCTATACCTGGCTCAACCCTCGGGGTCTTGGGTACCTGACAAGTCCTTGGATTGAGGCAAGAGAGGACACAATAATCATTATGTCATACAAACTAATACAAGATCCCATATATGATAAATAACATGCACAATTGCTACATGGCTAGGCCGAAGCCCTTAGTCCAAGGAGAATTACTCACACATAGAGATGAGATCAATAATCACAAGCATTGTAATGAAAATCATAAGATTGATAGCAATAGTCTTACAATGTCGCTAATCAGAGAAGAGATCTACTATTACAAGTGGTGGAATATGACTATGCAGATGGAGAAGGGTTTGGAGATCTGGAGGCGGCTGGTGATCTGTGGCAGAGACTTTTGGCGAGGTCTGGCTTGTTTTCTCGTCGCCTGAGGCTTCTTTATATAGGGTCCCTTCACGAAAGTTGTTCTATTTGACCTAACGATGGTGGCGCCAACTATACGATCAGAGCTTACGACCGAAATTTTTGCTCCGGTCGTATAGTTAGTCGTTAAAGCGTCTGCCTCTATTATACGGCTCCTGGTTTCTTCTGGTTGTTGGAAATCTCATATATTTGACTTTAATGTAGTGATTCCCTCCTTTAAACGACATTATCTGCGCAGGAAAAATATAAAAGAAAGGATTGCATACCCCTCTAAATATTAGCATTAGTGGCAGGGTGTAGAGAGATATTTCATCAAGAATATGAGTAATATCTAGTTTAAATATGGATGTTGATGGCTATATTTTAGAGCCATCAACCTCCCCAACCTTAAACTTGATCGTCCTGAGCAAGAAACCAAAAATCAAAAAGGAACTCAGCATTTAAACTGAAATAACGAGATGGTGATCTTACTCATGATTAGTAGTCTCATGTTTCCTCCACTTCATAAATCTGAAAACTTCAGCATATATAGAGTAATGGCAAGCATATCATACGGGTTTCATGCATCCTTATAGTGCAAAAAAATTATTGTAAGAATGGATGATTCAAATGAGTAAACTTTATTCCATGTCAAGTAATCAACTTATAGGCTTGCCTTTGAATGATAAAGTATAATCATGTAATTTAAGAGTGTGAGAGTTGTCATGAAAAGCACATATACTAGAGTATCTCATTTCTCCCACATCAATAAATCAAGACTTTTCAAGCACTACTTTTCTATTCATTGTCCTTCAAGAATTTCAGTTTTTAAGTAATTGAGAGCATGCCAAAAAGTTTTATTAGTTTATCGGGTTGTGATGGACACTCGTGGCATCACTAAGGTTTTGTTCCTTTTCCATAATGATTTCTCATAAAAGCTAGAGGAGTGATTCCGTCATGATTACAGCTACCTGGGAGTTCCAAGAATCTTACCGACTATTGCATTGCTGCTACAAGTGTTTAATCAACTCATAGCCAAAATCTAGGAGTTTCCTCCATTAAGATCGTTCGTAGGCTAGCGAAGTTGTTAGCATCCCATGAAGTTTGACACGCGTAAAGCTATATCATTCTTATGATTAACAAGTCAAACTTTGGAATGCTCACAAAAACCGCTGAACATTAATTCAATCGAACAAATCTTTTCAAAGAGAGCTAGCAAGTAAATCAACATTTTCAGTGGTGTTGAGTGTCTCTAGAAATAAGCCTTCAAGACTAAGCACTACAACACCCAAGCCTTCAATTGGGAGACTTTTTCTTATTACAATTGTTTAGCAAATTTTAGGCAAGACTTGGTTAATTACGAGATCTGGAACAAAACATACCCAATTAAATACCCATGCAAACGAAAATCTTACTATGATACAAAGACCCACTCCACCAATATCATATCTCAACATTTACTACTAACTAGCATGGATTTATCAAACTTTAAAAGTGGGGATTCATAAGGCATACCTCTCATGTTTGGTTCCACTTCTCTCTTCCTTTTTTATTTGTTTCTTGGAAACTCGAAGTCGACCACTCTCCTGCAAATATATGAAGACCTCAAGGTGGAAAGAAAAGAAAGAGGAAAAATAAGGAAAAATGGAGAAATCTTTTTGTGGTTTTTAAGAGAGGAACTTTAAAGAATAGAAAATTGGCGGCAAAGCTTGGCTAGAAAATTTCGAAAGTAAATAGAAAGAACGAAAAATAAAGTGTTGGGGAAACCAACACGAGTTTATAAACTCAAATAAAAACACAACCTCTAAATAAATGAAAATAAACGCCAAATGAGGAAACTTCCCCAAGCTTAGGCTTTTGCAAGCCCTTCAAATCATTGTGGTGCTGGGGAAAAGTCGTTACTCCTGTTCGCAAATTGAGTTGAGAGGTTACTTGTTGATTCGCGGAGGTTCAAAGAGAGGCTATGCACCCTCCACAGTCCCTCCAAGTCCATGGAAGTATGTGGAGAACCGGGTTTGTGGCTGCTCCTCTTGATAAGGAACTTCTTGCTCCTCCTCTTGGTCCACATCCTCCTCCGGAATCTCTTCCTCGGGTTGGTGTTGCTCAACCTGCGAATCATATAGAAAACGTACTTCCTCGATAGAGAAAAGACCATTAGGCATAGGAGCGGGGTAGATATGCCCAACTCCAGCAATATGCAGGTAATAAACACCACCTCTCCTAGTGAGCATTCCACATGCTCTCAAAGTGGAGAAACCAACACGTGTCTCACCTAGTATGAGTTTTAACTCACCTAGATCGAGGTTTAGGGTAGTGGCAAGCACGGTGATGACGCCTCCACCTGTGATTGGCCCTTGGCTTTGGGAGGCTTGGTGCTCCAAGTAGAGCACAAGGATGGCACCCAAGTTGAGTGACAAGCCGCAGTTGATGTAAGCAGCCTTTGCAAGGAATAAGATGTCCTCCTCATTGAGTCTCATGAACTCATTACGTGCCTGCAAGGTGTTAGCAATAACATACTCCCTCCGACCCAAATTAGTTGACTTGGTTTTGTCTAGATTCGGAGGTATCTAGCACTAAAACAAGTCTAGATACATTTGAATCTAGAAAAATCTAAGTCAACTAATTTGGATCGGAGGGAGTAGAACAAATAGCGAATTGCAGGGTGTTGATATTCTTCCCCTTGTTCACTCTACTAGTGAAACTTCTTCCATTATAGTATCGTCCGGGGGTAGGTTCTAAACCAGTAAAGGATGCGCGTAAAGCATGGATATCATTGTTTGGCAAATTAAAACATGCGCACCATTCATCTAAAGTTAAAGTGTAGTTGTCGTTCATAAGTCGGAAAGAAATAGTATCCTCTCCTTGCCATTGTTTAACGGTGCTTTGCAACAAACTTAGGAATTCAATGTTTAAGCGACGATAAGTAGGTACATCATTGTACACAAAGTTTTGTAGGCCTGATACGTCCAAAACGTATCTACTTTCCCGAACACTTTTGCTATTGTTTCTCCTCTAAACTTGTGTGATTTGGATACAACTAACATGGACTAACGCTGTTTTCAGCAGAATTGCCTTGGTGTCTACTTTTTGTGTAGAAAATCAACTATCAGGAAAAATCCCGAAAAATATGCCGAAAATCCTATTTCACCCAAAGACTCCAGGAGCCAGAATACGAGTCGGAGAAGAGCCAGGGGTGGCCACACCACCTGGTGGCGCGGGCCAAGCCAGGCCGCGCCAGGGGGTGGTGTGGCCCCCCCAGGCACCCCCTCGGCCTCTCTCTTCGCCTATAAGGAGCCTTCTGACGTAAAAACTTGGGGGGTTCGACATTTTTCCAGAAGGAGTTCCGCTCCACCGCCACCACCAGATTCCATGAAACAGCACCAGAAACTCCGTTCTGGCACCCTGCCGGGACGGGGAATTGGAGGAGATCATCGCCATCATCATCACCATCGCTTCTCATTCGACCATCCATGTTTCCCTCATTTATGAGTGCGTAATCCCCCGCTGTAGGCCATGGGGATGGTAGGGATTGGATGAGATTGTTCATGTAATGGCATCAGATTGTTAGGGCATGGTGCCTAGTATCTTTTATTAGTGCTTTATGACTTTGTTGCGACTTGTTGTGCTTAATGCTTGTCACTAGGGCCCGAGTGCCATGATTTCAGATCTGAACATGTTATTGATTCATTATGATAGTATTTTTTTTGGTCTTATCTACAAGTTGTATACACACGTTGTTGTCCGGAACCAATGGCCCCGAAGTGACAGAAATCGGGATAACCGGAGGGAATGGCTTTGATGTGAGGATGACATGTGTTCACGGAGTGTTAATGCTTTGCTCCGGCGCTTTATTAAAAGGAGCACCTTAATTGCCAGTAGTTCCCTTGAGGCCCCGCTGCAAATGGGCTGGCAGGACAAAAGATGTTGTGCAAGTTCTCATTGCGAGCACGTATGACTATATATGGAACACATGCCTAGGATTGTCTAGTACTTGGATGCTTTATTTTATTTATCTGCAATTGCCCTATGTTCTGATTGCTATGTGAATTGTCTTGTCCATGCAACTCCCGTCCATCCATCCCTATGCCTACCGCACTTGAATCCCACTGTTCACTATTATTGTTACTACTGTCTTTACTTTACTACGGTTGCTACTTTGCTATTCCTACGACAAAACTGTTGCTACTGATAAACTCTATGAGCAAGATTGTTTCCAGGTGCAGCTGAATTGACAACTCAGTTCTTAAGGCTTATAAATATTCTTTGGCTCCCCTTGTGTCGAATCAATAAATTGGGTTTCACTTCCGTCGAAAATACTGCGATACACCCCCTATACTTGTGGGTCATCAAGACTATTTTCTAGCGCCGTTGCCGGGGAGCATAGCTTTATTTATTAAGTTCACTTGGATTCTCTATTGTTCGTTGCTATCCATCCATCATGGGTAAGTCTCGTGATGGCAAGTTTCCTATTTTACCATCCACTACAAGAAGAGGTATGATTCTGAACACCTCTGCTGCTCTTGATTCACCGTCTGTTATAAGTAAGCTCGTTATACGACCACATACACATGCTACACACACTGCTACTACTGCTGCATCTGAAACTTCTGATGCTTATGATGCTGCTTCTACTGTGCTTGATAAGAGTGGTTCATTAGGTCCTTTCCAAGATGCTACGATTGCTAGAACTATAGCTGGAAATACTGAAACTCCTAATGAAGGCACTACCACACCTGTTAGTTCACCTGAGTCTAGTGAAAGTTATGATATTGAAGATGGTTATGTTGAGATGACCGATGAATTTATTAAAGAATGTAAGAACACCCATGATAGGCGCGCTGTTAAGAGTCTCCTTGAGAGGCATACTATTAGACCCAAATTGTCTCCTATTGCTAAATTTGCTGCTTCTCCCATAAACATTAGAGACAAAGATTATGATTTCTCTCTCGATCTATCTTACATAGCTATTGTTGAGAAAGAACCTTTTTGTGGGACTAAGAATGAAAGTGCGGTAGCACATATGAATGAACTTTCTACCATGAGTGGCTTGTTTTCTGATGATATTAAGATGCGCACTTACTTTGTTGCCAAGATCTTCCCCTTTTCACTGAAAGGAGAAGCTAAAACTTGGTTTTGTAATTTACCTCCTAGATCTATTGATAGCCCTGAGTGCTTGATTAATACTTTCCTTCAGAAATATTTTCCTCCTAGTGCTACACATGCTATTTTGCAGGAACTTTTTGATTTTAAACAGGGAGAAAAATAGGTATTGCCTGAATCTTGGGCAAGGTTTTGTGCTTTGATTCATGCACAGGATGGAAGTCCACTACCTAAGAATGAGCTTCTTGATATATTTTATAATGGACTAACCGAAGAATCTAGGACATACCTAGATAGTTGTGCTGATTGTGTTTTCAGGAATAGGACTCCTAAGGAAGCTGAGGAATTAATGGCTAAAATAAGCAAGAATTATGAAGACTGGACTCCTCCTAAACAAGCTATACCTGAAGTAATTGTACCTGAACCATCTATTCTGGTGCCTATTCCAACATCAAAGAAGGGGGGAGTTATTGAATTAAATGATGAAGTGATGAAGGAAGCTAAGAAATGTCTTAAGGAGAAGGGAATTAAAGCTGCAGATGTCAAGAATTTACCTCCTATAGAAGAATTATGTAAGCCTATTCCCTACTCACCCACTATTGAGGTACACTCTCTCCAACACTTTGATGAAGGTGATATCCCTTACTCTAAACCTCCTGATCAATTCTTAGAAGAATTCGATATATTTATTGTTAAGCAAGATAATTTTAATAAAAGGGTGCAAAATCATCTAATGGAAAACACTAGAGCTATTGTTGAGTTGAAAGATATTGTGGAAAGAACCTCTAATGATGATAAAATGATTGTTAAACACTTTCAAATGGTTCAAACTCAAATAGATCAACTCGTTGAAGTGCAAAACGACTTGCTAGGTAATGCTGCTAAAGAAAAACATGCTTAAGAAATTAGAACTAGAAGTGGAGCTGCTACCCAGGATCCTCTGTATCTTGAGGGGCGTCCCAAAAGAATCAAGCAGGATTCTCAACAAGCTGAAAATAGTGGCTCTACTCGTAAGAAAAGGACAAAGAAACATAAAACTGTTGTAGAACCCTCTGAACCTGCTATAGATCCTAATAGTATATCTATCTCTGATGCTGAAACTGAAAGTGGTAATGAAGAAAATGAAGTTCCTAATGAAGAAAAAGTTGTAGAAGAACATGAAAACCACACCAAGAATACTAAATACACCAAAGAAGATTTTATTGCTAAGAAACATGGTAGTGAAAGAGAGCCTTGGGTCCAAAAACCTATGCCTTTCCCTGATAAGAAACACAAGTCAAAGGAAGATGAACACTATAATAAGTTTTGTGAGTGGATGAAGCCTTTATTCTTGCAAATTCCTTTGACTGATGCTATTAAATTGCCTCCTTACTCAAAGTATATGAAGGATATTGTCTCGAATAAAAGGAAGATCCCTAATGAAGAAATTTCTACTTTGCTTGCTAATTATTCTTTCAATGGTAAGGTCCCTAAGAAACTTAGAGACCTAGGGATTCCAACTATCCCTTGCTCTATTAAGAACAGTTATGTTAGAACTTCTTTGTGTGATTTGGGAGCTGGAGTTAGTGTTATGTCTTTCTCTCTCTATAAAAGGCTTCAACTAGAAAAATTAATACCAACTGATATATCTTTGCAAATGGCTGATAAATCTACCACTATTCCTATGGGTGTATGTGAGGATGTACCTGTTCAAGTGGCTCATAATTTCTTGATATTAACTGATTTTGTTGTGCTTGAAATGCCTGAAGATGATAATATGTCTATTATTCTTGGGAGACCTTTTCTTAATACTGTAGGAGCTGTTATTAATTATAATCAAGGAAAGGTGACTTTCAATGTTAATGACAAGGAACATACTGTCTATTTCCCCAAGAAGATTGAAAGGACTTATGGTTTGAATTCAATTGAACATGTTGAAGGCATTCAAGTTGGAGAAATATATTGTCCCACACCAAGAGAAAAATTTGAAACTATTATGATTGGGACCATTGCTATCAAGGTTGAGGTAACATAATCATTAGTGGAATACAAAGTTTTGTCTCATATGGAATTGTTTTGGTAGCAAGACTTGGTCAACCTTGTTAACAAAAGGATTTCATTGAACAAAACAATGTTTTCATTATGATTATCTCCATTTATTTCTATCCTTTGCATTTTAGTTTTTGATTTCGTTTAGTTTTATTTTTGTTGTTAGTTGCTTGCATGTTAGAGTGTCTTAGAACTTCTGTAGTTCTAGCCTTATTTTGTCTTTGCATCATTTCAAAAAAAAAGAATCTGTCTGTTAGAAAATCATTCTCCTATTTCCCAAAAATGCGCAAAAATAAAGTGTCTCGAAAAATTCCAGAAAATTCATATTAAATTTTTGTGTGAAAAAAGGGGCAGAGGAGTACCTGGGAGGTACCAGGGGGGCCACCAGGCAGGCACACCACCTGGTGGCGCAACCAGCCCTAGGTGGCGCCATGCCCTGGTGAGGGCCACCACTGGCCCCCCACTAACTCTCTCACCTGCCACTTTCTTGTCTCTCCCGAATAAGCTCCAGTTCATTGTTCAAAATCGTGTTCTTGCTGTGCTTGGTCTCGATTTTTTCGATCTCTTTGCTCAGCCCATCTTTCTTGCTGAAATTTGGAGCATTTGTTTCCTGGTATGTGACTCCTCCCCTTGTCCAAGTAGATTTGTGTTTAGTGGATTATTTATTGAGTATTTTGCTGCTGTAGGTGACTGGTTATGAGAGCTTGTAAGCTTGTTTGATGCTTACAGATATAGTTTTGATGCATGTTTAGGCCTCTTGCAAGTCCCTACAAGTAGAATCCTTTATTATATTTACTTTGCAATCACTTGTTTAATAGGTGTTTAAATTTCAGAATGCCAAGCATGAACAACCATACTTTTGGATATTTGAGAGTGATGCACCTAGGAGGTCGAGGCCCTCAAGAACAGCCTCTCAGGCTAGGCCATCATACAATGAAGATCTCATTGCAACTCGTATTGGTAGTGAAAGGGATGATGGGGATGCTCACCCATCCTCTTTTCCTTGTTTTACTTTCTTACAAGCTGCAGGTATTCTTGATGATTTCTTGCTACTGATTGAGAGGGTTGGTTTGACCTCATATATGCAAGATGAGAGTATGCAATACGCTATGCTCACCAAAACTTTTGTTGAGAGTTTCACGTTTACAACACACCCTATCAGTCGACTGTCTCTTTTAAAATCTACAATCTGCCCTTCACCATGTCTTTCGAGAGATTTTGCAGTATTGTAGGTGTACGCATGACAGGGACCGTTAAGAAAATTCAAGGGCGACCCGCTGATTTGTTGGAGCTATACCGAGGGGTGACCAATGATGATGACCGCGTGGCGCAGCGCGGAAACATAAGAAATATCCAACTCCCAGCTCTTAGATACTTTGCATATTATCTTGCTACTAGCGTGCTTGGTAGGGAGAACACAAGTAATATCTCCAATTATCATTTAGCATTCCTTGTTGCTGCGCTTAACAATGATACTCGGTACAATGTTGGCTCGATTATTGCTCGCCGCCTAGCTGCTAGGGGGCCTATCTATGGGGGCATCATTGCCTCCCGTATAGTCAATGCATTAGGTCTTTTAGTGGATCCCAATGATGCTATGCTAGCACCACAAAGGCTTGACCTTGTTGCTATGAAAACTCATCACTTTGTCACTGCTACTTCTGATTTGGACAGTCTAGTATATAGGATGCTTTTCACTGACGGGGATGAAAGGGAGATCCTTTTGCCACAGCCTTCTTTGTTTAGTGTTCACAGGAGACCGTGGTCGCGCTCCAAGGAGGATGTGGACGAGCAGCTCCGCTTGCCGGGTTTCCATGAGCAGCACCAAGAGGATGTGCCCTCCTATGATTACTCCGCACATTATGGAGGGACGTAGTCGAGCTCGCACCAGGACGAGGGTACTTCCTCGTCGTACCACGGTGACACTTCATCATGGCCGTCTTGGGATTGATACCCACTTAGGCCAAAAGCCTAAGCTTGGGGGGGAGGTACGCCGACACCGCACTCATCTCCATATCATGTTGCGTCGATACTTTGTATATTCATGTTTTCGTTCTCTTTTTAGTTTTCGTTCTTCTTTTGCTTTTTCTTTCTAAAACACGAAAAGACCAAAAATATTTATGTTGTTTCTCTTTGGTTTGCTTCTTCTTTTTGCCTTGGTTTGTTTTTCCCTTTTTTCTTTGTTTGAACTATTCGAAAAACCCAAAAAGATTTTGCTCTGCTTGTTTTTCCCTTTTGGTTCTTGCTTAAAAATCGAAAATTCCAAAAATATTTGTCGTTCTTCTTTGGTTTTGTGAGTTTGCTATAGGGTTCAACAGTCCTCAGTGGAATATTGGTTTCATATTATTATTCAAGCCACACAAGTGAAGAGCAATAATGAGGATTAATGACAACTTGAGGCGTGGTAATAGGCTAGTAACGAACTCTATTTCTTTTTATTTTTTGTACATATATTCATCACTGTGGGCATGCTCAGTCTGTTCATGTAGAGTGTATGTTTTCTTTGGATGCTTAGTAGTTCTTGCTTTCTTATGATTAGCTCCAGCTCGCTAATAGTTTGTAGCATGTCTTATGAATGTTTGCTTGCATTGCTCTATTCATAAATTGGTATGACACCATGGTATCCTCCTCTGAATGTTTCATTTGAATTGACATGGCACATGCTCACGCATGCACATGACTGTAATAATCAGTTGAGCCTCGATGAATTATTTTGCCTTGAGGATCTTGAATCACTCTCATGCCTTGAGTAGTCCTGTTTGGTTGCAAGCATGATAATGACAGCTATTGCTCTCTCGTTTGTCGCTCCCTTACTATTGCTATCCTTCACTTCCACTGAGTGTTTTACTCATGTTTCCAACTCCCTTAAACCAAATATTGCCAAAGTGTCCACCATACCTACCTATTAGCATCATTCGCTACTTCCGTGCATATTCAATATGCCTTGTTTTCTTATGAATAAAATGTTTGCTTGTTATGAGAAAGTTAGTTAGTAAAGCTCTCACGAACTTGATGTCACACTTTATTTCCTGCACTTAATAAACCTGAACCATCGTGAACTCTCCATGAAAGTTATATGCTTGCAAATTATAGGCTGGGGATTAGCAAAACCGTGCTGTCACGGGGAACGCTTTCAACACTTGTAAATATATACCCAGTTGATACCTTGCTCTTTTGTTTGCGGATGTCGTCGGTGTGAAATAAAAGGAGAGCTTGTAAGTCCATGGAGTTATGTATGTGTGTTAGAGAATCGCCAGGGCCGCTGGTCTAATCCATGCTGACATGGTGGAAACCTGCAGCATAACCATAATGATATCTATGAAGCATTCTTCTTATGAAAAAAAGAGAGATAGCTATTGAGAAAAAGAAAAAAAGAAATTTGTGAAAAGAGGAAAGAGAGAAAAAGGCACCATTTTCCCATGGTAAATAAGAAGATTGCTGAGATACTCATTGTCTGCTTGCCTTGTCATTTTGATATGGGGACTCTTCCGTATCATCGGGCAAGGGTACCCCGTTGGCGGTTCTCAATGATACGCACATACTTACGATGACAACAACTTACCGGTAACTAAAGTTGAGTAGCATGAGGAGCGGCCCTCGTACTCAAAGGACTTGGGATTTTCAGTTTATAGTCTGCCAAGCATATAACTCAGATTGGACCTCACTTTCACCTTAACCACATTAAAGATGCTTATGATAGGGGCAATGAGATCTCAAAGCTAATGAGTACCATACTTTCAGCATTTGGAAGCCTTTCAAATTATTCAAAACCTTTTCCTTTACTTGTTGAGTCTCCATTTATTCTTTGAGCACCTTCTTGAAGAGCATAGTTGTCATTCTTTGTGTTTGCCTCACTACTTGATTATTTGTGTTATGACTTTGATGCTTGTATCCTTGATATCTTTACTTCTAGTCATCACTTGAACTTCAGAGGTTCCTTGATATTCATAATCAAAGGCAAGCGAGATACCACTCTATCATACCTTTTTATGAGCATTGTAATGTTGCTTATGTTTATACTTCATGCTACTTATTATTTTTGAGTTGGAATCTCTTCATAGCTTCCAATGACTATTAAGTAGACTCAGTTGCATACTCTTTATTACGAATTGTCTGAGTAGTTGATCACATTGCTAAGAATATTTACATCATATGAAGCAAATGTGTTCGTGAAAGTTCTTTTATCGCACTCAGTTTTCAACTGAATTGCTTGAGGACAAGCTATAAGCTAACCTTGGGGGGATTTGATACGTCCAAAACATATCTACTTTCCCGAACACTTTTGCTATTGTTTCTCCTCTAAACTTGTGTGATTTGGATACAACTAACGCGGACTGACGTTGTTTTCAGCAGAATTGCCTTGGTGTCTACTTTTTGTGCAGAAAATCAATTATCAGGAAAAATCCCGAAAAATATGCCGAAAATCCTAGTTCACCCGAAGACTCCAGGAGCCAGAATACGAGACGGAGAAGAGCCAGGGGGTGGCCACACCACCTGGTGGCGCGGGCCAAGCCAGGCCGTGACAGGGGGTGGTGTGGGCCCCCCAGGCACCCCCTCGGCCTCTCTCTTCGCCTATAAGGAGCCTTTTGACCTAAAAACTTCGGGAGGGTCGACGTTTTTGCAAAAGGAGTTCCGCTCCGCCGCCACCACCAGATTCCACGAAACAGCACCAGAAACTCCGTTCTGGCACCCTGCCGGGACGGGGAATTGGAGGAGATCATCGCCATCATCATCACCATCGCTTCTCATTCGACCATCCATGTTTCCCTCATTTATGAGTGCGTAATCCCCCGCTGTAGGCCATGGGGATGGTAGGGATTGGATGAGATTGTTCATGTAATGGCATCAGATTGTTAGGGCATGGTGCCTAGTATCTTTTATTAGTGCTTTATGACTTTGTTGCGACTTGTTGTGCTTAATGCTTGTCACTAGGGCCCGAGTGCCATGATTTCAGATCTGAACTTATTATTGATTCATTATGATAGTATTGTTTTTGGTCTTATATACAAGTTGTTTACACACATTGTTGTCCGGAACCAATGGCCCCGAAGTGACAGAAATCAGGATAACCGGAGGGAATGGCTTTGATGTGAGGATCACATGTGTTCACGAGTGTTAATGCTTTGCTCCGGTGCTCTATTAAAAGGAGCACCTTAATTGCTAGTAGTTCCCTTGAGGCCCCGCTGCAAACGGGCTGGCAGGACAAAATATGTTGTGCAAGTTCTCATTGCGAGCACGTATGACTATATATGGAACACATGCCTAGGATTGTCTACTACTTGGATGCTTTATTTTATTTATCTGCAATTGCCCTATGTTCTAATTGCTTTGTGAATTGTCTTGTCCATGCAACGCCCATCCATCCATCCCTATGCCTACCGCACTCGAATCCCACTGTTCACTATTATTGTTACTACTGTCTTTACTTTACTACGGTTGCTACTTTGCTATTCCTACTACAAAACTGTTGCTACTGATAAACTACTGTGAGCAAGATTGTTTCCAGGTGCAGCTGAATTGACAACTCAGTTCTTAAGGCTTATAAATATTCTTTGGCTCCCCTTGTATCGAATCAATAAATTGGGTTTCACTTCCCTCGAAGCGATACATCCCTTATACGTGTGGGTCATCAAGGCCAACTCTATTGCAAAGTAAATTAAATTCATCAGAAATACCAAGTTGGTTCAATATGATGGGGAAAGCCCACTTGGTGGCCTTCACTTCGCGGTTCTTGATCCTGTTTAAGCGATCACGATGGGACTCATCCCTGAACCGTATCCCCATGCGTTCCTGAGCAGCAGCCCGAGAAGCGCTAGCGGTGGCACGAGCACGAGTTTGTCTCCTTGTGTTCATCATCTAAAACATTGAAGAAAGGCAAAAATAAAATTTTGATCCAACAACAGTAAGTGCATCATATTCCTCATCATAGCACACTAAAGAATTCTCCTCAAAATAGTAATCTAGGCAAGAAATATCATGGCAATTGGTTCATAGTAGGTCTCACCCTAGATTGACAATGACAATAGATCGAAGATGAATTTGCAAAAAGTAATTGGAGGATTGGAGGAGAAACATACCGTAGATCACTTGTGTGCAAGAAAATCGAACGAAATTGAGCAGAGATGAAGATCTCTTGAGGTTTTGAGAGAGTTTGGAGGTAGAAGAAAGAAAAAGGATTGAAGCTTTGGAGTTGGGACTACCTTTCCGTGCGTTTTTCTGGTCGGACGCAACTATACGGGTGGAACTATACAGTCAGAACAATGTGTTCCGGCTGTATAGTTGGTCTTTTGTCAAATTTTAGGGTTTCCTCCTGGCGATGCAGCTATACGGACGCAACTATATGGGTGGAACAAAATGTTCCAGCCGTATAGATGGTCATTAAACTATCTGTCCCTGCAGAAGAAAATATACAAAGGCCTTGATATCTATACGGCCAGAATTTTTATTCCCGCCGTATAGTTGGTCGCTAAACTCTCAGTACATTAGCAAAGAAATTGTACGGAGGCACATATATCTATATGACCGAAGCTATATGGCTGGAATTTTTTATTCATGCCGTATAGTTGGTCGTTAAACTCTCAGTATATACTGCAGAAAAAAATTCGATGGCAAAGATATCTATATGGCCGGAACTATACGACCAGAAATTTTATTCCCGCCGTATAATTGGTTGATAAAATTCTCTGTGTGCATCAAAAAATTCTATTTCTTCAAAAACTATTTCTTTTCCTATAACTTAGTGATATACCTTGTTTTTGACAGAAAATTGACAGTAAATATTGTCGACCAACAATAGCATGAATAAAGCAGAATTTCAAGTACTACCGAACTTCTTCTCCTCAAATGGAGTTTTCTAGCACTCTTTATTAATATAAAATTAAACTAAAACTAAAAACTTAACTCAAACCTTTATTTCACATGAGTTGCCTCCCATGGAGCGCTCTTTTATGGTCAATAGCTTGACCTTGACGATACTCACTTGGGCCAGATGAGTGGAACACCCACTCTAGAGTAGTTGGCCTTCAAAGTGATGGCATCCTTTTCATCATGCTTGGCTTTCTTCTTCCCGGGGAAATGAATAACAAAAGGATCCCGCGAAGGCAATTGCAGCTTCACGTTCCCTTCATGTAGATTAATCAAAGCCTTAATAGTTCTTAAGAAAGGATGGCCTAATATAATAGGAGCAGTAGCATCTTCAGGCATGTCAACAATAACAAAATCAATGAGAGCAGGATAGCCTTTAATGTATACTAAAGTATTCTCCTTAATTCCTACAGCTTGTTTGTAGGTAGAATCTGCTAGATGCAATTTTAACTCAGTAATTGCAAAGGAGCCAAGCTTTAACTTGTTAAAAAGACTCTTTGAAATTGTTGAGACGCTTGCACCTAGATCACAAAGTGCAGCTATCTCATTGGTTCCAATTTTAATCTTAATAGCAGGCTCAAATATGTCATCTAGTTTAACAGGTAATTTTTCAACAATTTGCTTGTATTCTTCCTCAAGATCACGTAACTTTATTGCTACTTGATTGATAAAGTGTTGGTACATAGGTTCCTCACTACCTTGACTTACCAGAATCTTGACGTTGATCCTTTTTACGAGATCTTCAATTGTGTAACTTGGCGAAGGAGCATTACTATAGTCAAGTCCTTCAGGCTCCTCCCTTTGGATCCTCATCATTTTGAGTTCTTCAACCGGATTGGGCTCAGGTTTACCTACAAATTTAGCTAGAATGAGAGTTTGACTCTCGGTTATCTTACCTAGTTGTGCCTCAACGATCCTTGTTCTTTCTTGGAGGGCCTGCAAATCATTTCTCAAACTAACAGCTTGGTTAGATAATTTACCAAGCATGGCATCATGGTTCTCCGTAATTTTAACAAGAATATTATTTTGTTCATTTTGTGAGTCTATGAAAGACTTAAGTGTTTCTTGGAGACTACCATTACTAGTTCCCATATTATTATTAGAGTTACCTGCAGGACTAGCATAATGTTTCTGAAAATTAGGATTGTAACTCTTCTTCCAAGAAGGGTTATAATAATTACGAGCTACGAAGTCTATTTCTTCAATATTTGTTTTAGGGGTGGATCTTACCTGAGTTTCCTTACCTTTTATTGCTAGTATGAGCTCATCCAACTTAGCATTAAGATATTCGTTTTCTTGTGGTGAAACGGAGTTCACCTTCTTCGTGTTTGATCTTTCCACATGCCATTGAGCATGGTTGTCTTGCATATTGTCTAGCAGCTGCTTTGCTTTGGTAATATGTTTACCCATAAACGTTCCTCCAGCTGCAGTATCAACCATTGACTTAGACACAATATTAAGAGCATTATAAAATAAATGGAGGATTAACCAATCTTCCATCCCATGA
The DNA here is from genome assembly GCA_910589775.1 of Avena eriantha. NCBI lineage: Eukaryota > Viridiplantae > Streptophyta > Magnoliopsida > Poales > Poaceae > Avena > Avena eriantha. The sequence goes on from OU342743.1 coordinate 10,819,420, forward strand.
CTAGGTCAGATTCTTAAAATAAATGGATCACGATCTTCCTGTCTAAAGCCAGTAATATTAGATCTGAGTTGCATAGTCTTTGCAGCTGGGAAAATTTATTCATAAATAGAGAAGTACATCCCACCCATGATGTAATAGTATTTCTAGGCAAAGATAGCAACCATTCTTTTGCTCTTCCTCTTAGAGAGAAAGGAAATAAATGCAATTTGACCACATCAGGGTCAACGTCTTTTATACGCATCATATTAATGTCTATGCACTTCTATTCTTGTAGAAAGTTGTTGGGCCTCCAAGTGCAGAGGTTTGTAGAACAGCAGGAAGTTTTCCCTTAAGTGGATCACCTAAGGTTTATCGAACTCAGGGAGGAAGTGGTCAAAGGTATCCCCTCTGAAGCAACCCTGCAATCAAGATACAAGAAGTCTCTTGTGTCCCCAACACATGCAATACACTTGTCAGGTGTATAGGTGCACTAGTTCATCGAAGAGATAGTAAAATACAAGCGGTATGGATATAAGACAATGATGCCAGAAAAAAGTTTGATGGCGTGGAAGAGACTAAAGGCAAACTGAAATAAAGATGGAAGCAAGCACACATGTAATAGATCTAGTTGCAATCGGTGTTTCAATGCTTAGAAACAAGGCCTAGGGATCATACTTTCACTAGTGAACACTCTCATATAAATATACTATCTTCATGATACTACTCCGAACTACTCTCCGGTTGGACACTCTAATCCATGGTAGGGCTATAACAACACTCCTCAAAGTTTTCTTTCCCCATCTAAGTAACCCCACACTGTCACCTTGAGCACTAGATGGTTCCAACAAACACCACAATTTCATAGAAACATCCAACTCTAAATATAACTCATAATAAGTATTTGTAATCTCTAGCATAAGTGCCACCATGGTGTGCACGCTATCACTTTCACACACATGGGGAGAGCCAGAGATCTATTAAAGCACTTGAGTAGCAAGGTAGATCTACTTGATTACAAAGATCATGATCACAATATGATCATGCATAGAGAGAGAGAGAGATGAACACATAGCTACCGGTAGAACCCTTATCCTCGAGGAAGAACTACTCCCTCATCATCATGGGAATTAACAACGGCGATGGAGATGGTGGTGGAGATCGATGGAGATGGCTCCGGAGGCACTTCCTTGTCCCAGCAGGGTGCCGGAACAGAGACTTTCTGTCCCCTGAATCTCCCCTTCGGTGGCGGCGGTGCTGTGAAACGTTTCGTGGCTAGAGGCTGTTCGAATTAGTGTTTCTGCATCGGGGGCTTCTTATAGGCGAAGGGGCAAGGTCGGTGGCCGGCTAGGGGCCCCACACCACCTGGTGGCGCGGCCAGGGCTAGCCCGCGCCACCATATGGTGTGCCCACCCTGGTGCCCTACTCCGTCTCTGCTTCGTGTTTCCGTGTTGCTCCAGGAAAAATAGGCATATTGGCTTTTGTCCCGTCCAATTCTGAGAATATTAATTTTTTGCCTTTTCTGGAACCAAAAACAGAAGAAAACAGGCAACTGGCACTATGGCATCTTATTAATATGTTAGTCCCAGAAAACATATAAAAATACCTCAAAGTGTTGACAAAGGAAAGAAAAGTAGATACTAAACAAGCATGGAACATCAAAAATTATAGATACATTTGCAACGTATCAACATCCCCAAGCTTAACTCCTGCTCGTCCTCGAGTACGTAAGTGATAAAAAAAAGAATATTTTTTTAGGTGACATGCACCATCATAAACTTGATTAAAGTATTTGTAAAACATTGATAGCTGGGATCATAGTACTTCAACATAGCATGAAAGATAAAGTTCTAACAATAAGACATAGCAAAAGGCACAAACAAAAGATTCATGAATAACAATGCTTTGCAAGATGTTTGTTTGTTTCACATAAAGAAAACATAGCATAGTGGAATTAAGCTTGTCCCTCATAGAGTAGCAAAACATAAATGCATAGGACACCTTCAAAGTTCATAAGGGTGACTAGATACAAGTAGTTTAAGAACAAGCAATTTCAAAGTTATGCATCAATCAACAAGTCTTGGGACAATGCAGATAGAACTAAGAATGGCCACTATGCTCTCTCAATAGGTGCATAAAGATAGAAGATGGAGACTCAACATAAAAGTAAAAGAAATACCTTCATAGAAGGAAGCAGAGATTCAAGTTTCATAAAGAGCTTCCAAAAATTATGATACTTATTAGCTTTCAGCTCTCATTGCCCCTATCATAAGCATCTTGAAGTGATTAAGGTTAAAGTGATCAAACTATGGAGTATATGCTTGACAAAGTATAAGTTGGAAATCTCATGTCCCTTGAATACGAGGGCCGCTCCTCATGCTACTCAAGTTTAGTTACCGGTAAGTTCTTGTCATAGTAAGTACATGTGTATCATAGAGAACCGCCAACGGGGTACCCCTTGCCCGATGATACGGAAGAATCCCCATATCAAAATGACAAGGCAAGTAGACAACGAGCATCTCATCAATCTTCTTATTTACCATGGGAAATTGGTGCTTTTTTCTCTCTTTCCTCTTTTCTCATATCTATTTTTTTATTTTCTTTTTCTCTTTTTTTAGTATCTGACTCTTTTTTTATAAGAAGAATGCTTCATAGACAGCTCATTACGGTTACGCTGTAGGTTTCCACCATGACGACATGGATTAGACCGGCGGCCCAGGCGTTTCTCTAACACACATGCATAACTCCATGGACTTACAAGCTCCCCTTTCATTTCACATCGACAACATCCATAGACAAAAGAGCATGATATCAACTAGGTACAAAGTACAAGTGCAATGTTGAAAGCGTTCCCCATGACAACATGGTTCTGCTAATCCCCAATATATAAGTGCAAGCATATACAACATAGATGACACAATGGTTCAAGTTTATTAAGGGCAAGAAAAGTAAAGTGTGCCATCAAGTTCGTGAGAGCTTTAATCACTAATTTTCACATAACAAGTTTAATTCGGAAGGTAGATAAAAACATGAATATACTTAGAATCGCAAATGCTAGTAGGTAGGTATGGTGAACTCTTTGGAATAATTTAGTTTTATTTGGAGTTGGATGTGGAACTTATACTTGGTTACAGAGGCTAGCAAAAGACTGGGAGCGACCAACTAAGAGAGCAATAATGGCCATAATCAATAAAGCGATAAAACATCATTAATTAAAGCATAAAGTGATATTACAAGTCGAAAACTAAAGGATCATCAAGGCTATGGTGACTTTGGATAGTCATAACATGGTATGAGCATGCACCAAGTCAACCCAAATAAAGCATCAAAGGAGAATACCACAATACTATGCTTTAATATGCTAAAACAATGCATGATTCTTCCAAGGCACATTAAGCAATCTCAATTGTTTATAACAAGTCATGCTACAGAAATAATCACTAAGCATAAAGACAAAACAATACCAAGCATGACATGACAAAGCATAGGCCATAGTCAAAAACAAGCTCCTTTTACCACTTAAGCATGAACTTTCCTACTCTTTTCCAACCCAAACCAAACTTATTTGAAAACTAATGTATGAAAGAGGGGGTCCAACTATTTTATTCAAGCAAACTAAGAAAACCAAGCAAACGAAAACCAAAACGAAAAACGAAAAAGAAGACGCTCCAAGAACAACACAACTGTGCATGAAACAATAAAATGAAATGTTTGGAAGAAACTTGGGATTTTTATTGATGAAGAAGGGGATGCCTTGGTCATCCCCAAACTTTGACGCTTGTACTTCTTGGATATTTCTTGGCGTGACACGCGTGGCATCCCCAAGCTTGAGCTTTAGTCCATTCTTCATCTCATTACATCATTCCTTCCATACACCTGAATTTTTTCCTTCATACAAAACTTCACACAATCTTTATTAGCAACATTAGTGCACTCAAGAGATAATAAACCTTTGGGGTTTAGTTTTAAAACAGCAAAACTTTCATTAAAACAAAAGATACAGTAGCAATTCCCTCAAAAAGCTCAATTTCCCAAAGAGAACCCAAAAATAAATCAATAAAGAGGCAAATGCAAATAATGGCAGAAATCTGTCTAAACAGACCAGCAGGTGAAAACCGGTTTTTTCGAAGATATTCAGTTGCTCAAATCAAAACGTGTTGAACTAACTAAAGTTATCTAACAGCCTGGGGGATTTATTCATAAAATTACAGCTCAATCCGACACACAGAGATTGTTCACGAATTTTTACAGTGAAGCACAAAAATCTGTTTCGGGACAGCACTTCTCCAAATCTTACTTCCCTCACATTAGAGGTTAATCTTGGCACAAAAATCAAACAAAAATTACAAGGATATCTTATTACATAGGTAATAACTTCCAAGACTCAACTAAAACTTTTGGGTTATCTCCCAATAAGTACTTTTCTTTAACGCCTTTAAGTAAGGCATGATAGTTTAAGAAGATTCTCACATAAGAAATATGAATTGAAGTAAAAGAGAGCATTAAGAAGCAAATTCAAAGAATATTTAAGTCTAACCCACTTGCTACGCATAGGAATATTGTAAAGAAACAAGTCATGAAAGCACAAAGCAACAAGCATTGTAAAGCAAAACAAGTGCAACTTCAAGACTTTCAACATAAAGAGGGGAAACTTAATATTATAGAGATGCATAAAACCATGTTTCCGTCTCTCATAATAACTTTCAGTAGCATCATGAATAAAATTAACAATATAACTATCACATAAAACATTCTTATTATGAGCCACATGCATAAAAGAATTAATACTCCCCACATAAACATAGTCATTCTTATTAATTGTAGTGGGATCAAATTCAACAAAATAGCTATCATTATTATTCTCATCACCATAATCATCAAATATAGGATGCATATTGTAGTCATAATTAATTTCCTCCTCAATAGTAGGTGGACTGAAAATATCATATTCATCATTGTAATCATCATATACTAGAGGTTTGGTATCATCATAAGCAATAGAATAGCTATCTTCCAAAGCTGGGGAACTAAAAAGATCATTTTTATAAAAACTAGCTTCCCCAAGCTTAGACTTTTCCATAGCATTAGCAAATTTGGTGTCCAAAGAATTCATACTAACAACATTGCTATTAGCATGCAAATAAAGTTCCATAGGTTTTTTAATTTTCTCTTCAAACACTTCATGTCCTAACTCAACATAAATACTATAAAGCTCTCTAATTTTGTTGTTGTTTTCCATTAAGCCTAACTAGTGAAAACAAGAAACAAAAAGACAAATTTGCAGAATCTAAAGGAAATAACTTCGAGCACTCACACCGGAGGATGTAAGTACCTTTTACCTTACCTCTCTGGCAACGTCGCTAGAAAATAGCTTGATGTCTACGCACTTCTATTCTTGTAGGAAGTTGTTGGGCCTCCAAGTGCAGAGGTTTGTAGAACAACAACAAGTTTTCCCCTAAGTGGATCACCCAAGGTTTATCGAACTCAAGGAGGAAGTGGTCAAAGGTATCCCCTCTCAAGCAACCCTGCAATCAAGATACAAGAAGTCTCTTGTTTCCCCAACACATCCAATACACTTGTCAGGTGTATAGGTGCACTAGTTCGGCGAAGAGATAGTAAAATACAAGTGGTATTGATATAAGACAATGGTGCCAGAAAATAGCTTGATGGCGTGGAAGAGACTAAAGGCAAACTGAAATAAAGATGGAAGCAAGCAAACATGTAATAGATCTAGTTGCAATCGGTGTTTCAATGCTTAGAAACAAGGCCTAGGGATCATACTTTCACTAGTGAACACTCTCATATAAATATATTATCTTCATGATACTACTTCGAACTACTCTCCGGTTGGACACTCTAATCCATGTTTGGGCTATAACAGCACTCCTCAAAGTTCGCTTTCCCCATCTAAGTAACACCACACTGTCACCTTGAGCACTAGGTGGTTCCAACAAACACCACAATTTCATAGAAACATCCAACTCCAAATATAACTCATAACAAGTATTTGTAATCTCTAGCCTAAGTGCCACCATGGTGTGCACGCTATCACTTTCACACACACATGGGGAGAACCAGAGATCTATTAAAGCACTTGAGTAGCAAGGTAGATATACTTGATTACAAAGATCATGATCATAATATGATCATGCATAGAGAGAGAGATGAACACATAGCTACCGGTAGAACCCTTAGCCTCGAGGAAGAACTACTCCCTCATCATCATGGGAATCAGCAACGACAATGGAGATGGTGGTGGAGATCGATGGAGATGGCTCCGGAGGCACTTCCCCGTCCCGGTAGGGTGCCGGAACAGAGACTTTCTGTCCCCTGAATCTCCCCTTCGGTGGCAGCGGCATTGTGGAACTTTTCGTGGCTGGAGGCTGTTCGAATTAGGGTTTTTGCATCGGGGGCTTCTTATAGGCGAAGGGGCAAGGTCGGTGGCCGGCCAGGGGGCCCACACCACCTGGTGGCGTGGCCAGGGCTAGCCTGCGCCACCATATGGTGTGCCCACCCTGGTGCCCTACTCCGTCTCTGCTTCGTGTTTCCGTGTTGCTCTAGGAAAAATAGGCATATTGGCTTTTGTACCGTCCAATTCCAAGAATATTGATTTTCTGCCTTTTCTGGAACCAAAAACAGAAGAAAACAGGCAACTGACATTGTGGCATCTTGTTAATAGGTTAGTCCTAGAAAACATATAAAAATACCTCAAAGTGTTGACAAAGCAAAGCAAAGTAGATACTAAACAAGCATGGAACATCAAAAATTATAGATATGTTTGCAATGTATCACATATCACATATTTCAGTGAAAGTATTCAAGTGCATACCTGCTTCTTCAACAACAGAGCCTCCAAATTGATTATGTTCAACCAAACTTAAGTAATGGGGCTTAATTTCATCATCAGCAGCAGCAATTGCTGGCTAAGTAATAGGAGTATGCAAATAATAATTATTGGGAGTAGCAAACTCCCCAAGCTTCTTTTCAGCCATATTTCCTATGTTTTTGGGTTTTCTTAAACAAAGAATTATAATAGTAAAAGCAAGAATTTAAAAGGCTAACTATTTTTTTTGGTTTATCAAATAAAGACTGAAAGCAAACTAACAAAATTAAAAACAAGAATTAAAACTAGCAAGGTTCCTAATAACCTCACTAGGGTAGCTATTGCATCCCCGGAAACAGCGCTAAAAAAGGGTTGATACCTTCGATCCGGATTATAGATGTAGTATAGCTTCTTTTTCCCTAGTAGACCTAGGTTATTGAATCCTTGAGAAGCGAATGCGTAGTGGAGTTACTTTAATGGACCTTCGGGAGTTTTAGAATTCCTTTTGTGTTTTTACCGGACCAATAGCTTATGTCTTTTTGTTGTTGTTGATGATGAAGAGAGAGGGCCTAGGGCGTTCGGTTTCACCTGCAGCTATGCAAAACATCTGATGGAAATAAAAGATAGAAATAAAGTATGCATGTACTTGTTAGAGCAAGATTTTACATGTTGGCAGTGCATCCATAATTTCTATTGCCTCCGCAACTGCTTGTAGCAATAACCTACTAGTCTCATCCATAGAAGAAAGAGAACTAATGATATGCATAGTGATGTCACCGTTAATCCCAAGCAAATCCCTCACATACAGCCGTACTACCCCTTCTGTCACTAGGGTTCCCAACCTGTAGATCAGTCATTACTCATACTCCCTATACCCAGCTCAACCCTTGGGGTCTTGGGTACCTGACAAGTCCTTGGATTGAGGAAAGAGAGGATACAATAATCATCATGTCATATAAACTAATACACGATCCCATCTATGATAAATAACATGAACAAGTACTACATGGCTAGGCCGAAGCCCTTAGCCCAAGGAGAATTACTCACACATAGAGATGAGATCAATAGTCACAAACATTGTAATAAAAATCATAAGATTGATAGCAATAGTCTTACAATGTCGCTAATTGGCGAAGAGATCTACCATTACAAGTGGTGGAATATGGCTATGGAGATGGAGAAGGGGTTTGAGATTTGGAGGTGGCTGGTGATCTGTGGCAGAGACTTTTTGGCGAGGTCTGGCTTCTTTTCTCGTCACCCGTGGCTTCTTTATATAGGGGTCCCTTCATGAAAGTTGTTTTGTTTGACCTAACGGTGGCAGCGCCCACTGTACGATCGGAGCTATACGGCCGTAATTTTGCTCCAGTCGTATAGTTGGTCGTTAAAGCGTCTGCCTCCGCTTTACGGCTCCTGGTTTCTTCTGGTTGTTGGAAATCTCGTATCTTTGACTTTAATGCAGTGATTTCCTCCTTTAAACGACATTATCTGCGCAGGAAAAATATAAAATAAAGGATTGCATAGCCCTCTGAATATTAGGCATTAGTGGCAGGGTTTAGAGAGATATTTCATCAAAAATATGAGTAATATCTAGTTTAAATGTGGACGTAGATGGCTATATTTCAGAGCCATCAATCTCCAGGGGATCATAGACATCACTGCGGATGTAGACATCAACCATATCTTCATCAGAATCGTTATTGTAGAAGCTTGGCTCCATACTCCTTGTACCCTGGGCTAAACCTCTTCACCTCCTCGTCATCGTCCTCCATGGACGAGCTGCTAGAGCAGTCCCTGGAAGAAGCAATGAGACCCAGGGGTTTCCCACAGCCTGGGACGGGATAGCGCATGGCTAGATTGTTTCCTGGTGATTATGATTAGAGAGAGAGACAATGGCAGTGTATAAGGGGGTCAGAGGTCGGTAAAACTCGCGAGAAACACCAAATTCTTGCCCAAGAAAAGAATCTTAACGAAACAGGAAAAGAAATCATGGATTTGGAGGAGTCCTGCCACATAACGACCAACTATACGAGCGCGGCCCGTATAGCTCTGGATGTATAGTTGGTTCCGGGCAGATATTTCCAAATATCTCGAGTCCAGGTTGATTAAGTTATGACTCAAAACCGACAATAATGTTTTTTTACTATCGAGGAAAAACGAAAAAGTAAACGAAGATGTCTGAGAGTTTAATGAGCAACTATACAGCTAGAATATCATCTTCGGTCATATAGTTGCGACCGTATAGATACAGACATCAAAAATCGAAAGTGTCCAAGAGTTCAGTGACCAACTATGCGGCCGGAATATCATCTCCGGTCATATAGTTGTGACCGTATAGATACAGACATAAAAATTGGAAGTGTCTTGGAGTTCAACGACCAACTATACGGCCGGATTTTTATCTTTGGACGTATAGTTGCGCCTGTATAGGTATGGACATCGAAAACAATTTCACGAAGAAGATACAGACGTTTTAACGACCAACTATACGATGGGAGATTTTCTCTGGTCATGTAGTTACGCTGTATAGGTGGTAAAAACCTCCAGAAACTTCAGAAAAACACAAGGAATTCAAAGGCAAAAATTCCAAAACTAAAATCTGTGAAAACAAATCACTTATTTGAGTAAGAACACTTACCTTGAACTTACCGTTTACTTATTCGGGGATGACAAGCTCCTCCAACAACAAAGACTTCTTCTCTTTTGGAGGAATTGACCTTAGTTCATTGAATAATTCTTGTAAGTGAAAATCATCAGGACTAAAGTTCCTCTTAATAAGATTGGTGTCTTGCTAGGCAAATATGGACATTGCATCCAACATCTTTATTTCTTTCCTCTGCATAATCTGCAACTCAAATTCTTGAAGTAAAAGAATCGAACGGATCAGTCTTGTCTTATGGTTTTTCCTCTCAAGGAGTTCTTTTAAACCATCACGATCCGTATGAACTCTTACATTTGCATGAACTATATAAGAACAAAATTTATCGCAAAAGAAAAATACAGCAAAAAGTTCCCTTTCTTCCTTAGGATAATTCCTTTGAGCATTGTTAGGAGTCCTACTAGCATGATGTGTAATATTAATCTGTGACCTATGTGTTGTCCTAGAGTTACTACTACAGCATCATCACTAGCTTCGCATGTTAAGTTAAAAGTCATATCCTAGATAGGTGGTTTAATGATAGGAGCATGAGATAAAGCATTTTTAAGTTTATCAAAGGCTATAAGACATTTATCATCAAAATTAAATCTTACTCCCTTTCGCAGGAGGTTAGTCAAAGGTTTAGATATTCCAGAGAAATTTCTAATGAAACTTCTATAAAAACCCACATGACCAATGAAACTTCTTATACCTTTAATATCACTAGGTTGTGGCATTCTTTATATGGCCTCAACCTTAGCTATCCACTTCAATTCGCTTACATGATACCTTATGTCCAAGGACTATATATTCTTTGACCATAAAATGGCACTTCTCCTAGTTTAGAACAAGATTGGTCTCTTCGCAACGCTGTAAAACTCTTTTGAGATTATCCAAGCAACTAGTAAACAAAGTTCCATAGACAGAAAAGTCATCCATAAATACTTCCATTATCAGTTCTATAAAATCTGCAAAAATAGCAGTCATGCATCTTTGAAAAGTAGCTGGAGCATTACATAAACCAAAAGGCATATGCTGGTAAGCATGTAAACCATAAGGATTGATAAAAGTTGTTTTAAGTTGGTCATCGTGATGAATAGCTATTTGAGAAAAACCAGAGTATCCATCCAAGTAGCAAAAATGAGTGTGAATTCGCCAACCTCTCTAAAGTTTGATCTATGAACGGTAAAGGATAGAGATCTTTCCTAGTTTATTTATTCAATTTCCTGAATATCGATTCATTGTTTTCATTAGGAACAACGGTAAAACCGCCCTTCTTAGGGACACAATGAACATGACTTACCCATTCACTTTATTTTACATGATAGATTATACCTGCGTCTAGTAGGCGTACAATTTCTTTTCTTACCACTTCCTTCATTTAGGGCTTCACTCTTCTATTAAATTCCACAACTAGTTTAGCACCTTCTTCCATGAATATTCGATGGACGGTTATCATGGGACTAATGCCCTTCAAATCATCCATTGAGTACCCAAAGGCCTTGCGATGCTCCTTAAGTATTTTCATGAGTTCTTCTTCTTCTTCTCCTAAAAGTTTAGCATTAATAATAACAGGAAATTTATTTGTATCATCTAAAAATCTGTATTTAAGATTATCTGGTAGAGTCTTCAACTCTGGGGTGGTAATTCTTCGTCCCCTCTCTTTTCTGGCTCTTCGAAAGCTTCATTAGTTGGAGGCCCTATAATGGGAAGTGAATCAAATTCATCTTCTAGTTCTTCTAGGGACTTGTCCTCCATAATCATTTCTTCATAATTTAAGTCTTCATTTCTTTCTTCTTTTTGAACACTAAAGAAGAGAGCTGCCATTTCCTCAATAGTTTTCTCTTTCTCTTCTTCTTGTATTTGTGGAGGTTTGTCTTTAAATTTGGAAAAGTGGAATTCTTTTTCTGCTTCCCCAAGCTTAAGAGACACAATCTCCTTTTTGAAATCAACTTTGGCACCTACATCACTCAAAAAGTTTATTCCAAATATAATTGTGCAAAGAGTGCCAGCTGGCATATCAACAACTACAAAATCGATAAGAAAGATTTTTGTTGCCAATTGTGGTAGTTGCATCTTCTACTACTCCCATTGGAATTCGAAGATTTTGTTGGCTAACATAATTGTCATATCAGTACTTTCAATTGTAGCAGGTTCTATTTCTTCTTTTATTTCTAAATAGAGATCATAAGATATCACATTAACTTCAATGCCAAGATCGCATAAACCATAATTCGAGGTTTCCTTAAATATGCAGGGAAGAATAGGCTTACCCACATCTTTTACCTTTGTTTTACCTTCAACCAATACAGAAGTCTCTTTATCAAGTTCAACTATGTTACAATGTGCATACATAGCCATAATTGCTTCCTTGGTTTCCTCTTCATCTTTGGTTTCTTCCAGATGTTCCATGACTTCTGGCATACTTTCCTCTTCCTTCTTCTCCTGTACTGCTTTGACCTGTTCAAATTCAAAAATATGCTTCTGTGTAGTGTTAGAGAAAGGTATCTCATATGTTGGTTCTAGGGAGGCCAGTGTTACCTTAACTTCTCTTTTCTTCTCAGGTTCAAGTGGCGGATCATACTTGACCAAACCCTATTTTGGAGCTTTGATGTGTTCTGTAAAAGCTTTAACAACTGGCAACCCAAGATCTGAATCCAAATAAAGTTCCTTAGATAATTCTTTAACATGGCCTTTTTTATTATAGTCATGAATACAATCATGATCTATTTCTACGCCTCCTTCGCATCCTAGACCAAAATTCCATGAAACTCTATGATCACGAATTCTATTAAGTAAAGCCCAAGGTTTAGTTATAGCAAGATTCATAAAGGCTCCTTCCGCGAAAGAATCTAGTTCAATTTTATTAGGTTCAATTAAACTACCATAAAAGATATGCAACAAATACCATTCAGGCAAATCATGATGAGGACATAGATTAAGCAGTCTTTAAATCTGATATAAGGTCTTACTAGTCCTTCATTAGGACGGTTCCTCCAAGTCATTATAAGACACCTGATTCCAAAAGATTTTGATAATGGGTAATATTTTGCTAGAAACTCACATGCTAAATTATCCCAAGTAGTAGTGGCTTCTCGGGGTAGAGATCTATACCATGAGAGAGCTGTACTAGTCAAAGTCTGACTAATTTTTTTAACCCTTACCTCATTATCAGTATATCCCATCAACTGAAAAGTGCCACATATATCTTTAAAGCATGCAATATGCTCATATGGATCAGGATCTTCTTCATCCCTAGTAAATTGCTTCTTGTGTAGAATACCAAGTAATAAAGGATTTATTTCAAACCCCCTTGTCTTCTCATTGGAGTTGTCTCTTTTATATCATAGGGCTTCCCAAAGTGGCTGAGTGCGTTAGCACTAGTCATATGCTCAAACTCCATCATGTTGGTGGAAACCTGTAACTCAAAACAAAACTTAGCAAGACAAATATAAATAAGCAAAAACTAAAAGACCTACAGCGCTTAGCTCCTCGGCAACAACGCCAGAAAATAGCTTGATGATTGCAAGTGCACAGATTGTTTGTAGCTAGTTTCGAAATAAAGATATCGATCCCACAGGGAGCAGGAGTCTTGAAATAAATACTACAATATAAATTCTAAATAAAGTTCTAAATGACAAGATAAAATGCGAGTATTGCGCAAAAAGGTGTTTTGGGGTTTTGGTATAAGAGCAACAATAAGTAAAGTAAAACAACTGAATATAGAAAGTAAGTATCGCATATGTAAGGGATTGGAACTGCAATAGGGAAAAAGCGTTCTCAGGGAGTAGCGGATAGACCACTAGCATTATAAATAACTAAGGTAAAGATTATTATCATGAACACTCTGAACTATGTATGTGTGGGAGGAACTCCGTATTTGGACAAATAGGCAGCGACCACTGCTCACATCATCCTCATAAACAGTCAGCAATCGACATCAATCAAATTATTGCGCTATTAAGGGACGTAATCTCGTAGGACGTATCCCATGGCATGCATAGTGTTCTGTGAGTTCCCTCGGTTCCCAAGTTGATACATAAGGAGTGTCAACATCTTTATAGTCACTGTAAGTGCTAACACACCTCCGTCTACCAAAACAAGTAGTTCCCTCCATCAAGTCCCCATGAGAGGCAAATATTGAGAGGTCGACTTCTCTTAACATCAAGATGAAGACAATCTAACACATGGTCACAACGATGAATATCATAATAAACTTTATCTTATTTCAATCTCATACTAGGGTTTCTCCATCTCCCCAAGAACTAAAGATCTACTCAGACATGGAGGAAATCAACATCATGGCAATAACAATGGAATCTATCATATATGAATAATACATGTATAAATCCACAACGAGTACGGAAATTACAACAAGATCTAGACAAGATGTAGATGGGACGGATGGAGATGGTGGTGATGCAGCGGTTGATGATGAAGATCGATGCCTTAGCCTCCCGGATCTGCGCAGGGCGAAGATGGATCCCGGTGGACGAGTTCCCCCTCTAGATGCCTTCCAGAGGTGAGGTTTCAGCGATTTCTGGTTGTTCTGTATGTCGTCTCTCTGATCCAGTTGCACATGGTGAAACTATTTGAGGAGGCGGTGGTGGCACCAACTATACGGCAGGAACTATACGGGTGGAAAATTTATTCCCACTGTATAGTTGGTTGGTAAACCGTCTATGTGCCTTGATCGCTTCGGGTGTTCTTCTGGTATTATTAATATTTCCCAAATAAGCGATTTACGTTGTTTTTGACTCCTTTTCTCCTCAGTACAACTGCTCCAAGAATTGTGTCCATTGTATCCATCATATGTCCTGATCCTGGTGAAAAAAGACATAAAATATGCTCGCGAGCACCGTATACCAAGATCCTACATCTACAATGCAAAATAATAATGGAAAACATGATGCAAATATGCACTCATCACCAGGTATGTTCCACAACACACTGATCGCGTGATTGGATAGATGCATAATAGGAATTCTCCGAAGGCAAATCCGGGGGGCCCACATATACTCTCTAATATGGCATTAGCTTCACTAACAATTTTATTCATGAAGCTCCACTTGTAGCAAAATATAACATACTCGTAGACATGTAGTCTAAACCATTATAAAATAAGTGTATGATAGTCCATTCATTAACACAATGCGATCGTAAAGTTCTAATCATCAATTTAATTCTTTCCCATACACTAGCTACATGCTCATTATCATTTTGTTTAAAATAGAGTATGTTATTCCAATATTGCATGATTTTAACACGTGGGTAATATTTCTTAATGAAAACTATTTTTAAATTATCCCACGAGTTTACTAGTAGGTTGAGAAGTAACAAATCTTTAGCTCTACCTCTCAATGAGAATTTTAATAACTTAGGCTTCACTATATCATTTTCAAAATTCTTAAATTATTGCATATCACGTATATCACAAAAATCATGTAGATGCATAGAGGAATATTCACTAGCACTACCACCAAATTGTTCTTTGCATATTAGGTTTAGTAGCCCATGATACTTTAAAAGAATCATCTTTATTTTTAGGAGAAGTGATAGGCTTTGGTGCTGCTTTCTCCCATATTTAGTTACTAAAGTAAAACACCACCACTTATTTTTTAGCCTTTTATTTTATGAAAGTAAAGATAAATGCAAAACAAAAAGGAAATATTCCATACCAAAAGTACTTATGCAAGAAAAAAAAATAAAAAAAAATAAAAAGACAAAAAGACAAACAAAAATACTTTGAATATCTAAAGGAAAAGAAAAGCTCACAAAGATGCACTTCCCCAACCTTGGTTTTTTGCACAGTGGTGATGCAATGGCGCGAGAAAATACTCTAGTAGTTGATGTGGGAAAGCTTGTAGTATGCCCTTTGTGATATGTTCTTACTATCTCCTGGGTAACGACGCAAAAAAATACTCTTGATGGCATTAATCTAAGTGGACACTAACTCATTGGGACTCCAAGCGCAAAATGATATAGTAAGGGTGTTTTCCCCCACAAGGGTGACTCAAGGGTTTATATCGAATTCTCGGGGAAACAATAGTTATACACTTTTCTCTCCTCTTCAAACAACCTACAAAACAAAGATGGGTGCCTTGTATCCCCAACTCCACCAAGTGGTTGTCAGGCACAAGGTTTCGTATTAGAATTGAAAACAATGACTAAATGAAATAACTAAATTAAATATGCAGGTAGTAAAGTAAACAAAACGCAATATCAAAGATAAAAAAACTGCAATGCAAAAGTAAAGCTGTATAGTGATGGTAATGGTGTAAACTATATGAGAGAACTAAATGCAAGTATGATAAATGTTTTTATATTTTCAGAATAAATGAGTGCTGGAAATAAAAAGGGTCGTAAATGCAATTAAAAGGTGTTTCTTATGATTAAAAATAGACTTGGGTTCATAGTTTCACTTGTCTACTCTCTCACAAACATGATGGGATAAAAAAAATCTCCTCATAAAACATAATATTGATGGATCACTAGTAAGTGTTTGATAAGCATTCATATATGGGCATCGCGTCCTATAGTTGAGACGGTGGAACACATCCCAATAATACTCCACTACTAAGGAACCCTCCACAAAC
The DNA here is from genome assembly GCA_910589775.1 of Avena eriantha. Classification (NCBI taxonomy): domain Eukaryota; kingdom Viridiplantae; phylum Streptophyta; class Magnoliopsida; order Poales; family Poaceae; genus Avena; species Avena eriantha. Next base: position 10,835,450 of record OU342743.1, read on the forward strand.
TAGATTTAAGATAAACAGAATATTCTTTATATCTATGACATGATGTTGATACATAATACTACCTCAAAAGATATGAGCTCACATAATTTTCACTCGGCAATAGTAATACATGCATTCATTTATACCTAGCAAAGTAACAACAAAAGGGTAAAAACATAGTAGGACCCAAACTTTCTATCATTGTCTAGTTCCATACTACCATGTTAGTACAACTAATGCACATGTTCCCCCTATCATGCCCCAGCATACTTAGTGGGATCAAAACAATTAATCCAGAATGGGGTACATAATATACATCTACTTGTACATCAAACACAAATGTAACATTCAAATCTCAAATAATCAAGTCATAAAAATCAAAGATCCAACACAAAATGGATTACAAAGAGATGACCATAATAATGTTGGGCAGCTCATATGGCACTAGAACATTGATAGCATTAGAGAGAAAGAGATAGAACAATATACTTCAAAAAACCCATAGTACAGGGGTGGACTACTGTCTCTTCATCATGGTGATGATGGGGATATCAATCGAGATGTCAGTCGACTCTGTTCCGGCATTTTTTCCCTCCAGTTTTTATAGGATCTCCTATGTTTCGTGTTTATGTCTCTGTGGTGCACCGACATCCGAGATCGCTATCGAGGCACTATATGCATGTATTTTTATGTCAAGACAAGTCCAAGGACACAAAGATCGACAACATTGGAGCTTCAAGGGGGAAGTGGGACCCATGGCGCCACTAGGGTATTATGTCACACCATGTGGCCTCTTTTAGCCCTCCTCTGGCTCTAGTTGAGTTCCAAGTGCTCTAGCCATTTGTTTCGATAAAAACTTTAGTATAGAAAATCCCTAGTCTTTTTAGTTTGCAAAGGTCCTTGCAAGTCAAAAATATGCAAAACAGTGTTTCCCCAGTCTGCGGAGTTATAATACAAATAATAGGGATATTTTAGGAAAATACCCGATATCTTTAAAAAACATGATTATAACCACTTATATGAATCAATTATGATGGAATGTGGCATAATAAATTATAAAGATCATAGATGCATTTTACATGTATCAGAAGTGCACATGATTTCAAAATCCATAACATGGGAGCAGGTATTGGCTCTGCTAGCAATAGAGCAAGATATAATTTTCCGCTTGAGAATCACTTGTTATGTCCTTCTAGTTACCAAAGGTCCTTATCCAGTTGGCCAACACGATTATGAAGGATAGTTCTATACCATTACATTGTTGAGAAGCAACCATGGACAAGAGAAGATAAAACGTATCATGTATATCCTCCTTATTGTAGATAGAAACAGATTTCTTCAAAGAGATATCAGGGTTTAAGGAAAATGAAAGAAGATTAGGAAAATCATTATCATGGTGTCATCTCCTGGTTGACAAGAGGCAAGCTTCAGAAAAGCTAGATAGTCCTTCCACTAGAAGGAACCACAAGGATTGGAGTTTTGTGGCCGTTTTCCTTGACTATAATGAGCTTCCCAAATAAGCTACACCCAAGAAATATCATTCTTGTTCATGAATTTCAAGAGAGTCTTCATTAAAAGAGGTACTGTGAATTGTCATATTGAGAACATGAAGCCCCCTACTTTTTAGGCATACAAATGGTTCCCCATTTCTCTAAACAATTGCCTTTCTTTTCAATGTCTTTACTCATCCACAAGAACCCTCTGGTAGATCCCTCAGTATGACCTAAGAAACCTAGGGGGAGCTTAAGTGTGCATATTTCATAGTCGAAGATGGCTACTATGATACAGTTGACTATAACATTTCTTCCATCATACGAGAGGGTGTTATCAATACCAACTAATCTTCTAACTATTCCCTACAATAAACAAAGAAGATGTTCCATTCTCGAGTGGTCCCCATTAACAGACCAAGGTATGTGAAAGGGAGGGATTAAGTTTTACACCCAAAGGTAGTAGCAAGTTCTAGGCATCATTTAGTCGAGATAGTGATTGGAACCATGGAGGATTTTCTATAGTTTATCATTAGGCCAGTGGATGATGAAAATTTCTCCAAAATACTTTTTATCTAATAATTTGTTTTGAACATGTTGTCAAGATGAGCATGGTATCATCAACATAGTGGATAACATGGTAATTAGATCCAAAAGAGGTCTGCAAAGAAAGTCCCAGTTTTTGAGCTTGCTAGGCCTCATTGATTACATACTGAAGAAGTTTAGCAGATGAAACAAACAAAAGAGGGGGGCAGGATCACCTTGCCTCACACCTCTTCTGCAAAAGTTTTTTCCTAGCACCAGAAGAACTTTGTTGTCCCATGCTACAAGAATTTTCTACAACCACCACTGATAGTCGTCGTGGAGCGCCGTCCATGTCAGGTGGCTAAGAAACAGCTAGCGAACGAGCCTTCATTCGGAGACATGCACACAAGAGGCATGTACCGTGCACTACGATAGATGGATGGCGGGCCCCGAGCAATCCTAACACCACACATGGTGGCTAGAGAATTTCCACATGACCATGGGATGTGAGAAACCTAAAACTCCAATGAACATAGAAGTTTACGACGCAGGGGAAAGTGTGCACGTCCCCGGTGGCCCATGCTTGCATTTTCGGTGCAGTCGCTGCCAGTAGCAGATCCAGCTGGCGTCATTTGGGGTTCCCCCCAACCCATGAATTTTTCTTGCCATATACGAGTGAACAAATGAAAAAAAACTTATTAAATACCCCAAGCTCATATAGACCACAAAATCTTTAATTTCTGCACACAACCCAAAATTCTAGACCCGCCACTCGACAGCTGCCGTGTGCCATCCATCTCGGTTGGTGGAAGCACACCTAGCCAACTGCGCCCTTGCTAAGAGACATACATATACGAGGCATAATTGTACATACATGAGTACCTACGCCATCGACGCACGGCGCATGACGATGGACAACTGGCATGCATGGACAGACGACCACCATGACCCGGCCATCCTGGCCCCACACACGCCAGCCTTGAGGCGTTCCACATAACCGTAGGATCAGCGAATCCGACAACGTGGATGGATCTACACGAACTTTGTTAGGCACCACAAGAACTTTGTTGCCCCATGCTACAAGAATTTTGTACAACCACCCGTAGGAGCTGTCGGTCGAGTGTCGTCCATGTTTGTTGGCCGAGAAACAACTAGCCAACGGAATCCATTGTTATGAGACATGCACACAAGAGGCATGTACTCTGCACGACAACAAGCGGATGACGGGCCCCGACCATCCCAACCCCACACATGGTGGCTAGAGACATTCCACTAGACCGTGGGATGAGCGAAACCAAACATCCTGATAAACTTAGACGCTTGCGTCGGCAAGGGAAGTGTGCACGTCACCCGTGGGGCCCACCTAGAGCTCATGACCCCTGCCTGCACTTGTGTGCGATCGCTGCTAGTAGCAGATCCAACTGGCGTCGTGGTAGGGTGGACCCTCCAACCGAAGAATTTGTCCTGCCATATATGAATGAACAAATAATAGGAAACTTATTAAATACCCAGCTCATATACACCTCAAAATCTTTTATTTTTACATAGAGCCAAAAAAATCTTGACCCGTCACTCGGCCGATGTCGTGCGTCGTCCATCTCGATTGGCGGGAGCACACCTAGCCAGCTACACCCTCGCTAAGAGACATACATACACGAGACACAAATGTACATACATGAGTAGGTACTCGATCGACGCACGGCGCACGAGATGGACAGCTGGCGTGCACGGATGGACGGCCGCCGTGACCCGGCCATCCTGGCCCCACACACGCCCCTCTCGGGGCGTTCCACGGGACCACCGTAGGATCGGTGAAACCGACGGCGTAGATGGATTTACACGCATGCGTCGAGGCAGAATCAAACCGCGAGCGTGAGAGTGTGACCGTGCACGCGACCCCTTGGGGCCCACTACCGCGTGGACCTGGCGACCCCTGCCCCGCCACCTGCGTGCGCGTCGCTGTCCTCCCTCGGAGAGAAGCAAATATATTGTCTCCAGGCCATTGCAACCACTCCCTCCCTCCGTCCTCCCTCCCCACGCCGCACAAGACGAGCAGATATCCTAGCTAGGCTCCAGTCCAAGCAGCAGGCGAGGAGAAGCGGCCGGAGAGGAAAGCAACAACCGGGTAGGGTTCCTCGCTCCATGTCCTCCTCGCTCGCTAGCTTCAAAAATTCTCCATCGAAATCACGCATCGTTTTATATATTTTTGGGACCTGGCCTCTTGCTGTCCATGGTTTGGTGCCTTGCTCCTGTTGGTTTTTGAGGTTGGGGTGGTTCGTTTTCCTCCAACCCTTGACTGCCTGACTGCCTATCTCCATTTCACCAGCCCTTCTCTACCTCGTTTGAGCCATTTTGTCCCCGGAGTCTTCTCCTACCTTGGCGCGGTGCGTGCTCCCTCCCTCCTCGATCGGTCTCTTTAATTTGTTGCGTGCTTGGCTTGTTTGCGAGCGTTGCGTGAGTGAGTATGAGTAGTACCTGTGGATTTGGCGTCTCCCTCGTTTCTTTGTTCTCTTGCTCGCCAGGGGGTATGGTATGGTTTGGGGTTTGTCCTGTGCTGTGCATACATGGGTTGCTCACCAGTGCGACGCCTAGCTAGATCTTGGTCATATTTATCACTTTCTCACTTGCGTACAGGTACAGTACGCATACGCAGCGGCAGCTAGCTAGCGGTTCTGATCCATCCTCTCCTGCTTGTCTTTGTCTTGTAGATCGATCCACAAGACGCCGCCGCCGGAAGCTGCCCATGTCGTCGTCGCCTTGCGTCGTCTAGACAGGAGACTGGACTGGTCGGTAGTGGCGGCGCTCGCACCTCCAGCCAACAATCTCCAACAAGCAAAGCAATTCATCAGTTGGAAGGAAGCGAGCTAGCTGTTAATAATTAGTTGATTGTTTTGTTCCGATCGATCGATCGCTCGATGGCCGCCGCCTCGTCCGCTCCCTTCTTCGGCCTCTCCGACGCGCAGATGCAGCCCATGATGCCCGCGCAGCCTCCCGCCGCTCCAGTGGCCGCCGCCGCCGCGCCGGCGCCCAAGAAGAAGCGCAACCAGCCGGGCAACCCAAGTGCGTAGTAATTATCCCATCTCTTGTTCAATCCATTTATCTCTAAGGAGTACGCGATTACAATGATGACTGACGAATCGACCGAGGGTGACTGCAGATCCGGACGCGGAGGTGATCGCGCTGTCGCCGCGCTCTCTCATGGCGACGAACCGGTTCGTGTGCGAGGTGTGCGGCAAGGGGTTCCAGCGCGAGCAGAACCTGCAGCTGCACCGGCGCGGCCACAACCTGCCGTGGAAGCTGAAGCAGAAGAACCCCAAGGACGCGGCCCGGCGGCGCGTGTACCTGTGCCCTGAGCCGACGTGCGTGCACCACGACCCGGCCCGCGCCCTGGGCGACCTGACCGGGATCAAGAAGCACTACTGCCGCAAGCACGGCGAGAAGAAGTGGAAGTGCGACAAGTGCGCCAAGCGCTACGCCGTGCAGTCCGACTGGAAGGCGCACTCCAAGACCTGCGGCACCAGGGAGTACCGCTGCGACTGCGGCACCCTCTTCTCCAGGTATACATACCGCTTCCCATCGATCCTCCATGCATGAATTCCTTCTCCATTGCCGAGTTCTTAATTATAGAGTACTTTTTCAGTCTTTTTAATGTTTTTCGATTTGGATATGGATGAATGATTGGGTCATGATGAAACTTTGACGAGGAGGCGATTTGACGGGCGATGGGATGCTGTGCTGCTGCTGCTAGGATGGATAGCTAGCTAGCTAGGGTTAGGGCTGTTACTGCTAGGTAAAGGATGGGCGCGTGTGTGTGAGTGTGTGCAGGACAGCAGCTTTGGTAGGATTGGATTCCCTAGAGAGAGAATGGAAGAGGTAGAGGGAGAGAGAGAGCTAGCTGCTGGGTCGTCTGCTCCCACGTGAATCGGCCTTGTCGGGAGGGGACTGGAGATATGCAAAACACACACCTCCTGACACGGTCATCCGGCGGCAGGACCTCTCGCCTTTTTACACCTCGGAATCCGCACTCTTCTCACCCTCGTCTCTGCATCGACCGACCGATGGATCCCCCACCCTGTGTTCACGTGATGACATGCCTGCCCTCTACTCTCTCCTTGCATCCAATCCAATCCACCCAAAGGGGTCCAGCAGCTCCAGCCATGGCAGCAAGCCTGCCTAGCTAGCTTCTCATGTGAATCATGCACGGGAACTGCCAAAGTGGCAAGTACTTCTGCTCGCCATGCCTAGCCCTAGCCTGCTTTTAGCTACCAATCACCACCACCCCGTCGATTAGCCACAAAGCCTGCTGCAAAGGCCGTAGCTCACGCATGTGTGCCATGTACACATTTGCATGCTGCTCTTGTCTTACATGAATGTGCTACTGCCACACACCCTTCATTCATGTCCTATAGTTGCATTCATTAGGGTCATAATTAATCCTGAGAGTGTGTTTTCACACCAATTGCATTGCCATTTTCATCATTGATGTGGCCCCAATTAGCTACAAAAGCACATGGCTCGAGTTCTTGATGCATTACATGTGTTTTACTGATTTAGAATGGTATATAATCATTGCTATGATTAGAATGATAGTACTTATATCCTTTTGATAGATTGGCATGTATCTACCTAATCTCTTCTGATGAAACCATATGCATGTTGTGCCATCGGAATCTTGATTTGCAATCTTTCAAATGGATTGAACTAATATTCAAAAACCATTGGATTGGGATTAACTGTCGTCTACCATTTGGTAAGATAAAGACAGATGCACCTCATAGGGACTATTTCTTGTCGTCCATGCACAAAACAAAATATTGCTAGCTTCCCATCTAGTGTAATAAATGAATACATTTAGTTAGTACTACCTTTAGTGTATTGGGTTAGTGGATATATGTAGTTGTTACCATGTGCCGAGTGATTTTTGAACATGTTATTATGCTACATCATAATAAGAGAACATATAACATGAATGCAATTAATCAGTTGATTGATTCACTCCGCGATGTACATTGCTCCTTATCATTTTTCACGTTTTTACATATTGAATGGTATGTATAGTTTTTCATGAATTCCTCGGTGATAATCTTTATAGGATTTTCCATTAATCTAGTGATGAAATTGTTTTTTCACACTAATAGCATTAATGTTTTCATTGGTCATGATCACATCTTCACTTCATTTACCTGATTGAAGTCTCTCCAATAGTTGAATAAAATAGTTATCTTTTACAAAATATTATAGCATCATTGCTCTAGTGAGGAACTCCAAGTACACATTTTTTGAATTTTTTTAAAATGTCATTCCACAAAAATATACATGATCTGTATACAGAGTGGGAGCCAGGTAGGCCAAGCCTGGGATTATCCCAACCCAATCAGTATTATTGGTATTTATGAAGAGGCTTCAGATGACTTTGCTCCTCTTGTAGTTTTTATTGAATATTTATAGATGTTGAATAATCCAATTCTGTCAGTCAAACTTCGGTTCTCTAATTAACTTCGGAAATAGGTTTTGGCTATTGGAGTCAAAATTTTACCCCAAGAGGGTTAGTTTGCTCATTAGCAACAGCAATAGGAAAATATTGCTTTTGACCGTAGAACATTCATTATTCAGGTATTATTTGAGGAACTTGATGAAAAAACAGCCGTAGTTTTTAAAATTTACCTCAATTTGAATCAAAGAAGAATTTTTTCTCTAGTGTAACTTTTTACTGTTGATCGTCGAACTGCAGTTACAAAGAACCGTATTGACTCTTTTTTTTTAAGAGGAAATGTAGGAAAAAATAAAGAATTGGAATTCCTATGGAATTTGGCCATTTAGCACCTTTTGATTCGTAACTAATGTTGTGGGGAATATGTCATAGGCAGAATACTTTGCAATGTTTTGTGGTGCTTTTCAGTTGTTGGCAGATGCATGGAAGCCATCTAATTAGTGTAAGGGCATCATTACTTGGATTGCATTCTTTTTATCGTCGCTACAATTCAAACCAGTTATATAAAAAAAAATCATGTGTTATTCAATACTCTAATCAGGTGTTTTCATGCCAATTTGTATCGAATTCATTATGTGTTTCCTATTTCTCAATGTTTAGAATACGGCGATCAATGCTGAAAGCTCTAAAATTGCTATGTACATTAAGAGGATACAACTTGCTTGGGTATATGTATGGCCATTCTTAGATCATGCAACAATTATAGTGTGACTTACACTCCGTTCGTACTGTACATCTCATGGATTGTGTGTTACATTTTTTTCGTTTACGCATGCAGGAGGGACAGCTTCATCACCCACCGCGCCTTCTGCGACGCGCTGGCCCAGGAGAGCGCTCGCTTGCCGCCGATCGGCGCCGGCATGTATGGTGGCGCCGGCAACATGGGTGCTCTCAGCAGTCTCCCTGGCATGCCCCAACAGATGCCCGGCGGCGGCTTCCCTGACCAGTCCGGCCACCATTCCTCAGCGTCGGCGATCGACGTCCTCAACCTGGGCGGCGGCAGCAATGGCAGCCAGTTCGAGCACATCATGCCGTCATCGGGCTCCTCGATGTTCCGCTCGCAGGCAGCGTCGTCCTCCCCGTACTACCTCGGGGGCGGCGCCGCCCAGGACTTTGCCGAGGATGACGTCCACCGCTCCCATGGCAACCATGGGTCTCTCCTCCAGGGCAAGTCGCCGGCGGCCTTCCACGGCCTGATGCAACTCCCCGACCAGCACCAGGGAAGCGGCGGCAGCAGCAGCAACGGTAACAACAGCCTACTGAACCTTGGCTTCTTCTCAGGCAACAGCGCGGGCGGCCAGGACGGGCGCGTCATGTTCCAGAACCAGTTCAACGGCAGCGCCGGAAACGGCAACGTCAATGGCGAGAACAATGGCAGCCTCCTTGGCAGTGGCGGGGGCTTCCCGTCGATGTTCGGCTCGTCGGAGTCGGGCGGTGGGCTGCCGCAGATGTCGGCGACGGCGCTGCTGCAGAAGGCGGCGCAGATGGGCGCGACGACGAGCAGCCACAACGCGGGCGCCGGGCTGCTCCGTGGCCCGGGGATGAGGGGTGGCACCGGGGAAGGCGGGTCTTCGTCGTCGGCGAGCGAGAGGCAATCGTTCCATGACCTCATCATGAACTCCCTGGGGAACGGGAGCGGTGCTGGTGCTACTGCCGGCGCTGGCGCCGGGGCGTTCGGCGGCGGCTTCCCCGGAGACGACGGCAAGCTGAGCACGAGGGACTTCCTGGGCGTCGGCCGTGGCGGCATGGTCCACGCTGGAATGGGCCCGCCCCGGCGGCACGGCGGCGCCTCCGGGCTCCACATAGGCACGCTGGACCCGGCCGAGCTGAAGTAAACCCCCAGAGCGCAAGAAACAAAGCAACAAAACCACCCTGCATGCATGCAACAATGTCTCAGAAGATTTCCCACCATGCATCACACCACATCAAGGACTAATCGTGGGGATTACTAAGAAAGAACCAAACGAAACCCAAAGTGCATGGACGAATTAGGTTAATTCCTTGGGTGTAATCTATCAGCCTCTGTTATTTTGTTGCATTGCAACTAGGTAGCCGGTTCAATAACTCAGAGAGAACTCCGGTTTAATTTTGCTGTCGGTACAACTGTTAATTAGTGAACATTTTTCTGTCATGTGGTATGTACATTTGGTCTTAATTATTTCTCGGTGGATGTCTTGGTGCGGACTGTAAATTAAGTCATCGTATATATACTCCCTCCGTTTCAAAATATAAGATGTTTTAGCTTTGTGAATGGAGCGTATCTAGACCTTTTCTAGTGTATAGGTTCATCTAGGTTTGGAGTGAACCTACACACTAAAGGGATCTAGATACACTCCTTTTACAAAGCTAAAACATTATATTTTAAAACGGAGGGAGTACATGTGAAGACTAGATCTGCGGCTCTTCTACCCCCCCCCCCCCTCCCCCGGCGGGCAACGACCGGGCGCCGCCCCGACCTCGTCCCCAACCCCCTCTCCCCTTTATCCTCTACCGCCGCCACCGGGATTCTCGCGCGTGGTGCTGGCGGCAACGCGCCGGCCTTTTCCCGTATGCTTGGAGGGAGGGAGGGACCCCGAAGGGCGGCGAAGCAGCTTGCACGTCGGCATGGACCCCGCGTGCTGGGTGGATTGGAGCGCGTTGGCATTGCCGGTGGGGTTGGGAGGTGCAGCCATGGCGGTCGGCTGTGCCCTGCTCGACCCAGATCTGGGCCCAATTGGGCCCCATCTGGGTTGGGGCAGGCCAGCCTCATGTGCTCACCCTTGAGGCTCTCTGCAGGTGAAGCAGTGTCACATCCCAAATTCTAGATTTGGCACTGCATACATACATGTCATTGCATTTATGATCATATTTGTAAAAATTCAGTTTTAAAGACTTTTAGCCAAAGCACTACTTATTTGCCTTTCCATCTCTTATATGAGATTACTAGGGTTTTTGTCTTGCATCTGCTAGGGTGTTACTTTTTGGGCATTCCAGATGCATAGATGCGTAGATCTCGTTAATATGAATCCGTAGAACTTTGTTTCGCTCAAATCGGAGTCCTAGATCAGAAGTTATAGCCAATTTACTGAAGTACAGAAAAAGTTCAGATTTTGCAGACGGTACAGCCAGTTTCAGTTACTGTTCAAAAAAAGAAAAAAAAAGGAAAAACACGGCGGCCAGCCGCCCGCCAGCCCACCCGGGAGCCACCCGCGCCAGCGAGCGGCAGATAGCGGTCACCGCGCGCACGGCGCGTAGCCAGCCGCCGCCCGGGCCCACCTGCCAGTGGCAGTTCTTGAGCAGACCGTGCTCGACACGAGCACGGACGCCGAGGTTCGCCGGAAGTCCGATTTCCGCGGGGATGTTCCACCCCCGCGTACTCCCCTACCCCCCCTTAAAGCTGCCGCCACCCCGCGATTTTCCCCCTCTCGAAACCCTCGGAAACCACGCCGACGCCGCCGAATCCCTCGCCGGAGTTCGTCGCCGCCGCCGCCGCCATTAACGCCGGTGAGGCCGCCGCCGTCCCCGAGCCCCCTTTCGCCCTGCCGCCTAGCCGCCTCGCCTCACCCCCTTCTTTTCCCTCGCCTGCAGGTCGCCGGGAGACACCATCGTCGTCGGAACACCACGCCGGAGCCGCCGCCGCCTTCCACGCCGACCATCGCCGGTGAGTCCGCCACGACCACCCTCGGCCGTCGGATCGGCAACAGACGGTCCAGATCGTCGCTGACCGCGTTGACCGGTCAACTGCCTGTCGGCTGGGACCCGCCCGTCAGCGGGGATATTCCCCCGTCGATTTTTCAGAGATTATTATTTTCCAGAAATAGATCCAACTTCAAAAATTCGTAGGAAAAGATCTACTGGGCCAAATTTTGCAAATAATATGTCGTTGGATTCACAAAATTGTGTAGATTTTTTTTATAAAATAATATTGCAGGTTTACTGTATGTTTTTCCCTAAGACTTTAAAAAGGCTTAAAACACTATAAAAATTGTAGGAAAAGTTCTGTAACGCCTTTTTGTATTTGTACTCTTGCTTATGTTTGTGTTTGTTGTTTATGTGTTGTTTTGTATCGTGTAGATTGTGACGAGTGCAACGCTTGTTTCTGCGAGGATTGTACCCTCGACTCCTACCGCCAAGGAAAGTAGATGCTATTTTGTCCATACCATTGTCCTAATATTTTTCTCTTATGCATGTGTAGTGTATTTCTGTAGTTATTGTGTAGGAACTACTATGCTATGCTATATCCTATATATTGTGGTAGGATTTTCCTTGTAGTTGAGCCCCGCTCAGTAGATGTGCTTAGACTTGCTGTGAAGACGGGGGAAAGGGGATCACACTATGGTGGAGTTGTGTTTGCTTCAAACTAAAACAACTTAATGCTAATGAACTACCTGGGCGGAATGGTTGGATGGTCAACGGAGTGTGGATAATGGTGGGGAATGCCGCCCAGGGTACTGAGAAGGATTGGTTCTCTTTGTTATGGTAGCTTACATGTGCAACCATGTGTCAGTAAGAGTGGGTGGCTGGTTGGACTTAGTAGGTCATGGTGATCCGAACCCAGCGTAGCCAGAGATGTAGTGAATGATAGTTTGGGACTGGTGCGCAGTGGGGTTTGGTGCTCTACTTCCCGAAAGGTCCCTTCTTGGACTCCTCCCTATCGTCACACAATATGAGTATGGTGGTACGAGCTAGGTTGGCCAGGTTACATGGGTAAAGTGTACAAACCCCTGCAGGGTGTGAAAACTAAGTACTTAGCCGTGTCCCCGGTTACAGACGATTGAGTTGCTTGATCTTGAGACTATGACATATTCTCACTCATCCTTATTTCCTAATTACTAAAACTTGATGGGTGAACTTAATGGGTTGCTGTGAATTAAATAGTTTACGAAAGTAGGATCAATGTGTTTGAAAAGTGCAAGCTAGCCAAAGCTCCACTAGCCAAATAAGCATGTAGATGCTAGGTGCATTGTCTCTTTTACCTTAGCGCTACTTGCCATACATTCCATGTATTGACCCTTCGGGGCTGCTACGTTTTATGTTGCAGGTTATACCGATTCCGAGTGATCGAAATAGGTCGCAGTACTCCACTCGACACTTGTTCCCTCGTGGGCAATTTGAAGATGGAGTACTATCTTTATTTGTGTTGCTACTTGATTTTTTATGTGTAAGCTAGCCTTCGAGCTAAGCGATCTTTGTAATATTTGAATCTTCTGGATCTTCGTTATTTATGATACACAGATTATTACTTTGTTATTTCATCTATGTTCTATGTAAGCCAATAAACCGATCAGGGATCGGCATGTTGCATAGAAGCTACAGTCTTTTCAGTACTGTAGTGTTACAGATGGTATCAGAGCCGTGTGTTGACTGTAGGATCATGACCTAGGATTGGAATAGGAAGCCTTATATACATAAGCCTATTTAAAATTATGTCTTTACGCTTATGCCTTTCATTCTAGTAAATTCTTTTCCTTTGCTGTTCTCACTCTTTCCTCCTTGCAACTGAAGATGGGAGATGCCACCAGAGTTGAGTACGTTGAGCTCCAATCTCCAAGACCCTTCGCAAGACAGCTGGCGGAGCTTTGCCAGACACTGGGCATGCTAATGCCGATGTTCAAAGGGAGAAGGATGAACACCTATGTGCCTAGAGACCGCGTGTGGGAGATCACCGCGATTGTTCTTGCAGATCCCACCGTGCCTGGTATTGAGAACCTGAACCTCACCAAGAAGTACCTTACTTGGGAGCAAGGAGTGGAGTCGGCCATGCATGAGACCCTGTCACGCCTGTGTTATCTCCACCGACACCGACTACCAGCAGGTTCACCCTTCCTTGCATTTGGAGGTCGGAATGAGCAAGGGCATGTGATGGTTACCACAGGTAATCGGAACAACATGCCACTCCAAGAGAAGCAGTTAGAAGACATGGAGATCAAAGCTTGGGAGAGGGAAGAGAAGTCGATGCAGCAAAAGGAGGAGCTGGATTATTTTCAGGGCATTGTGCATCTGCAAGGGTATGAGATGGAGACCTTGCACACTGTTGTGAATACAATGGAGCAAGCCCTCATTGGAAGAGATGCCACGATTGCAGCGCTGAACCAAACCATTGTGCAAAGGAATCAAGCTGTGGCTGAACGAGATCAAACCATTGTGGACATGGCTGCCCAGATTGCTGCCCTTCAAGCCCAGTAGAATCCACCACCAAACAATGGCAACGGCGATGATGGGAACGATGGTGATGATGATAGTGATGATGATGATGCGGATAATGGTGACGGAGGTAACAATGGTGGAGGAGGCAACAACGATGATGACGGAGGCAGTGATGATGAAGGAAGCGATGATGATGATGGAGGAGATGCAGCGGGCGCTTCTGCTGAAGGAAGTGATGAGGAGGACCCCGGAGAGGTGGAATTCGAGGACTCAAGTGAAGAAGACTCGGGAGAGGTGTACACACCACCACCGTGGCATGCACGAGGATCGAAGCGGCAGCGCATGGACTCTAGAACCTATTGCAACCTATTCATCAAATAGCAAGAGATGGTCCTCCAAAACTAGTCTTCGTTAGAGATATTCGTTAGTCCTAGACATCGATCAATGTAAACTTCTGCACTATTAGCTTATTGTGTTTAGATTTCTCAGTTAAGTACCTTGAAGTTCCAGAAATTTTCGTGAGATTTATTAAATGATTTTTGAACAAGTTTGGGTAATTTTCGTGTTTTTACTGCTGCAGTTTTCTGCCTGACCAGTTGTATCGCGTGATTTTTAATTCCTTACTGGTAACTCGGTTTGCGCTCATATTTTAGGATCTGGAGCGTAATTACCTGTATCACCAGCAAAAAAATTGGCTAAAATTTCTGATGAGTTTAAGGTGCCCAGAAAAATTCGTCAACAGGACAGAACTGTTCTGCCAGATTTCTGGTTTTGCTTATTTTGCTGTTTGGCTTTGCCAAACGCTGTTACCAGCGTTTCTAAATTATTTTGTAGCTATATACTGTTAAGGAAAACCTGGAACGATGTTTGTGTGTGTGATTGCTCGTGTGGTGATTGTTTATGATTGTTGTGGCTTGAGCTTGTTGCATGGGTAGAGGGCTATTACTTATCTGTAGTTGTTTCTTTCCAATCTTACATGTGCTGAACCGCAGATGTCTCGCCGCCGACCTGATGAGATGGCTCAGCTCATGGCCGCTCAAGCACAGTTGACCCAAGTGATGACGCAGTTCATGGAAACTCAGAACAACAACAAGAACAACAACAACAACAACAACAACAACGGGAACAATCAGCCGCAGGGGGATGCTCTCACTAGGTTCTTGAGGCTGAGGCCAGCTAAGTTCTCCTCTGCACCTGAGCCTATGGTTGCTCTCGACTGGCTTCATTCTGTGAACAAGGACTTGGTGACCGTTGGTTGCACTGATGCTGAGAAGGTGAGGTTTGCTGCTTACTTACTAGAGGGATCAGCTGCTTCATGGTGGGATGCTTTCCAGATCACCCACCCGCTGGGTACAGTTACCTGGGCTATGTTCGAGGAAGGATTCAGGACGAACCACGTATCTGACAGGACCATGAGCCTGAAGAGGAAGGAATTCCGCAACCTGCGCCAAACCAACCGCACTGTGGCGGATTACATAGAGGAGTTCAACAACCTCTCTCGCTATGCCCCTGAGGATGTGGACACTGATGCCAAGAGGAGGGAGAGGTTCCTAGATGGTCTCAGTGATGAGCTTTCACTTCAGCTATCTGTGGTTTATTGCCCGACATTTCAGGAGCTGATGGATAAGCCCAGGATTCTGGAAGGGAAACAACAGCAGGTGGAGCGACGCAAGAGGAAGAACAGAAATCACTCCTCAGGATCACACCACCGCGCCCGCATCTCTTATGATGGACACTCCGGACATTCTAGGCATGGCGGAGATGACCGCAGCCACCGTGGGAGCAATGGACATCGCCACGATGGTCACAGGAGTGACAATCACCACCATGGAAGAAATGACCGCCACCATAATGGTCACAAGAGCCACCACGGCAACTCTGGGAGGAACAATGGACATGACTATGTGAGCAAGAAGGACCTCAGCAATGTGGAGTGCTACAAATGCAAGAAGCTGGGTCACTATGCTAGTACCTGCCCGGAGAAGAACACGGGAGTGGGACCCAAGCTTGGACCCAACCAGAAGGCGAATGTGAACCATGTGAATGTGGAGGAAATCCGTGATGAGCCGGATCTCGTGATTGGTAA
This sequence comes from Avena eriantha, assembly GCA_910589775.1. NCBI lineage: Eukaryota > Viridiplantae > Streptophyta > Magnoliopsida > Poales > Poaceae > Avena > Avena eriantha. The sequence goes on from OU342743.1 coordinate 10,851,147, forward strand.
GTTTCCAATTGATTCCCATATTGCACTTGTTCTATTTGATACTGGCGCATCGCATTCATTCATATCACGGGCATTTGTGGATAGACATAAGTTAGTCACTGAGTCACTAAAAGGGACTATTAGAGTGAGCTCACCAGGAGGAGAGATGCTAGCTAGTAAGGGATGACGTGATCTTACCATAGGAATTGGAGCACACAGCTTCCTAGCACATTTGGTAGTTTTGGAGTCGCAAGGACTAGATGTAGAGCATGATGGCCAGATAGATTGTGGACAACGTGCCATCTCTCTTAGGACACCATGAGGCATAAAGATTAAGTTCAAGTCAGCAGCACGTCTTGAGGGTACTAAGGTGAACTCTCTTAAGGGGGTTAGCATGGACACCGTACCCGTAGTGAGGGAATACCCCGATGTGTTTCCGGAAGAACTACCGGGGATGCCACCTGACAGGGACGTGGAGTTTCTTATTGACTTGATGCCGGGAACAGGACCGGTAGCGAAGAGGCCGTACAAGATGGATGTGGATGAGCTAAAGGAATTAAAGAAGAAACTTAGGGAATAGTTAGACAAGGGATTCATTCAACCAAGTTCTTCATCTTGGGGTGCGCCTGTTCTATTTGTGGAGAAGAAGGATAGTAGTAAGAGGCTGGTGGTACACTATCGCTCGCTTAATGAGGTTACCATCAAGAATAAATACCCTCTACCCAATATAAATGACTTGTTCGATCAGTTGAAGGGAGCAAAGGTATTTTCCAAGATCGATCTAAGGTCAGGATACTTCCAATTAAAGATCCGTGAGCAGGACATACCAAAGACCGCCTTCACCACTAGGTATGGTCTATATGAATATACGGTTATGTCTTTTGGACTAACAAATGCTCCGGCATATTTTATGACCATGATGAACAAGGTATTCATGGAGTACTTGGATAAATTTGTCATGGTGTTCATTGATGACATATTGATATATTCTAAAGATGACAATGAGCATGAGAAGCATTTGCGCCTAATTATGGAGAAGCTGAGAGAGCATAAGCTATATGCTAAGTTTAGCAAGTGCGAGTTTTGGTTGAACACTGTGGGATTCCTAGGACACATAGTGTCAGGTGAAGGAGTTGCAGTTGATCCAAGCAAGGTGGCGTCAGTTACAGAATGGGAGTCACCCAAGAATGTGGGAGATATTAGGAGTTTCTTGGGACTTGCTGGATATTGCAGGAGGTTTATAGAAAACTTCTCCAAGGTTGCGAAGCCAATGACTGAGTTATTAAAAAAAGAGAAAAAGTTTGAGTGGACGGAAGAGTGCGAAGCTAGTTTCCAGGAACTGAAGCAACGCCTAGTGACCGCACCTATCCTGTGTTTGCCAGATATACAGAAGGATTTTCAAGTGTATTGTGATGCCTCTCGTCAAGGATTGGGTAGTGTACTGATGCAGGATGGGAGAGTGGTATCCTATGCCTCGCGCCAACTCAAGCACCATGAGAGGAATTACCCCAGGCATGACTTGGAATTAGCGTCAGTTGTGCACGCGCTCAAGGTGTGGAGGCACTACTTGATGGGTAAGCATTGTGATGTGTTTACAGATCACAAGAGCTTGAAATACATATTCACACAGAAGGAGCGGAATATGAGGTAGAGAAGATGGTTGGAACTCATAAAGGATTATGACATGAGTCTGCAATATCATCCCGGAAAGGCTAATGTGGTAGCAGATGCATTAAGCCGCAAGGTGTATGCTAATGGGTTGACCGTGGGAGAGTTACCCAAGAATTTGTGTGAGCAATTCAAGGATCTCAGATTGGAGATGGTATCTGAGGGGTATCTAGCAACAATGGAAATCAAGCTGACACTTCAGGATAAAATTTGTGAAGCTCAGAAGGAGGATATTGAACTGAGGAGAGTAAAGGAAAACATAACCAAGGGAAAGGCAGAAGGATTTCGCGAAGATGAACAAGGAGCACTATGGTATGGAGATCGTTTGTGCGTGCCCAACGATCAGGGGATTAGGAAGTTGATTCTCCAGGAAGCCCATGATTCACCCTACTCCATACATCCTGGTAACACGAAGATGTACATGGATTTGAAGGGAAGGTACTGGTGGGTTAATATGAAGGGAGACATAGCAAGAGTATATTGCCTTATGTGATGTCTGTAGTAGAGTAAAGGCTAAACACTAGAAGCTAGCGGGGTTGCTACAGCCATTGCCGATACCTGATTGGAAGTGGGATAGAGTTGGAATGGATTTTATCATAGGACTGCAAGGAAGAGGTCAGGATACGACTCTATTTGGGTAGTGGTTGATCACTTAACCAAGGTAGCCCACTTTATACCCGTGAAGACCACTTACACTAGTGCTAAATTAGCCAAGATCTACATGAACAGAATTGTGTGCCTGCATGGAGTTCCTAAGAGCATCGTGTCGGATAGAGGCACCCAATTCACCTCTCACTTTTGGCGCCAGCTACATGAGTCGTTGGGAACGAGGTTGGAATTTAGCACAGCTTTCCACCCCCAGACGGATGGACAACCGAGAGGGTGAATAAGATTTTGGAGGATATGTTGAGAGCTTGCGCTCTAGCTCATGGCTCTAGTTGGGATGAGAACTTGCCTTATGCTGAGTTTTCCTACAACAACAGCTACCAGACTAGCATCAAGACGTCACCGTTCGATGTACTATATGGTAAGAGGTGCAGGACACCATTGTTGTGGGATGGTGTAGGTGAGCGTCAGTTGTTTGGACCTGATTTGATCAAGGACGCTGAGGAGAAGGTCAGTTTGATTCGAGATAGGCTGAAGGTAGCACAGTCAAGGCAGAAGAGCTACGCTGATGCTAAGCGCAAGGAGGTGGTGTATGGGATTGGAGATCGAGCCTACCTCAGAGTTTCGCCTCTGTGTGGAATTAAGCGATTTGGGATTAAGGGCAAGCTGGCTCCTCGGTTTATGGGGCCCTACAAGATCCTATCACGCAAGGGAGAGGTTGTGTACCAACTGGAGATGGCAGAGGTTCTATCCGCTGTTCACAACGTGTTTCATGTGTCTCAGCTGAAGAAGTGCCATCCGGAGATGATGGATACACCATTGAGAGACACCGTGTCGCTTGAAGAGGTTCAGCTGGAGAACGACTTGACCTATGAGGAGAAACCGGTCAAGATCTTGGAAACAGCGGAGAGATTTACACGCAGCAAGACGATCAGGTTTTGCAAGGTGCAATGGAGCCATCAAACCGAAGAGGAAGCCACCTGGGAGCGAGAGGATGACCTCCGAGAGGACCACCCGCACCTATTTGCTAGCCACGTCGAATCTCGAGGACAAGATTCATCTTAAGGGGGTTAGTCTTATCACATCCCAAATTCTAGATTTAGCACTGCATACATACATGTCATTGCATTCATGATCATATTTGCAAAAATTCAGTTTTAAAGACTTTTAGCCAAAGCACTACTTATTTGCCTTTCCATCTCTTATATGAGATTACTAGGGTTTTTGTCTTGCATCTGCTAGGGTATTACTTTTTTGGCATTCCAGATGCATAGATGCGTAGAGCTCATTAATACGAATCCGTAGAACTTTGTTTCGCCCAAATCGGAGTCCTAGATCAAAAGTTATGGCCAATTTACAGAAGTGTAGAAAAAGTTCAAATTTTGCAGATAGTACAACCAGTTTCAGTTACTGTTCAAAAAAAAGAAAAAAAAGGAAAAACGCGTCGGCCAGCCGCCCGCCAGCCCACCGCGGCCCAGCAGCCCACCTGGGAGCCAACCGCACCAGCGAGCGGCAGATAGCGGTCACCGCGCGCGGCACGTAGCCAGCCGCCGCCCGGGCCCACCTGCCAGCGGTAGTTCTCGAGCAGACCGTGCTCGACACGAGCACGGACGCCGAGGTTCGCCGGAAGTCCGATTTCCGCGGGGTTGTTCCACCCCCGCGTACTTCGCTACCCGCCCCCCCCTTAAATCCGCCGCCACCCCGCGATTTTTCCCCCTCTCAAAACCCTCGGAAACCACGCCGACGCCGCCGAATCCCTCGCCAGAGTTCGTCGCCGCCGCCGCCGCCATTAACGCCGGTGAGGCCACCGCCGCAGTCCCCGAGCCCTCTTTTGCCCTGCCGCCTAGCTGCCTCGCCTCACCCCCTTCTTTTCCCCCGCGTGCAGGTCGCCGGGAGACGTCGCCGCCGTCGGAACGCCACGCCGGAGCCGTCGCCGCCTTCCACGCCGACCGCCGCCGGTGAGTCCACCGCAACCGCCTCCGGCCGTCGGATCGGCACCAGACGGTCCAGATCGCCGCTGACCACGTTGACCGGTCAACCGCCTGTCGGTTGGGACCCGCCCGTCAGTGGGGAATATTCCGGGGAAAAGATCTAACTTCAAAAATTTGTAGGAAAAGATCTACTAGGCCAAATTTTGCAAATAATATGTCGTTGGATTCACAAAATTGTGTAGATTTTGTTTATAAAATAATGTTGCAGGTTTACTGTATGTTTTTCCCTAAGACTTTAAAAAGGCTTAAAACACTATAAAAATTGTAGGAAAAGTTTTGTAATGCCTTTTTGCGTGATTCCAATTGCCCCTGGTTTTAAATCACGTTACCTACACAGTATTATTTTTTTCCAGGTCTTACATCCTGTTTACTGCAGAAGTTTAGTGTTTTGCCTAAAAGCTTATTAATTGGGTTCACAAATTGCATAGCCTTGTTTTCATTGCATTAAAGATTTTCCATACATCATGCAGTAGTAGTAAACATCAGAGAACACCGAGAGGTTACTAAAAACCTTGTTGAGATATCATGCATGCATTTGTACTCTTGCTTATGTTTGTGTTTGTTGTTTATGTGTTGTTTTGTATCGTGTAGATTGTGACGAGTGCAAGGCTTGTTTCTGCGAGGATTGTACCCTCGACTCCTACCGCCAAGGCAAGTAGATGCTATTTTGTTCATACCATTGTCCTAATATTTTTCTCTTATGCATGTGTAGTGTATTTCTCTAGTTATTGTGTAGGAACTACTATGCTATGCTATATCCTATATATTGTGGTAGGATTTTCCTTATAGTTAAGCCCCGCTCAGTAGATGTGCTTAGACTTGCTGTGAAGACGGGGGAAAGGGGATCACACTATGGTGGAGTTGTGTATGCTTCAAACTAAAACAACTTAATGTTAATGAACTACCTGGGTGGAATGGTTGGATGGTCAACGGAGTGTGGATAATGGTGGGGAATGCCGCCCAGGGTACTGAGAAGGATTGGTTCTCTTTGTTATGGTAGCTTACGTGTGCAACCATGTGTCAGTAAGAGTGGGTGGCTGGTTGGACTTAGTAGGTCGTGGTGATCTGAACCCAGCGTAGCCAGAGATGTAGTGAATGATAGGTTGGGACCGGTGCGCAGTGGGGTTTGGTGATCTACTTCCCGAAAGGTCCCATCTTGGACTCCTCCCTATCGTCACACAATATGAGTGTGGTGGTACGAGCTGGGTTGGCTAGCTCACAATGGTAAAGTGTACAAACCCCTGTAGGGTGTGAAAACTAAGTACTTAGCCGTGTCCCCGGTTACGGACGATTGAGTTGCTTGATCTTGAGACTATGACATATTCTCACTCATCCTTATTTCCTAATTACTAAAACTTGATGGGTGAACTTAATGTGTTGCTGTGAATTAAATGGTTTACGAAAGTAGGATCAATGTGTTTGAAAAGTGCAAGCTAGCCAAAGCTCCACTAGCCAAATAAGCATGTAGATGCTAGGTGCATTGTCTCCTTTACCTTAGCGCTACTTGCCATACATTCCATGTATTGACCCTTCGGGGCTGCTACATTTCATGTTGCAGGTTATACCGATTCCGAGTGATCGAAATAGGTCGCGGTACTCCACCCGACACTTGTTCCCTCGTGGGCAATTTGAAGATGGAGTAGTATCTTTATTTGTGTTGCTACTTGATTTTTTATGTGTAAGCTAGCCTTCGAGCTAAGCGATCTTTGTAACATTTGAATCTTCTGGATCTTTGTTATTTATGATACACGGATTATTACTTTGTTATTTCATCTATGTTCTATGTAAGCCAATGAACCGATCCAAGGATTGGCATGTTGCATAGAAGCTACAGTCTTTTCAGTACTGTAGTGTTACAAGGAGGGGCGAAGGAGGTTCTGGGGTGGTGGCGGCGGCGTTGCGGCTGCCCTTGCTGCATCGTGGCGACGGGGGCTTTGCGGGCCATCTAGGCCCGGTCGGGCTCGAAACCTGGTGTGCCCTTATTGCTGTGTCCGATCGGCTACTGCCATGGCGGTGGAGGTAGTTTCCTCCCGCGCGGTTGTGATGCTACTACCCCCTTGTGACCATTGACACCTTCGCTTGTGCCTCGAGACCTTGCGCTGAGATCTTCAGTGAGATGACAAAGTGGGCTCCTTTTCTATGGTGGCATGTGCTGGTTGGCGGTGGGTGTGGTGGAGCGCTTCGGACTGTCCAGGGTGTTGGTTGTTTGGGGGTGGACGAAATCCCTGTTGGCCCCATCCGGCACTGACGCGGTGACGCCTGCGGGTGCCACCATCCCTTCCTGAAGGGTGTCGAGTTCCCCCTTTCCATTCCCTTCCGTGTACCGGGGGAACTCTAGGACTGGTCTGGGCAGCAGTGACGTCGTCGTCGCATCCCTTGCTGGAGGTGTTGCTTGGTACACGGCGGTTCGAAATCCAGGAGACTGGTGGGACTTTTCCGGAGGACGCAGTGGTTGAGGGCCTTATTCGTTTCGTCGAGTTACCAATGTTGACTTATGTTTTTCTTTTGTTCTTTTTCTCTTGTTTTGGGCTTGCTTGTGTTGCGGCCCCAGCATTCTCATTGTATCGTGTGGTTGGCTATATTAATATAGCGATGCGAAAGCCTATTTCAAAAAAAAAGACTAGATCTGCAGAATTTAAACTTGAGCACCTGGAGTTTTACTGCCATGTTTGTGTGCTACACACAAATTAAAGCATATATATGCCAACTTACGGCCATGCAACATGGATGTGTGACATACATATACACTGTTGGATGTCGCAGCTGGTTTCATATTTCATGTTGGTTTCTCCTCTGGGCGGCGCTGCTACCAAAGCTGAAAGGCCTGGACGACGATGAAGCAAGAACAGCGCCGCTATCCTGAGCGGGGTCGTGACTCGTCAGTTTATAGTCAGGCTGGATCGACAGTGGCTAAGCGCTCCAGCCAGACGAGACAGGAAGCACACGACAGGGGAAGAAGATACAAACAGATGATCCAAGGCACGCACGCATCCCAGCGATCGAGCCCCCAAGCCCAAGCCTAAGCTAGCTAATTATTCCCTCGATCTTGGCCTCTTGACTTTGCCCTCGATCGATATCGTCTGCTCTCGCAGATACTACTACATACTTTCTCGTGCTCTCTCTGGTTGAGGCGCCACAAAGGGGACGGATTGACATATACAATTGTAGGCACAGGAAAAGGTACGTACTGCCTTGCAATGGAACATTTGGAAGTAGCTAAATGCTACAGAACAAGCTGCAGCTGGTCCTCTGAAAGTTTTTCTAGCTCGTCCACGTGAAGAGAGAGATACGAGCTACGACGGGTGCATGCAAGTCAGTGCAGCAGGCACTGCTAGCTGCAGAACTAGCTACTAGTAGTAGCTGAGCTAGATAGGGAGCGAGGCCTCTCAGTAGAACTGTGAAATGTTACACCAAAGTGTCGCGGTAACTATAGCAACTCGGTACATGTTGTTTTGCTGCCTCATGAACGTCTATGCAGTTGAAGACATAAGCAGTTGCCACACTCCATTGAAATTTCCAAGAAACCTAAGATACTGTTCTTATCCTTTAGCAATAATTTCTAAAATCTCATAGACCCATTTGGCCATTCATGCATGGCAAGAGGTGCAACAAATGTTTAGTCCACATTGGTGGTTGAGTGGGAGCTTGACATCCTTATAAGAGAGGATGGACCACCACGTGTACAAGCTTGCGAAGAGAAAAGAGATATACAGGTGCCCCTCCTCCTCCGCCGCCCTCCTCGTCACGACTCGCCTCGTCACGACCCGTGCGTGCCGCGGGTTGCGAGAATGAGCCGAGCCGAGGATCCACTTATGCCTCACATGCGAGTTGTCTATCTTTTTGCCACGCAGGAATATGAACCGTTGCAGAGAAGCTGATTTTTTTTGCATCAGCGGGTAATGAATACGAAGGCTGCTCGGCTTCGGCGCCCTGCTCGGTTCACCTCCCGGATCTTTGTTTCACCTCCTTGCACCGATGTTCGACTCTCTGTCATGTGCCTATATAACAGAGGTCGCTCCTCTGCTGTTCGACACACCGACACGACATACCTCGCCTCCAGTTTCAGAGCATTGCGCAGTGTCGAAGTCTTTTGCGGCGTGCACCGCGAGCCGGGATAGTAGATCTCCGGACCCCGTCTCTTGCGATCCTATACGGAAGAGAGGCGATAAGATTTTTGGGGAGAGCTGCCGCGCGACTACTGGCTTCATCATGGACTACTTCACGGACGCTGATGACTAATTCCTGAACGATGACTTCTTCCCCAACGTCGACCACCACTTCGACGACATGACTGACAACACCAACACCAATGCCTTCTGCATCATTTAGGTTTTTCACTCATCTTCTTCGGGTCATGTTTCTTCTACTGCAAATTATCTCTCTTATTATGTGTAGCAATATGTTTAGACTTGCTATTTACAATATATCTATTAGATTGCATGATTAATTTTATCGTTATATTATTAGTCATGCTTTATCTACTGTTTTTATGGATTAAATCATACGATAAATTGCTCATATTTCCAATAGATATCCACTCTTGTGCTCCAAACTGCACCTTTGAAAGCTTTTCCATCCAAATTCTACCTTGTACCTTCCCTATGTGCATATACATGCGAACTACGGACTCTATACACACCACACATATAAAATAAGATCAAATTAATATTCTTGTGAATGAGGATTTTCATCTCTCGAGAGCATGTCATTTCTTTTCTTTCAAAAATTTCAATAACTTTGTTTGAGGTATTAAACAATCCAGAACAAATATGGTCAATAGATACTACAATGAGTCATGTACCATCTAGTGTTTATGAAAACACTTGCTGATTTGAGTTGGGGTAAAGACTAAAACAGAGGAGCTTAAATACATATGCAAGTTATGAGCAATGGATTGTGTTTGTTTTGTTCCTCGTATGTCAATATTGCGATTTTGAAGAAACTTGAAATTTAGAAGCAATACTGAGTCATCTACATGTGTCTGGTGACACTCTAAAATATCTGGAAAGTGTGTCGATGGAGTTGTGGTTTTGCCCACTTTCCCCTATTTAGTCAGCATTGTGTGGGTTTTTCCCATCCTCATTATCAGGTGGATTGATTTCCTTTTTTCTCAACGTAATTATCGGAGGGACCCTAGCTTCATAAAACAAAAATACATGAGACTTTTTTAGATTGCATCGGTAAAATTTCTTTTCTCAAAAGGGATCATGTGATCCGCAGACCAATTAGAGCCTACTACTTAATGAACAACACATTGCACAGCAACATGGCAAACAACTTTGAGGATGGTTTTAGGGTAGCCAGAAAGTGGCATTGACACATAAGTAGTTGACAAGTAACAAACATACTGTGAGTGTGAGATGAGGTTAAAGCTCTCTCCCCTGAATAGTTTTACAATATTTTTACTGCATGCAGCTAGGTAGCTAGTTTGACATTGTTATTTTCGATTGGAGTGCAACATGCTTTTCCTGATATCTCTTGTCGTTTACCTATGGTCGATATCTACCAATGGTACAAGACCATTTAGCAAAACAGAACCCATGTGAACACCGTAAGCTCTCACATCCCTTTCCGACACGAAATTTGTTGGTTTTGGCACGTTTGAGGGGCCTGAGGACAGATAATGCGGCCGTGGATCCCTCTCTCTTCCGTTTTGGTCAAGGATGAACCCAGCGGCTTTGACTTTTTTTTATAATATTTCATAAATAAACAAAATAAACCCTAGCTTGAACTAGGATTTGTGTCGTCGCCTACACGTCCTCCTCATCGCTGTCGATTTGGATGACCACCGACGACGACCATAGACACGGTGGCTAGTACATCTCATGTTTCAGCTGGAAGTGGAAGAGGAAGAGTTGAAGAAGAGGAAGAGGAAGGGAAGGATGGAAGTGGGGATGTTGTGGATATGACCCCGGATACCCCAGAGATGACCGATTAGTTAATGAACAAAAGGAGAATCTCATTTGATATAGATAAAACTCAGCAAACGAATAAAGAGAAGGCAAAAATGAATATTGGGCCGACATATACAGAACCTGGCCTGGTTTGAATGATCCCATGCCGACATATGGCCAAAAGGCGGCACAGCTCCGACTAGGCCGACTTCTCCTCAGCCCGGCTAAGCCTTTTCTGTCGCCAGGCTGACCTCTTCAGATCCCAGTTGGGTTGAGTTACCCTAGCCGGCCCACCTCGCCTCCTCGCTAGGACTTTCCTCGGTCAAACCCGACGCTAGCTCCACTCCAACCCGCATCGCCACTTCGCCATCTTCTTCCCCCGGGTGGGCCTGCATAAGCCGAACTCAGGCCACCGCGGGTCACCCAGACCTCCTCCTCCGTGCGACTCGCCACTTCCCCATCGTCTTCCCCCGGGTGGGCCGGCATAAGCCGACCTCGGCCCACCGCGGGTCACCTAGACCTCCTCCTCGGTGCTACTCGCCACCTCGCCATCGTCTTCCCCCGGGTGGGCCGGCATAAGACAAACTCGTCCTACCCTGGGCCAACCTCTGCATGTTGGTTCTCTCCCAGGCCGGGAATCATCTAACCCGACTGGACCTACACTACACTCCGCCGCGGGCTAGCCTCCACCTGCTGACTCTCTCTTGCCTGGCGGGCTGGCTGAGACCTCGGTTGGGCTGTTTCCCTCCCCAGGTCGGGATTCTGTTAACCCGGTTGGGCTCTCTCATCTTCTCCTGGGCCGAATTAGCTACCCAGGCCGAGTTTGTCCAGGAGAAGGCCCTCTAGGCCGAGTTTCAGCTAGGCAGGTCGGGTTTAAGCTGCTACCGTTTGCTCCAACGACCCCAGATGACGCGACCTCAACCTCCTGCACTGCTACGACTATGAAGCCAACCTCTACTTCGACATACTACAAGCCCTTGCCTCATATGCCAGCCTTGGGATGCACTGGCTCAGACTAGCACATGCAGCCTCGTCAAGTACAAGATGCTCTCAGGTTCTCAGGAGAGGATGAGACCGCCTCGTCAAATACTTCTCCCTGATAAAGACGAGAGGGAGATCCGACATTCACAGCCTCCAGAAACCACGAAACACCACATCCAAGAGGGATCTAAAGGAGGAACTTGGTCGGAGTAAAATCCCTGCTGATCCACGGATCATTGGAGGACAACGCATCATCCCCTTTATCATCAACCGCTGCATCTTCATCACCACCATTACCCCATCTTTCATCTATTAGATCTCTTTGTAATTCCAGATCCAATTGTGGATTGCATTAGATCTACCTCCGTACTTTAATCCATTCATTTGATTATGATGATGTTGTTGATTGCTTCCATGAGTGAGTAGTTCCTTTGTTCTTGGGGAGATGGAGAAACCCTAGCACAATTATGAACTTGTAATAAATATGATCTATTCTAGTGTCTCTATGACTTGCTTGTCTATGATATAATTATGATTTGTGTTCGATCTCTCTTTTTAGATGGTTTCCGTAGTCGGCCGCATATCATTTGCCTTCGGGACTAAAGGGAGGTATAAACCCTTTGGATGTGTCTTGGAAGCGTACCCGGAATGCCCCGTGACAGATTGGCACCGGCTCATAACCAATATACATGGTCAAAGGGGGATTAAAGAGAGACTCGCTAAGCTAATTACGATATCCATTGGGAAACCCTTAATTGCGATGGTTTGTATGGGTGATTGCTCTCATACATCGTAGTGGTTATTTAGAGGTGACCTCACACTTCGCTCAATAAAGTGGCTTCCTATGAGCCTTGCCGTGAACATCTTATTATGGGGCTCTCTCCACACATATCATGACACAAGGAGTATGTTATCTTGATTACATATAACAATAATACTATGCTAGTGGTGTGTCCTACATCCCCGAGAATGTTTTAGCCCTATTGAGTTCAACCACGCTTTCATACCATCTTGTTATTTGTTTTAATTACTTTTACGCAAACAACCATAAAACTTTCAAACACCCTTTACTTGAGATCAAAGACAACTTATATGTATACTTTGGTAGAGAGTAACGAGGGGCATAAAGACCTTTACCAATAGCTCTCTGTGGGTTCAATATATTTACTTCGAAACTAGCTACAATTGGTCTGTGCACTTGTAGTCATCACCTTGTCAGTTGACAAGATCCTAGTAGTCAAATCATGAATAGTAGACAAGACCTCATTAGTCAACTCACGAACAATATCTATGGGGCATACTTTGTCCCTTGGGCTTCCCTTTATAAGGGGCACCAGGTGGATCGATCTAGTGGAGACCCCTTGGGGGATCTTTTCTTCTCTGCTCACGTACGAGAACTCTGTCTTCCTCCTCTAGCTCTCTCATATACAGAGAAGACCATTAGAGGCATAGAGGACACAGCTCAAGGAGCACCAATGTAGCTACAGTAAATGACCAGGTTATATGATCTAGCATGCAGGAGTAGGGGTTTTATCTCACTAGGAGAGCCCTGAACCTGGGTACATCGTGTGTTTTATATGATCTTCCATACGTGTAAATGATCTAGCACAAGAAGCATCCAGTAGATCCTTATCATGAAGAGAAAGCCTTGCATAAAAGTTATTGATAATAATATTGTTAGGGAGCTCATGAATAGGACATTTGAGCATTAGTAACTTCAATCTCCCCCAATCTTGGGCGGTACTCTCTTCATCACGAGGCCAAAAGTTATATATTTGATTCTGATCTTTATGAATCTCACTAGAAGGATAAAATTTGGAATAAAAGAGAGGTACAATTTCCTCCCATTCAAAAAAATTGGCCATTCTTCAGCAACTTATACCATTCCTCAGCTTTGCCCTTCAATGATACAGAGAATAACTTTTTCTTAACTTGGTATGTTGTAATACCTGCACACTTGAACAATCTGCATAATTCGTGTATAAAGAGCAAATGATCACCGGGATGGACAATTCCATCTCCAAAATAGTAGTTATCCATAACACGATCAACAATTTTTGTAGGTATTTTAAAAGTATCAATTTTAGCAGGTGGTGGTTCATCTACTACCTTAGCAGTGGTATTAGCATCCTAAAATAAGAAACTAAGTGAACTATCCATATTGAAAATAAAGTAGCAAACCGAAATAAACAATATTCACAGTAGAAGTTTCCTTTACCAGTTCCACTCTTCAATAGCGCTTCACTCCCCGGCAACGGTGCCAGAAAATAGTCTTGATGACCCACAAGTATAGGGGTGTATCGCAGTATTTTCGATAAGTAAGAGTGTCGAACCCAACGAGGAGCAGAAGGTGTTGACAAGTGGTTTGGATCAGGAATTCTCTGTAAATATTTAGCAAACGGATTTTTAGGGGTTTTTGATAATGCAGATAAATAAAGTGCGAGTAAATAAAAGACAATAATAATAATTGCAGCAAGTAGCACAATCCTTTCTTTATCAAAGTACAAGTCGGTTGTATTACTTAAGATGACCAAACGTTCTCAAGGACACATGGGAATATTATCAAGTGCTTTCGCTTCATATAGTTGATTAATCTTCTTTAGTTGGATAAGTGTTGTGTGGGTGAACCTATGCTAATGTACTGACTTTTCTAGGACTAATACATACTTGTGATTATACCCCTTGCAAGTATCCGCAACTACAAAAAAGTAATTAAGATAAAAACCTAACCACAACCTTAAACTTTGAGATCCTACACTCCCTTATGCAAAGGTTTCCTAACGAGGGTTCATGTTTCTGTCACTCCGGAAACACCACGATTAGTAGCCAAATACACAATGCACTCCCCTAGGCCCATAAAGGTGAAGTATCATGTAGTCGACGTTCACATGACAACACTAGAAGAATAGCACCGCAACTTAAATATCAAAAATCTTTCTCAACAGAACTCCATTACTAACAACATGATTCCTCCTATGTCCTCAAGAACTAACGAACTACTCATGAGACATCATATGGATCAAGATCAGAGATGAAATAATGATAAGTAACAATCTGAACATGAACAATAATTCAATGGTTCCACTCAATAGCATCAACTACAACAAGTAATCAACACCGAGAAAGTTTCCCCTAAGAACTATGCAAGATTCAACCCAATTGTTACATCGGTACGGAGTGGTGGTGATGGTGCTGGTGGATATGATGGTGGAGATGATGATGATGACCTCGATGAAGTCTAGCTTGATGACAGTGTTGATGGCGACGATCTCCCCTCTCCGGGAAGGAATTTCCTCGGCAGATTTCTGCCTGCCGGAGAGCTCTTTCTCTCTCTGTAGTTTCCGCCCCGCAGAGGCGGCAGAACTTTTCTTTGGTCCCTCCTCGAGTCTTAGGGTTTCGAGGGGATGATATACGCCAAAGGGCGATGCTAGAGGTGGGCCAGTGTGGCCACACCACCTGGTGGCGCGGCCAGGGGTGGCCCGTGCCAGGGGGTGGTGTGGGCCCCCTGTGGCCCATCTCCACTTCCCCTTCTGGCCTCCTTCGTCTTCTGGAAAAAACATGTCGTGGAAGTTTTCATGAAAATAACATGGAATAATTGATATGGAATTATACTTAATGAAGCCGGTTACTATTACACTGGAACACAATGTATATGAATATGCCGGAATTATACCCGGGAACAATATAGAGAGGAATAGCCAGGTTGTTCATAGGATTGGCTCTATGGATTGTTAAAGCATGCGAGTTTAATTTTGAATTCAAACTCACTGCACGACTCACACGTGTGCTCTGGACCTAATTGATTAACAGTATTATGGTTTGGGTGATTGTTAACTATATATTGTGGTTCGTTTAACATGTCATGAGTCCTATCTAGAAACATAAAATTTGGAGTCTATATAAAGATCCCACCCTCCAGTCTATTAATATGCATTAAGCGATAGCTGCGATAATATAGTGGAATAGAGGGTAGGCTGAATAGGTCCACAAATCCTAGATTTCTTACATTATTATCCGAGCCAGGTTACGATCCTGGGACCTATGGGTACCTTCCCGCTCTAGGTCAAGAAGGAAGACGTGCTGCTGGATCCAATCTTCTCCTCCGTGGCAAATCCTCACGACCCCAAAAACCAGCTCCTCTCCAAAATCTCTGTTATTTCCAAATTCTAGAGCTGCAAGTTTTTTTTGTCCCATGTGTACTGGTACTAGTCTGTTTTTAACCGAGTCAGATCTGTTTGGGGTGCATTATTTGCAGAACAATAATAGAAAGCAGATGTTAGATTATTTGTTGTTTGGGTTCAGCGGTTGTGGCATGCATGCATGCATGAATTTCGTCCCGTGGGTTGATTTCGCCATGGCAAGTGGTTTGTTTGTGCTCTTGCTAATCTAGCAGCATCTGCTTTTACATGGAACAGTGATGATTTATTACGCTGTCATTTCATATTTCTTTGCTGGATTCGACACGTACAGATTGCATGCATAATAATGAACAAAAGTGCCATTCACAAATACTACTAAGTACCTCTATTTTCAATATCAAGTGGAATTAACACTGATGATTTATTACGCTGTCACTTCATATTTCTTTGATAGCACTACATTTGCGTGATTATTGTTTTCCAGAGAATAATAGCTATTAGCTCCTGAATATGTTAGCTATTAGCTCCTGAGATCTCATCAAGTGGCCAGGAAATGCAGGGGGTAGACTGATTGCATGCAGTACTGTACGCATGGACCGCCCGCGCGCAGCATACTTGCTAGCTGCCTGCGTGGTGGTCGTCGTCGTACAGTCGGCGCCGGACCATATTTCGTTATCCCAAGATTCCGATGCTGGGACGCGCGGACAGAAACAGTCGACCATGAGGAGGAAGAGAGAGGAGAACACGGGGGAGGAACCGACGACAGCGTAGGATCAAAGCTAGCTCGGCCAGAGGCGGACGACGGCGACGCATCCTGCCCTACGTACGATGCCACTGTCGCCGATTTACCCGTCGGCCTATCGTCGACGTCATGCACATGCTGGGAGGTTTTGTAGTTATATACCCCAATCACATACGAGAGAGACAGAGAGAATAATGTTTTCTCCATGCGAGACTATATATATAGCTTTCTTCTCTAAGAATATGTTCATTCCCCTGATGGCAACTACCGGCCAGATATGGGAGGATTATTAAATGGGATTTAGTTAGGCAAAATTATTCCACCTAAAGCTTGGCTGAAGGATTAAATTAATTAATGGGAACGGGGGTTGTGCTACTTATGGAGGCAGAGGCACGTAGACAGGTGACACATGTATACATGAATGATGCATGGTTTCTTTCACTCGATCGTACGTGCAGCCTTGCATGCATGCAAAGGGAAAAGAGATCTGCGACGATCGATCCCTCCAAGACAGTAGACAGACGGCGAGAAAAAGAAGAGATGCGTAACTCCAAGTGATCGAGTTAAAAGCCCTGGGACAAAAGGAACTCCCCTTTTCCCATACAATCATTTGTCGGCCTGCCCGAACCGAATCTCCTCCACATCCCTCCCTCCCTCCCTCCCATCTGTCGCAACTTGCAACTATGCTTCGATCTCATCCTATCTAGCTGCATGCACTTTCCATATGCTAGCAACTACTAGTACTAGCGGCGCTCTCGATTTCAGTTTCAGCTCCGTCGACGGGTCGACCGACCCACCGACGTACGCCTGCTAGCTTTACCTGGCCATCCGGCGCCGTCGTCGACACACGTCCTCGCTCCCTCGCTCACGGTGGTCGCCGGCCGTGCCCGTGCACGCGCGCGCGCGTCGGCTCCGGCAGTGTCCGTGTGCATATGCATGCGCGCGCACATGACACATGACACATGCTGGGCGGGCTTGTCGTTGGCGTCGGCCCGGCGCGGTTGGCGCCTAGCCAGCCAGCCAGCCTAAGGGCATGTCTGTCTACGCGTGCACTGTCAGCTCCGTCAGAGCCTCTGAATCCATGCATGCATGCATGCTTAGGTGTGGCGCCGCGCGGACGATGGATCGCTCTCGATGGAGCTGCTGCCTATCTATCTACTGCTACCCTCTCCTGTTCATATTGACGTTCCTAACTTTGTTTAGATTTATACGTATCTAGTTACACATTTAAACTATCTAGATAAAGTTGAGAGCATTAATATGGACCGGAGGTACTAGCAATAAGAGATCGGATCTAATATTCCAAGTGATAGCCGTGGCAAAGCTTTGTGAAGATTTGCTGAGGGGTGAGCAGAGTTTTGTGTGTGTGTGTGTGTGGTGGTGTGGGGGGGGGGGGGGGGGGATCCGGATCTATTATAAAGGTTCACCAGATGTACAAAACACCGCAAACCTAATAAGATAAAGTACTTTGAGTTCCTCCTCTCCCTCCGCTAGAACACATCGTTGTCCCTGATACCCTACTGGTGTCAGCCTGACTTTGTTGATGACAGCGGGAAAAGTTTCCTTGCACACATGTCCCTACAGACAAGCAACCCAGAGCCAATGTCGTCTCCATTGAACCATTGAATTGTCTGAAACATCTGATGACACCAAATCTCGCCGTCTTACACGCACTGAGATAAACACACCAACCTCCACATGCCTCCCAGCAATGCCAGTAAGCACCACCAGAACAAGGGCGAGGTGCGGAGCTGGACTTGGTGACGCCATCGTGTCGCCACCGGCAACCGGAGACCAAATATTCAGTGCGGGCAATTCGGATTAGTGGGGGCACTTCTAGTATAAATTTGAATATTTTTAAATGTTTTGCTTCAAGTATGAATAGCCCCTATTTAGAATATGCTAAAATTCAAAATATTGATTGGAAACATGGCCCCTATTTAGCTATACATATATAGCCCCTGCCGGAGACCAAAGGATAACCTAAACCCTAACGAGACCTAGTTGACCGAGGTAAGAGAACAATTGTGCTTAACATTTAAGTAAACTTTCAGATTCGAAGCTAACAATTAAGTGTAATCTTTTTTAAGGGAAAAGGTAGAGGTCCTCTACCTTACTATCCCATTTTGGTGCATGGGGCAGAGTTTTACAGATTAGTTACAATAGGCATAAGCTTGAAAATAAAAAATAAAAAAGAGAAACAAAAGAGGATGGCATATATGGGTCAAATCTGTCAGACCGGCCACTGACCACTGCCTTTGCTGCTTGATCTACCAGTAGCCTATTCCCGCAGCTCATTTGAAATCGGGCTGCAGAGATCCGTTCCCGCGTGAAAGTCTGGTTGTTAGAAACCCTCCAAAGTCTCAGCATGCTCTCGTGTACAATTTGGCAATACCGATTCATATGTCATACCTGGAAAGGTCAGCAGCAACAGCATCCGTTCAGAAACCCAGCTATACACACCACAAAACTGCTAGTCACTGAGGATGATGTCGGGCCCAGACGTCACATCAAATGAAGAAGATATTTAGTCGTTTACACCAGCTCCGTTAAATCTCGTGTACCTTTCAGTTATAATATATGTGTGATCCAGATCGCCTACCACCTCCAACTTGAAGCACGGTCTTTCTCACGTGTTTTTTTTCTCCATTAACTGTCAAGTAGCTCAAAGAGCACAATGACATACAAATGTCTGATACTATTAGGTTAGCCAAAAAAATCTTGATTACACTGGCACTAGTCAGAACCAAATAATTCCTCATATAGTAGTATTCACTACTTTCAGCTCAGAGATCATGTTACAACACCGGGATATACTGCTAAAATAACTGACAGTTTTTCCAAAAATATTAAAACAGAAATGAAAAAAAAGGTGGGCCCCCAGCTCTTTAACAGTCTAGCACTTGCAGCGAAATGTTACAACACCCTGTCTGGCCTACTCAAGTCAAAACACGTGACCGTTTAGTAGCAGGTGAGGCATCGTCACTAGTCTCTACCGCGTGGTTCTCATTTCCTTCTACGCTAGCCTGCGCCGCCATTTTATTCGGCTTGTACTCGAAGGACCATCCAGGAAAATCCGACCCTTGAAATAAAGATGTTGGTGTCGTTCTGTAGAACGCAAGTGGAACTTGCTTTATCCGACGCCGCACCTACAATTCAAATTCAGGATTTGTAAATTTGAGGAAAATTCCTAGTGATGATGAACTGATGACTAATAACGACTCAAATGGCAGCGGACAGAAAGTGTGAGAGGAGGGGACTCAGCTTTGGGTTGAACAACCTAGTGATGACTAGTGATAAGGACGCAAATGGCAGCAGATAGAACATATGCGAGAAAGACTCGGCTTTGGACTGAACAATCTAAAAAACAGTTAAGCAAGCAGAGAACAGCAATCTGGTTTAGCTGGACAGAAATTTCAGACTACGAAAAATACCAACAGGGCCAAATGCATACATAAACCAGAGGATAGAATCTAATCAAGGCACGCAAGACCTGACTCATCTCAGAAATGTTCATTGGTACATATACATATGCAGAAAGCGGGGGGTGAAAGTAGTGAGACATACCTCATCTCGGAAAACTGTTGCATAGGAGCCAGAACTAAAGTCTGTTATTTTCATCTCAGTTGTTTTGGCACGTACAGTGAGATCACTTTCAAGCGAGTCAACAAATCTGGCAGCAATATAACATCAAATGAGCTAAAAAATAAACAAGAAATAGGAGAGACCATTGAAACAAAGACACTAAGCTGTGTTTTTGTTACCTAGAAACTGCAGGTGTGTAGTGATGGCGCAACGTTTCTATTTCCCACAAAGAACTACCTGTAGTGCATAATCAAAGATGAATACATGATACACAAAGGAATCGTTCACAAGAACTATGCACAAAGAGTAGCATGTCTTATGTGTCCATGAAGATGCAAGCAAGCATGTGTTATCTGTCCATGGAGAAGCAATCATGCTTGCATCTTGACTTGCAATGGCCTCAGGTAACTGGTTACAAAAGTTGTTTAAGGCTGTAATTTGAAAGAACAGGCAAGTGAAACCAATCCTCGTTGTCTCGCCACTTCTTTTCATGATGAAGACTTCCACTAGTCCGGTCCACAGCAGTTGCAGTAGCAACCAAACAACAGTAGTTAGTGTTCTGTTCATTTAAGCTCCACCAGGTATAACTAAGGAACAACAGTAGTTAGTGGCCTCCAGTAACTGGTTACAAAAGTTGTTTGAGGCTGTAATTTGAAAGAACAGGCAAGTGAAACCAATCTTTATTGTCTCGCCACTTCTTTTCATGATGAAGACTTCCACTAGTCCGGTCCACAGCAGTTGCAGTAGCAACCAAACAACAGTAGTTAGTGGTCTGTTCATTTAAGCTCCACCAGGTATAACTAAGGAATATGTTCGTCCAAGATTCTTAGTGGTATTAGGTTAAGGTTATCAGTTCATCCCTTACCTTTGTATCAAAGATGCATAACTTTATGACAACCTGGATAACATACAATAACCTTTCTATAGATAAGAGATAACCAAGTATCAACCTAAGTGTAAAGTAGAAGTATTGGTCAAATAATTTTATTCACTCTGAATAGGCCAATTAGGACTAAATCTTGCTCTTTTTAACGTAAGCTGTACCATGGTAGAACTTTAAGTTTCTTTTTAAACACCAAATGCACTCGGTTAGGACTTCTCGAGATAATTTTAGGACTACACAGTTAGGACTTCTCGAGACAACATAAACCCATGTGATGCCATCTATCAATTCAAGCAAGAATCAGAAGCAGATATTCCCCTCTATTTGCGTCAAATGAGCCCTCCACATCCTTTCCCTTTGCCACATGCGCACACAGTCCAGCCATCTACCTCCGCGAGCCACTTGCACTACTACAACTTCTATATCCAATTTGCAAGACCATAAAGCCTCTTTGTCTTAGAACAGATTGAGGATCGGACGAGAAGTGACAAGACAAATGTTTGATATGATTAGATACTTACGCATTGCACCAGACTTTGTAGGATCTGTCTCTTCATTGTTAAAAGGATCAGCGCCAACCTTCTTAGGCAGACTAGCTTCTCCAGTGGTGTCATCCTGAGGAGCTTCCTGGAAGAGATTCCAAAGCACTGTTATCAGCTATGGAACAACACAAAATAAAATAAAGGTTTTTGCACCACAAACATAAAAATGTGGTCATGAGTATGCATTAAGCAAATATGCTAACAAGAGCTCCTCTATGCAAAATAAGAGGTTATAGAAAGCAACATACCCAATGAACCAAAAAATTAATTGAGGGGTGCCTCCGCAGAAGATTATGAATTAAAGCAATGATGATAAGAGCTCCAGCAGGTGGTGCTGAAAGGGCGAGTCTGCTCAATCTTTTTGCAAATGAAGCAGCAAGATGTGCAGAAACATATGATGATTTCAGGCATGTGTCAAGAAGCTGCAAAAAAAAAGGCAAACATAAATCGTAAATAGATAACAGTAAAATAATAATCTATTGCAAGGAGGAAGAAACCCCATCAGCATATTCTTAAGAAGAAGCAAACAAGAGACAGGTTTTTGCAATCCATGAAATAATCAAATAACTGATTAGATTTATGTTTCGAACCCTCACAGGCACGCGTGCAAACTGCTGGATATCATCTGTGCTTCCTCGTTTAAACAGATAAGAATAGCTAGACTTTAAGAAAACAGATGCTTCTAAAAGAAGAATAGTACTGTAATAAATATCTATTTTCAAGATTGCATAGCCCGTCATGTGCTCAATCAACCAATATGTGATTATCACGGCTAGTTACTCAATGAGTATCGGCAGTAAGAGTCGACATCTGGATTCATGGATGGAAGATTGATAGTTAAGAGCTCAAACATGGTGAATGGTGATATGCTGCATCTATTTGGCTGCATCCACAGGCCTGTCTATTACACAAGATTAAGTGTGCCATACAGCAATTTACATTTTTTTCCCATATACATTTATGGACTTGTACTAGATCAGCACAGCAAGGGCTGATGTACTGAACAAAATAGGTGGATTACAAAGGAATGCTGAAGTGACATCACACAGCCTCCTTGGTTCATGTGAATACAATAACCTCAAGGTGAATAAAGGATAGGCATCGTGGTTAACTAACCAACAAGTTGAATGCAACATATTGGTAGATCGCAGTTGGTTACATCATATTAACATGGTGCATTCCACACCGTTTCACCTGAGATGTAGTTACTGCCAAAGAAGATCTTGGATAATTTGGCTGTATTGAATTTGCATGAGATGCGCTGGAAATTCAGTCAAACGCATGTAAAGGTTTATGTGGCTGTGCAGCCACTTGGAAGACCATAATAAAAGAAAAATTGGGCTTAAAGTGGAACCATAGCTCAGACGATTTACACTCCTTCTGAAACCCCTTTCAGGTCGCAGAACTCGCTATGTTGTGAAAGTTGGTAATATCACATTCATAGGATAACCATAATATCAAATCACATTTATCAGGAGCCACTTACTTGCAAGAACACTGACCGGTGTTTTGCCATGAACACAGCAGGAGTCAGTAATGCATAGAGCTTGTCATAGAATTTTGGATATTCCAGATTGTGTTGTGTCATGAGGATGAAAAGACCACTCAAGGCCATCACACTGATAACACCACCGATGTCATATGATCTAGTTAAGAAATCACTTCAACAGAAACACAGGTCGTAAGATTTCTATCAGTCATGTCAAACAAAGTACAAGCATGAACAAGATGGACATAAAAATCCTACCACAAGATGGCTGGGTTTGACATTGAAGGAATTACGTTTTGATGAATTGTTGCAAGGACCTGCAAATTCAAACCATCACTCAAGGTAGGAGACTAACACCAGCAATTGAAGTATTCTCAAAAGAATGTATAACTGCAAAACATAACCAAGTACTCCTAATACCAACAGTAAGCTACAAATAGTTCTATCATCCCAAGTGGCTATACAGTTCCTTTATTATACATTTATAACAAAGCCCCCTTGCATCTCAGACTGCGAGAAGACAAAGATCCATTGTTTTAGAAGAAAAAAGGGGACAGGAAATCACCAGCAGCAATATGTGCTTGTAAAGGTGTTCCAAATCCAGATTCAACCCGTATAACAATTCACAGACAATTCACGAAGTGCAATTGACAAATTCTTATCATGGGATGCTTAAAAATTAAATAATGAAAAATAGCAAGATTGTGTAATGCTGTTATAGGCTTGTAGCTTCCAGAACAAGAGCATATTTACCTCCTTGTATACATCAAGCGGAAGTGGTAGCTTGAGAAAGGCTAGCCATGCTTTAGTGAACTTCACTTTTAGCTTCTTATTTATATGTGTCGCTGAGGAGCCCTGCAAACTTTCACAGCTTAGTCACTAGAAACTTGCCCAAATACTTTACTCCTTGAACTGTACATGTAAGTACCTCAGAGGAGTTCTTCTCTCCTTTTAAAGAAATGCCTTCACAAGCACAAAAAAAGGTCAGAATGCACTATTCCAGTATTCCCACCATGATGCATGCACGAAGAAGTAGCACACATTAACAAAAAAAAGGGCAGTACATAAGGGGAAAGTTAACAAGAATACAAATACTAAGACCAAAGGAATATTGGCCTACAGGATCAGTAGGAAATACTCACCGACAGTACTCCACATATCAAGCTTTGATTCCTTCTGAATATCCAATGCAGGGATATGCACTAAAAGATTGTATACATTGCGTATATAAATTACACTCCTGCTAAAGAAAAATAGGTGCATAAGCAATAAAAATTGACACAGAATAAACCAGCAAACTATTATGACGTAAATAATACGCAGCATAGATCATCAGCTGCAATTCTGCAGATAATTTTGCAGGGGTAGAGGCTAGAAAACCTTGGCACAAATAACAAATAGCAAGCTAAATCACACAAATGCAAGCATGAGCAACTAATATACACACCCTATGTTTCTAAAACACTGGCAGTTGTTTATATCAAGGTGGTGGTACTAGAATCGGTACACAGAAACTACAACTCTACAAGCATGTCTTTCCTGGTTTCCCATGTTTATTAGGAGCAAGCATGCTCATACTGGGTGAGAACTGAGCACAACATATTAGTACATACAGTGCAAAGGTGCACGCTGCTTAGAACTTACAGTAGAAAAAATAGGTCATTCCATCATAGTTGGTTCAAAAAGTTGCATTCACAAGCATAATACGCTGTTCAGAATTTAAGATAACTTTGCATAAAACCAAAGTACCTGTCTTGAGAGCTGTCGTCCCCATTCTGCAAGCCATCTTTCCCAGAGCCTGATTAGAAGAAAAGTAAAGTCACCATTTAGTGGAAAATCAGATACGGTCAATCAAACTAAGTGGATTGAGGGAGATTACCAGTGATTTGACTGCCCAGACTGCTGGTGATCTTGTCTAAGCTAGTATAAGTAAAATAACTGCAAGAGGAATTGGAGGAAAATGAGTGCATTGCAAGAGTATTCCATGAACTAAACTAGCAATATCAACAACTCTACACAATTGAAGTTCTCAGGAAAACAAGTTTTTCAAGGATCTGGTAATAAAATGTAGCAGAAATAACTAGCACATACCAAACATCAGCATATTTAGAGTACTTGGACCCAAACAACTCCAGCAATGTATCGATCGAATCGGTGGCATGGACCTGCAAACACATAAGAAACATACACTAAACAATACTCCTGGCTGCATGAAACATGTTACTAGGTCACGTACAAACCAAACGGGTGTGGAAACAAAGTTGGTGCTCGCACACACAAAGCACATCCCCAAATTAGTAGGGAAATCATTCCTAGTCACGCAGAGATGTAATATAAAGCCATAACAGGAGGAAGGAGAACTCACCACAGCGTGGAGAAACTTGTGATAAATTGCTGAGTGAAACCTCCCGTCCTTCCCCAACTTCACGAAATCCATAAACGCATCGAGAGCCACTTCCTGCCGCGAACAAAAGCAAAAGCGTACACTAAATTCACCAAATCACCGTCGCCGGAACACTCGAATGGATAGAAAACTCACCCTGATCGCGTCGTCGCTGTGCGGCGACACGCTGAGCTCGATGAGCGCGGCGACGAACTCGTCAAAGCGCTGCCGCAGCCACGCCCCAAACACGAGCTCGGGGTCGCTGCTCCCACCCTCTGCAGCAGCGGCGGCGGCGGAGGCGGAGGGAATGGAGGGGAGCAAGGGCTCGAAGAACGACTGGAGGGAGATGAGCGCCTCGAGGGCGATGCTGAGCGGCGTAGAGGGGGTGAGGAGCGCGAGGAGGGCGGGGGCATGGTTGAGGTGGGCGCGCGAGGAGAGGAGCTCTTGGCCCAGCAACTTCACCTTCTCATGGGTTAGGGCCCCCGATTTGGACTTCCTTTTCTTAGTGCCAGACGCCGACGCCGACGAGGATTTCGCCATGGCAGGAAGGTGCGCGCGGGAGGCGGCGGCAGCGAGACGGGGGGAGAAAGGGGCGGCGAAGGGTGGGGCGATGGTGCGGGTTGGACCGTTGGTTTCTGGGGTTTATTGATGAGGGAGACTGACAAGCTGGTCTCACTTGTCAGTTCGGCCCATATAGGCTGAGGGCATGCGTGGGCCTACGACTTTCTGCCAGATGGATCGTACCAGAAAGCCCAGCAGTGCAGAGTTCAACAATTTTCAAACTAAAGGGGTCCAAGGATTCACTCAAAAAAAGGTACTACTACAAGGATAGGACCACCTAAAAAAACTACAAGGATAGGCAGAATTGGTCCTGTGCAGAATGTAAATTTGCTAGAAGTATGAAATGCATTGCTTGGAAGGGATTATTTTTCCAATACGAGTAGTAGAAGCAAAATAGCCCTGCTCAGCTGAAGTAAGTACATTGTACTTCTAAAAAACAAGTGAGCCATTACCGGTGTCCATAATCAGCTGAGTTCAAGGCCGGAACCTAATTGCGTTCAAAGGGTCGCCTGAACTCGATCATAGTATCGAGAAGACCTAGAATATGAAACACTCCATCCATCTCGTAATAGACAATTTGGTAAAGCTAAAACAGCTTGCCACAACGTCTTATATTGCGGGACCGAGGGGAGTGAGTACTTATCTATTCATAATCTCTAATAAACTGTTGTGTGATTTGTCTCTCATTCCAGCCGGCATGATCATTATATTTTTAGATGATAAATATGCTCATTCAAGGAAGTTATATTGCACTTATTGAGAGGTCAGCACATATCCAATTTAATGCCACGTCAAACTCTACTTAGCATGATCGACCTCCCGGTTACTTCTTTGAGGAAAATGTGGAGAACACCTTAAGCATGCTCCGTTGTTCTCTTTCCGTAGTACATAAGCATGTCTTATTGGTTTTGTGAAGAAAGGCTATGAAACAAACAACTAAAATTATTAGATGCAACACTACCAAGAAAATTCGAACTAGAAAGTTGTAGACAAAGGAGCCAACTAAATTTCATCGAATCAAATTCCTTACTAAATCAACTTTCAACTCAACATCACTCTTGGACAATTGACATAATACCTGCAATTTTGTGGCACCCTCCAGGACAATGTCATCAATCTTTTCAAGCTTGGATGCAATGACAAATAGCTCCTCCAACCTTCCATCATAATTCTTAGATCATGAACCTTGCTCCCCAAACCAATGCAACAGTTAGCATGCATAGTGAAAACCTTATTTAAATCTCTACTTGGCTCATAGAATCCAAAAAAGTATGTAGTGCTTAGAAACTTAATGTCGTAGAAACTTCAATTTTTTCGGAAAACTACGCATAGAGCCCTTACATGTGACCCACTACTCATGAGAATCATAAACAATACATACCATAACTTCTTACATGGGGTGCATCACCCAGATGGCCATTGAGTAGAAGTTAACTTGGCTTTCAGCCCTAATAGTCATGCTCAATGCCAAAACCATGGCACCCCTCCATGGATAGAGACCAAACCTGGCACATATCTCCCTCTTGGCATTGCAAAAAACTTCTACAACTAGAGATTTGGAGATTCTATGAAAATCTTGATTTTCCATTTTTGAATCCAAAATTTGGTTGTTTTTCATGTCTTTTACAAAGGAGGTGCAAGAATTGAGGGTGCAAACAGCCCTCCAACAATTTTCATGGATGTTACACCATGATGGATGGCCATTCCCGGGAGATGGGTATTTATCTCGTGGTGCATCCATATATTGCATTTTTCTTGAGTTACGCCTCGGTAATTGTGGATTGTAACTGTAGCTACCCTAAAACTTGCACTAAAATTTTAGGAAAAAATGGTTTTCGGTGCCCCATGGTGCATTTAGGCGGGATACGTGCTTGGGATCCTCACTCCACCTCTCCTTTCAAGGTTGCAGACGGTGGCGGTTTTGGCAATTTCTAAGCCATGCCGTACGAACTTGATGGCCTGCAAATGCATAGGTTCGTCAGAGAATGTTTTCGCGGAAGTATTAATTTTATTTTTTATATCGATCCTAACAAGGACCTAGTAAAGTGTTTTTATGCGGTATTTCTGTTGCAATCAAGGTGTCACGGGTCTTGAGTGAATTGACTGCAAAAATTTACGGTGGGGGTGGTGAGTAAGAGATACAAGAAACTTTCTTAGGAAATAAGTAAATTGCATAAAAGTAAAGATGTGAAAGGTGTGTGTGGATCTTATAGATGAGAAGTTAGGCACGGAGAAAAACAGTTCATGATGATAGTGAAAGTGCCAAATGGATAAAGTGGGATAAGTGATAGTGATATTTTTTATTTCTAAGTGAGTAGGAAAGCAACCCATATACCGACTAGGAGTCCTCATGGTCAATTCTTCCTAGTCCCAATGATTCATTTGTCTGTTACCACGGCCATGGTCAGCACATTAATTAAGGTCTTGCGACCGAGTCAAGGCTTTAATCTTGATGGTTCCTTATTGTCCTCGAGTAGTACTATCTTTTCATTGATATCTGCCATGTCGCTCGGGGGTCGCCGAATTACTAGCATGCATGTTCATACCTATGAGATTTTTGGATCATGTTACCTGGACCATTAAATTAGATAACAAACATTAGGCAAACATAGATAATCAATCACTACAACAATCACAAATGGATGGTTTTAAAAGAGGCACAACACATCTCACCAATCCTCTACGGGTGGCTTCTCCTTATGCATAAGCCTGCTTATAGATTCCGGTAGGGAGAAACTGTGGTGGGCAGAAGCTTGTAAAAACTCTTGGGAGACTTCTTTTGGGCTTATGATATTTTGGCTTATTTGCTAAGATGAGTTGTGAGATGTCCGTTATGCCCCTAGGCTTGATCTAGCCACTTAATAAAACAATATATAATATACGTACACTAGTTCTAAGTAGAAACAGAGATTGAAATAAAATAAAAAATATGGTGTTGTAGTATAATTTAGGACATGCCAAAATAATAATAAAATGTCATATGATTTTGAAATAAAAATAAAATTAACATCTCAAGATACTATTCCCTCGGCGATGCTCTATCGTAGTGCACCCATGACGCTGTCAGATGAAGAGGGAGCGGTTGCACCAGTATACGATGCGCTATCCTCGTGAATATATGGGCCTCGCTCAAAGTTGTGGAAATGTTGATCATATAGCTTACTATCACGGATGAAGTTATGCAAATACATGCACGCGGTGATGATCTTCGTTTGCTTCAGAGGATCGTGAAAATGTGGCAATCCTTGCAGAATGCGCGACTTCTTCTTCAGAACGCCAAATGCTCGTTCAACAGCATTTCGTAGACAGGAATGAAGATGGTTGAATCTCTCCATCATGTTTTGTGGAGGTGCCCCTTGGAATTCCGGAACATGGTAGCGCTGTTCTTTGAATGGGGCGAGATAACCAATTCTGTTTGGATATCCAGAGTCAACAAGATAATATTTTTCTGTAAGTAGCAAACAAAACAGAACATAAATATATAGTATTTATCAGCAAATATTTTGTGTACGTACCACATAAGCGAGAAGATTACCAGTAGGAGGGTGTGGATAGTTGGAGAAATGGGGCCGAGCATCAGTCCATACACGTGTATCATGAATAGATCCAGACCATCCAGCAACAGCAAATGTGAACCTCATGTCAAAATCACATACTACCAACACATTCTGACTTGTATAACCTTTCCTATTATTATATTTTGCCTGTCTTGCTCAGCAACTATCACAGGAATGTGTGTTCCATCAATTGCTCCAATGGCATCTTTGAAATGGGGCCAAAATCTAGGTTGTCTAAGTTTATCATGAACTTGGGTAAAAGTAGGATCATTGCGTCTAATATAATGACCCGTCATACGGTCTACACAGTCTAAAACATGATGAAACTTGTTGCTCATGGTAAAAACACTACGCTCAAAACGATCTGTAGCTTGACTATTGGACACAGGTCCACTCAACATCCATAGAAATAGAGCTAGTGATTCCACACTCGACATCTGAGCGGTAGATAGGAGGCCATAGTCAGCAACTAGAATGGCATGCAGCATTTTAAATACTGACCTCCTCATTCTAAAAGCCTTGTAGAATCTCTTTGAATCATTCATTCTCTCCTCAACCCATTGTATCCCTGACACCAAAGGCGGGGGTCTTCTAGCAGCATAAGGAACCTTCTCATTATCGGTAATACAAGTCGCAACCATAAACATCATATCAAATTCTTCATCTGAGTCATCATTTGAGTTCATCTATAATTGTACAAAAGAAAACAGTCGTAGGAAGTAACCAAATAACAAGAGAGCAAGACAAATTGAAGTTGTAGTAAAGAACATAGTTCACAACAAGATATAAATAACACATCTTAGTACGGATACAAGTTGATACCAAATAAAACAACATCGTGCGGATACAAGTTGATAGCAAATAACATAGTTCAATACAGATACAGGTTGCAAACACTACTTCTTGGTATGATGCTCCCATGTCATTTTAATCCATTCTATCCTCTGGGCAGGCGTTGCATCCTCCACCAAACAAGCAAACATTTCACGATACTCCTGTAAAATGAAAAGTTGTGTTGCATAGAAGTAGTCCAAACTCCCAGGCTTCGCTCCATCCTCATATACTAAGGTAACCAACCGCCTAATCTCATCCCTAGAAGATTCCTTACTCTTGTCCGGAGATGTCACAGAATTCTTACTCTTGTCTTCCTCCATCATCCTAATCCTCTCCTTGTCTTTCTCCCTCTTTTCCATGAGCTCCATCATACGGTCCAACCTAGAGGCACTGCTAGTTGTAGCACTCATCTTTGGCGTGGTTGTGGGAGTGGGTGAGTAGGGGCATCCTCTCTTCTTCTTGCCATGTGCACGCATAGGTGTAACAAGAGGGTTGTCAGCTTCAGCTTCAGAACCTGAACCTTCAACATCCACTTCAATGTCCACTCGAGCCTGAGAAGTTGGAGGCACCCTAGCAGCCACATTGGTCACAACGTTCTTGTCAAATAGTATCTTCAAGTCCTCCTCATCCTGAAGTGGAGCTATCCGAAACTTGGCAGCCTCTGGACACATCTGCATATCAAAAAATGCTATTAGAACATCAACCATTGCCAAACATATGAATAGAACAACATCAATTTCCAACCAAGTTATCATTACCTGTATCTCATGTGCCCACCAATCATCGCTAGCATCAATGGTATGAGTGACAGGATCTACAGCCAAACCGGATGCATGTTGGAGCAATCCCTTCCAAACAGTATAATCCTTCTTGAGTGTTTCCCACCTATTTTTCATTTGTTTCTGGTCATAGTTTCTCTTCGTGCGCTTGTTGAACTTCATAACCAAATTTGCGTAACCATGTTTGGTCAAAACATGCACCGGGCGATTATTTGCATTAATCTCTTCGATGCACACGTCAAGAAATACACGATGAGCTACAACATCCCAAGAAGCTTTCACCTGTTTCGGCTTGACAATCTAGATGCACAACAAATAAAATTATTCACCATTTTTATGCCACACTGATGTCTACGCACTTCTATTCTTGTAGACAGTTGTTGGGCCTCCAAGTGCAGAGGTTTGTAGAACAGCAGCAAGTTTTCCCTTAAGTGGATCACCCAAGGTTTATCGAACTCAAGGAGGAAGTGGTCAAAGGTATTCCCTCTCAAGCAACCCTGCAATCAAGATACAAGAAGTCTCTTGTGTCCCCAACACACCCAATACACTTGGCAGGTGTATAGGTGCACTAGTTCGGCGAAGAGATAGTGAAATACAAGGGGTATGGATAATTATAAGTGGGAACGGTGCGAGAAAATACTTTGATGGCCTGGAAGAGACTAAAGGCAAACTGAAATAAAGATAGAAGCAAGCAAACATGTAACAGATCTAATTGCAAACGGTGTATCAATGCTTAGAAACAAGGCCTAGGGATCATTCTTTCACTAGTGAACACTCTCTTATAAATATATTCTTCTTTATGATACTACGCTAAACTACTCTCCGGTTGGACACTCTAATCGTTGGTAGGGCTATAACAGCACACGTCAAAGTAAGCCTTTCCCATCTAGATAACCCCACACTGTCACCTTGAGCACTAGATGGTTCCAACAAACACCACAATTTCATAAAGACATCCAACTCCAAATATAACTCATAACAAGTATTTGTAATCTAGCCTAAGTGCCACCATGGTGAGCACGCTGTCACTTTCACACACATGGGGAGAGCAGAGATCTATTAAAGCACTTGAGTAGCAAGGTAGATCTACTTGATTACAAAGCTCAGGATCACAATATGATCACGCATAGATAGAGAGATGAACACATAGCTACCGGTAGAACCCTTTAGCCTCGAAGGAGAACTACTCCCTCCTCATCATGGGAATCAACAATGGTGATGGAGATGGTGGTGGAGATCGATGGAGATGGCTCCGGGGGCATTTCCCTGTCCCGGCAGGGTGCCGGAACAGAGACTTTCTGTCCCCCGAATCTCCTTTTCGGTGGCGGCGGCGCTGCGGAACTTTTCGTGGCTGGAGGCTTGATTCCTAGGGTTTATGCCTCGGGAGGCTTCTTATAGGCCAGAGGGCAAGGTCGGTGGGCGGCCAGGGGGCCCACACCACCTGGTGGCGCGGCCAGGGTGACCCGCGCCATGGGGTGGTGTGGCCACCCTGTGGCCCCTCTCCGACTCTCCTTCTGGCTCTCTGAGTCTTCCGGGAAAATATCAACTTTGGCTTTTGTCCGGTCCAATTTCGAGAATATTGATTTTCTGACTTTCCTGGAACCAAAAACAGCAGAAAACAGGCAACTGGCACTGTGGCACTTGTTAATAGGTTAGTCCAAGAAATCATATGAAAAGTACTCCAAAGTGTGGACAAAACACAAGAAAGTAGATAAAACCAAGCATGGAACATCAAAAATTATATATACATTTGCAATGTATCAACATCCCCAAGCTTAACTCCTGCTCGTCCTCGAGTAGGTAAGTGATAAAAAGAAAGAATAATTTTTGAGGTGACATGCACCATCAAAGACTTGATCAAAGTATTTGTAAAACATTCAAAGCTGGGATCATAGTACTTCAATCATAACATGAAAGACAAAGTTCTAGCAATAAGCAAAGAAACTATGATGCAACATGAAAAGGCACAAACAAAAGACTCATGAATAACAATGCTTTGCAAGACGTTTGTTTGTTTCACATAAAGAAAACATAGCATAATAGCATTCAGCTTGTCCCTCATAGAGTAGCAAATATAAATGCATAGGACACCTTCAAAGTTCATAAGAGTGACTAGATACAAATAGTTTAAAACAAGCAATATCAAGTTATGCATCAATCAACTAGTCTTGGGACAATGCACATAGAACTAAGAATGGCCACTATGCTCTCAAAGTAAGTGCATAAAGATAGAAGGTGGAGACTCAATGTAATGGTGGAAGAAATGCCTTCATAGAAGGAAGTAGGGATTCAAGTTTCATAAAGAGCTTCCAAAAATTATGGTACTTATAGCTTTCAGCTCTCATTGCCCCTATCATAAGCATCTTGAAGGTGATTAAGGTTAAAGTGACACAACTAAGAGGATATGCTTGACAAGTTATAAGCCGAAATCTCATGCCCCTTACTTACGAAGACCGATCCTCATGCTACTCAACTTTAGTCACGAGTAAGCTCTTGTCATTGTAAGTATATGTGTCTCATTAAGAACTGCCAACGGGGTACCCCTTGCACATGATACAGGAGCTATCTCATAATCAAAATGACAAGGCAAGCAGACAATGAGCATCTCAGCGATCTTTTTATTTGCTATTTGCATAGGTTTTTATTGAGGATGCTTCATAGAGTGCTCATTATGGTTATGCTGCAAGTTTCCACCATGATTAGGCATGGCTTAGGCTAGCGGCCCAGGTGTTTCTCTAACACACATACAAACTCCATGATCTTACAAGTTCCACTTTTATTTCACACCACCGGGATCCATAAGCAAAAGAACATGATACCAACGGGGTACAAAGTACAAGTGCAATGTTGAAAGCGTTACCCATGATACATGGTTCTGCTAACTTCAACTTATAAAGGGCAAGCATATACGCAACAAAGAAGGACCCAATGGTTCAGGTTTATTAAATGCAAAAAAGCAAAGTGTGCCATCAAGTTCGTGAGAGCTTTAATCACTAGTTTTCTCATAACAAGTTTAATTTGGAAGATAAACAAAAGCATGAATATACTTGGAATAGCATAAGCTAGTAGGTAGGTATGGTGGACTCTTTGGAATAACTTGGTTTAGGGAGTTGGATGCATGAGTGGAACTCATACTTGGTTGTGGAGGCTAGCAAAAGACTGGGAGCGACAAACTAAGAGAGCAATAATGGCCATAATCATGCAGAGCGACAAAACATCATTGATCAAAGCATAAAGTGATACTACAAGTTGAAAACTAAAGGATCATAAAGACTATGGTGACTTGAGATAGTCATAACATGGTGTGTGCATGCGCCAAGTCAACCCAAATAAAGCATCAAAGGAGAATACCACTATACTATGCTTTAATATGCTAAAACAACGCATGATTCATCCAAGGCACATTAAGCAATCTCAATTGTTTATAACAAGTCATGCTACAGCAAAGAATACTAAGTATAAAGCCAAAACAATATCAAGCATGGCATGACAAAGCATAGGCCACAGTCAAAAACAAGCTCTTTTTACCACATAAGCATGAGCTTTTCTACTCTTTTCCAAACCAAACCAAACTATTTGAAAACCAATGTATGAAAGAGGGGGGTCCAACGAATTTATTCAGAAAACTTAGCAAACCAAGCAAACTAAAAACCAAAACAAAAACGAAAAAGAAGACGCTCCAAGAACAACACAACTGTGCATGAAACAATAAAAATGAAGCGTTTGGAAGAAACCTGGGATATTTATTGATGAAGAAGGGGATGCCATGGGAATCCTCAAGCTTTGACGCTTGTACTTCTTTGATATTTCTTGGGGTGACACGCGTGGCATCCCCAAGCTTGAGCTTTAGTCCATCCTTTATCTCATTACTCATTCCTTCCATACACCTGAAAATTTTCCTTCATACAAAACTTTACATAATCTTTATTAGCAACATTAGTGCACTCAAGATAAATAAGTCTTAAGGTTCAGTTCTAACACCAAATAAACTTCCATTAGAACACTAGCTACTGTAGCACTTCCCTAAAAAAGCTCAATTCCCCAAAAGAACTCAAAAAGGAACCAACAAGAAGCAAATGCAGAAAATGGCAGAAATCTGTCAAAACAGCCCAGCAGGTAAAGACGAATTTTTTCGAAGACCTTCTGTTGCTCAAATCAAAACGTGTTGAACTAACAAATGTTAGATAACAACCTGGCGCAGAAGCACAAAAATTCACGCCTCAAAATTACGTACAGAGATTTTACACGAATTTTTACAGTGAAGCACATAAATCTGTTTCGGGACAGCAACTTTCCCAATCATTACTTCTCTCTCATTAGAGGTTACTCTTGGCACAAAAAGCAAATAAAAAGGATAAGGAGCGGTTATTACAGAGGTAATAACTTCCAAGACTCATCTAAAACTTTTGGGTTATCTCCCAATAAGTACTTTTCTTTAACGCCTTTAAGTTAGGCATGATAGTTTGAGAAGATGCTCACATAGGAAATATGAATTGAAGTAAAAGAGAGCATCAAGAAGCAAATTCAAAGCACATTTAAGTCTAACCCACTTCCTATTCATAGGAATCTTGTAAAGAAACAAGTCATGAAAGCACAAAGCAATAAGCGTAGGAAAGCAAAACAAGTGCAACTTCAAGACTTTCAACATAAAGAGGGGAAACTTAATATTATTGAGATGCATAAAACCATGTTTCCCTCTCTCATAATAACTTTCAGTAGCATAATAAATAAAATTAACAATATAACTATCACATAAAACATTCTTATCATGAGCCACATGCATATAATAATTATTACTTTCCACATAAGCATAGTCATTCTTATTAATTGTAGTGGGAGCAAATTCAACAAAATAGCTATCATTATTATTCTCATCACCATAATCATCAAATATAGGAGGCATATTGTAATCATTAATTTTCTCCTCAATAGTAGGTGGACTGAAAATATCATACTCATCATTGTAATCATCATATATTGGAGGTTTGCTATCATCATAAGCAATAGAATAGCTATCTTCTAAAGTTGGGGAACTAAAAAGATCATTTTCATAGGAACTAGCTTCCCCAAGATTAGACCTTTCCATAGCATTAGCAATAATGGTGTCCAAAGAATTCATACTAACAACATTTCTATTAGCATGCAAATAAAATTCCATAGGTTTTTTAATTTTCTCTTCAAACACTTCATGTCCTAACTCAAGATAAATACTATAAAGCTCTCTAATTTTGTTGTTGTTTTCCATTAAGCCTAACTAGTGAAAACAAGAAACAAAAAGACAAAATTGCAGAATCTAAAGGATAACTTTGAGCACTCACACCAGAAAATAGGCGTTTGCCATGGGAGGTTCTTCTTCTTTAATCCTCAAGTGTGAATACCTTTTACCTTTCCTCCCCGGCAACGGCGCCAAAAAATAGCTTGATGTTTACACACTTCTATTCTTGTAGACAGTTGTTGGGCCTCCAAGTGCAGAGGTTTGTAGAACAGCAGCAAGTTTTCCCTTAAGTGGATCACCCAAGGTTTATCGAACTCAGGGAGGAAGTGGTCAAAGGTATTCCCTCTCAAGCAACCCTGCAATCAAGATACAAGAAGTCTCTTGTGTCCCCAACACACCCAATACACTTGTCAGGTGTATAGGTGCACTAGTTTGGCGAATAGATAGTGAAATACAAGTGGTATGGATAATTATAAGTGGTAACGGTGCGAGAAAATACTTTGATGGCGTGGAAGAGACTAAAGGCAAACTGAAATAAAGATAGAAGCAAGCAAACATGTAACAGATCTAATTGCAAATGGTGTATCAATGCTTAGAAACTAGGCCTAGGGATCATACTTTCACTAGTGAACACCCTCTTATAAATATATTCTTCTTTATGATACTTGATGGCCCAATACACGGCGCCCAGAAAAGTGCTTGGTGCGTGGTGTTGATGTAGAGCTCGTTGGGAACCCCAAGAGGAAGGTATGATGAGCACAGCAGCAAGTTTCCCTCAGTTATGAAACCAAGGTTTAATCGAACCAGTAGGAGCAAGGAAACACCTCAAAGGTGTTACTAGCTGAGCTTTGGCAGGGCGCACTACCGGTGCTAGTAGCAACGTGGAGACCTGCGCAACACAACCACAGAACTTTGTCCCCAACTTGCGATGAGGTTGTCAATCTCACCGTGTTTTGCGGAAAACAAAGGATTAAACGTATCGAATGGAAAGAAGTAAAAGTTTACAGAAAGTAAACACAAAACAGAAACAGTTTATAGATTGTATGTAAAGAAAAAGGACCGGGATCCATAGTTCACTAGAGGTGGCTCTCCTTAGATAGATAACATGCTGGGTGAACAAATTACAGCGGGGCAATTGACAAACACCGAGAAAGCAATACATGCATATACTAATCATCTTGACTCCTTTGAGACTTGATTGGGCATTACAACATAATACATAGACCGCCATCCAACTGCATCTATGACTAATAATCCACCTTCAGGTTATCATCCAAACCCCCTCCAGTATTAAGTTGCAAGCAACAGATTATTGCTTTACGAACTGCGTGTAAAGTAAACAATATGATTGCTCTATGAACAAAAGATTGTTGTTTTCTCCCTAGTAGCAACAACACATCTAGTACCTTAGAGATTTCTGTCACTTCCCTAGATTACTAGAGGCATGAACCCACTATCGAGCATAAATACTAACTCTTGGAGTTGCTAGCATCTACTTGGCCAAGATAGCTACTAACAACGGAAAGCATGCAAGATCTCAAATAACAAAGACATGATAGAATCAATAATCAATCTGAAATAGCATCTCAATATCCATCGGATCCCCGCAAACACAACATGTATGAATTACAAATAGATGATCTTGATCATGAACGGAGCTCACAAGATCTAAACATGAAAGCGCAAAGGAGGAGAGACCAGCCATCTAGCTACTACATGGATCCGTAGTCCAAGGATGAACTACTCACGCATCACATCGGAGGCTTGCATGGTGATGAAGAAGGCCTCCAGGTGAATTCCCCTCTCCGGCAGGGTGCCGGGAAGAGCTTCCGATCCCCCCCGATCTAGGGACAGAGACGACGGCGGCTACAGACTCTTTTGTGGATTTTTGATCGGGTACCTAGGGTTTTCGTCCCGAGGGCAACTTATAGGCGGAAGGAGAGGCCGAGGGGGTGCTGGGGGCGGCCAGACCACCCCCTGGCGCGGGCCAGGTGTGGCCGGGCCCCAGCCCTTCTCCGTATCGTATTCTGGCACTTGATTCCTTTCGGAAAAATAGGCACTTTGGCTTTTATCCCGTCCAATTCCGAGAATATTCATTTTCCGACTTTTCTAGAACCAAAAACAACAGAAAACAGGCAGCTGGCACTATGGCTCTTGTTAATAGGTTAGTCCAAGAAATGATAATAAAAGTACTCCAAAGTTGGAACAAAACACAAGAAAGCGGAACCAAGCATGGAACATCAAAAATTATAGATACATTTGCAATGTATCAATACTACGCTGAACTACTCTCCGGTTGGACACTCTAATCGTTGGTAGGGCTATAACATCACACCTCAAAGTAAGCCTTTCCCATCTAGGTAACCCCACACTGTCACCTTGAGCACTAGATGGTTCCAACAAACACCACAATTTCATAAAGACATCCAACTCCAAATATAACTCATAACAAGTATTTGTAATCTCTAGCCTAAGTGCCACCATGGTGAGCACGCTGTCACTTTCACACACATGGGGAGAGCAGAGATCTATTAAAGCACTTGAGTAGCAAGGTAGATCTACTTGATTACAAAGCTCATGATCACAATATGATCACGCATAGATAGAGAGATGAACACATAGCTACTGGTAGAACCCTTTAGCCTCGAAGGAGAACTACTCCCTCCTCATCATGGGAATCAACAAAGGTGATGGAGATGGTGGTGGATATCGATGGAGATGGCTCCGGGGGCACTTCCTCGTCCCGGCAGGGTGCCGGAACAGAGACTTTCTGTCCCCCGAATCTCCTTTTCGGTGGCGGCGGCGCTGCGGAACTTTTTGTGGTTGGAGGCTTGATTCCTAGGGTTTATGCCTCGGGAGGCTTCTTATAGGCCAGAGGGCAAGGTCGGTGGGCGGCCAGGGGGCCCACACCACCTGGTGGCGCGGCCAGGGGGACCCGCGCCATGGGGTGGTGTGGCCACCCTGTGGCCCCTCTGCGACTCTCCTTCTGGCTCCGTGAGTCTTCCGGGAAAATATCAACTTTGGCTTTTGTCCGGTCCAATTCCGAGAATATTTATTTTCTGACTTTCCTGGAACCAAAAACAGCAGAAAACAGGCAACTGGCACTGTGGCACTTGTTAATAGGTTAGTCCAAGAAATCATATGAAAATTACTCCAAAGTATGGACAAAACACAAGAAAGTAGATAAAACCAAGCATGGAACATCAAAAACTATATATACATTTGCAATGTATCACACACCATCACACCACAACATCATCGGTACACTTGTATCATGTTTTAACATGACATGATTTGTGGACAGCAGAATCACTACACTTAAATCATCTACTAGCAAGCATCAAATACTAGCATCACATAGCAATAATCGTATACTAGCATCTAATAAGAACCGTGACTAAAAAGAAAAAAATTGAAGAATCTACCTTATGTGCTTTGGATGACATGTTGCAGGGGTTGAAGGCCTTATAACTGATGACGGGGTGGGTGGAGGAGCAGGTCGCGGCGGAGTAGGGTTGGGCAAGCAGAGGGTGGCCGGGCGAGCAGAGGGTGGCTGGGAGGAGAGGGATCCGACCGCCGGCCGGGCGAGCAGAGGGTGGCCGGGCGGAGAAGATAGAGCTTCGGATGGGCGGCTAGATGCCGGGATCGGGCCTCTGGCTGTCGGGATCGGACCGCGGCGGTGTTGGGAGGGCGGCAGCGGTGGACTAGAGGGGTGGTGGGTGAGCGGTGGTGCGTGGGGTGTGTCGTGTCGCTTCGAGCAGTGTGAGGGCGAGAGGACGAGCGAGGTCTCGAGGCCGTTTTCTTTTTTTACAATCGACTCATTTTCTCAGTTTTCCATAGCGGTGGCATTCAGATGTAATTTTTTAGAAGGATATGTCCATTTGTAAAGAACGGTTCACAGCTTGAGGGGAGAAGCTCGAGAAACTGGTCCAGATCAATTTCTCCCCACTGCACGTACGTGGGCTTGTGAGCAGTTTTTCGGTGGACAGAATCTGGACACGTTTAATTCTTGTTGCTAGGGCCTGAGTGACATGATTTCAGTACTAAACTTTTATTGATCAATCATATATTTGAGCTTGGTATATATTTTCAAAGTGTATTACCTATTATTATGTTGAACCTGAGAACCCTAAGAGGAAGGTATGATGAGCAATATATAGGCGGAAGGAGAGGCCGAGGGGGTGCCTGGGCTGGCCACACCACCCCCTGGCGCGGGCCAGGCCTGGCCGCGCGGCCAGGTGGTGTGGCCTCCCTCTGGCTCCTCTCCGTCTCGTATTCTGGCACTTGATCACTTCCGGAAAAATAGGCACTTTGTCTTTTGTCCCGTCCAATTCCGAGAATATTCATTTTTTGACTTTCCTAGAACCAAAAATAGCAGAAAACAGGCAGCTGGCACTGTGGCTCTTGTTAATAGGTTAGTCCAAGAAATCATAAGAAAAGTACTCCAAAGTTGGAACAAAACACAAGAAAGTGGATAAAACCAAGCATGGAACATCAAAAATTATAGATACATTTGCAATGTATAAGTGGACTCACCACCTGGTGGCGCGGCCAGGGGTGGGCCCGCGCCATGGGGTGGTGTGGGCCACCCTGGTTCCATTTCTGTCCCTTTTTCGCTTCGTAACTTTCCTTATTGACTGAAAACTGCAAAAAAAATAGTTGGGTTGTGTTTTCGCGGAACTTTTCTTACCAGAACTGTTACCTAGTTGGAAACGGACTCTGCAAGTCTCTGAATTTGGTATCTAGTAGATTATTCTGGAGTCACAACTTGAATCATCAATATCTTCATCTTCATACACTTATTCCTTGAGTCATAAAACCTTTCTCTTCCTTATTACACCATTGTCTCCACTTCTCGGAAATTTCTTTCACTCAAAACATCACACAGTTCTCATTAGCAACATTAGTATAAGTGAAGTGATAAAACCTTTTGAGTCCAACTTCAACTGAAAACCATCAAAACATAAGCTACTGAAGCAACTCCTTCCGAAAACCCAAAAAGAATTCAAAAAGGAAATCGAATAAAAAAGCAAATGCAAGAGTGGCAAAATCTGTCAAAACAGACCAGCAGGTAAAGATCATTTTTTTCCGAAATCTTCTATTGCTCAAATCAAAAAGTTAAAAACTAACAAAAGTTAAATAACAACCTGGGGCATAAGCAAAAAAAATTACAGCTTAATCCGACATACAGAGATCTCTCACAAATTTTTACGGTGAAGCACAAAAAATCTGTTTCGGGAAAGCAACTTCCCCAAATCTTACTTCTCTCTCATTAGAGGTTGATCTTGACACAAAAACCAAACAAAACGGATAAGGAGCGGTTATTACCGAAGTAATCACTTCCATGACTCAAAGAAACAAAAAACAGACTGAAAGCAAAAACAAATTGGGTTGTCTCCCATAAAGCTCTTTCTTTATAGCCATTAAGATGGGCATAATGATTTTGAAGAAGCTCTCATAGGGATATGAATTGAAGTGAAAGAGAGCATTAAGAAGCAAAAACACACACATTTAAGTCTAACCCACTTCCTATGCAAGGGAATTTTGTAAACAAACAAGTTGTTGAACCCAGAGGCAACTTGCATAAGGAGGCAAAAGAAGTGCAACACAAAAACTTTCAGCATAAAACAAGGAAACTTGATATTATTGAGATACATAAGAACACTTTTCCCTCTCTCATAATAACTTTCAGTATCATGCATAAACTTAACAATATAACTATCACAAGGACCATCGTAGCAATGATCACTTATTCTAACAGAAAACATAGGAATACTAGCTCTCATAACACTACTATGTGAAACAATATTAGAGGTATCCTTACAAAGGATAGTGTGTCCCTCTTTTTATATTTAGTAACAAGGTCTTCCACATTTTCTATAGTAGGTTCATCAACCATTGGTTTATCAGGTTCAACAGCTTTATTTGCACTTTCATTAACCATACTAGCTATCATAGAATGTTCCTTAATCTTAACTGGGAAAGGCATTTTCTCAATATAAGGTTCAGGTAAGACTTGATTAGCAGTATAAACTTCAGTGTTTCTTGCAGGAACACTCTTAGCAATATCTTTATAAGGTTCATGATACTTATTCCACTTCTTTTTAGGCACTTCAATGTAGGAAGCAAAATCCTTAAAATAAGAAGCAATGGCTTGAGAGTCTAGACCATAAGCATTTTTAATGTTTTGAAAGTCATCAGTTCCCGTAAAAGATTCAATGCATTCATAATCATAATTTATACCTGACTTTCTACCTTTGTCATTCTCCCAAGCTTTAGCATTGTCTTGAATATGGTCCAGAAGATCCCATTTAGCTTCTTCTTCCATGCGAGTGAATGATCCAGCACAAAAAGCATCCAATAAATCTTTATCATGTAGAGGGAGCCTTGCATAAAAGTTGTTGACAATAATATTGTTGGGGAGCTCATGAATGGGACATTTGAGCATTAGTAACTTCAATCTCCCCCAAGCTTGAGCTGTACTCTCTCCATCAAGAGGCCAAAAGTTGTATATTTGATTCCGATATTTATAAATCTCACTACGAGGATAAAACTTTGAATAAAAGAGAGGCATTATTTCCTCCCATTCTAGAGCTTGACCATTCTTCAATAGCTTATACCATTCCTCAGCTCTTCCTTTCAGCGACAATGAGAATAACTTCTTCTTAACTTGATTTGTAGTAATACCTGCACACTTGAACAACCTGCATAATTCGTGTATAAGGAGTAAATGATCACCAGGATGGACAGTTCCATCCCCAACATAGTAGTTATCCATAACATGATCAATAATTCTTGTAGGTATTTTGAAAACATCTTTCTCAGCAGGTGGTGGCTTATCTACTACCTTAGAAGTGGTAGTAGCATTACCAAATAAGAAACTCAGCGAATTATCCATAACGAAAATAAAGCAACTAGTAGAAGTAAACAATACTCATAGTAGAAGTTTCCTTTACCAGTTCCACTCTCCAATAGCGCTTCACTACCCGGCAATGACGCCAGAAAATAGTCTTGATGACCCACAAGTATAGGGGGTGTATCGCAGTATTTTCGACAAGTAAGAGTGTCGAACCCAATGAGGAGCAGAAGGTGCTGGCTAGTGGTATGGATCAGGAATTCTCTGCAAATACTTAGCAAACGGTTTTTTTAGGGGTTTTTGATATAGCAAGTAAACAAAGTATGAGTAAATAAAAGACAGTAGGAATAAATGCAGCAAGTGGCCCAATCCTTTATGCAGCAAAGGACAAGCCGGTTGTATTACTTAAGATGACCCAACGTTCTCGAGGACACATGGAAAGACTGTCAAGTGCTTTCGCTTCATATAGTCGATTAATCTTCTTTAGCTTGCTAAGTGTTGTGTGGGTGAACCTGTGCTAATGTACCGCCCCATCCAAGACTAATACATACTTGTGATTATACCCCTTGCAAACATCCGTAAGTACAAGAAAGTTATTAAGGTAGAAACCTAACCACAGCTTTAAAGTCTAAGACCCTTACGTCCCTTGTGCAATGGTTTCCTAACGGGGGTTCAGGTTTCTGTCACTCCGGCAACCCCTACGATTAGTAGCCAAATACGCAATGCATTCCCCTAGGCCCATATAAGTGAAGTGTCATGTAGTCGACGTTCACATGACACCACTAGAAGAAGTACACCACAATTTAAATAACAATCTATTGAATCTTTCTCAGCACAACTCCACTACTAACAACAAGACTTCTCCCATGTCCTCAAGAACAAAACGAACTACTCACAAGACATCATATGAATCATGATAAGAGATGGAATAATGATGTA
This sequence comes from Avena eriantha, assembly GCA_910589775.1. Lineage (NCBI taxonomy): Eukaryota > Viridiplantae > Streptophyta > Magnoliopsida > Poales > Poaceae > Avena > Avena eriantha. Next base: position 10,894,770 of record OU342743.1, read on the forward strand.
TAACAATCTGAACATAAACAATAATTCAATGGTTCACTCAATAGCATCAACTACAAAGAGTAATCAATACCGGGCAAGTTTCCCCTATGAACTATGCAAGATTCAACACAATTGTTACAGCAATATGGAGATGGTGATGAGGGTGCTGATGGTGATGATGGTGGTGATGATGATGATGATCCCGATGAAGTCCAGCTTGATGGTGGTGTTGATGGCGACGATCTCCCCTCACCGGGAAGGAATTCCCCCGGCAGAAATCTGTCTGCCGGAGAGATCTTTCTATCTCGGTGTTTTCCGCCCCGCAGAGGTGGCGGAATCTTTCTGTGGTCGCTCCCCGAGTCTTAGGGTTTCGTGGGGATGATATACGCTAGAGGAGAGAGGCTGGAGTGGGCTAGGGCGGCCACACCACCTCCAGGCGCGGCATGGGCCTGCCCGCGCCATAGGGTGGTGTGGGCCCCCTGTGGCCCACCTCCACTCCATCTTCTAGCATCCTGAGTCCTCTGGAAAAATAGGATTTTCCGTATATTTTCCCGAATTTTCTGATCTTCGCGAATTTTGCCTTCAAACAGCACCTTTTCCATCAGAATCCTGACTGCAGCGGTCCATGCTCCAAAAGTCATCAACCATGCAAAAACAGATGAAATAACATCAGTATCACCTCTCAATACGAAATATATCAATGAATAACAGTGAATTAAGACATAGAATAGTGATGCAAAATGAACGTATCAACTCCCCCCAAGCTTAGACTTCGCTTGTCCCCAAGCGAAACTGAGTTCAATAAACATGGCCTCAGGTTTATGGAGTGAAGAGTCGATAAAAGAATACGGACAAGAAGCATCGCATTCATCAATACATAGATCATGAAAGAAGACAACTCACTATTATATAACTCAACTTGTAATAAGGAAAGGAAACACAATAAAGATACATAAAGTGAATCATAATTGGTAATGGCAAACTTAGCTCTTGGACGAAGAATAGTTGATATTTTGCTGGAGTTCACAAATAGCTGGTTTTCAATGATAGCTTTCGAAGTAGTAAACATCAAGATAAGAGCAAAGTGCAAAACAATGAACATAAGAAACATGATTGAATAATCATCATATGAATGAATGAAACACATCAACTCAAAATACTTGCTGAGGTAGAAGGGAGTAGGTTTACTGACTCAACTACAAAGTAAAAGAAATGCCCTTCAAAGAGGGAAGCAGGGATTGCAAGTCTAATAAAGAGCTCCCAAAAATTATGATACTTACTAGCTTTCAGCTCTCATTGCCCCTATCATAGGCATCTTTAGGTGATTAAGGTTAAAGTGATCAAATATGAGGATTTGCATTGACAAGTTGTAAGTTGAGAATCTCATGTCCCTTGAATACGAGGGCCGCTCCTCATGCTACTCAAGTTTAGTCACCGGTAAGTTCTTGTCATCGTAAGCATATGTGTATCATAGAGAACCGCCAACGGGGTACCCCTTGCCCGATGATACAAAAGAATCCCCATATCAAAATGACAAGGCAAGCAGACAACAAATATCTCAACAATCTTCTTATTTACCATGGGAATATGGTGCTTTTTTCTCTCTTTCCTCTTTTCACAATATCTCTTTTTTCTCTTTTCTCTTTTTCTCAATCTCCATCTCTTTTTTTATAAGAAGAATGCTACATAGATAGTCGTTATGGTTACGCTGCAGGTTTCCACCATGTCAGCATGGATTAGACCAGTGGCCTAGGCGTTTCTCTAACACACATTCATAACTCCATGGACTTACAAGCTCCCCTTTCATTTCACACCGACAACATCCATAGACAAAAGAACATGACATCAACTAGGTACGAAGTACGAGTGCAATGTTGAAAGCGTTCCCCATGACAGCATGGTTCTGCTAATCCACAACTTACAAAGCGCAAGCATATACGCAACATAGATGAGCACAATGGTTCAAGTTCATTAAATGCAAGAAAGTAAAGTGTGCCATCAAGTTCGTGAGAGCTTTAATCACTAATTTTCACATAACAAGTTTAATTTGGGAGGTAGATAAAACAAGAATTTACTTGGAATAGCAATAATGCTAATAGGTAGGTATGGTGGACACAAATGGCAAAGGTTTTGGTTTAAAGGAGGTGGATGCACGAGAAGAATTTCCTCTCAGTACAGGTTTTTGGCTAGCAAAGCTAGGTAGCAAGCATAAGAGTTAAAGGAAACAAACAAACACACAAGTGATAAAAACAAACACGCAATCTTCCTTGGAAGCACAAAAGATCTTAACTAGAGAATACTAGACTTATGAGCAAATCAATAAAGAAAGAAGATGAAATTATTTTTCTCTAGAGTACTTATATCTTTTTCATTCAACTCTCGAAAAGGTGTTGCTACTGACCGAGCCAGGTTTGCCAAAACCAACTAAATTAACTCAATGATCCCAAAGTGATACCAATACTAACAACAAGATCAATCATATAACCACAAATTGAAAACTAATATAAGCTATGCAAAAGAGTGAATGATAGAACTTCTCATTAATATTCCATAACTGCAACTCACACCAAGGGATACATATCTAAGAGAGAGGGGATACTTCCATAATGCAAACCATCCTACATAATAACTCCTCTATTCATGATATGACTCTACTAATAAGGTAAAAAGATAGAAGATAGTGATGTGATACTGCGGCACTCCCCCAAGCTTGGAACAAACCAAGGGGATGCCAAACCTGATGACGAATTACTCCTTTGGTGGTGGTGGTATCCTCTCGATGAGCTCTCTGATCAGTTTCCCCAAGTTCTCAATCTCGAAAGTGAGATTACGAATCAGCTGTGAATTTTGCTCAATGCGGCTCGTGATCATGTCGTGTTGAGAATTCCAACTCTTGCTATTATTTCCCCACTCTTCCTCCTTGAATTCTTCTTTTCCTGCATGGCTAGAACGAGGCAAATCCCAATTGGAGGGTAATTTCCCCTTGGGCATATTCTGGTATTGATGCTCATGGATAAGGGTATGGAAAGGATTCTTGGTGCGTGGAGTAAGTGACCAGGGATCTGAACGGTGATGAGGAGGCTCCCCTCCAATGGCTGGGTTTGCCACCACTCTAATTCTTGCAATGGTAGTGCCAGTATGCGGATGTTGGCCTTGCTCCTCTTCACCTTCACTCTTGATCTCCTTCTCCTTCCCGGGGTCTTGGAGGTCTTCCTCCATAGGTTCCTTCCCTTTATCCTTGGCGGACACCATGGTGCTTCTAATCTTTCAAAGAATATGTCCTGGCAGAAACAGATCGAAACAAAAACACAACGAAAACACGATATACGAACCTCGGGGGATCTGTGGGGTTATATATTATGAAGTTTCATATCAAAAGGAAGGTACTGGGAGAAAACGAGTCGAAGGCGGAGTCCGTGGTGGACTCACCACCTGGTGGCGCGTCCAGGGGTGGGCCCGCGCCACAGGGTGTTTCCGTCCCTTTTTTGCTTCGTAGCTTTCCTTATTGATTGAAAACTGCAAAAATATAGTTGGATAGTATTTTCGCGGAACTTTTCTTACCAGAACTGTTACCTATTTGAAGACGGACTCTGCAGGTCTCTGAATTTGGTATCTAGTAGATTCTTCTGGAGGCACCACTTGAATAACATCAATATCTTCATCTTCATACACTTATTACTTGAGTCATAAAACCTTTCTCTTCCTTATTACACCACTATCTCCACTACCCTGAAATTTCTTTCACACAAAACTTCACACAGTTCTCATTAGCAACATTAGTATAAGTGAAGTGATAAAACCTTTTGAATCCAACTTCAACTGAAAACCATCAAAACATAAGCTGATGTAGCAACTCCTTCCGAAAACCCAAAAAGAATTCAAAAAGGAAATCGAATAAAGAAGCAAATGCAAAAGTGGCAAAATCTGTCAAAACAGACCAGCAGGTAAAAATCAATTTTTTCAAAAATCTTCTATTGCTCAAATCAAAAAATGCAAAACTAAGGAAAGTTAAATAATAACCTGGGGCATAAGCACAAACAATTACAGCTCAATCCGACATACAGAGATCTCTCACGAATTTTTACGGTATGGCACAAAAATCTGTTTCGGGACAGCAACTTCCCCAAATCTTACTTCTCTCTCATTAGAGGTTGATCTTGACACAAAAACCAAACAAAACGGATAAGGAGCGGTTATTACCGAAGTAATAACTTCCATGACTCAAAGAAACAAAAAACAAACTGAAAGCAAAAATAAATTGGGTTGTCTCCCATAAAGCTCTTTCTTTATAGCCATTAAGATGGGCATAATGATTTTGAAGAAGCTCTCATAGGGATATGAATTGAAGTGAAAGAGAGCATTAAGAAGCAAAAACACACACATTTAAGTCTAACCCACTTCCTATGCAAGGGAATTTTGTAAACAAACAAGTTGTTGAACCTAGAGGCAACTTGCATAAGGAGGCAAAAGAAGTGCAACACAAAAACTTTTAGCATAAAACGAGGAAACTTGATATTATTGAGATACATAAGAACACTTTTCCCTCTCTCATAATAACTTTCAGTATCATGCATAAACTTAACAATATAACTATCACAAGGACCATCGTAGCAATGATCACTTATTCTAACAGAAAACACAGGAATACTAGCTCTCATAACACTACTATGTGAAACAATATTAGAGGTATCCTTACGAAGGATAGTGTGTCCCTCTTTTTCATATTTAGTAACAAGGTCTTTCACATTTGCTATAGTAGGTTCATCAACCATTTGTTTATCAGGTTCAACAGCTTTATTTGCACTTTCATTAACCATACTAGCTATCATAGAATGTTCCTTAATCTTAACTGGGAAAGGCATTTTCTCAATATAAGGTTCAGGTAAGACTTGATTAGCAGTATAAACTTCAGTGTTTCTTGCAGGAACACTCTTAGCAATATCTTTATAAGGTTCATGATACTTATTCCACTTCTTTTTAGGCACTTCAATGTAGGAAGCAAAAGCCTTAAAATAAGAAGCAATGGCTTGAGAGTCTAGACCATAAGCATTTTTAATGTTTTGAAAGTCATCAGTTCCCATAAAAGATTCAATGCATTCATAATCATAATTTATCCCTGACTTCCTACCTTTGTCATTATCCCAAGCTTCAGCATTGTCTTGAATACGGTCCAGAAGATCCCATTTAGCTTCTTCTTCCATACGAGTGAATGATCCAGCACAAGAAGCATCCAATAAATCTTTATCATGTAGAGGGAGCCTTGCATAAAATTTGTTGATAATAATATTATTGGGGAGCTCATGAATGGGACATTTGAGAATTACTAACTTCAAGCTCCCCCAAGCTTGAGCTGTACTCTCTCCATCAAGAGGCCAAAAGTTGTATATTTTATTCCGATCTTTATGAATCTCACTAGGAGGATAAAACTTTGAATAAAAGAGAGGTACTATTTCCTCCCATTCCGGAGCTTGACCATTCTTCAGCAGCTTATACCAGTCATCAGCTCTTCCTTTCAGTGACAATGAGAATAACTTCTTCTCAACTTGATATGTAGTAATACCTGCACACTTGAACAACCCGCATAATTCGTGTATAAAGAGTAAATGATCACTAGGATGGACAGTTCCATCCCCAACATAGTAGTTATCCATAACACGATCAATAATTCTTGTAGGTATTTTGAAAACATCATTCTCAACAGGCTTATCTACTATCTTAGTAGTGGTAGTAGCATTACCAAATAAGAAACTCAGTGAATTATCCATAACGAAAATAAAGCAACTAACAGAAGTAAACAATACTCACATTAGAAGTTTCCTTTACCAGTTCCACTCTCCAATAGCGCTTCACTCCCCGGCAACGGCGCCAGAAAATAGTCTTGATGACCCACAAGTATAGGGGGTGTATCGCAGTATTTTCGATAAGTAAGAGTGTCGAACCCAACGAGGAGCAGAAGGTGCTGGCTAGTGGTATGGATCAGGAATTCTCCGCAAATACTTAGCAAACGGATTTTTAGGGGTTTTCGATAAAGCAAGTAAACAAAGTACGAGTAAATAAAAGACAGTAGGAATAAATGCAGTAAGTGGCCCAATCCTTTATGCAGCAAAGGACAACCGGTTGTATTACTTAAGATGACCAAACGTTCTCGAGGACACATGGGAAGAGTGTCAAGTGCTTTCGCTTCATATAGTTGATTAATCTTCTCTAGCTTGATAAGTGTTGTGTGGGTGAATCTGTGCTAATGTACCGCCCCATCCAAGACTAATACATACTTGTGATTAAACCCCTTGCAAACATCCGTAAGTACAAGAAAGTAATTAAGGTAGAAACCTAACCACAACTTTAAACTCTAAGACCCTTACGTCCCTTGTGCAATGGTTTCCTAACGAAGGTTCAGGTTTCTGTCACTACGGCAACCCCTACGATTAGTAGCCATATACACAATGCATTCCCCTCGGCCCATATAGGTGAAGTCTCATGTAGTCGATGTTCACATGACACCACTAGAAGAAGTACACCACAACTTAAATATCAAACTATTGAATCTTTCTCAACACAACTCCACTACTAACAACAAGACTTCTCCCATGTCCTCAAGAACAAAACGAACTACTCACAAGAAATCATATGGATCATGTTTAGAGATGGAATAATGATGTATAACAATCTGAACATAAACAATAATTCAATGGTTCACTCATTAGCATCAACTACAAAGGGTAATCAACATCGGGAAAGTTTCCCCTATGAACTATGCAAGATTCAACCCAATTGTTACAACAATATGGAGATGGTGATGAGGGTGTTGATGGTGATGGTGGTGGTGGTGATGATGATGATGATGATCCCGTTGAAGTCCAGCTTGATGGTGGTGTTGATGGCGACGATCTCCCCTCTCCGGGAAGGAATTCCTCTGGCAGAAATCTGTCTGTCGGAGAGATCTTTCTCTCTCGATGTTTTCTGCCCCGCAGAGGCAGCGGAATTTTTCTGCGGTCTCTCCCTAAGTCTTAGGGTTTTGGGAGGATGATATACGCTAGAGGGGAGAGGCTGGAGTGGGCCAGGGTGGCCACACCACCTGCTAGCGCGGCCTAGGGCTGCCTGCGCCAGGGGGTGGTGTGGCCCCCCTGTGGCCCATCTCCACTCCGTCTTCTGGCATCCTTAGTCTTCTGAAAAAATAGGATTTTCCGTATATTTTCCTGAATTTTCTGATCTTCGTGAATTTTGCCTCCAAACAGCACCTTTTCCATCAGAATCCTGACTGCAGCGGTCCATGCTCCAAAAGTCATCAACCATGCAAAAATAGATGAAATAACATAAGTATCACCTCTCAATACGAAATATATCAACGAATAAAAGTGAATTAAGACATATAATAGTGAAGCAAAATGGACGTATCAAGGACACCTTCAAAGTTCATAAGAGTGTCTAGATACAAATAGTTTAAAACAAGCAATATCAAGTTATGCATCAATCAACTAGTCTTGGGACAATGCACATAGAACTAAGAATGGTCACTATGCTCTCAAAGTAGGTGCATAAAGAAAGAAGGTGGAGACTCAATATAATGGTCAAAGAAAGGTCCTTCATAGAAGGAAGTAGGGATTCAAGTCTCATAAAGAGCTTCCAAAAATTATGGCACTTATAGCTTTCAGCTCTCATTGCCCCTATCATAAGCATCTTGAAGTGATTAAAGGTTAAAGTGAACAAACTATGGTGTACATGCTTGACGAAGTATAAGTTAGAAATCTCATGTCCCTTGTATACGAGGGCCGCTCCTCATGCTACTTAAGTTTAGTCACCGGTAAGTTCTTGTCATTGTAAGTATATGCGTATCATAGAGAACCGCCAATGGGGTACCCCTTGCCCGATGATACGGAAGAATCCCCATATCAAAATGACAAGGAAATTAGACAACGAGCATCTCAGCAATCTTCTTATTTACCATGGGAATATGGTGCTTTTTTCTCTCTTTCCTCTTTTCATAATCTCATTTTTTCCTCTTTTCCTCTTTTTCTCAATATAGGACTATCTTTTTTTATAAGAAGAATGCTTCATAGACAGCTAATTATGGTTACGCTGCAGGTTTCCACCATGTCAGCATGGATTAGACCAGCGGCCCAGGCGTTTCTCTAACACATATACATAACTCCATGGACTTACAAGCTCCCCTTTCATTTCACATAGACGACATCCATATATAAAAGAGCATGATATCAACTAGGTACAAGTACCAAGTGCAATGTTGAAAGCGTTCCCCTGAAAGCATGGTTCTACTAATTCCTAACAAATAAGTGCAAGCATATACACCATAGACAACACAATGGTTCAATTTTATTAAGGGCAAGAAAAGTAAAGTGTGCCATCAAGTTTGTGAGAGCTTTAATGACTAGTTTTCTCATAACAAGTTTAATTCGGAAGGTAAACAAAAGCATGAATATACTTGGAATAGCATAAGCTAATAGGTAGGTACGGTGGAATCTTTGGAATAACTTGGTTTAGGGAGTTGGATGCATGAGTGGAATAAAGACTGGGAGCAAAAGAGTGGAATCACTTTATACTTGGTTGTGGAGGTTAGCAAAAGACTGGGAGCGACAAACTAAGAGAGCAATAATGGCCATAATCATGCAGAGCGACAAAACATCATTGATCAAATCATAAAGTGATACTACAAGTTGAAAACTAAAGGATCATAAAGGCTATGGTGACTTGAGATAGTCATAACATGGTGTGAGCATGCGCCAAGTCAACCCAAATAAAGCATCAAAGGAGAACACCACTATACTATGCTTTAATATGCTAAAACAATGCATGATTCATCCAAGGCACATTAAGCAATCTCCATTGTTTATAACAAGTCATGCTACACTAAAGAATACTAAGCATAAATCCAAAACAATATCAAGCATGGCATGACAAAGCATAGGCCATAGTAAAAAAACGAGCTCTTTTTACCACATAAGCATGAACTTTCCTACTCTTTTCCAAACCAAACCAAACTATTTGCAAGCCAATGTATGAAAGAGGGGGTCCAACCAATTTATTCAACAAACTAAGCAAACAAAAGCAAACGAAAAACCAAAACGAAAACGAAAAATAAGACGCTCCAAGAAAAACACAACCGTGCATGAAACAATAAAAATGAAGCGTTTGGAAGAAACCTGGGATTTTTATTGATGAAGAGGGGGATGCCTTGGGCATCCCCAAGCTTTGACGCTTGTAATTCTTGGATATTTCTTGGGGTGACACGCGTGGCATCCCCAAGCTTGAGCTTTAGTCCATCCTTCATCTCATTACTTATTCCTTCCATACACCTGATTTTTTTCCCTTCATACAAAACTTCACACAATCTTTATTAGCAACATTAGTGCACTCAAGATAAATAAGTCTTAAGGTTCAGTTCTAACACCAAATAAACTTCCATTAGAACACTATCTACTGTATCACTTCCCTCAAAAATCTCAATTCCCCAAAAGAACTCAAAAAGGAACCAACAAGAAGCAAATGCAAATAATGGCAGAAATCTGTCAGAACAGACCAACAGGTAAAGACGAATTTTTGCGAAGAACTTTGTTGCTCGAATCAAAACATGTTGAACTAACGAAAGTTAGGTAACAACCCGGGGCAGAAGCACAAAAATTCACGCCTCAAAAAGACGTTCAGAGATTTTACACGATTTTTTACGGTGAAGCACAGAAATCTGTTTCGGTACAGCAACTTTCCCAATCATTACTTCTCTCTCATTAGAGGTTACTCTTGGCACAAAAAACAAATAAAAAGGATAAGAAGAGGTTATTACAGAGGTAATAACTTCCAAGACTCATCTAAAACTTTTGGGTTATCTCCCAATAAGTACTTTTCTTTAATGCCTTTAAGTTAGGCATAGGAAGCAAGAAAGAATCAAGTGTTCTCAAATGAAGAAGCATTAAGACCAAATTTTGTTTTCATAGGAGAGGCAAAATAAATCTTTTCTCTCTTCTTAGGGAAGTGTTCTATACCTTTCTTGAGCGGGAGTTGATATTTAATGGTGCCTTCTTTCATATCAATAATGGCACCAACAGTTATAAGATTAGGTCTTCCCAAAGTAATAGGACAAGAAGCATTGCATTCAACATCCGAAACATAGAAATCAATGGGGACATAGGAATTGTTAACCATAATAAGAACATCATTAAGACTCCCCATGAGTTTCTTTTTAGCATTATCATCAAGTGGGACATTCAAATAACAATCTTCAAGTGGAGGCAAATCAAGCATATCATAAATCCTTCTAGGCATAATAGAAACACTACTATCAAGATCACATAAAGCTTTGAAATAAAAGTCATTCACTTTCATATTAATGGCGGGCTCCCAACCATCTTCTTGTTTTATAGGGATAGAAGCTGTATGTTTCATGTTTTCTTGTTTAATCTTTATGAGAGCATCAGTAATGTGTTTCGCAAAAGCCATGTTCATAGCACTAGCATTAGGACTTTTAGCAAGCTTTTGTAGGAACTTAATAACTTCAGAGATATTGCAACCATCAAGATCAAAATCAAATTTATCATCTAAAGTAGTAGAACTATTACTAACCTCAACACTAGTGGTGGTGATAGTAGAAACACTAATGTTTCTAGCAATTTCATCTTCTCTTTCGCACTTAGCATGTAATTCAGCTAATAGTCTAACATTTTCATCAATTATTACTTGTATAGCATTAGTAGCTACAAAGGGATTCTCATTAGTTTCAGGTTTAGCAACCATTTTATTCAAAGAAGATTGAGCTTCAGCCAAAGATGCTATATTTCTTTTAGCATTAGAGAGTTTTTCCTCAATAGTTTTATTGAAAGAAGTTTGTTTACTAATAAAGTCTTTAAGCATAACTTCAAGTTCAGAGGGTGCACTCCTATTATTGTTGTAGGAATTTCCATAAGCATTACCATTGTTGGGAGGATGTGGCTTATAATTTTTGTTACCAAAATTACTCCTATAAGCATTATTGCCAAAATTATTATTTCTTATGAAGTTCACATCAACTTGCTCTTCTTGAGCAACCAAAGCGGCTAAAGGAACATTATTTGGATCAATATGGGCTTTCCCATTAACAAGCATAGACATAATAATATCAATCTTATTACTCAAGGAGGAGGTTTCCTCAACAGAATTTACCTTCCTACCTTGTGGAGCTCTCTCAGTATGCCATTCAGAATAATTAACCATCATATTGTCCAGAAGTTTTGTTGCAGCACCCAAAGTGATGGTCATAAAGGTACCTCCGGCAGCAGAATCCAATAGGTTCCTTGAAGAATAGTTCAATCCTGCATAAAAAGTTTGGATGATCATCCAAGCAGTCAGTCCACGAGTGGGGCAATTATTTACCAAAGATTTCATTCTTTCCCAAGCTTGAGCAACATGCTCATTCTCGGATTGTTTAAACTTCATTATTTCACTTCTCATAGATATAATCTTAGCAGGAGGATAGTATTTTCCAATGAAAGCATCTTTGCATTTAGTCCAAGAATCAATGCTATTCTTAGTTAAGGAATTCAACCATTCTTTAGCTTTTCCTCTCAAAGAGAAAGGAAACAATTTTAGCTTAATAATATCACCATCTATATCCCTATGCTTTTGCATCTCACAAAGTTCAACAAAGTTATTTAGATGGGCAACATCATCTTCATTACCAATACCAGAAAATTGTTCTCTCATAACAAGATTGAGTAAAGCATGTTTTATCTCAAAGAAAGTATCCTCAGGCACATGTGGAGCAATAGGTGTGCTCATAAAATCATTGTTGTTGGTGCTAGTGAAGTCGCACAACTTAGTGTTCTTAAGAGTAGTCATTTTTTTGGGTTTTTGATAAAGAAAGCAAACTAGTAAAACTAATTTTTTTGTGTTTTCGATAAAGAAACAAGCAAACAAAGCAAAAAGAAACTAAGCAAAACAAAAATAACAAAGTAAAGAGATTGGTTATGAGGGACTCCCCTTGTGAAGATGTCCTTGACTCCCCGGCAACAGCGCCAGAAAAATGCTTGATGGCTCGGTATTGATGTAGAGCTCGTTGGGAACCCCAAGAGGAAGGTATGATGAGCACAACAGCAAGTTTCCCTCAGTTATGATACCAAGGTTTAATCGAACCAGTAGGAGCAAGGAAACACCCCAAAGGTGTTGCTAGCTGAGCCTTGGCAGGGCGCACTACCGGTGCTAGTAGCAACGTGGAGACCTGCACAACACAACCACAGAACTTTGTCCCCAACTTGCGATGAGGTTGTCAATCTCACCGTGTTTTGCTGAAAACAAAGGATTAAACGTATCGAATGGAAGGACGTAATAGTTTGCAGAAAGTAAACACAAAAAAGTAAACAATTTGTAGATTGTATGTAAAATAAAAGGACCGGGATCCATAGTTCACTAGAGGTGGCTCTCCTTAAGATAGATAACATGTTGGGTGAACAAATTACAGCGGGGCAATTGACAAACATCGAGAAAGCAATACATACATATACTAATCATATTGACTCCTTTGGAACTTGATTGGGCATTACAACATTATACATAGACCGCCATCGAACTGCATCTATGACTAATAATCCACCTTCAGGTTATCATCCGAACCCCCTCCAGTATTATGTTGCAAGCAACATATTATTGCTTTACGAATTGCGTGTAAAGTAAACAATACGATTGTTCTATGAACAAAGGATTTTTGTTGTCTCCCTAGTAGCAACAACACATCTAGTACCTTAGAGATTTCTGTCACTTCCCTAGATTACTAGAGGCATGAACCCACTATCGAGCATAAATACTAACTCTTGGAGTTGCTAGCATCTACTTGGCCAAGATAGCTACTAACAACGAAAAGCATGCAAGATCACAAATCACAAAGACATTATAGAATCAATAATCAATCTGAAATAGCATCTCAATATCCATCGGATCCCCGCAAACACAACATGCAGAATTACAAATAGATGATCTTGATCATGAACGAAGCTCACAAGATCTAGACATGAAAGCACAAAGGAGGAGAACCAGCCATCTAGCTACTACATGGATTCGTAGTCCAAGGATGAACTACTCACACATCACACCGGAGGCTTGCATGGTGATGAAGAAGGCCTCCAGGGTGAATTCCCTTCTCCGGCAGGGTGCCGGGAAGAGCTTCAGATCCCTCTCGATCTAGGGATGGAGATGACGGCGGCTACAGACTCTTTCGTGGATTTTTGATCGGGTACTTAGGGTTTTCGTCCCGAGGGCATCTTATAGGCGGAAGGAGAGGCCGAGGGGGTGACTGGGCTGGCCACACCACCCCCTGGCGCGGCCAGGCCTGGCCCGCGCGGCCAGGTGGTGTGGTGGCCCCCTGGCTCCTCTCGTCTCATATTCTGGCATCTGATGATTTCCGGAAAAATAGGCACTTTGGCTTTTGTCCCGTCCAATTCCGAGAATATTCATTTTCTGACTTTCCTGGAACCAAAAACAGCAGAAAACAGGCAGCTGGCACTGTGGCTCTTGTTAATAGGTTAGTCTAGGAAATCATGTGAAAAGTACTCCAAAGTGTGGACAAAACACAAGAAAGTGGATAAAACCAAGCATGGAACATCAAAGAATTATAGATACATTTGCAATGTATCAATATCCCTTACTCTAAACCTCCTGATCAATGCTTAGAAGAATTTGATATTTTTATTGTTAAGCAAGATAATTTTAATAAAAGGGTGCAAAATCATCTAATGGAAAACACTAGAGCTATTGTTGAGTTAAAAGATATTGTGGAAAGAACCTCTAATGATGTTAAAATGATTGTTAAACACTTTCAAATGGTTCAAACTAAAATAGATCAACTCATTAAAGTGCAAAAAGACTTGCTAGTTAATGCTGCTACAGAAAAACATGCTTATGAAATTAGAACTAGAAGTGGTGCTACTACCCAAGATCCTCTATATCCTGAGGGGCATCCCAAAAGAATTGAGCAGGATTCTCAACAAGCTGAAAATAGTGGTGCTACTCGTAAGAAAAGGAAACAGAAACATAAAACTATTGTAGAACCCACTGAACCTGCTATAGATCCTAATAGTATATCTATTTCTGATGCTGAAACTAAAAGTGGTAATGAAGAAAATGAAGCTGCAAATGAAGAAAAAGTTGAAGAAGAACCTGAAAAGCACACTAAGATAACAATACACTAAAGAAGATTTTATTGCTAAGAAACATGGTGGTGAAAGAGAACCTTGGGTCCAAAAACCTATGCCTTTCCCCGATAAGAAACACAAGTCAAAGGAAGATGAACACTATAATCAGTTTTGTGAGTGGATGAAACCCTTATTCCTGCAAATTCCTTTGACTGATGCTATTAAATTGCCTCCTTACTCAAAGTATATGAAGGATATTGTCTCAAATAAAAGGAAGATCCCTAATGAAGAAATTTCTACTTTGCTTACTAATTATTCCTTTAATGGTAAGGTTCCTAGGAAACTTGGAGACCCAGGGATTCCAACTATCCCTTGCTCTATTAAGAATAGTTATGTTAGAACTGCTTTGTGTGATTTGGGAGCTAGAGTTAGTGTTATGCCTTTCTCTCTCTATAAGAGGCTTCAAGTAGAAAAATTAATACCAATTGATATATCTTTGCAAATGGCTGATAAATCTACCACTATACCTGTTGGTATATGTGAGGATGTACCTGTTCAAGTGGCTCATAATTGCTTGATTTTAACTGATTTTGTTGTGCTTGAAATGCATGAAGATGATAATATGTCTATTATTCTTGGGAGACCTTTTCTTAATACTACAGGAGCTGTTATTAATTGTAATCAAGGAAAGGTGACTTTCAATGTTAATGACAAGGAACATACTATCTATTTACCCAGGAAGATTGAAAGGACTTATGGTTTGAATTCAATTGAACATGTTGAGGGCATTCAAGTTGGAGAAATATATTGTCCCATACCAAGAGAAAAATTTGAAACTATTATGATTGGGACCATTGCTATCAAGGTTGAGGTAACAGAACCATTAGTGGAATACAAAGTTTTGCCTCAAATGGAATTGTTTTGGTAACAATACCTGATCAACCTTGTTAACAAAAGGATTGCATTGAACAAAACAATGTTTTCACTATGATTATCTCCGTTTACTTCTATTCTAGCCATTTTAGTTTTTGTTATCGTTTAGTCTTCCTTTTTGTTGTTAGTTTCTTGCATGTTAGAGTGTCTTAGAACTTCTATAGTTCTAACCTTGTTTTGTCTTTGCATCATTCAAAAAAAACTGTCTGTCAAAAAATCATTCTTCTATACCTGAAAAATGCCCAAAAATAAAGTGTCTCGAAAAATTCCAGAAAATTCATATTAAATTTTTACGTGAAAAAGGGGCAGTGGAGTGCCTGGAACGTACTAGGGGACCCACCAGGCAGGCTCACCACCTGGTGGCGCGGCCTGCCCTGGGTGGCGCCATGCCATGGTGTGGGCCACCCCTGGCCCTCCACTAACTCTCTCATCTGCCACTTTCTTCTCTCTGCCAAGTAAGCTTCAGTTCATTGCTCAAAATCGCGTCCTTGCTGTGCTTGCTCTCGATTTTTTCGATATCCTTGCTCAGCCCATCTTTGTTGCTGAAATTTGGAGCACTTGTTCCCTGGTATGTGACTCCTCCCCTTGTCCAAGTAGATTTGTGTTTAGTGGATTATATCTTGAGTATTTTTCTGCTGTAGGTGACAGGTTATGAGAGCTTGTAAGCTTGTTTGATGCTTAGAGATATAGTTTTGATGCATGTTTAGGCCTCTTACAAGTCCCTATGAGTAGTACCCTTCATTATATTTACTCTCCAATCACTTGTTTAATAGGTGTTTAAACTTCAGAATAGAAGATGAATGAGCATCAACTAAACCAACATGAACTATGGGTGCCTGAGGTCATGAAGGTTCACCGGGAGGAGGAAGTTTTTCCTTCCATTTACCCATGCTCCGAGTTCATGAGAGCTGCTAGAATTCTCCAACATTTCCACACTTTGGTTTCTAATGCAGGGTTGGCACACTTTTTGGAAGATGAACCTTGTCAATTTGTGAAGCTAACCATGTATGTGGTGCAGGACTTTCAATTTAGCTACTCTTTGCCTAACCCCATGGTCCACTACAAAATTTACAATATTGTTGTCGATCTTTCTCTCGATGAATTTTGTGCAGCTATTAAGGTACCTCAGTGGGGATCATGTGGAAGGATTAAAGAGCAACCTGCACCACTCATGGATTTATACGTAGAAATTTGCCAAGGGAGCAGCTTCTCAAAGGAGAGTGGAAAAATCCATAACATTCATCTCCCCTCCATTCGCTACTTTGCCTACTTTATTGCCAAGTGTGTTCTTGGTAAGAAAACTGCCAATAAGTTATCTTCGTATGATCTAGCATTTATCTCTGCTGCTCTTAAACAAGATAGGTCTTACAACTTGGGTGCTTTGATAGCTTTCCATCTTGCCGCTAACCGCAAGAAAGGTGGAATTTGTGGGGGCCTCATTGCTTCTCGTTTACTAGCATTGCATGGTTTAGTGCCTCATCATCTAGACCTACAGTTTCCCATAGAAAGGCTTGATCTTAATTCCATGATACAACATAAATTTGTTTCCTCGTGGGCTAGTTTGAGTGAGTTGTCTTATGAAATAACCTTTCTCAAAGATGGTTGGAGAAGGAGCAAGTCCGAGCGTGTTGTTCTTTTGCCTGCACCTATTTTGTTTAACCTTGATAACAGGGTAGGATGGTCTCTCACGGAGGAGGAGTTTGATACGTATTTGGGAGAGCTCTCCCAGCAGGAGCAGGATACTAGAAGGGAGGTCATAGATGATTCGGTCCAGCCCTCGAATGAGGGGGAGTCTTCATATCAGCAGTCTATCTATGATTGGGGAGCTTCTTCTTCCTCCCAAGGGCCCAACCACGATCATTCTTATCATGATCCTCCTGCTTGGAACCCTTACCCGTATCTGGATTGACACCCACTTAGGCTTGGGGGGAGGTACACCGACACCGCACTCATCTCCATATCATTTTGTGTCGGTACTTTGTATATTCATGTTTCGTTCTCTTTTTAGTTTTTGTTCTTTCTTTGCTTTTGCTTTCTAAAAACACAAAAAAGACCAAACATATTTCTGTTGTTTCTCTTTGGTTTGTTTCTTCTTCTTTTTGCCTTGGTTTGCTTTGTTTGAACTATTCGAAAAACCCAAAAAGATTTTGCTTTGCTTGTTTTTCCTTTTTGGTTCTTGCTTTAAAAATCGAAAACACCAAAACTATTTGATGTTCTTCTTTGGCTTTGTTAGTTTGTTGGAGGGTTCGGCAGTCCTCAGTGGATATTGGTTTCATATTATTATTCAAGCCACACAAGTGAAGAGCAATAATGAGGATTAATGACAACTTGAGGTGTGGTAAGAGGCTGGTAACGAACTCTATTTGTTTTCATTTTTGTACATATACTCATCATTGTGGGCGTGCTTAGTCTGTTCGTGTAGGGTGTATGTTATCTTTGGATGCTTAGTAGTTCTTGCTTCCATATGATTAGTCCCAGCTTTCTAATAGTTTGCAGCATGTCATATGAATGTTCGCTTGCATTACTCTATTCATAACTTGGTATGACACCGTGGTATCCTCCTCTGAATGTTTCATTTGAATTGACTTGGCATATGCTCACACATTCATATGACTGAAATAATCAGTTGAGCCTCAATGAATTATTTTGCCTTGAGGGTCTTGAATCACTTTCATGCCATGATTAGTCCTGTTTTGTTGCAAGCATGATTACGACAGCTATTGCTCTCTCGTTTGTCGCTCCCTTACTATTGCTAGCCTTCACTTTCACTGAATATGTTTTACTCATGTTTCCAGCTCCCTAAAACCAAATATTGCCAAAGCGTCCACCATACCTACCTATTAGCATCATTTGCTATTTCCGTGCACATTCAATATGCCTTGTTTTCTTCCGAATAAAATGTTGGCTTGTTATGAGAAAGTTAGTTAGTAAAGCTCTCACGAACTTGATGGCACACTTTATTTCCTGCACTTAATAAACCTGAAGCATTGTGACTGTCCATGAAAGTTATATGCTTGCAAATTATAGCCTGGGGATTAGCAGAACCGTGTTGTCACGGGGAATGCTTTCAACACTTGTAAATATATACCCAGTTGATACCATGCTCTTTTGTTTGCGGATGTCATCGGTGTGAAATAAAAGGGGAGCTTGTAAGTCCATGGAGTTATGTATGTGTGTTAGAGAAACGCCTGGGCCGCCGGTCTAATCCATGCCGTCATGGTGGAAACCTGCAGCGTAACCATAATGATATCTATGAAGCATTCTTCTTATAAAAAAGATAGATAGCTATTGAGAAAAAGAAAAAAAAAGATTTATGAAAAGAGGAAAGAGAGAAAAAAGCACCATTTTCCCATGGTAAATAAGAAGATTGCTGAGATACTCATTGTCTGCTTGCCTTGTCATTTTGATATGGGGATTCTTCCATATCATCGGGAAAGGGGTACCCCGTTGGTGGTTCTCTATGATATGCACATACTTACGATGACAAGAACTTACCAGTAACTAAAGTTGAGTAGCATGAGGAGCGGCCCTCGTACTCAAGGGACATGGGATTTCCAGTTTATAGTCTGTCAAGCATATAACTCAGATTGGACCTCACTTTCACTTTAACCATATTAAAGATGCTTATGATAGGGGGAATGAGAGCTCAAAGCTAATGAGTACCATACTTTCAGCATTTGGAAGCCTTTCAAATTATTCAAAACCTTTCATTTCCTTGTTGAGTCTCCACTTATTCTTTGAGCACTTCCTTGAGAGCATAGTTGTCATTCTTTGTGCCTGTCTCATTACTTGATTATTTGTGTTATGACTTTGATGCTTGTATCTTTGACATCTTTACTTCTAGTCTTCACCTGAACTTCAGAGGTGCCTTGGCTCATAATCAAAGGCAAGCGAGATACCACTCTATCATACCTTGTTATGAGCATTGTAATTTTGCTTATGTTTATGCTTCAAGCTACTTATTATTTTTGAGTTGGAATCTTTTCATAGCTTGCATTGCCTATTAAGTGAACTTAGTTACATACTCTTTATTATGAATTGTCTAAGTAGTTGATCACATGCTAAGAATATATACATCATATGAAGCAAATGTGTTCGTGAAAGTTCTTTTATCGCACTCAGTTTTCAACTGAATTGCTTGAGGACAAGCAATAAGCTAAGCTTGGGGGGAGTTGATACGTCCAAAACGTATCTACTTTCCTAAACACTTTTGCTATTGTTTCTCCTCTAAACTTGTGTGATTTAGATGCAACTAACGCGGACTGACGTTGTTTTCAGCAGAATTGCCTTGGTGTCTACTTTTTGTGCAGAAAATCAACTATCAGGAAAAATCCCGGAAAATATGCCAGAAATCCTATTTCACCAGAAGACTCCCGGAGCCAGAATACGAGACGGAGGGGGGGTTGGGCCCAGGCCACACCACCTGGCCGCGCGGGCTAGCCCAGGGCGCGCCTGGGGGTGGTTTGGCCGCCCCAGACACCCCCTCGGTCTCCCTCTTCGCCTATAAGAAGCCTTCTGACCTAAAAACTCCGGGGGGTCGATGTTTTTCTAGAAGGAGTTTCGCTCCGCCGCCACCACCAGATTCCACGAAACAGTACCAGAAACTCGTCCTGGCACCCTGCCGGGACGAGGAATTGGAGGAGATCATTGCCATCATCATCAACATCGCTTCTGCATCGACCATCCATGTTTCCCCCATCTATGAGTGAGTAATCCCCCGCTATAGGCTATGGGGATGGTAGGGATTGGATGAGATTGTTCATGTAATGGCATCAGATTGTTAGGGCATGGTGCCTAGTATCTTCTATTAGTGCTTTATGACTTTGTTGCAACTTGTTATGCTTAATGCTTGTCACTAGGGCCCGAGTGCCATGATTTCAGATCTGAACATGTTATTGATTCATTATGATAGTATTGTTTATGGTCTTACCTACAAGTTGTATACATACGTTGTTGTCCGGAACCAATGGCCCCGAAGTGACAGAAATCGGGATAACCAGAGGGGATGACTTTGATGTGAGGATCACATGTGTTCATGGAGTGTTAATGCTTTGCTCTGGTGCTCTATTAAAAGGATCACCTTAATTGCCAGTAGTTCCCTTGAGGCCCCGCTGCAAACGGGCTGGCAGGACAAAAGATGTTGTGCAAGTTCTCATTGCGAGCACGTATGACTATATATGGAACACATGCCTAGGATTATCTAGTACCTGGATGCTTTATCTTATTTATCTACAATTGCCCTATGTTCTGATTGCTATGTGAATTGTCTTGTCCATGCAACGCCCGTCTATCCATCCCTATGCCTACCGCACTCGAATCCTACTGTTTACTGCTGTCATTACTTTACTACTGCTGCTACTTTACTATTCCTACTACAAAACTATTGCTACTGATAAAATGCTGTGAGCGAGATTGCTTCCAGGTGCAGCTGAATTGACAACTCAGTTGTTAAGGCTTATAAATATTCTTTGGCTCCCCTTGTGTCGAATCAATAAATTGGGTTTCACTTCCCTCGAAAATACTGCGATACACCCCCTATACTTGTGGGTCATCAGGCACTTAGAGAGCTAGGAAGATTTTTCAAGCAATTTTGCAGTAAACTTTTGAAATTGTTGGTGTTGGAAAGGCTCAAAGATGAAATACCAGTAATTATGTGCAAACTTGAATACAACTTTTCACTGGCATTCTTTGATGTGATGGCCCACTTAGCTATGCATTTACCTGATGAGGCGATGTTCTGAGGCCCTATGAACTATGGGTGGATGTGTAGGGGTTCCGCGCATAAAACAATAAATTTTACTCTACGCCCCTAAACCCCTGAAGCTGCCAGGACCTATCTATTAGTAATACAATAACGGGAGGGGATTTTCACGAACTTACCCTTGAAGAACGAAAAGCGTTGTCAACACTCAGGAGAGCGTGGTTGATGTAGATGAGCCGAAGCCGACCTCAAGGTTGTAATGAAGTCCTTGCGCTCCTTCTGGCTCCAACGACTTGAGTGCCTCAAGTGTGACACCTCGTGGGTGTTACACACGTCCGGTGCCTGACGATGACTCCCGCTTCCCCGATCCAGCAGCAGTTTGGAAGTAGATCTCCCGAATCCGAATCCCGCAGCGCGACGGCGCTCCGCGATGAAGATGTCTCTCGCTCGCGCAGTCCAGACTTGGGACCACGGTCATGAGAGAGAGAGAGAGAGAGAGAGATGAGAGAGAAAATATCAGTTAGAGGTCCTCCCAAAAGTGGGGAGACCTTTATTGATTATTGGGTGTATTTTCTAGGCCAATATACCCCACTATATATAGGGGGGAGGTACTACCTCCCCTCAAGTCCCGGGGTGGGACCAAAGGAGAGGAGGGGGTGGGGAGGCCGCCGGCCAGCCCCTAGTGGGCCCCGCGGGGGGGGGGGGGGGGGGGAAGGCCCAGCCGGCCAACCCCCTTGGTCCCTCTCCCCTTCTCCTTTCCCTCATGGGCCCTTTCCCTCCGGAAATTGGCCCATTAAGCCTTTTGACCTTTTATTTGATTTTCTATTTATTAAATAATTATGAATAAATGATTAAATCAATATTTAACATTTATTCACATATCATTTAATCTCCGTGGCCATGGAACACCTTCCACCTCCACTCCGGACATCCTCCGGACTTACCGAAACCCTTCCGGTTTTCTCCCTTCTTTTCTTCGGTGATTCTACCGATCCCATAAACACTCTCTAAGCATCATCAAGCCCTTAAGAGTGATACCCTATGGTTCGGGAACACTCCATACTTGGTCGGGACACTCCCGTACCAATGAACAACAGAGGGACCTGGATGGCCATGTGACCCATGTGCGTTCCACGAAGATCTTTCGTCGTCTGAACCGGTGACAATCATGTCTTATTCCCTTTGTCATTCGATACTTGCATTGCCCGAGACCTGATCAATGACATCTTCATGTCGAGTTCAAACTCGTTACTGAACAATGCTATTTGACTCGTTCCGACAAGTGATATCCCCGTGATCTAATCACACGCTGCGCAACTATTGGATATAACTTCTCCGAGTGGGCCCTTGAGTATCTTCCCGTCACATGGACGGACAAATCCTGCTCTTGACATATATTGCCTCTACGGTTTCCTTCGAATACCTGAACACACCTTTATAACCACCATTTTACCAGATGGCGTTTGATGCTATCTAAGCACTCTCGGGAGACAGTGATTGATATAGCCTCACGGTCCAAGGAATAGTCTACGGGGATCCTTTTCTAATCATCGTAACTTGAACTTTGTGACATGATCGAATCACGATGTTTAGGTTGGGTATTGGTTCATCATCTCATTCTCAGAATGAGATGACCTTATTTCCAACTAGCATAAATGCCACATGATCAGGAAACATGATCATTTGTTGACCAATGAACCAGTGACTAGAGTTTCACCGAGAACCCCTGGTTTGTTTATATATCACACGTGTATTGTTGTTTCCACTCAACACAGTTATAGCATGATATAAAACTTAATCATAAACTATATGAAATATGATAATAGTCCTTACTACTATTTGTCTCTAGGGCATATTTCCAACAGTCTCCCACTTGAACTAGAGTACAAATACACTAGCTGCATTTGTTCTTAATTATTGACACCATATAACCGGTACCTAGAACATGCTTGCTCATGGAAAATGTTGAGTCTTGGGTCTGTACTTTACAGTCCTAGTTCCTTTGCAACTTATTAATGTCACTATGATTGACATTAATATTCTATCATCGTATGACAACATCTGTGTGTATGCATCGTTGCTATGGCAGCAGAACGAGGCCTGATTCCAGGAGCCTACAGTGACGTTAGATCAACCTCGGGGGCTTTCTCATGGGCACTGTGCCCTGGGACACATCATTCTACGTTAAAAGCGAATTAGCCCCGCCATAACATTATACATCACTTTAGATGGTACCCTTATCTATTATTATAAATGTATTCATCGAAACACTAGTGCACTCGGTGCAACTTTCAATGTTTTGTTCACCTCGCTTCCTATTTGACTTTAATTGGTATCTACAGGAGTTTCCAACATATTCCCTTATAACATAACTCTTTATGCTTTAAGATATGTCAACCTTTATGGATTTGGAAAACATATCCACAGTTCTCTACTAGACACTGCGGACAAACTTAGCTCAAATGTTCTGTGATTCAAACTTAATCACTTTCAAACGTTCCTTATTGGACCACATATTATGCTAAGTTATCATCATGGTTTTCTAAGATAGAACCTATGTCTTAACATAGTGGATGATGATCATCCTTTTCTTTCTTTCAACCATTGATGTTAAACTTAATGCTATTCCTAATTTGAGTTATTAAGGACTGGTTCCTTAAACAACTTCTATCCTGAAACCCTTTTCAGAATCCCTTAAAGAATACTATATAATATCATAATACATCTATTATCAACTTCTACATCTTATAAATCATTATTTATAAGTATTTGCGCTTTCATCCTTAACTTGCTTTAAGAATTACTCCTATAAGCTCCCACTCAAACTATGTTGCTAACATATTTGGGTATGAGTCAGCACTCTTACTCAAACTATGTTCCTACGTATTTGAATTTGAGTCTTATATTGTTCCCACTTAAAAATATGTCAATCACATATTGTTTTAGGAAGACTTTCATAGCTCCCACTCAATTTTATGCAAATTGCATATCTCCTTAATATTTTGACTAACATCAAAATCCTTTGATCAAATATCAAACTTGGAGATCTATTATGAGATACTAGTACTTTACTAGTTTTAAATCCACTAGACATTCAGCACACATGAATCAAATTCATTTGAATTTGTCCAATACTTGACAAATTATGCTTTTCTCATTTTACCCCCTTTTTCCTATTATGACTTTACAGTCATTTGGGAAACTTCAAGTAAACCCTTTTACTTCTGAGATTCAGCAACAATTTGCTTTCTAATCTCAAGGGAAGTTTGCTTCTAGCATTTCTCATAATTCTAGTTTACCATTATTTCCTTTGTAGTTTGTAGGTATGTCATGTTCCAAAAATCATGACAAGTGATTCACAAATGTTTCCATACAAGATATGGATTTACATTTTGAATCCTACTTCATATAGTGAAAACAATAGTGGAGGGAAAAACACAATGATCAAAATCATTGATTCTTTCCTTCTGTGAAGAGAATCGTTCAGGAATGCTGTCCGTTGCGCTTCTCAACACTCTGATGCAGGGTTTTGAATCCTCATCTTGTTTTACACTAATTTCCATTTGCTCCATATTTGAGAAATATCACTAGAAGTGAGCTTTCTCCAGAATGTACCAAAATCCAAGCAATACAAGTTTTGCTTTCCTTTTGGTTTAGCTATGGATTTCATATTCAAAGTTTCCAATGAATATACTACAAGGACTTATTCGCTATTGTTTTGGTTATATCGAATAACTCCAAAACTTTCACGAATTCAAATGGTTCACCAATTCTAATTGAGTGCTAACTATTTCTAAACTAATGGTCTCTACATATACTCTACAATGATTTGTTTGGTGCCTTCTATTTAACCCCTTTTTGATATCTAATATCACATTGTGATGCTTTGTATTTTGACGTTTCAAAACACTTTGCATTCCACAATGTCTTTTATGCCATTCGTATAAATTTGAACTTCATTACTATTGATCGAATCATAGTAATTTGATTCTCTTTTATATTTATACCCTTTGTTGATGAAACACTTTGATCAAATCAAATAGTTTCATATTCATGTTTCCCTTGGTAAACTTACTTTACACATTTAAACAATCATTTAATGATAATTACCATTTTCTGTTAAAACCCAATACATCGGATATGTATATACTTTTAACAATTCATTAAACACTTTGTATTCAAGTAATACATGGTGTTCAAGTTATTTTGCCAAACTTAGGCATGATTTATATGTGAGAAGAAATCGAATGACTTTCACATATTATCATAACTTTGAATCTAAACAATGGTTTTTCATTCATTAATGAAATATCATTAAGTTGGGTATTTTAAACAAGGCATTTTTAATGTTTAACAAATGTTCATACATTATCAATTAGTTTCAAACAACAAGGATAATTCACACATAATCAAACAAGATATGAACACGAATAGAAATCATTCATAAAAGTAGAACAACTGTTTGTTACAAACTGATATAAATAACTGTCTCACGAAGTGTGAGACAAACTAAAGAAGTTCACAATCTCTTGATTACAAAAAATCATCCTAAAACATAAACTAAGTGATAAATGTCGAGGGAGTGTTTCGTCGGCCGTCATCATCATGCTCGCCATCAAGACGCAACATCACCTCCTCTCTAGCAAGCACCTCTATGCAGAAGGACCTGTTTTCAGTAAAACAGAACAAGTATCAGATATACCTAACACTGCAATGTGTTTGCAAGATTATAACATTTATAAAACTGTATATCAAATATATACCTTTGTCGTCGATGACCTCTCCGGCGATTGGTTCAACCTTTATGTTCTGAAAACGTAACATGAACTCATGGAAATCCAATGCTTCCGTATCACTGTAACACCCTCAAATCGGCCCTATGCAAGTTTTAGCGCTTCCCGCCAAACCCGCATAGAAACGATTCAAGGACGCCCACCAGGCACTTTCGTGCGGGTGGAAAACGAAGTAATACCATTACACATCAGTCCTCGATGGGACCCACAGATCATATATATACAACAACGACTCCATGAGTCAAGAATACAGATATAATGGACGAAGATCCAAATCACCTTGAAAACGATAGAGCGTCCGTCTACGGACAAGATGCAAATGGGGCTAAGAGCCCTGAAGAATAACCAATGGCGTCCATAACCCTGCCCAGGCCAAGCCGGAAGGGTAACCCTGCTAACGACGTCAAACCTACTAAAAAAAGGGGTGCCGACAAAGGGAAAAGGAAAAAGAGGAGCGTCAGTACTGAGGCCAGTACACAGCGAGGCTAGAATTTGGCGGCTCTCGCCTACATAGGTATGGTGGGCTGAAGCGGCAGCGCAGCGGCACTAAACAACCTATAGGGACTCAATACAACTGGCGGTTATCAGAGAGGGATAAGAAAGACCTATTCGGATCCAACCTGAAGCTAACACCAAACAGACCCATCCTGGTATTTCCCCCTCGAGACCAAACGAGGAAGTCGGACCAAGGAACTCACACAGTTGGCAATTTTACTTATTCGATTATAGTTGAAGCACTTACTAGTCAGATATAGATAGCTTGAGTCATCCTGAAGCATAAGTAGTGGGCCGTTTTAATTATCATTCCATTGTAGTTGGAACATTTACTAGTCAGATATAATTGTCCTGAGGAATCCCAAAAAACCCCAGCAATTGTTGGCACTTTTATCACATTACATTGGAGTTGCAGTACTTACTAGGCAGGTATAAAAAACAACCCAGGTCCACCAGTGGTTGGCATTTTTATTATCCATTCTGTTATAGTTGCCTCTGATTACTAGTCACATATTAAGTCAAATTTATAGCACTACTTTAGTTATGCTTGTCTATGATCGAGATACTGTGCTCCAAGTCGTCCATAACCGTGGACACGGCTTTCAGAAAGTTTTACCCTGCAGGGGTGCACAAATAGCAACACACACTCGATCAACCTCGGAAAAACCAACTCAAAACCCAACAACGCATTCACGACAAAGCGATCACAGGATTTAGAAATATTTCAGGGGGGCACCCCACTAAGCTACCCGCAACGAAGTTGGCCGGCTCCGGAACGGACCCAGGGTTTGTGTGGACAGCTGTAAACGACTGGGAACCCGAAAGTGTGACTGGGCTTGTCGATACAGCGAAAACGTGTCACGATCCTAAACAGTACAGGTGCTCCACGCATAATCATAAATAAAGCAGTAACATGGCATAAGTACAGGATAGTAATAAAACCCCAAACTAGTTTGTGGCCCCAAGAAATAGAAATGAATCAAGCTGTGGCTCAGGGGGGGTCCATAAGGCCTCCCGGATGTGGATAGTGCGAAAAATCAAGGAACATGTATCAAGTACTCGGGGTCCTACGGTACACAAGTGAGCGTGGAAGAACCAAATAACATCTATTGCCCACCAATGCCTCTGCATTAGTTATATCTAGCATTTTAATAGTTGTATTTAAAGTCATGATCATCTCCACCACTAAACATCTCCACCGATAAACATCTACCAGCGTTCCAACAATTGTGGTACTTGACAACACGAGATCACACCTGAGCAAGCGACTACGACTCGCAAGGCCAGCTATCTACCAAACACGGGTAATAGGAGGTGTCTAAGGCAATATAGAGGCTGCACGGGATATAACTGGGGTACGGAAACTAAAGCATCACGACACGGATAGCAATAGATCAACAGGAGGAAATAAAGACTATAAATGCAAAATAGGTAGAAGGGGAGAGATGCTCGCCTGGGAAACACTGCCGAAGGTTCATAACCGGAGAACTTGTCGATACTCGCATCCACTCATCAGCCTAATCCGCGAAGAAGCAAACACTAGACGAAACACCAGATGCAATATTTAATACTATGACAAAAGATCCGGCATGATTATGATATGATGCAGATGCGGTGCAATTAGGTAATATTAAGCGGAACCGGGGTCCCGACATTTAATTAAACGGTGCAAGTTATTTGGATACCCCACAATTTAAATGTTGTCTTAACAAGGCAGGGCATGGTATCGGTTCGCTACACAAATTTAAATGGAGCCGATATAAGACTAGAAAAGCCCTCATATAGACTCCATATTTAATTATGATATGAATCGGCATAATGCCCCCAAACCCATATGATGCGATGCGACTATGAACCATTTAATATGCAACAAGTTGGTATATATATCAATTTATAAAATAGGGCTCGGATAAAGGGGTCACACATTAGGGGCGAAGGCCTTGGTTCCGGGGGTTCGGGGTTCGTCAGGGTCTTCGGATCCGTGAAGGAGATCATGGCGTTTCGAGGAGAAGATCTTGGCGTGCCGAGGGTGCAGGTCTCAGTCTCAGGGGTGGACGATCTTGGCACTCCGTGATGGAGGTCTTGACATGCAACACTATCGCCTTCAGGTCTCCGCGTCGATGTCGATGTTGACAAAGCTTCGGGTACCGATTTCATGGTCGACGGCGGATTGAAAATACAGCACTGGGTACGACATGGTTTCCTGGGTTTGGCTTCACTCATCGGGCATCGAAGATCTTAGCGTCGAGAGGTAGCACTCAACATCACCTTATCACCACCACACCATCTTCAATTCCACAACATCTCCACGGCCCTAGCAATGACCAAACAACAAGAATAAACATAGCACCGACCAAACAAAGATATCGATGTAGCCACGCACACTTCCGAGAGCTTAAAGGAGAAGTAGCATTGCAGCCACACCAGTACAAGAGAATGGTTCAAGTCAGTACATGGAGACTGCACGGGCACTCCTGACCAAAATCGAGCGGGCGGCCTTGGCGAGCTTGCGGGGGAACAGGGGGGCGGCGGACGGGTCGGCTCGCGCGGCTTGGGGTCAGCGGAGCATGGCCAGCGGCGATAGGAGACTTCAGCGACGCGGCAGCGACCGGGGCCCGCAAGGGGAACGCCGGAGATGGTCTTGGCGGCGACGCGGTCTCGGGGCAGAGGGGGCCCGAGGCGGCAGGATGAGGTGGCACTGGGGTGGAGGACGACCGGGCCGCGAGGCGGAGTGGCGGCCGGCTCCGGTTGTGGCGGCGGGGTCACTGCAGAGGAGGTTGGCAAGGAGGGAGTGCTCGGCGACGAGGACGGGACGACGACGCGCGTTTGGGAGGAAGGCGACCGATGGCGATGGACGGAGGAGAACGCGGCGACGGTCCACGGCGCGCTGGTGGGGAGCTCCGGGCGGGAGGCGGCCGAGGCGGGGGGAGAAGACGGCACCGGGGCGCGAGATGACGGCGAGGAGAAGGCGCGGGGCTCGGGAACCACGGCGGCGGGGCCAACGAGATGGTGAAGCGGGGCCCAGGAGACGAGGCCGGCGGAGGGCGAGGGCAGCGGAGCTCTGGGGGAGGCGTGGCTCACGCGGGCGCAGGCCGAGGCGCTGGAGGCGGTCGACGGCTGAGGAGGGGTCGGGAGACGGCGGTGCGAGCCGGGCGAAGGGGAGCCCGCGAGGGAGAGGGGAGAGCGGAGGCGGAGGAGATGGGGAAGGTGGCGTCTGGCGGCGGGGAGGCGGGGCACGGAGCGGGCGGAGCCGGGGAAGCTCGGCCGGCGCGGCGGGTTCGGCCCGCGGAGGCGGCGGGGACGCGGGATGAGGGGGATGTGGCGTGCGAGGGGCGAGCGGGAGTGGTGGGGCCAGACGCGGGGGTCCCGAGGCGGGTTGTCGCCTGGCGGTGGCGGACCGCGTGGCAGGTGGGGTGGGTATGCGGGCCAGGGGGCAGCCGGTCGGTGAAGTGGGCGGGAACGGATGGAGGCGGGCCAGGGGAGATTTGGCGGCAGGTGGGGAGGTGGCACGTGGGTAGGCGTGCCGTGTGTGTGGCTGGGTGGGGAGTTGGGGCAGTGTGGTGTCAGGCTGGCGTGTGGATGGGCAGGTGGCGGCGGCTGATTGGGTGTGAAATTGGCCAGGGTGACGTGGCGCGCTGCCATAGGGTGAGGTGAGGTGGAGGGGCTAGGTAGAATAGGCTGGGTGGGTTATTTGGTAGAGTTAGTTTTGGGTGTTTAGACAGATTAGTTTTAATTTGGAGGTGGCCGGCTAGGCTTTCAGGCCTGGCTGGCTGCCTCCTATAAAAATAACATAAAATTTTGTTTATATAAAACGAGGCTTTTGAAAACCGTTGATAGACGAAACAAAATAATCTGGAGACCCGGGTTTTAATTTGAATTAAAGACAGGGCGTTTAGAAAACAAAACCAGGCTTTTCGAAAATAGTTTTGTACAAACACATGCAATATGACATGATGGTGCTCAAATGCAAGGTGGCATGATGACATGAGCATGCGGTCATGACGATGCAATGCACAAAAACAACGCGATTTTCTAGTAGTGGTTTTTGCGGGGCGCCACAATCACCATTCATGATGCTACTCTGGACATGTCCTTTGTAGCTGGGAGGCAATGACCGAAGTAGTACGTCTATCGCAAATGGATCAGCCATCTAGTAATCCACGAAGTGAACCAGTCTCGTGTGTGCACCAAGCATGCGCTCCAAGTGACTCCTCAGACATGTATGCTCCTCCATCTGTATGGAAAGGAACTCTCCAAGCAACTCGTGCTTCCACATGCGCACATGGCCTATGAACTCTGCTCTCAGCTGATCCACCATCGAATATGGGTCAAGATCACCCATGAGTGGATGTAGTTCATCCACCATCCCGTAACGCTTTATTATCTGAATGTAGGTGGACATCTCTTGATGATAGTAGCGGTCTGCCAACTCTTGTGGGGTCTCATAGTAGTCTAGCTTAGTCAAATCCATCGTGTGGCGTATGTAGTCTACCACATGATTCCTAGTAAGGAGATCATCTAGGCGCACAAGCCAATTAGGGAAGTTGGATCCATCAAGTCTAAGTTTCTCACCCTTTTACCCAATCCTTAATCTCAAAGTAAGCTTCACGGTGAGGCATCTACATTTATAATTGCAAAAGGAATTTAGACTAAGTTTATAATTAAATGAGTTAATAATAAATCCACTCAGAAACACCTATCCCCGGTGAGGGTTCCTAGTGATAACACGACCCCTATCAGCCACATCTCCCCCGACCGTCACGTCCATCAATGTGGGTTCAAGGGTGGACGCTAAACATCGATCACATCATTCATGCGACTCGTGCTCGATCTTTCGACCATCCGCGTTTCGAGGCCACGCTTCTCTAGTGTGCTAGGCTCGCCAACTCAACCTTAGTGTATTCGATGTGCAACATGGCTTACACCCACTGTATGTGAACATAGATATGTCTGACACCCAGGCCTGTCACCCTGGATCGCCTCATACCGAAGAACTTTCTTGGTGGTGCACACTAAGGGGGAACACAATCGTTGGTTATTTTAACAGGGATCTTCTTATTAGGCTACCGTCGAGTATCTAATACTAGCACACAATAAGACATACAAACAATAACATTGAATGTAAATGCTATGTGATATGGTCCTTCACGTCGTGATCTCCATCCGTTGTTACCGGGTTCCGGCGCCGTAGACACTAGGGTACCAGTGTCATTCCGGCGTGGTAGTTCGTCACCTTCGTGACTATCTACTACTATGCAACAAAAGGTAATTACTTTACCTTTGCCACAACCATATCACAAAGCAACGCCGCCCTGCAAAACAAAGTTAGACGCTTCTACTTTATCTTTGCATGTTTTACGTGGCTGAATGGGCTTTCGTAGGAGAACTGTTCTTACCTACGAACTTTCAGCACAACGTTGATCAAGTAGTTGTCTATACTACACCCCTTTCGGGGCCCTCCGTTGCAAATGGTATACCAACTGACGCGAGAGAGACAGACACCCCCCTAAGCCACTTTATACGGTACAAGCCATATGTCAAGCGTGGACCAGTCTCACGAATGAACGCGTAAAGTCGGTTGGGGGCCGCTTCATCAAGCATTACTGCGGTATACACAAGTACATGTGGGAGGGTAACAACTAAAAGATCAACGCCCACACGCTACATCTCGTGTGTTCTACTCGTACTAGCATTACTACGCATAGATCTAGCTCTGATACCACTGTAGGGGTTCCGCGCATAAAAACAATAAATTTTACTCTACGCCCCTGAACCCCTGAAGCTGCCAGGACCTATCTATTAGTAATATAGTAACGGGAGGGGCTTTTCGCGAACTTACCCTTGAAGACCGAAAAGCGTTGTCAACGCTCAGGAGAGCGTGGTTGATGTAGACGAGCCGAAGCCGACCTCAAGGTCGTGATGAAGTCCTTGCGCTCCTTCTAGCTCCAACGACTTGAGTGCCTCAAGTGTGACACCTCGTGGGAGTTACACACGTCCGGTGCCTGACGATGACTCTCGCTTCCCCGATCCAGCAGCAGTTGCGGAAGTAGAGCTTCCGGATCCGAATCCCGCAGCGCGATGGCGCTCCGCGGTGAAGATGTCTCTCGCTCGCGCAGTCTAGACTTGGGACCACAGTCACGAGAGAGAGAGAGAGGGGGAGAGAGAAAATATCAATTAGAGGTCCTCCCAAAAGTGGGGAGACCTTTATTGATTATTGGGTGTATTTTCTAGGCCAATATACCCCACTATATATTGGGGGAGGGGAGGTACTACCTCCCCTCAAGTCCCGGGGTGGGACTAAAGGAGAGGAGGGGGTGGGGAGGCCGCCGGCCAGCCCCTAGTGGGCCCCGCGAGGGGGGGGGGCAAGGCCCAGCCGGCCAGCCCCCTTGGTCCCTCTCCCCTTCTCCTTTCCCTCATGGGCCCTTTCCCTCCGGAAATTGGCCCATTAAGCCTTTTGACCTTTTATTTGATTTTCTCTTTATTAAATAATTATGAATAAATGATTAAATCAATATTTAACATTTATTCACATATCATTTAATCTCCGTGGCCATGGAACACCTTCCACCTCCACTCTGGACATCCTCCGGACTTACTGAAACCCTTCCGGTTTTTCCCTTCTTTTCTTCGGTGATTCTAACGATCCCATAAACACTCTCTAAGCATCACCAAGCCCTTAAGAGTGATACCCTATGGTTCGGGAACACTCCATACATGGTCGGGACACTCCCGTACCAATGATCAACAGAGGGACCTGGATGGCCATGTGACCCATGTGCGTTCCACGAAGATCTTTCGTCGTCTGAACCGGTGACAATCGTGTCTTATTCCCTTTGTCATTCGATACTTGCATTGCCCGAGAGCTGATCAATGACATATTCATGTCGAGTTCAAACTCGTTACTGAACAATGCTATTTGACTCGTTCCGACAAGTGATATCCCCGTGATCTAATCACACGCTGCGCAACTATTGGATATAACTTCTCCGAGTGGGCCCTTGAGTATCTTCCCGTCACATGGACGGACAAATCCTGCTCTTGACATATATTGCCTCTACGGTTTCCTCCGAATACCTGAACACACCTTTATAACCACCATTTTACCAGATGGCGTTTGATGCTATCTAAGCACTCTCGGGAGACAGTGATTGATATAGCCTCACGGTCTAAGGAATAGTCTACGAGGATCCTTTTCTAATCATCGTAACTTGAACTTTGTGACATGATCGAATCACGATGTTTAGGTTGGGTATTGGTTCATCATCTCATTCTCAGAATGAGATGACCTTATTTCCAACTGGCATAAATGCCACATGATCAGGAAACATGATCATTTGTTGACCAATGAACCAGTGACTAGATTTTCACCGGGAACCCCTGGTTTGTTTATATATCACACGTGTATTGATGTTTCCACTCAACACAGTATAGCATGATATAAAACTTAATCATAAACTATATGAAATATGATAATAGTCCTTACTACTATTTGTCTGTAGGACATATTTCCAACAGGATGTATCAAATAGAGAGGTCGTTGTGTACTCTGTAGAGATATGTTAGGAACATGTCACGTCTAGAAGGTTCAGTGGTAGAGGCCTACATTGCTATAGAGTGTGTGACTTTTTTCTCTAGATACCTCGATGATATTGTGACAAGAATCAATTAGCTAGCGAGAAATGTAGGTGACCAACATGAATCATCTTGTGATGTGTTTGGAAACAGTGTGAATTTGATTGGAGGAAGCCATGTCACCTGCTATGGAGCAAGCGATGATACTGATTTTACCCTCCAAAGGGAGCTAAACAAGATGACTTCGTATGTCCTAAACAACTACGCGGAGGTTAAGCCATATATCATGTATGTTTTGATATCCCATACTTATGAATTCAATATTTCCATACACCTAAAGATTTTAATTCTGAGTTACTCTCTGGATTGCAGTCTTAGCCAAGAACAGCTGGTGAATGATGGGATGCCCAATGTGGAAAGATGGCTTGAGCAGGGATTTCAGTGATGGTTCAAGGATCATGTTAGTTTCCGTTTGCATTTATGTATGTCCTTCATATATAGCATTTCAATTCATGATTTTACCATATTGTATTTCTGGCTTGGTACATACATATAGCGACAGGAGAATCTAGAAGCTGTGGATGAATAGCTTTTTGCATTGGCGTGTGGCCCAGACTTCTGAGTAAGAACATATTCATCTTGTATTGTGGATGGTGTTTGGTTTCGCACCGCTGACCGTGAGAAGGGAAAGAAAACACAAAACAGTGGAGTAATGACTAAAGGTTATCACTTGGAGAAGGATATTCATTTTTATGGTGTCCTCAAGGATATCAAGGTGATGTATCTTGACTCTGTTTTGGAACACCAACGATCAGTTGTGTTATACCACTACGATTACTATCAGCTTTAGGGCCACAAGTATACATATATGGTGTATGATAAACTCTTCCGGAGTGTCAACATTACCAATTTTTGGTACAAAGATGACATTACAGCTTGGCAACCTAGGCTACAAAAGTGGTCTACATGCCAGACACATTCAAGGGCAAAAACTGGCGGGTGGTTCAAAAATAGTTCAAAGACAAAGTTTGATGTTGCCAAAGGAGATGAGGAGTGGTGGTGCATACTGATGTAGCATACCAAGAGTTTGTAGGCTCTGATGATGAGACTGTATCTGAGGCTCTGCCTTTCAAGAAATGTCGACCCTCTATCAATGGAGGTCGCATCATATATGCATCAGTGTTCGAGCGTATTAGAGGTAAAAGGAAAGCTGTTGAAGAGGAGGAACTTGGCAGTGAGCCTGAAGTAGACGGCACAATTAAGGAGTACCGCAGTGACAAAAAAGATGAAGTACAAGATGATACCGATGAAGAGTAGTTCCATGCTTTACTTTGTGTTGAATTGATGACTGTGTGCATGCTTTGTGTTGCATGATTGAACTGATGGTTGTGCGCATTCCTGTGAACTGATCAATATGAATGTCCTTCTGTATGGGGAATTTATAGTTATTCATTATATACTTGGGAAAATTAGCCCAAACATTGTGTTGTTATTCTGTCTGTCAAACTTGGCTGAACATAAGCTCCTTTTGTGGTAGAAAAATTGTAGTGTTATTTAGTCTGTGCTGGAATCAGGGAGGGAATGTGTGCCTCTTCACCTTTTTAAAAGAGGGGCTACGAGGATTCATCGGTTGTGTTAATATTCTATAGTGAGGCCAGAAAGTATCTTGTTTATGCTGGTGCTGTATGAACCTTTAATGTAATATATTGGCAATGAACTTGTAGTGTTGTAAGGAACTTGTTGTCAACCTGGTTCTCTACATGCTAAGTAATATTATCTCTATATGTTATGTATATATTTGGTTGATTGTGTTCATGTTGTTGCTTTTCTATGTACTTGTAAAAGATGATCTAAAAATATGCTCTGTTCTGTTCTTTTTTATAGTTGAGTGAAATGTACAATATGTATCAACTGTGTCGATACATACCGTGTTGATTGTCAGTTGGTATGTAATGTCTAGACTAAAGTAGTAGATCTGGACAAAACTAGTGGACAGTTGCAGGGGTTGAAAGTTGGTACTCCTAGTGCTAGGTTACTGGTTCGATTCCATCTACCTATAAGAACTATTTTTCTGTGATTTAATTTCTATCAAGCGCACTGACAGCTGGGGCTGGCCAAATACGTCATGAAGCACCGTCAAACTCAGTACTACCGTGAGAGACTACCGTGCACACAGAGATGACATGTGGGGTTGAAGCACGGATGACACGGTCGATGGGAAAAAAGAGTCGAACAAGGGCTGTGATGAAATCCATGACGAATTTGGCACCGGACGAAATAATAAACTAGGCTTTAGGGCCTAGGACGAAATCTACGACGAATTTGCCACGACGAAAACAAGGAACATCATGGATAACCGGGATGAAGGGCCTTCGAGCTCGTTGTGACAAAACATTCTAGAACTTCAAGAATCCGCGACGTTTTAGGTCATGTCATAAAAAAACATCATGGATCGTCCGGATTCTTGTAGTGGTTGCGGTGGCCAAATATAGAGGTATAGGTTGGAGGAGTGACTCCCTGGGTTAGGTGTTTGCAGTGGCGGTTGTTGTTGCCTCTATAGAGCTAATAGGGAGAGTAACGACAGTACCTATGCATTCATATAAGGTAGAGTGGAAGAATATGGGTGTTTCGCTGCCATTCTTTGGGACATGTCACAACCTTGTCTTTGGTGGTGGCTTCGGTGATGCACATGCAAGCGAAGAGAGAATTGAGATGGGTGCGCGTTCGTGACATTGAAGATGTCAGCGATATTGGTGATGCACACGACGCGGCCATATCTGGACCATCTGTTCAAGGTTGAATGGCGGGCCTCTGATATGTCTATCATGGTAGCGGCCCTTAGGACATTTATCCCAAGAGCAGCCCACGCGAGGGAACTGCCGCATCGGTTGGCCCAAAACCACCAAGCGCACCGTCAGATGTCTCAAATCACTAATGGCTTGAGATACCTCCTATTTGGCTGAGTTATAATGTCCAAAATACTAAGTAAGAATAACATATCTCACTTCATAAATACACTAGATATTCATTTACATTTAATTAGAGAATGGTGGCACAAAAATCTACGGATTTCGGAGATATGCGTATTTTTCATCGATGATCCTTTATAAGAATAGATAAATTCACAAATTAGAGTGGAAATATTAGTATACCATGATCTTCTTAAATTGATTACATGGTTTCGAGTACAGTGAGTCGCACATCATTGAGACAAAGTGAGCAGATTTCATTCCCCCAAAGCCACCTAGAAATACAATATTGGTGAAAAAGATGATCACACCCTCTAAGATGAAGCACATCTATAAATATGATATTAGGAGTTTGCTTCATGTAAATTGAGACAAATCATGCACTTCTCATAAGTAGGTGTGGTCCTGGTCTGACACGCATGCATGATGGTACACTTGGATATGAGAAGCTCATGACCGACCTTCATAGCTAAACTGTAGAACAATTCATGGGATTCAATGCTCACTAGAGTGGTGATCTTTTCTACGACTTCTTCTCATACGATGAATTCTTTTTCCTCTTGGAAGACCTTGAGATTTGCCACATCAACTTAAGCACCTTACAAAGTTTGCGCTGGCCGGTTTCCTCGTTCTGTAGTTTGCTAAGATTAAGTAATTCAAAGGTGGATATGAGATACCATGATCAAGCTGTTTGTGATGACATGTTGAAGGTACCTGGTTTTGGACTCGACGTCGTACTCAAGACGCACACCAAAGCCAATTGGATGTTCTCCAGTCGTCGGTTCATCTTCGCTTGGCCTCGTGTTCTCACGGAACCAAAAATTCTTGCTTCTAAATTTGATTATATGGATTAGAGTAGCCCACTTTGGATCATGGCTATCGTAGTAAGTCATTGCCAATGATCACGATAGAGTGGGAGGGATAGGGAGAGAATATGTGTATCATGATCAATGGACGCAAGATTGCTCATTTTTTATGCTATAATAAAATTAAGAGGGAATTCCTTATTTTGCACTAGATTAATATATGCTTCCCTATTTGGCCCTGGATTTTTCTTCCCTATTTGAAAGTGGGTCTCAGTTTTGTCCCAAATATGACGATTTTGCTAGAAAATGGGCGCACTCACGAGAGCTCGCGTCGCGATGCCTCCCGGTGTCTGCACGTGGAGACCGGTCGTGCATCCCGCGGATCCCACTCCCTCATCCTATGCGATACGTGGTGATCCGAGAGCATTTCCTGCTGTGGTTTTTCTTTTTCCCCTACCACGTGAGTAAACCCTAAGAGGAGAGGCCACGAGTTGGCATTTTTGCCTTTTCTTCTGTGGATTCGTACACGGAAAATCAATTATCTTTCAAACTGAATGGTAAAATCACAATATGTTTTCATGGTTGTGTTAGTCACGTCAAGATTTACAAAACTAGAACGCATGTTCGTAGGTTTTGATGAAATTTATTTTCGCACTACCTTTGACCCCTAGGTTGCACTGCTTTTTTTCTGTAGTGCCATGAGTCATGAACTAGCTGTGCACTGCGCATGCACTGCCGTCATGTTCCGCGTTGCACTGCCTAGAACAATAGTGCACGGGATGAAATACTAACAGTGCACATGACGTACACTGCCTTATTGTTCTATGTTGCACTTCCAGTGGTCGTAGTGCACGGATCGGTGTCCTGGTAGTAGTTTCGTGCACTGCCTCCTTATACGTCATTGGTTTCGTGCACTACCTCCTTATACGGCATTGCACAGTTTCGTGCACCGCCTCCTTATACGGCATTGCACAGTTTCGTGCACCGCCTCCTTATACGGCATTGCACTGCCTTTGGTCGTAGTGCAAGGCATGGCGTAGTGGCAGTGCACCGGTCGTGCACTGCATGTTTGTACCTTGTTGCACGGTATTCGATCGTAGTGCACGGCATGACGTCCTGGTAGTGCAGTGCACATGCACTGCCTGTTTATTCTGCATTGTACGGTAGCGGTGCACGGGACGGCATCCGGCAGTGCGGTGCCTCCCGTTTGGCGTTGCACTGCCTACTTCGGTACGTAGGGCACTGCCTTCAGGGTAGGCGATGCACTGAATTTCGTCAGGCAGTGACCGTGTTTTTATTTCTTAATTTTGCACGGTTTACTTGTAAATGCACATCTCATAGACTAGAAGCGGACTACAGGAAGGAAAAAAAAGATACATGCACACTGTACTAGGAGCTTCTCGCGCCATGCACGAGGACTTCCTCGCGCCACGCACTAGGACAAGAAGCGGACTAGAAGTAACACTCTTACCCGTACCTGTTCGCGCGCGCATGCACACGTACACTCTCGCGCGCATGCACCACGACCGAGTCCGTCTTGCGCACTTGCACCGGCCAGGATGGGCTCCCACGCATGGCACGTGTCAATCCCGCAGAGGTCAAGCGCTGTGCCGCTCGCCTGCACGCTACCGCTCGCCCCGCGCGTGCTTCCGGCGCTCCTAGTGCATTTTGACCATTTATTGTGTTAAATGAGCATGACAAGACATGGAGACATATAATACCTATACGATCTCTTGGCAACTGTACTACGATTCAGTGATGATCGGCGTAAAAATGCAAAGGGCAAACTCAAGGGCTCTCGGCTACCTATTATCTTCTCCTTTTTATTAAGATACCAGTTCTTGGAACGATTGGTTATAAAGAGGGAGGCCATGAAGTATGGACTAGGTTTATTAGATACACAGAGTAATACAAGAGAAATGTGTCATCACTACATAAAGTCTTGGCTATATACAAACAAAAAACTAAAAAACGATACCCCTATGGTTTCACAGTAAAAAACATAGTTCAAAGACCGGATTGAACAATTTTGTTTAAGAACACCTAAATCATCAGTTACTATTCATGGTCATCCTAAATTAGTGGTTCCGCCTTATCATAAGTACAAGGACCAAATTGCATAATTTTGTTTAAGGACACCTAGTAGTAAGGAGAAGCTGCCTTTAATATTTATGGGTCGTCCTAAATTGGTGGTTCCAGCCTATCACTTTACAAAAAATAGAAAGTTGGTTAAAACAATTAAAAGAAATATAATGTGGGGTAAAAACTAATACAATATCACACTATGGCGTAGACATTTTCGAAAGTATAGGGATGGAATACTGGCTGTTACGTAGAAGGCACAGAAGATCAAAACCCACCCCACGGTCGGTTGCTCGCCCACAAGATTATCCATGGTAAATAAAATTACCCACATCCATCACGCACCCTAGTATCCAGCGTGCCCCATTGACACAAACAGTTGACATGCAAAGAGAAATTTAGGTTATATATATGAATATATGTAAATTATTGAATGTACATCAAAGATAAATAGGTAAAAATACCTTTTATTTTCTTTTGAGGCCACCAACTCCCGTAGGTCAATTCTCGATACGTTTGTCGTTCTTAGTTGGAGATGTACTCACTTATTCGGGTTGTCGATCAGATTGGTCAGTGTCGGCCTTGATCGATGATGTACCCGTTCCTTGATGGGTTGGGTTGGTGCGGTGTTACGGTGGCCACATACATAGGTAGAGGTTGGAGGAATGACTCCCTGGGTTGGGCGTTTGCAGTGGAGGTTTTTGTTGCCTCCGCAGATCTAATGGGGAGAGTAACAATAGTAGCCATGCATTCAGATGGGGTACAGTGGAAGAATTAGGGGTGTTGCGGTGCAACTCCTGGGGACATGTCATTGTGATTTGTGGAAGGTACTAGGATGGTGATAGCTGCTAACTAGATTTAGGATCTCCGTTTGGGCTGTTTGAGGATTGGGCTAATAAATTATACGGTGTACACAAAGGCTTGTGGTACTACCAAGTGGGGCTCATGTTTGGTACATGTATATATCCAGCTGATATCCATGCATGTTTCGTATGGCTACAAAGAGAGTATTGTTTTCATTCCGATCGGCATAAAAAAATCTTGCAAACATTGGGGTCTTCTATCTTCCATACAACCTAGCGGTGCTCAGCATAATTGCATGATTCTATCACCTTATTTAACTTGGAAAGGTTTCCACTACATTCTGTTAAGCCATATCTTAAAGATTTCAATATGAAGTAATGTCATGAGAAGAGTTTTTATATTGACTAGTGTACCGAGCTGTGTAGTCCTTCATGTGAGTAATTAAGTTCTCATTACCTCAAAGAAAACGAAAGTGGTTGCGTAGAATAACTAATGATTTGATGCCATTGCATCAAAGGTAAAATTCTTCGATTATGCGATTTATTTAGAATATCTTTGATAACTAATTATAAATATCATGTTTCAATCTTTACAACTATATAGGTACTTGTTGATACAACAACCCTACTTATTCTCTCTTATATAACTACCACAAGGAGGAACTCAAGAGACTGCAATCCCGGTATTGAGTTCCTCAAAGTACATCCCTTTAGAAACAAGGAGAAATGATTTCTACTTGGGAGAAAATTTTGAGATGCCCATTTCGGGTTTTATGCGACAGTAATAACCAGTATTAGGTTTATTTTTTATTCATCAATCCCATTTCAATTACATAAAAAACACCAGATATTTTCTTTCTAGTATTCTAGACGTGCAGATAATATAGAATCAAAAAATGCATATCAGGCGGAGGGAAAAGAAGTGGACTTATAGGGAGAGATCTCTATGTTCTTGGGTGTCTTCTTGTAGCCCTCTCTTCCTCCTAGGTGTTCATCTTTAAGCAGCATGAAGGCGTCGGCCTTGCCCACAATGCAAAATCATCATCCCCAACCTTCCCTATGGTGGTGCGCTTGGAAGTATCACCGCACCGCAGCACGGGTACGCCCTAAGGCAAATGAGTGGGTCGACCATCCACAGAAGGGTCAGATCCCTCTAGGTAGATTTTGTCGGCAATGGAGGCGCGAAGGAGCAACACATCCCTTGCACCACCTAGCACATCCAGCTTCTTGTAGATCACAATATCCAACATACTGTAGTTTGGTTATTGGATTGATTCGTGCTAGCGGCATGGGCTCCAGACAAGGGAAGGAGAGAAGGAAGGGTGGAGAGTGGTTGCGAACCAGAGCATTAGATGTGGTCGGAGGAGGTATTGCAATTAGCAAGGAAGATCAGATGCATCGAAACCTTGTCTTCGGTGGTGGCTTTGGTGGTGCACATGTAGGCGAACAGAGAATTAAGATGGGGCATGTTCGTGACAATGGAGATGTCGCCGATTTTGGTGATGCACATGAAGCGTCCATATTTGGACCGTCTGTTCAAGATTGAACAACGGGCGTCCGATATGTCTATCAGAGTAGCGGCCCTCGGGACATTTATCCCACGAGTAGCCCACGCGAGGGAATTACCACATCGGATGGCCGAAAACGACCAGAGCGCACAATCAGATGGCTCAAATAACTAATGGCCTCAGATACGTCCTATTTGGCTGAGTTGTATTGTCCTAAATACTAAGTAATCATAACATAGCTCACTTCATAATACACTATATGCATTTACATTTAATTAGAGAATGGTGGCACAAAAATCTACGGATTTGGGAGATATGTGCATATGTCGTGGATGATCCTTTGAAAGAATAGATAAATTCACAAATTAGAGGTACACTAGTAGTATAACATGATCCTCTTAAATTTATTACATGGTTCCGAGCAAGTGAGCCGCACATCATTGCGACAAAGTGGACAGATTTGATTCCCCCAAAGCCACCTAGAAATATAGCCTTCGTGGAAAAGATGATTGCACCCTATAAGATGAAGAACATCTATAAATAGAATATTACGAGTCTTCTTCAGGTAATCGAGACAAATCATGCACTTCTCATCAGTAGATGTGGTCCTGGTCTCATACTACCGCATGATGATACACCTGGATATGAGAAGATCATGAACGACCTTGATATAAAAAAATGTAGAACAATTGATGGGATTGTACACTCGCTAGAGTGGTGATCTTTTCTATGACCTCTCCTCGTACTATGAATTGTTTTTCTGCTTGGAAGATCTTGAGATTTTGCCATAGTGACTTAAGCACCATACAAAGTTTGCACTGGAAGATTTCCTCGTCCTGCAGTGTACTGAGATTAAGTAATTCGCAGGTGGATATGAGATACCCGGTGTTGTCCATGAGCAAGATCTTTGTGATGACATGTTGAAGGTACCTGGTTTTGGAGTCAAAGTCACACTCAACACGCACAAATCAGCCAATAGTATGTTCCTCACTTGCACGTTCATCTTCGCTTTTCCTCGTCTCCTCACGGAACCATAAGTTGTTGCTTCTAAATTTGATACTACAGATTAGAGTGTCCCACGTTGGCTCGTGGCTGTCATAGTAAGCCATTGTTGATCATCACGATAGATAGTGGGAGGGACAGGGAGAGCATATGTTTATGATGATCAATCGTCATACTTTATGGACACATGATTGATCATAAAAGTAAGAGGGCATTCCTTATTTTGCACTAGATTAATATGTGCTTCCCTATTTGGCCCTAGAATTTTATTCTTCCCTATTTGAAACTGGGTCTCAGTTTTGTCCCAAATATGACAGTATTGTCCATTTTAACCATTAATGGCGCTAAATGAAACCTAAAAAGATATGAAGTCATATAATACATATACGATCTCCTGGCAATTATACTGCGATTCAGCGATCATCGCCATAAGAATGCAAAGGGCAAATTTAAGGGCTCTCGATCTCTTTTTCTCCTTCCTATTCTCTTCTCCTTTTTGCCAAGATATCGATTCTTGGAACGGTTGGGCATAAAGAGGGAGGCCATGAAGTATGGACTCAGTTTATTAGACACACATAGTGATACAAGAGAAATGTGTCATCACAACAATAAAAAAAAAAATCCACATTGATGCTTCAATCATGTATATTCACAAGACTTGGCTATATACAAATAACAAAGTAAAAACGGATCTATGGTTTCACGGTAAAAAAACAAAGTACAAAGACCAGATTGAACAATTTTGTCTAAGAACACCTAGTATTAACAAAGAAGCATCCGTTACTATTCATGAGTCATCCTAAAATAGTGGTTCCGTCTTATCATTTAAAAAATATGAAGTCGGGTAAACCTAAAACAATCTCACACTATGGATTTAAATGTGTCTTCCTAAAATGGTGTATACACTTTCGAAAGTTTAGGGATGGAATAGTGCTCTGTACGTGGCAGACATAGAAGATCAAAATCCACCCCGTGGTCGGTTTGCTCGCCACAAGATTATCCATGGTCAAAATAATTTACCCACATCCAAACACACTGAATACCTTGGTATCCATGGAGCCCCATCGACACAAACAATTGACATGCAAAGAGCAATTTAGGTTATATATATGCACCTATGTAAATTATTGAATATTCATCGAAGATAAAAAGGGAAGAAAATTACCTTTCATTTGCTTTAATTTTGTGGCCACCGACTCTCGTATGTCCATTGTCGATGCATTTGTCGTGCTTAGTTCAATGTGTACTCGCTTATTCGGGTTATCAATCATATTGGTATGTGTCGGCCATGATCGATGATGTACTCGTGGCCGGATGGCACTACTTGGAAAATGCCTACTAGTGACGGGTCTGGAATCCACTACAACAATGATGGAAACGTTCGTCAGCGATCACCAATCACCGGTAACAAGGTACTGTTGACGTATATAGATCTCGTCGATTGCATTGGTAGAACCGACAAACAAACCCATTTCCACTCGTTGACGCTACGTACTCTAGCCAAAGAGACACGGGTCCAGCCGACGAGGGCGGGGGCATCCAGTCAACGAGGCGGGGATAACAAGCGGCGAGCCGATTAATCTATATACGTCATAGGTGCTCCAGTAAGTGATGACCAGAAACTACACCTATGCATAGAAACTACACCTATGCATCAGCAGAATGCCAATAACCATAATCGGAAAGCATTTTTACTCACCAATGACACAATTGTTAAAGGCATGTCTGTCAATAGTACATTCTCCCCGACGATCTATTCCTACAACATCTGTCATTAATAATTTACCCCTGACAGACATGATAGGGCCGACACGTCTTTTGTTTCAAATCTGTATTGATGGTTGAATTTACAAGCTTGTCATAGCTGGTGTGTATCCAACGATGTAGTATTAATGATGTCTGCCACTTGCTCTTCTAAACCGGTGACAGATTCATACGAAGGTCGTATGCAAAATCTAGAGACGTTTTACCGAGACATGAAAGTTTTTTGCAAAATACATCAAAATTCATGTTTTTCAATTTCCCTATAACTGTACCTCAAAATGCAACTACACCTCAAAGGAATTATTTTTTTTATCATTATCGTTTATTTTTTACAAAACTGAAAAGGCGATCCATTGGGGGATCTGTTTTCGACTTTCTGCAGACATATGCGACATAGAATCATCACTTTCTGTGGCACATA
This sequence comes from Avena eriantha, assembly GCA_910589775.1. NCBI lineage: Eukaryota > Viridiplantae > Streptophyta > Magnoliopsida > Poales > Poaceae > Avena > Avena eriantha. The sequence goes on from OU342743.1 coordinate 10,939,706, forward strand.
TAGATATATACGCATACGCCACATAATCCCATCCACCTAGACTTGGTTGTGGTCCCATCAAATTTCTGTGATGCACGCAAAAGTATGCGCCACAAATACACATATTTTTGTGGTGCATATTGGTTGCGTGCACCACAGGATTGCCATATTTTTGTGTCGCATTTATTTTTATGCGCCACCTAATTACTTCTCCGGAACATGCACTTTTATATGCGATACAGAAAGTCTTTCTATCTATAGCTAGTATCCTAGTAGTGCTAAGATGAAGCTCGTCTATAAATACAATATTACGAATTTGCTTCATGTAATCGAGACAAATCATGCACTTCTCATAAGTTGGTGTGGTCCTGGTCTCACACACCCACACGATGGTACACCTGGATATGAGAAGCGCATGAACGACCTTCATAGCCAAAATGTAGAAAAATTAATGCGATTCTACGCTTCTTTTCTACGACCTCTCGTCATATGATGACTTCTTTTTCCGCTTGGAAGACCTTGAGATTTTGCCACATGGACTTAAGTACCATACAAGGTTTACGCTGACAGGTTTCCACTCCTGTAGTGTGATGAGATTAAGTAATTAAAAGGTGAATATGAGATACCCAGTGTTGTCCATGATCAAGCTCTTTGTGATGACATTTTGAAGGTACCTGGTTTTGGAGTCGACGTCACACTCAACACACACAAAGAAGACAATTGGATATTCTACACTTGTAATTTCATATTTCCTTCGCTTCATGTTCTCGTGGAACCATACATTGTTGCTTCTAAATTTGATGCTACGGATTAGAGTGTCCCACTTTGGGTTGTGGCTATCGTAGTAAGCCATTGGCGATGATCACGATAGAGAGTGGGAGGGATAGGGAGAGCATATGTGTATGATGATCAATCAACATACTATATGGATGTGGGATTGATCATTTTCGACGCTGTAATAAAATTCAGAGGGCATTGTTTATTTTGCACTAGAATAATATGTGCTTCCCTATTTGGTCCTAGAATTGTTTTTGTCCCTATTTGAAACTGAGTCTCGGTTTTGTCCCAAATAAGATAGTGTTCTCCATTTTGACAATTAATGGTGTTAAATGATGCCTAAAAAGTCATGGAGACATATAATACCTATACGATGTCCTGGCAACTGTACTGCAATTCAGCAATGATCGGCATAAGAATGCAAAGGGAAAAGTTAAGGGCTCTCAATCTCTTTTTCTCCATCCTATTCTCTTCTCATTTTTACCAAGATACTGGTTCTTGGGATGATTGGTTATAAATATGGAGGCCATGAAGTATGGACTCAGTTTAGTAGATACAAAGAGTGATACAACATAAATGTGTCATCACTACAATAAAAATATACACTTTCAAAAAAAGTCCACATTGATGTTTCAACTTGTATATTGACAAGACTTAGCTATATACAAACAACAAAGTAAAAAAGAAGACCCCCCTATGGTTTCACAGTAAAAAACAAAGTACAAAACACCAGAATAAACAATTTTGTTTAACAACACCTAGTATTATCAGAGAAGCATCCATTACTATTCATGGGTCATCCTAAATTAGTGGTTCCGTCTTATCATTTTCAAGAAATATAAAGTGGGGTAAAACATAATACAGTATGTCACTATGATGTCAAATGTGTATTCTTAAAATGGTGTAGACACTTTCGAAAGCTTAGGGATGGAATTGTGTTTGGTACATGGCAGGCACAGAAGATCAAACCCAACCCCACGATCTGTTGCTCGCCCACAAGATTATCCATGGTCAAAATAAATTACCCACATCCAAACACGCTAGATACCCTAGTATCCTTGGAGCCCATCGACATGCAAAGAGAAATTTAGGTATATATATATATATATATATATATATATATATATATGTATGTATATGTATATGTATATGTATATGTATATGTATATGTATATGCAAATTATTGAATATACAGGGAAGAAAATTACCTTTATTTGCGTTTGAGGTCGCCGACTCCCGTAGGTCCATTCTCTATCGTTGGTCGTGGTTAGTTGGATATGTACTCTTTTATTTGGGTTGTAAATTAGATTGGGCAGTGTCGGCCTTGATCAATGATGTACCCGTGGCCTGATGGGTTGGGTTGGCACGGTGTTGCGGTGGCCACATACAGAGGTAGAGGTTGGAGGTGACTCCCTGGGTTGAGAGTTTGTAGTGGAGGTTGTTGTTGCCTCTATAGAGCTAACGGGGAGAGTAACGACAGTAGCTATGCATTCAGATGAGGTAGAGTGGAAGAATTATGGGTGTTGCGGTGCCATTCCTAGGGACATGTTATTATGACGGGAGGAAGGGACTAGGATGGCGGTACTGCTAACTAGGATTAGGGTCTCCGTTTAGGATGTTTGAGGATTGGTCTAATGGATTATGGATTATACGTTGTACACAAAGGCTTGTGACACTGCCATGTGGGGGCCACTTTTCATACGACTATATATCCGATTGATATCCATGCATGTTTTGTTTGGGGACAAAGCGATGATTGTTTTCATTCCGATCAGCATAAAACAATCTTGCCGGGATTGGGGTCTTCTATCTTCCATACAACCTAGCGGTGCTTAGACATAGTTGCATGATTCTATCACGTAATTTAACTTGGAAATATTTCTACTACATTCAGTTAAGCCATATATTAAAGATTTCAATATGGAAGTAATTTCATGAGAAGATTTTTTACATTCACTAGTGTACCGACCAGTGTAGTCATGAGTAATTAAGTTCTCATTTCCTCGAAGAAACCAAAAGTTGTTGTGAATAATAACTAATGATTTGATGCCATTGCACCAAAGGTTTAATCCTTATTATGACATTTATTTACAATATCTTTGACAATTAATGATAAATATCGTGTTTCAATCTTAACAACTATGTAGCTAATTGTTGACACACCAACCCTACTTATTATCTCTTAGCAACCTACAAACTTGGATAAATGACTAGGAGGCTTGCGAACCATTGAATGCCAGGCGGTTAGCTCCAAGCATTTGATCTTGAGCCCTCACATGGCCACAAAGATCCACACGCTAATATCAAGTACATTATGACCGGTGATGCTAGCAGCACAATGGTGTCATCGACTAAGAAAGATGATGTGGAGTCTCGTTAAGGAGGAACTCAAGAGATTCCAATCCCGATATCGAGCATAGAAGTCCCTCGAAGTACATCCCTTTAGAAACAAGGAGAAATGATTTCTACTTGGGAGAAAATTCTAAGACACCCATTTCAGGTTTTTTCGACACTAATATCATGTAATAGGTTTATTTGTTATTTGTCAATCCCATTTCAATTACATAAAAAACAAGGGATATTATCTTGCTAGTATTCTAAACATGCGGATAATATAGAATCAAAAAATTGCATCTTAGTCGGAGGGAAAAGAAGTGGTGGGTTTATAGGGACAAATCTCTGTGTGCTTGGGTGTCTTCTTGTATCCCACTCATCCTCCTAGATGCTCATATGTAAGCAGTCGGAAGGCGTCGGTGGGAATCATCATCATCGAGCTTCCCTATGACGGTGCGCTTGGAAGTGTCACCGCACAACAGTGTGGGCACACCCATAAGGCCAATGAGTGGGTCAACCGTCCATGGTTGGGTCAGATCCTTCAAGGAAGGTTTTGTCGGCAATCAAGGCGCGAAGGAGCAACACATCCTTGGCACCGCCCAACGCATCCAACTTCTTGGAGATCACTGGATGCACCAAACTGTAGTTTGGTTGTTGGATCGAATCGTGCTAGCAACATGGGCTCCAGACGAGGGGAGAGAAGGAAGGGAGGGGGAGGGGTTGCAAAATGGAGCATCAGATGTGGTCGGAGGAAAGCTTGCGATCAGCGAGGAAGATCAGTTGCTTCACGACCTTGTCTTTGGTGGTGGCTTCGGTAATGCACATGCAAGCGAAGAGATAACTGAGATGGGTGTGTGTTCATGACATCGGAGATGTCAGCGATATTGTTGATGCACACGATGCGGCCATATCTAGACCGTCTGTTCAAGATTGAATGGTGGACCTCTGATACGTCTATCATGGTAGCTTCCCTTAGGACATTCATCCCAAGAGCGGTCCATGCGAGGGAACTGCTGCATCGCTTGGGTGAAAACCATCAGAGCCCACAATCAAATTGAAGGAGATATGCCCTAGAGGCAAATAATAAATAGGTTTTTATTGTCATATCTCAATTAGTTCATAATAGTTTCATACTGTGCTATAACTGTATTAATACGAAACGTTAATACACGTGTGGTATGTAAACAAACCGTGTCTCTAGTTACCTCTAGCGAACTAGTTCATTGGTCATGAGGATGATCTAGGGTTTCGAGATCATGGGAATTTATGCCAATTGACAATGAGGTCACATCATTAGTTGAATGGTGTGATAGACAAACAACCCAACCAGTTGTATCTTAATGAGATCTAGTTACAAAGTTCACCATTAATGATAAAACTAAGGAAACCTCGTGACCTGTCCTTAGACTGTGAGATAATGCAAATCACCGTTCTGGAGGGAGCTTAGATGGTTATCAAGTATCACTCCGTGACTGGGTGATTGAAAAGGTGCTACTCAGGTTTCCCAAAGGAGCGTGTAGAGGAGTACATATCAAGACCAGGATTTGCCCATCCATGTAACGGACAGATACATTAGTGGCCACCTCGGTGATGTTGCATTAACGAAGCTTGCAAGCGTGTGACTGGGTCACGGAATGCAACGACACGGAAACAAGAAAACAAGTTCATTGGTAACGAGATCGAACGAAGGTATGGAGATACCGTAGATCAAATCTTGGATTAACTAGGTTCAAGAGGCAAAGGGAATGGGAAACGAGTGTTTACGGTTCAAACGACATTGTCATCGTGGAATGCATAGGGGTCAATATGGGCATCCCGGTCCCGCTATTGATCATTGATAGAGATCATGTCTGTGCCATTCCCGAGCCGTGGGGAAATACACTTAAGGGTACGATGAGCCAGAGATCCTCTGTAAGTTGGAATCACTATATGAAAGAGAAAAGGAAACCGGAAAAGTTCCGTGAGAGAACCGGAATCGTTCCGGGAAAAGTTCCGAAATCATTCGGAGGAAATCAAAAGGGAACCGAAAGGTGTTTCGGGTCAAATCAGATTTTGTAATATGTATTTACATATTAATTAATGTAATTAATATTAAATATAATATTAAAATCTAATTTGAAGGGGTATTCCACTAATGGGCCAAACTTCCTAGGGAAAAAGGGCCCATTAGGGAAAAACGAAGGAGGGAAGGGCCAAGGCCCAGGCGCCTCAAGGGGGCCCACCCGGCCAGCCTAGGGCTGTGCGCGGGGTGGGGCCCACCCCTGGCCGGCTGGCCTATGAGGCCCATGGCGCCTCCCCCTCTCTCCCTTGTTTAGTCCTACATGGGAAACCCAAAGGGGAGGGCACACCCCCTCCCCCTATATAAAGGGGTGCCCATGGGTGGGAATAAACACACCAATATTTGGAGAAGTCCTTTGGTTGACTTTCTCCTTCTCTCTCTCTCTCTCTCGTCTCCATGCGGTTGTACGGTCCCAAGTAAGGACTGTCCGAGCATGAGACACCGCACCTGCAGCACGCTGTTGCGCTGCAGGGATTCCATGCCGGAGATCTACTTCCGCACTCCCGGCAGGGATCAAGGAGTCAGAGGTCGTCATCGTGCACCGTATGTGTACGAAACCACGAGGGGACTCGCTTGAGGCACCTTGGATGTCGTGAGTTGGAGCTGCTACACGATGAAGAAGGAGCAAGGGGTGACCTACGAGGAGCATCGCGACCTTGAGGTCGGCTACGGATTCGACTACTTCAACCACGTTCCCCTCGGAACGTTAACCGTGTACGGTCTACAAGGGTATGTATTCTATACGCTTCGACCGTTACTGCATTACTACATAGATAGATCTTGGGCATTAGGAGGTTCCAACGTAGGAAATTTTTTGTTTTCTGCTGCGGATCCCCATCAGTGGTATCAGAGCCGATCTATGTGTAGGAGTGATGTACGGCCAGTACACACATCTATTGTGCGGGCATTGATCCCTTAGTTGTTACCCTCTAACGTGTACTTGTTTATATCGCGGTATTGTTTGATGAAGCGGCCCGGACCGACCTTACGCGTATTCGTACGCGAGACTGGTTCCACACTCAACATACGGCTTGTACCGTATAAGTGGCTAGCGGGTGTCTGTCTCTCATTCAATAGTTGATATTACATTTACAATGGAGGGGCCCGAAAGGGGGGTAGTAGAGACAACTGTTGGATCCATGTTGTGGTTGAAAAGTTCGTAGATTAGAAACGGTTGTATTGCGAAAGCCCTAACAACCACGTAAAACTTGCAAAAGATAAAGTAGAGGAGTCTAACTTTATTTTGCAGGAGGGTTGTGTTATGTTATGGTATTGGTCGTTAGAAAGGTAAAGTAGTTTACTTTTATGTTACTAAGCTAAGTAGTAATAGCCATCGTTCTGATGGACGACCGGGTGGCGGCGTCGTGGACTTGGCGTCAAACCAAGGGCAAGATGGAGATCATGCTGGAGCGCTCGATGGAGATCAAGGCGCAAGAAGAAGTACCATATCATATGACAATACACATGTGATGTTGATACCTGCTTTATATCTTATTGTATGCTAGTATTAGATACTCAACGGTAGCAAATAAGATAATCCCTATATAATTCCAATGATAGTGTTCCCCTTGTGTGTGCACCACCAAGAAAGTTTGCCGTTATGAGGCGATCCAGGGTTACAGGCCTGGGTGTCAAACATATCTACATTCGCATACAGTGGGTGTAAGCCATGTTGCACAGCAAATACACACAAGTTAGATTTGGCGAGCCTAGCATGTGTAGACATGGCCTCAGAACACAAGCGACCAAAAGGTCAAGCATGAATCACATGGTTGATGTGATTGACATTGGGGAATGTCTACCTTTGATGCTGCACTAATGGCCGTGACGATCGGGGGAGGTGCAGATGATTGGGATCATGTGATCACTAAAATCTTCCAGGGGATGACAATTTTAGTGGGAGCTCAATTAGGATTGAACTCATATTATGAACTTAGTCTAGATGTCTATTTGCAAATATCTTAGTAGATCATTGCCTATCTCATTGAGGTCCTTTGCGACCATGGGAATATACTTCTTGATATGGAACTTAGCAAAAGGGTCCAACTTCATAGATTAATACCCACGCCTGAGGGATATCCTCGTAAAAAAGTGATCTTCTCTTCTTGATACTATGACCATTAGGAGATAATCTGATGACTCCGTAATGTTTGTGTGTTCTCCGTAATCATCCAACAAGCCATTCTCCATTCGATGGAGAGTTGGATTACAATCTTGTATTCTGCAAGATCAGGCACATAAAGTATGAGCCGTTGGATGAGTTTTATTCCATGATGGATGAAAAAGGGAACATTTGGAGAAACACTTCGCAATCTTGCATTAGAGTTATGAACTCTCAAAAGGGCTTGATTGCAATGGAGGTCATGAATGAAAAAGGGTATATGTTAGATATACAAAGTTATAAATGTAATTCTTGCAAAACTCGTTCCAGTTTATATAAGTATTGGATACTTGTCCCGTTTTGTGAAAACATGATGGTCTGCTTGACAATTGCTTGAATTGAGGCAATGTGGCAAGATGACGGCAAGCAAAACAGTTGATGGACGACATCACCCCTTTCCTCAAAGGTTTATCATTAGTGGACTTGAATATAATTTGTAATCCTTGTTTGTGTGTCTTGCTTTTAGCAAGGCAATTGTTCATATGAATAAGGTACAAGCCAGTTGTACTGTTCTTATGAATAATACCTTTATGGTCACATTACGATTATAAGAGTTGTTATCATCACTATGTTAATGATAATAGTTTAAGCATTTATAAAGGATTAGAATGCTAAAATATATCCAAGGTTTAGTAATGACATGACACTATAGTTTAAGTCGTTTTGGTTACTGCATGTTCTTCATTCTAAATGAGGGGTCCTAGATGCTTTATCTAGAGACTTTGCAAAACCATGCCTCTTGGGTAGAATGACTAAAACTCCGCATTCTGGTAAAACAGTGATATGCAAAGAAATGTTGAACTTTATACATAATGATGAATTGTATTTTCAACAAGATAGTGGAAATCATTATTTATACTTAATGTTGAATCTTATACATAGTGATGTATCGTATTTTCAACAAATAGTGGAAATCATTATTTCACACTTCATTGTGGATTTAAGTGAATATGAGCATTTGCTTAATGAAACATAAGTTTGAAACCATTTTGAATTGTTCAAAAGATTTCAAAATGAAGGAGGATATTGAATTAACAAGAATACAAAAGTCTCTTCGATTTGATCGACATGACTAAAGTATTTAAGTTAATTTTAGCATAAAAGGACATGTGAAAGAGGTTTCACAAATTATGATAATAAGGGCAGTTTCAAAGTGTATTGAAGTGTCTAAATATCATAATCATTATGTATTAGATACATATGTTATAATATTATCTCTTATCGGGGTTATAGTTATCGTTTGGAGTTAAAGATCGAAATGAGCGAACACTCGGTTAAACTACAAAGGAACATCTAAAGATTCGTGGAAACAACACCATAAGTGTTATGGCATGTTCGAGTTTCTAGAGATTTCGATAAGTTGAAATCGTGACGAATAAACAAGTCTTTGTAGAGCATTCTTAGGAAGATATTAATGCATCTTCCATAAAGGACAAACCTGCTGTTGTCCAAAGTTGACGTGTCTTGATGAATATACAAGTGGAAGAAAGTAAAAGTTCAAAACAAGGTATTTGACATTGCCTCCGAATTGTTGAGTGGCGCAGCGGAATTTGTTTCGTGAAACCGAACTCTACAAATAGAGGAGAAACTAATGATAATGATCATAAAAGTTTCAGCGAATACTTTTACTAAAGAAAGTAGGATTCAAAATATATATACTCTGCAAGTTCGTGAAAATATATTATTGATTCACTTGTCATGTTTATGAACAATACATACCTATGAATTACAAAGAAGCGTGATGGACCTAAGTGCGAGAAATGACTAGGAGTCATAAAATCCTATATTAAGTTACATTTAAGATTGCAAAGTAATATGTTACTTGATCTTATTAAGTAAAGTAGTTTACTTGATATTTCTGAATGACTTCAAAGTCATAAGAAGGAAATGAAACTTAATGGAGACGTAAAGCTCGATTTGTCACACAGTATGGACAAATTCAAGGAGTTGACTACAAATGTAGCGATGCTTGAGTATATTGGATTTACACTAGCAATATATGGATATTGAAGTCTCGTAGCTGGAATTCTCAATTTGATGATGATCAAAGAATTTTGGAATGTCCAAGATTATCGAGAGGACCTGCATTTGAGTGGGAGCTAATTAGCTTCGCCAAATCTTAATATGTAAGAGACATATTTTGAGTGGGAGCTAAGTAGCTTAGCTGAATCATAATATGTATCAGACATATTTTGAGTGGGAGCTAAGTGAAATCCCTGGATCTCAAATATGGATGCTATATTTGAGTGGGAGTGTGAAATCATTCTAGGATATGTGGACAACATATGTGAATGATGTGATTGGTGTTAATAACATCTAAATAGATAAATTGGGATGAAGTTGAAGTTATTAAACAATGAGATCTATCGAGATAGATTGGTGAGTTTAATAAACATTGAATGTCGAATGCTTCTTGGACTTGATTCCGAAGATGTTCAGAATGTCCTAAGCAAGATTCTAAAGAAGTTCAGAATGGAACAAGGTAAGAAAGAAGTTCTTACTATATGAAGCATTGTCTTAGTATTACAACGATGGTTAAAAGGAAGAAAGAGATGTGTTGCATCCCCTATGCCTCAGCCATAGGTTCTTCCATACAACCATATTGTATACTCGATGTAATGTGACCCGAAGTTTTGGTTGGAAGGACACGCTCTTAACTGTAAGAACATGTCTTGAAGTGATTCTTGAGTTAATCACTGAACCAGAATTAAGTTTGTACTTAAATGGAAAGAAGCAAAGTAAGTGGCATAGTTGCATTTCATGCACTGGGATCTTCATAGATATAGAAGTATAAAGGCTCCATCTAATGTGATGTATATTGTTATGGCGGGGCTAGTTCGCTTTTAACGTAGAATGATGTGTCCTAGGGCACAGTGCCCATGAGAAAGCCCCCGAGGTTGATCTAAAGTCACTGTAGGCTCCTGGAAACCGGCCTCGTTCTGCTGCCATAACTGTCGTATATACACAAATGATTGCAAAGTGTGTTTCGAAGTTTAGATGACAACAGTGAAAACGACCGTCATTATAAACAGTAGAAACAAAGTCTCACTTTGTTGCCAAACGAATACTTCGACCCATTATGAGATAATGGTGTGAATGTCAAAGTTAGGAAGACATTAACGATTTGCAAAGACATAATGATCTGGTAAAATAGAATTGTTGGGTTCGTAGCATGGAAAACAAAAAATTTCTACCGCAAGAACGAACAAAACCCAGATCTAATCTAGATAAAAGCCAAGATCTGATCTATTAGACATGTGCAACGAGATAGATCTGTACTAAGCCTTGTAGACCCGAAAGCGTTACGAGATTGGATCTCGTGGTTGATGTAGTCGATCACTTGCCGATCTCAAGATCGAGTGGACGATCCTTCCGGCGCTACGTTCCGGCAGCGCTTCCGCAGTCGGTCACACGTGCGGAGTCGAAGCAGACCTTCCTCTCCTCATTCCAGCGAGTAGCGGAGGTAGTAGATCTTCTCCACGGAATCCCAGCAGCACGACGGCGTGGTGGTGGTGGTGAAGTAGAGAATTCTGCAGGGCTTCGCCTAAGCCTGAGCAGAAGGAAGAAGGAGGAGAGAGGCGGCTAGGGGCCAGAGTGGAGGAGCAAGGGGGTGGTGCCTCCACCCCTCTATATATAGAGGGAGGGGTGCGGCCTAGGGTTCCCACCCCTAGGCCCACCCCCTAGGGCCGGCGCACAAGGGAGCTTGGGGGGAGAGTCCTTCCCCCCCAAGTTTCCCTTTTAAATTTCCCTTTATCCTTTTATCCTTTCTTGGTTTTCAAGTAAACTCCAAAAAATCTTCTAGAACCTTCCGGAACATTCCGAAACCTTCTAGAATCCCCATATAAATACTCCGGAACATTTCCTAACTTAGAAAATGATCTCCATTATATGAATCTTATTCTCCGGACAATTCCGGATCTCCTCGTGATGTCTCAGATCCAATCCGGGACTCCGAACAACATTCAGTCTCCAACGCATATTCCATATCTACCTAAATAGCATCGAACCTTAAGTGTGTCACCCTACGGTTCGTGAATATGTAGACATGATGGAGACACCTCTCCGATCAATAACCATCAGGGGGGTCTGGAGATCCATAATGGCTCCCACATACTCAACGATGACTTCGTGATCGATAGAACCATTAACATACGAAACCAGTTCCCTTTGTCACGCAATACTCTACTTATCCAAGGTTTGATCGTCGGTATCTCCATACCTAGTTCTACCTCGTTACTGACAAGTACTCTTTACTCATTCCATGATATGTCATCCCTTGTGACCTAGTCACATGCTTGCAAGCTAACTAGATGACATTCCACCGAGAGGGCCCAGAGCATATCTATCCGTCATATGGATGGACAAATCCCAATCTTGGTCCATGCGCTTCAACACATACTTTCAGAATACCCAACGACACCTTTATGACCACCCAGTTGCGAAGTGGTGTTTGATGCCATCAAAGTACCCATCCGGTGATGGTGATTAACATAACCTCATGGTCGAAGGATTAGGTTACTATGCATTTGAAAGCTTGTAGCAATACGAACTTAATGACTTGATCTTATGCTACACTTACTACGGGTGTGTATCCATCACATCATTCTCCTAATGATATAACCTTGTTATTAATGACATCCAATGTCCATGACCAGGAAACCATGATCATCTATTAATCAACAAGCTAGTTCAACAAGAGGCTTACTAGGGACTCTTTTACGTTTACAAAACACACATGTATTAGCGTTTCCTTATAATATGATTATAGCATGGGATGTAAACAATTGTCATAAACACAAAGATATAATAATAACCACTTTTATTATTGCCTCTTGGGCATATCTCCAACAAGAACATGGACAGGACGTTTTCCATAAGCATGCATGATCAATAAACACATATGTGATATGGTTTATGATGAGTAAAATGCAAGCTAGATTATTTGTACTCTAGTGCAAGTGGGAGACTAAAGGAGATATGCCCTAGAGGCAAATAATAAATAGGTTTTTATTGTCATATCTCAATTAGTTCATAATAGTTTCATATTGTGCTATAACTGTATTAATACAAAACGTTAATACACGTGTGGTATGTAAACAAACCGTGTCTCTAGTTACCTCTAGCGAACTAGTTCATTGGTCATGAGGATGATCTAGGGTTTCGAGATCATGGGCATTTATGCCAATTGACAATGAGGTCACATCATTAGTTGAATGGTGTGATAGACAAAGAACCCAACCAGTTGTATCTTAATGAGATCTAGTTACAAAGTTAACCATTAATGATAAAACTAAGGAAACCTCGTGACCTGTCCTTAGACTGTGAGATAATGCAAATCACTGTTCTAGAGGGAGCTTAGATGGTTATCAAGTATCACTCCGTGACTGGGTAATTGAAAAGGTGCTACTCAGGTTTCCCAAAGAAGCGTGTAGAGGAGTACATATCAAGACCAGGATTTGCCATCCATGTAATAGATAGATACATTAGTGGCCATCTCGGTGACGTTGCATTAACGAAGCTTGCAAGCGTGTGATTGGGTCACGGAATGCAATGACACGGAAACGAGAAAACAAGTTCATTGGTAACGAGATCGAACGAAGGTATGGAGATACCGTAGATCAAATCTCGGATGAACTAGGTATCAAGAGGCAAAGGGAATGGGAAACGATTGTTTACGGTTCAAACGACATTGTCATCGTGGAATGCACAGGGGTCAATATGGGCATCCCGGTCCCGCTATTGATCATTGATAGAGATCATGTCTGTGCCATTCCCGAGCCGTGGGGAAATACACTTAAGGGTATTGATGCAGCCCGTCCTGTGGACGCTACTACATCCACAACGCCAAGTCCCCAAGATCGTCCCCAAGTCAACCAAGAAGATGGACCAGGAGTAGCCAGCTCCAGAATGAGAGTCTCCGCCGTCATCGCCCCGGAGAGTCCGCCCGAATCCAGCCGGAGTGTCCGGCGCGACTCGGCCGGAGTGTCCGACCTGCCCCAGCCCCAACCTGGCGTGGACATTCAGAAGGCCAGTTCAGACACTACCCGGACACTACCCGGAGTGTCCGACTACCCCGGACTGTCCGGTCCCTCCGACCCGGACTGTCCGGCCCAAGTGATGGGCCTGCGAGCCAACAGCTGGGACATTGGCCCATGTACCCCTCTATTTCGCACCAAACCCTAGTTTTATGCCCAAACTACCCCTGAACTTGTGGCTGGCCTATAAATAGAGCCCCCACCCACTCATGTATCCCTTAGGCATAGATGATAGACTAAATAAACCCCCCCCTTTGTGGAATCTCTAGTTTTGCCTCATCCCCTTCTATCAAAGGGGATCGACTATCGTCACCACCTCGTTGGAGTTTGCATCGCGCCTCCCTCATTGTACAAGGCCTTGGCATCGGTGTCCCTTTGCCAAGACGTCAAGACCCTCTCCAAGGTGTTCTTCCCTCTCCGCTTGGGATTGACGGGAGCATGTTGACCGATCTTTCCTTGCGAGGATTCTATCGGACCGGTGGCCACCGGTGAGAGCAATCGGCCTTGTATCGTGTGTGTTTTGCGTGTGTTCATCATGTTCTTCGCGAGGTGTGCGTCCCCTTCCGCTACCTTCTCCCTTTCCCCTCGCTTTCCCATCGATTTGACCACGAGATCCGTGAAGATCGGGCCACCCTAGAGGTTTGCCCTCATCATCTGGTATCAGCAGCTTTTGGTTGCCACGGATTCCTCATCGATTTGGTCTTTTTCCCCATAAATTCGAAAATTCCACCAAAAATAGCCCCAATTCGTGTTTTGGACCGATCTATGATTTGAGTGCGTTTTGGTAGGTTTTGATCCGTGGATTACTTGCTAAACTTGTTGATCTACCTTCCCCTGTGTTCCCATGGCTTAATTCCTTGTTTTCCCCCATCAATTTGTGGTTTTGGTTCGAGTTTTTCCGCCAAAACTCGTCCCGTTCGTGCTCTGGAACTTCTGGATCGACCGGACCCGGACTGTCCGGCCAAAACAGACCAGAGTATCCGCCCCACCGGAGTATCCGGCATAAATTGACCGGAATCTCCGCCCCGGCGGACTGTCCGGCCTACGCGCACCGGACTGTCCGCCCCCTGCTGACAGAAAAATCTGCTTCACGGTTTTGAGCATAACTTTTGCATACGAAATCGGATTTTGGTGTTCTTTAGCTCGTTTTGAAGAAGAGAAGGAGCTCTACATCATCATATCCGTGGTTCATGCTATCTACTCCATCCAAATTCCGTGAGCAAGGCGGAATCCACCAATAAAGGGTGAAGATTGGCGACAAAAGGTATAAAAATTCCGCGACTTCTCCCCACTTGCATCCCTTTGTGAGCTACACTATCTTTGCGTTCAACAAACACCTATTGAGACTAGTTCCTCCTATGATTGCTTGGGCTGTGCACATTTGATACTTGTACAATTCCGATCAAAAGTTGTGAGCGCGCTATCTCATATAGTTATCTTGTATAGTTGTTGGCACAAAGAAGAGGCAAGTGAAAAATAAAAGAAAAAGAGAAAAAAAAGAGAAAAAGAGAAAAAGAAGAAAAAGAAAGAAAGAAACAAGTGCCTCATAGAATAGGAAGCGCAAGCTCGATGAACATCAAATAGGTGGTACTTATTGTGCATATCTTGTAGCCCACCAATTTAGTGCAATCGAACTAGCGTCACTCCTTGCACTTGTGCGACATGAGCTTATAGTCTTCGCTAGGTAATCATTTGGTTCTTAGCTCACTTTCTCCGTCGCACAAGTCCCATTTATCCCACCGTGTGTGTTTCCTTGTATATAATTCCTATCTTGTGGATTGACTTGTTTTGCTTTGTGATCATTGTGGTTCTTTACTTGCCATTACAATATCTTGATTTCGGATTGTTCTTGGACACGCCACTTTCCATACCTATCCACCATAAGCTTTGTGTGTGTGTTTTCTAGTGGTTAGTTGGTTTGGTGTTCCGCGTGAACTTCACTTTGCTTGGTTTTGATTGCTCTCAAGTGTTGCCACTTGCACGATACTATCTTCCAAGGTAAAGTAAGGTTCGACGTTGCATCCCTAACCCCCTACCACTTCCATATACACCACTTGGTCTTGTGAATCATGTCTAGGAACTCCGGACCCAAGGATGATATCTATGAAGAATCCACGATGAGCCACCATGCCTACGCCTCCACAAGCATGGATGACATGATGGAGCACTACACCGACAATGGCTCCACATGCTTGGGTGATATGGAGTTTTACAACAACAATAACTCCCCAAGCATGGAAGACTTCAAGAACGACAACGACAAGCTCCTCAAGTCGCATCGACCAAGAGGGAGCCTCTACCTCGAGAGCGCCAAGGTCCACCATCACATGTACAAGTTCGAAAGCAGCCTCAACAACTTCAAGAGCGACATGGACAACAACTTCACCAAAACCATGAGCATGATGGCCAAGACTAATGATGCTTTGCGCTCATTACAACGCCTCACCAAGAAGAGTGCCAAGGACAAGGAGCATCGTCGCGAGCATCATGTGGATGACCAAGTGCGCCATCTACATCAACCTTTGGCAAGACACACCAATGACCTCTGTCGACACCATCATAAGGCACCTTCAACTACTCGTGCCACCACCAAAAGGGCACCAAGAGCAAGCTCTCCACCACGCCATCAAGCTTCACGCCAAGAGTCTACAATTCAAGATGGAGGAAGCCAAGGCCACATATGTGATGAAGTCGATCCGAGCACCGCTCTCGACAACAACATGAGCCTACTTCCACCACTACCACAAGATGGCGACGACAAGGTCAAGAATGGTGAGCATGGGACTTTCCCTTCACCAAAGGAGGCGCAAGGAGTTGAGAGGAACGATCCTACCCCCATATGCTTGAGTGATGATGTGGTACCAATCCCATGTGACTATGAGAGCCACTTAGCCCACTTGAGTGAAAACAAGAGTGAGATGAGTGACTCCACCATACGTGAGATTGAGTGCTTCCACTTGGAGGGCATGAGTGATACACCGAGTGAGTTGAGAGTGGTAGTTGATAGGTCATGGGAGACCACTTTCATTGCTAACAACTTACCCTCTACCTCTAGTGTGTTTCCTCATGATGTGCTAGGTTCCATGGATCAAGAAGCACCAAGCTTGGAGATGATGATGCCTCCAACCAAGAAGATGTACATGGTGGATGAAGATGATGCCATCCCCATACAAGAAGAAGAAGTCGCCCACATGGAGGCCAACACTACCACAACACCCACTTCATATGAGAGGTATGAACAAGGTAAAAATAAGGGTGTTGATGATGCCATGATCCCACTAGTGGACATGAGGACTTGTGATGATTGGCATGCTATGGATGATGTTTCTGATATCGCATATGACTCATTGGTATTTCCATGTGATACTTTGCCTTTGCATAATGTTGAGCATGTGAAATTATTTGATTGTGATGATGTTGCCATAGACATGCCATGCTCTAAACATTACGTTGATGATATCATTGCTTGCACTTTCTTGAACAATTGCTCTTTCCAATGTTTTGCTTGCAATGATGTTACCAATGGTACCCCTCGAACCATGCTTTGTTATGAATGTTTTACTATCTCTCCCGTTGCTTGCAATAAGTTGAATAATTGCTCTTTCACTTGTTTTGCTTGCAACAATAATTATCATATGGTTCATATTGAGATGGCCCCCATAGCTTTCTCAAATTTTGGAGATTTTGGTAAATGCCATGATAAGCATGTTCACCACTTGCATATTCACCATGCATATATTTCATACTTGATTGACACTCATGGTGATGTGCATAAGAAGAGATACGTCATGATGGATGATGTGTTTCTCTACCATGCACACACGTTCTTCCTTTTGTGCTTGATATGTTTAGGTACCCGCAAGAGAATGTCAACCTCGGTTGAGCACGAGTTGACAAAAAGAGCTCTAGAGAGCATCCACCACGTGAGTTCAAGATCGAACCCAGCTCTGATACCTTTTGCATGCTTTGCATCTTTCATGTTGACAAATTGCTCTTTCCTATGGTTTGATTGCAAGCATGTTGATGGTATTCTTTCACCTTGTGACAATCATGTCTCGTTGCTATTGGATATTGATGCTTGGTGTGTTGCCACAAAAATGTTGAACAATTTCTCTTTCCGATGTTTTTGTGCAACCATAATGCCATTTTGAGCATGAATTGTCATGAGAGCTTCCAAGTCTCTCGTATTGTTGTTGCAACAAACATAAAGACCACTTGCTCTTTCATTTGGTTTGTTTGCAAACATGTTGCTTGTGTTTCCGCTTGCGATACTCATACCCCCATGATTTTGGCTTTTGATGATATGTGTATGGCATCCAATATATTGAACAATTGTTCTTTCCAATGGTTGGTTTGCACACATAATGATGTTGCTTTGGATATTCTTCCTCATGTGTTTTTGCCGAATTCTCCTAGCTTTGCATCAAAGATGTTGATCAATATTTTAGTCAATTGCTTTGAGTGCCACACTAAGATGTTATATGGAGTTTTTGAGTTCCCACATTTGGATGATGTTCAAGCAACTTTCAGGCACTTTGACCTTGCATACGCATTTCGTTTGCGATACTTGAGTTGTGCTAATAGTGTTGTGAACAAGAATGGACATGCCACAAATGACATGCTCCTCTATCACACACAAACATATGTTGCTTGGTCTTTGTTGTATGAAGGTACAATTGCATACGCATCAACCTCTATGGACAAAGAGTTGACAAGACGAATCGAAGAGAGTTACCTAGGGCTACCCTTCAATGAGCTATCTCTACATTATAAGGTGACTTCCTTCTACTTGAGGACTCATGCTATATTCTTCATGAATTGGCTACTCTTTGAGTGTTGCTTCGCTTTTGTTGTGAGCTTTGTAGGCTTCATGGAAGGTGAAGGAATATTGAAGAGTTGCCACATCAAGCTTCTCAAGGACGACTATATGGTGAACCCCAGGATCAAGAAGGTCTCTCGACATCATCTTCCTAGGATGAGCATGGAGAGTCGAGGACGACTCTTTTTGAAGGGGGGGAGCTGATGCAGCCCGTCCTGCGGACGCTACTACATCCACAACGCCAAGTCCCCAAGATCATCCCCAAGTCAACCAAGAAGATGGACCAGGAGTAGCCAGCTCCAGAACGAGAGTCTCCGCCGTCATCGCCCCGGAGAGTCCGCCTGAATCCAGCCGGAGTGTCCGGCGCAGCCGGAGTGTCCGGCGCGACTCGACCGGAGTGTCCAGCCTGCCCCAGCCCCAACCTGGCATGGACATTCAGAAGGCCAGTTCGGACACTACCCGGACACTACCCGGAGTGTCCGGCTACCCCGGACTGTCCGGTCCCTCCGACCCGGACTGTCCGGCCCAAGTGATGGGCCTGCGAGCCAACAGCTGGGCCCTTAGCCCATGTACCCCTCTATTTCGCACCAAACCCTAGTTTTATGCCCAAACTACCCCTGAACTTGTGGCTGGCCTATAAATAGAGCCCCCACCCACTCATGTATCCCTTAGGCATAGATGATAGACTAAATAAACCCCCCCTTTGTGGAATCTCTAGTTTTGCCTCATCCCCTTCTATCAAAGGGGATCGACTATCGTCACCACCTCGTTGGAGTTTGCATCGCGCCTCCCTCGTTGTACAAGGCCTTGGCATCGGTGTCTCTTTGCCAAGACATCAAGACCCTCTCCAAGGTGTTCTTCCCTCTCCGCTTGGGATTGACGGGAGCACGTTGACCGATCTTTCCTTGCGAGGATTCTATCGGACCGGTGGCCACCGGTGAGAGCAATCGGCCTTGTATCATGTGTGTTTTGCGTGTGTTCATCGTGTTCTTCGCGAGGTGTGCGTCCGCTTCCGCTACCTTCTCCCTTTCCCCTCGCTTTCCCATCAATTTGACCACGAGATCCGTGAAGATCGGGCCACCCTAGAGGTTTGCCCTCATCAGGTATGATGAGCCAGAGATCCTCTGTAAGTTGGAATCACCATATGAAAGAGAAAAGGAAACCGGAAAAGTTCCGTGAGAGAACCGGAATCGTTCCGGGAAAAGTTCCGAAGTCATTCAGAGGAAATCAAAAGGGAACCGAAAGGTGTTTCGGGTCAAATTAGATTTTGTAATATGTATTTACATATTAATTAATGTAATTAATATTAAATATAATGTTAAAATCTAATTTGAAGGGGTATTCCATTAATGGGCCAAACTTCCTAGGGAAAAAGGGCCCATTAGGGAAAACCGAAGGAGGGAAGGGCCAAGGCCCAGGCGCCTCAAGGGGGCCCACCCGGCCAGCCTAGGGCTGTGCGTGGGTGGGAGCCACCCCTGGCCGGCTGGCCCATGAGGCCCATGGCGCCTCCCCCCTCTCTCCCTTGTTTAGTCCCACATGGGAAACCCAAAGGGGAGGGCACACCCCCTCCCCCTATATAAAGGGGCGCCCATGGGTGGGAATAAACACACCAATATTTGGAGAAGTCCTTTGGTTGACTTTCTCCTTCCCTCTCTCTCGTCTCCATGCGTTGGTACGGTCCCAAGTAAGGACTGTCCGAGCATGAGACACCGCACCTGCAGCACGCAGTTGCGCTGCAGGGATTCCATGTCGGAGATCTACTTCCGCACTCCCGGCAGGGATCAAGGAGTCGGAGGTCGTCATCGTACACCGTATGTGTACGAAACCAAGAGGGGCCTCGCTTGAGGCACCTTGAATGTCGTGAGCTGGAGCTGCTACACGATGAAGAAGGAGCAAGGGGTGACCTGCGAGGAGCATCGCGACCTTGAGGTCGTCTATGGCTTCGACTAGTTCAACCACGTTCCCCTCGAAACGTTAACCGCGTACGGTCTACAAGGGTATGTATTCTATACGCTTCGACCGTTACTGCATTACTACATAGATAGATCTTGGGCATTAGGAGGTTCCAACGTAGGAAATTTTTTGTTTTCTGCTGCGGATCCCCCATCACAAATGTCTCAAATCACTAATGGCCTGAGATACCTCCTATTTGGCCGAGTTATAATGTCTGAAATACTAAGTAGTCATAACATAGCTCACTTTATAAATACACTATATATGCTTTTACATTTAATTAGAGAATGGTGGCACAAAAATCTATGGGGATTTCGGAGATATGTGTATTTGTCATCGATGATCCTTTATAAGAATAGATAAATTCACAAATCAGAGTGGCAATATGAGTATACCATGATCTTCTTAAATTGATTACACGGTTTTTAGTACAGTGAGTCGCCCATCATTGCGACAAAGTGAGCAGATTTGATTCCCACAAAGCCACCTAGAAATACAACATTGGTGAAAACCATGATTGCACCGTATAAGATGAAGCACTTCTATAAATACGATATTACGAGTTTGCTTCATGTAAATCGAGACATCATGCACTTCTCATAAGTAGGTGTGTTCCTGGTCTCACAAACCCGCATGATGGTACACTAGGATATGAGAAGATCATGAACGACCTTGATAGCGAAACTGTAGAAAAATTCAAGGGATTCAACGCTCGCTAGAGTGGTGATCTTTTATACGACCTCTTCTCATACGATGAATTATTTTCCGCTTGGAAGAACTTGAGATTTGCCACATCGACTTAAGCACCATACAAAGTTTGCGTTGGTAGGTTTACTCGTTCTTAGTGTGCTGAGATTAAGTAATCAATGGTAGATATGAGATACCCGGTGTTGTCCATGATAAAGCTCTTTGTGATGACATGTTGAAGGTACCTAGTTTTGGAGTTGATTTCGCACTCAAGACGTACAACGATGCTAATTGGATGTTCTCCACTTGTCGGTTCATCTTCGCTTGTCCTCGTGTTCTCACGGAACCATAAATTCTTGCTTCTAAATTTGATGCTACGGATTAGAGTGGCCAACTTTGGGTCGTGGCTATCGTAGTAAGCCATTGCCAATGATCACGATAGAGAGTGGGAGGGATAGGGAGAGCATGTGTGTATGATGATCAATTGTCATACTATATGGATACGAGATTGCTAATTTTTTATGCTATAATAAAATTAAGAGGGCATTTCTTATTTTGCACTAGATTAATATATGCTTCCCCATTTGGCACAGGATTTTTCTTCCCTATTTGAAACAGGGTCTCAGTTTTGTCCCAAATATGATAGTGTTGTCCATTTTGACCATTTATTATGTTAAATGACACATGAAAATACATGGAGACATATAATACCTATAAAATCTCTTGGAAATTGTACTACGATTCAGCGATGATCGGCATAAGAATGCAAAGGGCCAAGTCAAGGTCTCTCAATCTCTTTTTCTGCTACCTATTATCTTCTCCCTTTTATCAAGATGTTGTTTCTTGGGAATATTGGTTATATAGAGGGAGGCCATGAAGTATGGACTCAGTTTATTAGATACACAGAGTAATACAAGAAAAATGTGTCATCAGTACAATCAAAATAAACACTTTCAAAGAAATCCACATTGATGCTTCATACTGTATATTGACAATACTTGGCTATATACAAACAACAAAGTAAAAAAAGAGACCCCTATGGTTTCATAGTAAGAAAACATAGTACAAAGACCGGATTGAACAATTTTGTTTAAGAACACCTTGTACTGACAGAGAATCGTCAGTTACTATTCATGGGTCATCCTAAATTATTGTTTTCGTCTTATCATAAGTACAAGGACTAGATTGCATAATTATTTTAGGACACCTAATAGTAAGGAGAAGCTACCTTTACTATTTATGGGTCATCCTAAATTAGTCGTTCCAACTTATCACTTTACAAAAAATAGAAAGTGGTGTAAAAAAATATTTAAAGAATATAATGTGGGGTAAAAACTAATACAATATCATACTATGGCGTCAAATGTGTCTTCTTAAAGTGCTGTAGACACTTTCGAAAGCATAGGGATGGAATAATGGCTGGTACGTGGAAGGCACACAGATCAAAACCCACCCAACGGTCGGTTGCTCGCCCCATTGACACAAATAATTGACATGCAAAGAGAAATTTAGGTTATATATATACGTAAATTACTGAATATACATCAAAGATAAAAAGGGAAGAAAATACCTTTTCTTTTCTTTTGAGGCCACCAACTCTCGTAGGTCAATTATTGATACGTTTGTCATCCTTAGTTGGATGTGTACTCACTTATTCAGGCTGTCAATCAGATTTGTCAGTGTCAGCCTTGATCGATGATGTACTCGTTCCTTGATGGGTTGGGATGGTGCGGTGTTGCGGTGGCCACATACAAAGGTAGAGGTTGGAGGAGTGACTCCCTAGGTTGGGCGTTTGCAGTGGTGGTTGTTGTTGCCTCCACAGATCTAATGAGGAGAGTAACAACAGTAGCTATGCATTCAGAATGGGTAGAGTGGAAGAACTCCTAGGGACATGTCATTATGACGTGAGCAACGTACTACGATGGTGATAACTGCTAACTAGATTTAGGGTTTCCGTTTGGGCTGCTCGAGGATTGGGCTAATAAATTATACGGTGTACACAAAGGCTTATGGTACTACCATGTGGGGCCCATGTTTCGTACATATATATATATATATATATATATATATATATATATATATATATATATATATATATCCAGCGGATATCCATGCATGTTTCGTATGGATACAAAGATAGTGTTGTTTTCATTCCGATCGGTATAAAAAAATCTTGCAAACATTGGGGTCTTCTATCTTCCATACAACCTAGCGGTGCTCTCATAGTTGCATGATTCTATCACCTTATTTAACTTGGAAATATTTTCACTACATTCTGTTAATCCATATCTTAAAGATTTCAATATGAAAGTAATGTCATGAGAACAGTTTTTTTATTGACTAGTGTATCAAGCACTATAGTCCTTCGTTTGAGTAATTAAGTTCTCATTACCTCAAAGAAAACAAAAGTCGTTGTGTAGAATGACTAATGATTTGATGCCATTGCATCAAAAGTAAAATTCTTCGATTAGGCGATTTATTTAGAATATCTTTGACAACTAATGATAAATATCATGTTTCAAGCTTTACAACTCTATAGTTACTTGTTGATACACCAGCCCTACTTATTCTCTCTTACCTAACTACGAACTTGGATACATGACTAGGAGGATTGAAAGCCAT
Source organism: Avena eriantha (assembly GCA_910589775.1). Lineage (NCBI taxonomy): Eukaryota > Viridiplantae > Streptophyta > Magnoliopsida > Poales > Poaceae > Avena > Avena eriantha. Next base: position 10,963,132 of record OU342743.1, read on the forward strand.
TGAACATCATACAGCTAGCTCTGAGCATATGATCTTGAGGCCTCACATAGCCACCAAGATCCACATGCTAATATCAAGTACAATATGACTAGTGATGCTGGAAGCACAATTGTGTCATATAACAAGAAAGAGGATGAGGAAGCTCCACAAGGAGGAACTCAAGAGACTGCAATCCTGTTATCGAGTCCCTCGAAGTACATCCCTTTAGAAATAAGGAGAAATGATTTTTACTTGGGAAGAAATTCTGAGATGCCCATTTCGGGTTTTATGCGACACTAATAACCAGTATTAGGTTTATTTGTTATTCGTCAATCCCATTTTAATTACATACAAAATGAGGTATATTCTCATGCTAGTATTCTAGACATGCAGATAATATAGAATCAAAAAATGCATATCAGTTGTAGGGAAAAGAAGTGGTGGGCTTATAGGGAGATATCTCTATGTGCTTCGGTGTTTTCTTGTAGCCCTTTCTTCCTCCTAGGTGTTCATCTTTAAGAAGCAGGAAGGTGCTGGCCTTGTCCACAATTCAGGAATCATCATCCCAGAGCTTCCCTATGGTGGTGCGCTTGGAAGTATCACCGCACGTCAGCACGGGAACGCCCCGAAGGCAAATGTGTGGTTCGAACGTCCACGGTTGGGTCAGATCCCTCTAGGCAGGTTTTGTTGGCAATGGAGGCGTGTAGGATCAACACATCCCTTGCACCGCCTAGCGCATATAGCTTCTTGTGGATCACAAGCTCCAACATACTGTAGTTTGGTTGTTGGATTGATTCGTGCTAGCAACATGGGCTTCACACGAGGGAAAGAGAGAAGGAAGGGAGGGGAGTGGTTGCGAACCAGAGCATTAGATGTGGTCGGAGGAGTTCTTGTGATTAGCGAGGACGATCAGTTGAATCAAAACCTTGTCTTTGGTGGTGGCGTTGGTTGTGCACATGCACTCAAAGAGAGAATTGAGACGGGGCACATTCATGACAACGGAGATGTCAACGATTTTGGTGATACACATGAAGTGTCCATATCTAGACCATCTGTTCAATATTGAACAGTGGGCGTCCTATTTGTCTATCAGAGTAGCGGCCCTTAGGACATTCGTCACAGGAGCATCCCACGCGAGGGAATTGCCACGTCGTATTGCCGAAAACGACCATAGCGCACAATCAGATCGCTCAAATAACTAATGGCCTGAGATACGTCCTATTTGGCTGAGTTGTATTGTCCTAAATACTAAGTAATCGTAACATATTCACTTCATAAATACACTATATATGCATTTACATTTAATTAAAGAATGGTGGCACAAAAATCGTCGATGATCCTTTTAAAGAATAGATAAATTCACAAATTAGAGTGACAATAGTAGTATAACATGATCCTCTTAAACTGATTACATGGTTTCGAGCACAGTGAGCCGCACATCATTGCAACAAAGTGGACATATTTGATTCCCCAAAGCCACCTAGAAATATAGCCTTCGTGGAAAAGATAATTGCACCCTATAAGATGAAGCACATCTATAAATAGTTTCCTAGTAGTGCTAAGATGAAGCTCATCTATAAATACAATATTACGAGTTTGCTTCATGAAATTGAGATAAATCATGCACTTCTCATCAGTAGATGTGGTCCTCGTCTCATACTACCGCATGATGATACACCTGGATATGAGAAGATCATGAACGACCTTGATATCAAAAATGTAGAAAAATTCATGGGATCGTACGCTCGCTAGAGTGGTGATATTTTCTATGACCTCTTCTCGTACTATGAATTGCTTTTCTGCTTGGAAGATTCTGAGATTTCGTCACATCGATTTAAGCAACATACAAAGTTTGTGCTGGTAGGTTTCCTCGTCCTGCAGTGTGCTGAGACTAAGTAATTCGAAGGTGGATATGAGATACCCGGTGTTGTCCATGATCAAGCTCTTTGTCATAACATGTTGAAGGTACCTTGTTTTGGAGTCAAAGTCACACTCAATTCGCACAAAGAAGCCAATTGGTTGTTCTCCACTAGGTTGATCTTCTCTTGTCCTCGTCTCCTCGCGGAACCATAAGTTGTTGCTTCTAAATTTTATGCTACGGATTAGTGTGTCCCACGTTGGCGCGTGGCTGTCATAATAAGCCATTGTTGATCATCACGATAGATAGTGGGAGGGATAGGGAGAGCATATGTGTATGATGATCAATCGGCATACTATATGGACGCATGGTTGATCATTTTCGACGTTGTAATAAAACTAAGAGGGCATTCCTTATTTTGCACTAGATTAATATGTGCTTCTGTATTTGGCCCTGGAATTGTTTTCTTCCCTATTTTTAACTGGGTCTCATTTTTGTCCCAAATATGACAGTGTTGTCCATTTTGACCATTAATGATGTTAAATTAAACCTAAAAAGATATGGCATATAATACCTATACGATATCCTAGCAACTATACTGCGATTCAGCGATCATCGCTATAAGAATGCAAATGGCAAATTTAAGGGCTCTTGATCTCTTTTTCTCCTTCCTATTATCTTCTCCTCTTTACAAGATATCGGTTCTTGGAACCGATTGGTTATAAAGAGGGAGGCCATGAAGTATGCACTCAGTTTATTAGATACACCTAGTGATACAAGAGAAATGCGTCATCACTACAATAAAAATATACACTTTCAAAAGAAATCCACATTGATGCTTCAATCATGTATATTCACCAGACTTGGCGATATACAAACAACAAAGTAAAAAAACAGATCTATGGTTTCATGTTAAAAAACAAAGTACAAAGACGAGATTGAACAATTTTGTTTAAGAACACCTAGTATTAACAGAGAAGCATCCGCTACTATTCATGGGTCATCCTAAAATAGTGGTTCCGTCTTAATTTAAAAAATATATAAAGTGGGGTAAAACTAAAACAATCTCACACTGTGGCGTTAAATGTATCTTCTTAAAATGGTGTAGACACTTTCAAAAGTTTAGGGATGGAATAGTGTTCTGTACGTGGTAGACATAGAAGATCAAAATCCACCCCACGGTCGGTTGCTTGCCCACAAGATTATCCATGGTCAAAATAAATTACCAACATCCAAACACGCTGGATACCCTGGTATACATGGAGCCCCATCGACACAAACAATTGACATGCAAAGAGCAATTTAGGTTATATATATGCATCTATGTAAATTACTGAATATACATCGAAGATCAAAAGGGAAGAAAATTACCTTTTATTTGCTTTTGAGGCCATCGGCTCATGTAGGTCCATTGTCGATACATTTTCCATGCTTAGTTCGATGTGTACTCGCTTATTCGGGTTGTCAATCATATTCGTCTGTGTCGGCCTTGATCGATGATGTACTCGTGGCCTGATGGCACTACTTGGAATAGGCCTACTAGTGATGGGTCTGGAACCACTACAACGATAATGGAGGCGTTCGTCAGTGCTCACCAATCACTCGTAACATGGTACTGCTGACGCATATAGATCTCGTCGATTGGACTGGTAGCACCGACGAACAAACACATTTCCTCTCGTTGATGCTATGTACTCCAGCCGACGAGACGCGTGTCCAGCCGACGAGGGCGGGGGCATCCAGTCGACGAGGCGGGGCTAACCAGCGGCGTGTCGATTAATCTATATATGTCATATGTGCTCTAGTAAGTGACGACTAGAAACTAAACCTATGTGTTAGCAGTAAGCCAATAACCGTGATTGGAAAGCATTTTTACTCAGCAATGACACAATTGTTAAAGGCATGTCTATCAATAGTACAATATCACCGACGATCTATTCCTACAACCTCTGTCATTAATAATTTACCCCTGACGGACAGGATAGGGCCGACACGTCTTTTGTTTCAAATATGTATTGATGGTTGAATTTACAAGCTTGTCACAGCTAGTGTTTATTCAAGGACATAGTATTAATGTTGTCCGTCACTCGCTCTTCTAAAGGAGTGACAGATTCATACGGAGGTCGTATGCAAAATCTAGAGCCCTTTTACCGAGATATGACGTTTTTTTAAATATATCAAAATTCATGTTTTTCAATTTTCCTTATAATTATACCCCATAATATAACTTAATCTCAAAGGAATTATTTTTTTGAAGTTTTTATCATTTTCGGTTATTTTTACAAAACTGAAAAGGCAATCGGGGTGGTAGGATCTGTTTTCGACTTTCTGTAGACATATACACAACATAATCATCACTTTTTGTGGTGCATATAGACATATGCACCACATAATCCCATCCACCCATACTTGCTCGTGGGTCCCATTAAATTTCTATGGCGCACGCAAAAATACGCGCCACAGAAATACATATTTTTGTGGCGCATATGGGTTGCGTGCGCCACAGAATTGCCATATTTCTATGGCGCATGTATTTTTATGCGCCACAGAATTAATTCTATGGATCATGTACTTTTATATACGCCACATAAAGTCTTTCTATTTATAGCTAGTTTCCTAGTAGTGCTAAGGCGAAGCTCATCTATAAATACAATATTACGAGTTTGCTTCATGTAATCAAGACAAATCATGCACTTCTCATAAGTAGGTCTGGTCCTGGTCTCACACGACCGCATGATGGTACACCTAGATATGAGAAGCGCATGAACGACCTTGATAGCCAAAATAGCCAAAATGCAGAACAATTAATGGGATTCTACGCTCTCTAGAGTGGTGATCTTTTCTACGACCTCTAGTCACATGATGACTTCTTTTTTTGGCTTGGAAGACCTTGAGATTTTGCCACATCGACTTAAGTACCATGCAAAGTTTGTGCTGGTAAGTTTCCACGTCTTGTAGTGTGCTAAGATTAAGTAATTCAAAGGTGAATATGAGATACCCGGTGTTGTCCATGATCAAGCTCTTTGTGATGACAGGTTGAAGGTACCTAGTTTTGGACTCGACGTTGCACTGAAGACGGAGAACAAAGCCAATTGGATGTTCTCCACTTGTCGGTTCATATTCGCTTGGCCTCGTGTTCTCTCCGAACCATAAGTTCTTGCTTCTAAATTTGATGTAGTGGATTAGAGTGGCCCAATTTGGGTTTTGGCTATCTGATGCATGTAAAATGCATGCATGAACTTTGTAGTTTGTTAACATGTTTTTCCACATATTTGCATCATATACAATGTTATATCCATGTTTTATATTGATTTTGGGGGATTTACCAATGATCCCCCTTTATTTTGGCTATAACCCGGCAAGGCAGAAAAACCCTGCTTTCAATGTTTTTGATATTTCAGGACCTATACGAAGTCAAATGGACCTAAAGTTTTAGGAGTGCCAATATTTATCCATGAGAAGCTTCTAGAGCACGAGAACCTCACCTGGAGGGCCAGGAGGCCCAAAAGAGACTGGGTGGCGCGCCCAGCCTAGGTGGGTGCGCCACCTATGCTCTTTTCCTCCTCGGTCATCCGATACCCTTGATTCTTTTGCCCACAGAGTTCTCTTGACCTAAAAAACCCTATATAAGGATCCCCGGGGAGTCCTCGAGAGAGAAGCCACCAGAGATGAAAACACCACCAAACAGAGTTAGATCCAGCGAAGATTGGAGGGGGGACTCCGCCGGATCCATCTCCGGGGGGATCTCCACCCTCTCCAATATCTCCAACATCATAACCATGATGACGAGGGAGTAGTACACCTCTAGGCTATGGGTTTGTGGCAGTAGCTTGATCTATTTCTCTCTTGTTCTTCATTGATCTAGTACCATATGAGCTGCCCTACATGATTATGGTCATATTTGTAATTCCTATGTGGTGGATTTTTTGTTCTATGATTTGATATTTGAGATTGGAATCTATTTTTTGCAATATGTGTTGATAGATGCATATCATGTACCCCATTCTAAATTGCTTGTTTTGATCCAACTTATATCCAAAAACTTGTATGGGGAGAAGTGTGTATTAGATGGAGTAGCATGGTGGTAGTGATTGAATTGTGATAAACAATATTCAAGATCTACTTTGGTTTTTACCTTTGTTTTGCTGCCTCACTAGGGACAAAGTGAAATCATGTGTTATAGCTATCATGTGACAGTGTGATAATCTTGTTAGATCAAGGTAGCATATTTATATTTCCAACGGCATGTTATATTACTTAAAACTATACTCTAATTTGTTCTTAATTCAAGATTGCATGGAGTTTCCCTTTCTTGAGGAGTATAAGAGAGATGTATTTCATCTCTATGTTAGAACATGATGCCCATATTGATTTCTTATCAAACACATATATAATTTCCATGAAAATTTATCATTGATGAATTGTTTTGTGATCACTACAACTTAAAAAGAGAGTAGAGAAGTGAACCCATGAACCCCGGACCAATTTTAATCAAAAGAAACACCTTTCCATTGCATCTACTATCTTTTATATTTTCTGCAATTTATTATTTCGAAAATACAAAAATAATTTCTCTACTTGCAATCACTCATAAAAATCCAAAAACAACTCTACTATCTTCCATATCATCTAGTTTGCATTACTTTACTTTATTTACTATTTTTATTTTAGTTTACCTTATATTTTATTTCATATTACTAATACGAAACCTTGTGCTTGACAACCACTTAGTTGAGTTGGGGACACAAGACAAATGATTTTACTTTACAGGTTGCTTGAAGAGGAGAAGACAAAAACCCTTCCATAAATAATTCCCCGAGAGTTCGATATAAACCCTCGAGTCACCCTTGTGGAGAAAAGAAGCTTTCTATAACACTCTGCACTTGGAGTCCTAACAAAAAGTGGCCACGATTGTTGCCATCACTATCGTACTAAGCCATTGCCAATGATCACGATAGAGAGTGGGAGGGATAGGGAGAGCATATGTGTATGATGATCAATTGGCATACTATATGGATGCGAGATTGCTAATTTTTCACGCTATAATAAAATTAAAAGGGAATTCCTTATTTTGTGCTAGATTAATATATGCTTCCCTATTTGGCCCTGGATTTTTTCTTTCCTATTAGAAACCGGGTCTCAGTTTTGTCCCAAATATGATAGTGTTGTCCATTTTGACCATTTATTGTGTTAACTGACGCATGACAAGACATGGAGACATATAATACCTATACGATCTATTGGCAATTGTACTACGATTTAGCGATGATCGACAAAAGAATGCAAAGTGCAAAGTCAAGGGTTCTCGGTCTATTTTTATGCTACCTATTCTCTTATACTTTTTATCAAGATACTGGTTCTTGGGACGATTGGTTATAAAGAGGGAGGCCATGAAGTATGGACTCAGTTTATTAGATACACAGAGTAACACAAGAGAAATGTGTCATCACTACAATAAAAATATTCACTTTCAAATTAATCCTCATTGCTGCTTCATAATGTATACTGACAAGGCTTGGCTATATACAAACAACAAAGTAAAAAAAGAGATCCCCTATCGTTTCACAGTAAAAAAACATAGTACAAAGACCGGATCGAACAATTTTGTTTAAGAACACCATGTACTAACAGAGAATAATCAGTTACTATTCATGGGTCATCCTAAATTAGTGGTTCCGTCTTATCATAAGTACAAGGACTAGATTGCATAATTTTGTTCAAGGACAACTAGTAGTAAGGAGAAGCTGCCTTTACTATTTATGGGTCATCCTAAATTGGTGGTTCCAGCTTATCACTTTATAAAAAAAAATATGAAGTGGGGTAAAAACTGTTTAAAGAATATAATGTGGGGTAAAAACTAATACAATATCACACTATGGCGTTAAATGTGTTTTCTTAAAATGTTGTAGACACTTTCGAAAGCATAGGGATGGAACACTGGCTGGTACATGGAAGGCACAGAAGATCAAAACCCACCCCATAGTCGGTTGCTCGCCCACAAGATTATCCATGGTAGAAACATTACCCACATCCAAACACGCCGGGTACCCTGGTATCCAGCGTGCCCCATTGACACAAAAAGTTTACATGCAAAGAGAAATTTAGGTTATATATATGCATATATGTAAATTATTGAATATACATCAAAGATAAAGAGGGGAGAAAAATACCTTTTACTTTCTTTTGAGCCCACCAACTCCCGTAGGTCAATTCTCGATACGTTTGTCATTCTTATTTGGATGTGTACTCATTTATTCAGGTTGTCAATCAGATTGGTCAGTGTCGGCCTTATCGATGATGTACTCGTTCCTTGATGGGTTGTGTTGGTGCGATGTTGCGGTGGCCACATACAAAGGTAGACGTTGGAGGAATGACTCCCTGGGTTGGGCATTTGTAGTGGCAGTTGTTGTTGCCTCAGCAGATCTAATGGGGAGAGTAACAACAGTGCATTTAGATGGGGTAGAGTGGAAGAATTAGGGGTGTTGCGGTGCAACTCCTAGGGACATGTCATTATGACGTCTGGAAGGTACTAGGATGGTGGTAACTGCTAACTAGATTTAGGGTCTCCCTTTGGGCTATTTGAGGATTGGGCTAATAAATTATATGGTGTACACAAAGGCTTGTGGTACTACCATGTGGGGCCCATGTTTCGTACAGGTAAATATCCAACTGATATCCATGCATGTTTCGTATGGGGACAAAGAGAGTATTGTTTTCATTCTGATCCGCATAAAAAAATCTTGCAAATGTTGGGGTCTTCTATCTTCCATACAACCTAGCGGTGCTCAGACATAGTTGCATGATTCTATCACCTTATTTAACTTGGAAAGATTTCCACTACAATCTGTAAAGCCATATCTTAAAGATTTCAATATGAAAGTAATATCATGAGAAGAGTTTTTATATTGACTAGTGTATCGAGCAGTGTAGTCATTCGTGTGAGTAATTAAATTCTCATTACCTCAAAGAAAACAAAAGTTCTTGTGTAGAATGACTAATGATTTTATTCCATTGCATCAAAGGTAAAATTCTTCCATTATGCAATTTATTAAGAAATTTTTGACAACTAATGATAAATATCGTGTTTCAATATTTACAACTATATAGTTACTTGTTGATACACCAACCCTACTTATTCTCTCTTACCTAACTACGAACTTGGATACATGACTAGGATGATTGTGAGCCATTGAACATCAGACAGTTAGCTCCGAGCATATGATCTTGAGGCCTCACATGGCCACCAAGATCCATATGCTAATATCATGTACAATATGACTAGTGATGCTGGAAGCACAATGGTACCATTGAACAAGAATGAGGACGAGGAAGCTCCACAAGGAGGAACTCAAGAGACTGCAATCCCGGGTATCGAGTCCCTCGAAGTACATCCCTTTAGAAACAAGGAGAAATGATTTCTACTTGGGAGGAAATTATGAGATGCCCATTTTGGGTTTTATGCGACACTTATAACCAGTATTGGGTCTATTTGTTACTCGTCAATCCCATTTCAATTACATAAAAAACGAGGGATATTCTCTTGCTAGCATTCTAGACATGCAGATAATATAGAATCAAAAAATGCATATCAGACGGAGGGAAAAGAAGTGGTGGGCTTATAGGGAGATATCTCTATGTGCTTGGGTGTCGTCTTGTAGCTCTCTCTTCCTCCTAGGTGTTCATTTGTAAGAAGCAAGAAGGTGTCGGCCTTGTCCACAATGCGGGAATCATCATCCCCGAGCTTCCCTATGGTGGTGCGCTTGGAAGTATCACTGCACGACAACATGGGAACGCCCCTACGGCAAATAAGCGGGTCGACCGTCCACGTTTGGGTCGGATCCCTCTAGGCAGGTTTTGTCAGAAATGGAGGCTCGAAGGAGCAACACATCCCTTGCACCGCCTAGCGCATCCATCTTCTTGTAGATCACAAGCTCCAACATACTGTAGTTTGCTTGTTGGATTGATTCGTGCTAGCAACATGGGCTCCAGACGAGGGAAGGAGAGAAGGAAGGGAGGGGGAGTGATTGTGAAGCAGAGCATTAGATGTGGTTGTAGGAGTTCTTGTGATTAGCGAGGAAGATTAGTTGAATCAAAACCTTGTCTTCAGCGGTGGCTTTGGTGGTGCACATGTAGGCGAAGAGAGAATTGAGACTGGGCACGTTCGTGACAACAAAGATGTCGGCAATTTTGGTGATGCACATGAAGCGTCCATATCTGGACCGTCTATTCAAGATTGAACAACGAGCGTCCGATTTGTCTATCAAAGTAGCAGCCCTCGGGACATTCATCCCAGGAGCAGCCCACGCGAGGGAATTACCACATCGGATGGCCGAAAACGACCAGAGCGCACAATCAGATGGCTCAAATAACTAATGGCCTGAGATACGTCCTATTTGGCTGAGTTGTATTGTCCTAAATACTAAGTAATCATAACAGAGCTCACTTCATAAATACACTATACATGCATTTACATTTAATTAGAGAATGGTGGCACAGAAATCTACGGATTTGGGAGATATGTGTATATGTCATCGATGATCCTTTGAAAGAATAGATAAATTCACAAATTAGAGTGATAATAGTAGTATAACATGATCCTCTTAAACTGATTACATGGTTTCGAGTATAGTGAGCCGCACACACTAGTAGTAAAACGCCTAGTGGCGGTGTTCGAAAAAGGCGGTTCGTGGCGTTGAACCCGCATGCCGCTAACCTCGCGCCACTGGTAGGTCCTAGTGGTGGCGTCTTCACTGAACACCACTAGTAGGATTTATATTGGTGGCATTTATTGTAAGCGCCACCATTATTTATCCTAATTGTGGCATTCGTTTTACTTTGAACGCCACAAGTGAGTTTTTGAAAATTAAAAAAAAATCCGATGCATCCAATTGGATATTCACAGACAACAAGATATATTCATAGAAACGGTAGCACATCATTACAGTCAACTACATATAGTAGAGCTAGCTAGCTACATATAGTGTACATTGCACTAGCTACTAGTCCTCATCAGGATTACGGCAATGGCGATGCCATACATTATGGATGCAGCAGGAATCTCGTCATCTGAAGAAGTGCCAAAGTATGTCGAAGTAGGTCATGCGATCTTCATAGAGATAGAAGACCAACTTCTCCTGGGCATCCATCTCATAGGCATCGACCATCTCAGTCCACCTCGGACCACTGAAAAAGGTGCGGTTTGCCTCGTTCGTGACTTGGACCGTGTAGGTCGGTCCAGGTTGCTTCAGAGACATTATATCGACCTAAAACTGTCCCTGCTTCTAGTCGAAATGGTCTAGGAAATCACGTCTAAACTTGCAGGGTATGTTCCACATACAGAATCATAAGAAAGCAACAATTAGCACGTAATTTAATTGTATGGTATATATAGTTAGATTGCTTGAGAATGGACATACCATACTAACTTTGCAGTCATAAGGGATCACTATGACAACCTTCTTATTCTTGCACTCTTGGTAACCATAATGCTCACGCCGATCATCATTTATATTATACCTATATATGATCATGCAAACTTAATTATATAACCATTTTAACTTAATTAGCATCATAAGTAGCACAATATATCAACGTAACACATAAGTAAGATTAGCTAGCATCATATATAAGTAGTACAATAGTAGCATGATAAGTCTATATAGGTAGTACGATAGGTAGCGTACGACCGTCACATGAGAATATCCTAAACTCGAGTAGACCCAGTGTCAGTGACGTCGTCATCATCCGAGCGGTCCTAGAAAGAGGATGACAAGCTGTAAGAGTCATCCTGAGGGGCCGGACTGACCCTGCTGCTGCGTGCCGGAGGGGCCGGCCTCTCCCTGCCCGCACTGCTGCTAGCTCTCACTAAGGATCTCGTACTGGACCGCCATCACCTGGGGATCCAGTAGGAGATCCCTGACCAAGGGGTCATCCTCCTAGCGACGGTGGCGCGCCAGCTGCCTCTCTGCCTGTCGTTCCTCCCTCTCCTCGGCCCTCGTGGCGATCGTCATGCCATCTGGCACTAACATATGCGCCACACGATGCTTAGCCTCGAAGTTGAGGACCGCTCTCGCCCCAAAGTGCTAGACTGCGGCGCAGTCCTAGGCGCGGGCCGCCTGCCATGGGCATCTGAAAGTACCTAGCTAGATCTTCCTGCTATCCACTGTGATCTAAGCTGCCCAAGTCGGGGTCCTCGTGGGTTTTCAGTGAACACCACGAAACTTTGGCTCCGACTCCGACATGATACGAATTAAGTAGTTAAATAGCAACATTTCATACAATTGTTAGTCAACATATAAGAAATAAATATATATATGTATATTTGCTACATGTATCCCTAAAATTATCTAGATTTTCTCCCCCTAAAATCATGTACATTTGCTACTATATACAAACTCTACACTATATACTAAATCTAACATTCCTATATCTAGAAATTGAGCCCAAATTTAATATCTCTAAAGAATCTACAATCATCTACACTATATACTAAATCTCATTTGCTACTATATACTAAATCTACATGAATATATATAGTACATTTGCTAAAATCTACACTAAATTGTCTAAAATAATCTACATTAAATCATCTAAAATCATCTACACAAAACCATTAAAATCATCTACACTAAACCATCTAAAATCATGTACACTGAATCATCTAAAATCGTCTACACTAAAACAAATAAAAAGGGGGAGAGAGGGGCTCACCGGCGGTGGCTCCAGTTGGTGGCTTTTGCAAACTCCGAACGCCACCCCTAAATTTGGCCTGGTTCCACCTATTGATCCGCTTTAGTAGTGGCGTCCAGAGTACGCTGAACGCCACGGCTAAGCTCTAGTAGTGGCATTCGGTATATTCGAGACGCCACTACTATGTTGGCCTCATAGCAACGACTTCTTGTTTCTGGGGCACACCCCTGGTAAAATGACTACTATAGCCATTTTCCTATTAGTGACATCATTGCGACAAAGTGGACAGATTTGATTCCCCCAAAGCCACCTAGAAATATAGCCATGGTGGAAAAGATGATTGCACCCTATAAGATGAAGCACATCTATAAATAAAATATTACGAGTTTGCTTCATGTAATCGAGAAAAATCATGCACTTCCCATCAGTAGATGTGGTCATGGTCTCATACTACCGGATGATGATACACCTGGATATGAGAAGGTCATGAACGACCTTGATATCGAAACTGTAGAACAATTCATGGGATCGTACGCTCGCTAGAGTGGTGCTCTTTTCTACGACCTCTTCTCGTACTATGAATTTCTTTTCTGCTTGGAAGACCTTGAGATTTTGGCATACCGACTTAAGCACCATACAAAGTTTGCGCTGGCAGGTTTCCTCGTCCTGCAGTGTGCTGAGATTAAGTAATTCGAAGGTGGATATGAGATACCTGGTGTTGTCCATGATCAAGCTCTTTGTGATGACATGTTGAAGGTACATGGTTTTGGAGTCAAAGTCACACTCAACACGCACAAAGAAACCAATTGGATGTTCTCCACTTGCAGGTTCACCTCACTTGTCCTCGCCTCCTCGCGAAACCATAAGTTGTTGCTTCTAAATTTGATGCTACAGATTAGTGTGTCCCACGTCGGATCGTGGATGTCATAGTAAGCCATTGTTGATCATCACGATCGATAATGGGAGGGATAGGGAGAGCATATGTGTATCATGATCAATCGGCATACTATATGGACGTGGGATTGATCATTTTTGACGCTGTAATAAAACTAAGAGGGCATTCCTTATTTTGCACTAGATTAATCAATATGTGCTTCCCTATTTGGCCCTAGAATTGTTTTCTTCTCTATTTGAAACTGATTCTCAGTTTGTCCCAAATATGACCGTGTTGTACATTTGATTATTAATGGGGTTAAATGATGCCTGAAAAGTCATGGAGACATATAATACCTATACGATCTCCTGACAACTGTACTGCGATTCAGAGATCATCGCCATAAGAATGCAAAGGGCATAGTTAAGGGCTCTCGGTCTCTTTTTCTCCTTCCTATTCTCTTCTCCTTTTTACCAAGATACCGATTATTGGGATGATTGGTTATAAAGAGGGAGGGCACGAAGTATGGACTCAGTTTATTAGATACAGAGTGATACAAGAGAAATGTGCCATCACTATAATAAAAATATACACTTTCAATAAAATCCACATTGATGCTTCAACATGTATATTCACAAGACTTGGCTATATACAAACAACAAAGTAAAAAAACAGATCTATGGTTTCACGGTAAAAAAACCAAGTACAAAGACTAGATTGAACAATTTTGTTTATGAACACCTAGTATTAACATAGAAGCATCCGTTACTATTCATGGGGGTCATCCTAAAATAGTAGTTCCGTGTTATCATTTTCAAAAAATATAAAGTGGGCTTAAACTAAACCAATATCACACTATGGCGTTAAAATGTGTCTTCTTAAAATGGTGTAGGCACTTTCGAAAGTTTAGGGGTGGAATAGTGTTATGTACATGGCAGACGCAGAAGATCAAAATCCACCCCACGGTCAGTTGCTCGTCCACAAGATTATCCATAGTCAAAATAAATTACCCACATCCAAACACTGTTGGATACCCTGGTATCCATGGAGCCCATCGACCCAAACAACTAAACAACTGACATGCAAAGAGCAATTTAGTATATATATATATATATATATATATATATATATATATATATATATATATACACTAAATAGGGTCAGACTATTCTATCATTATTTATAGAATAATATTCTATACATGTCTGTTTTATATAGAACGGGATGTGTTCCGGATTATAGAGGAAAAAAGAACCGACCACATCCGACCGGGCCCACCCAGCCCTTCTTCTCCACTTCTTACAACAACCACCGCACGCCGGCTGGAGGCGCCTCCGCCCGAAGCCCCGTCGGGTTGCTTTCGAGTCCTCAGCACCGCTCTCGCTCGACGCGCTCTTCCTGGCCGACGAGCGTGTCCCGGCGGCCGCGCGCATGCCTCACGTCACTCCCAAGATGTCGTCCACATATGGTTGCACTTCCTCTCCTCGTTCCTCCCTCGTCGGCGACGGCCGGCTAGTGGCGGAGTGCTACCGCACCTGCTGTTAGTCCTCGCGTGTGCCGTGGTTCTTGTGGAGCGCTTTCTCGCGATGCTTGTCCTATTCCCCCTACCGCTGCTGCCCACTTCTCTCCCCTTCTTGCTCATCGCGTTCTAATTTGCAAGTTGTTTGCCTCCGATATGTTCAACGAAGGATCCTAACAGCCAGGGCCGGTCCTGAGATTTCGGGGTTCCGGGGCGAAACCAAAATTTTGGGCTCCTTAGTATAATTTTTTTTAATATGAGATAATGAAAAATAAATATTTTAAGTACACTTTTAACTATAATATTCATATAAAAATAAGAATGTTTACATGATACCTTAAATTTCCTCCGGAAATTTTTAGAAGCAAAGTCTATGACGATGGAATCAATATAAATCTCATCCACTAACTTTTTCTCGATGCATAGACTTGCCAAACCATTTAATCTCTACTGAGACATTGAAGATCTTAAATAGTTCTTCAATAATTTCAACTTTGAAAAACTTCTTTCAGTTGATGCAACAGTCATGGGCATAATAAATAAGATCCAAGCGATAGAAATATTAGGATAACATTCCGTTTCTTTGACAAACTCAAAAAGCTCCATAGCAGATATTGATGTATTTGGAAAAGTGAACTTCATAACACTTAAGTATGAAAAGATCCTCTCTGTGATTCTATTAATTTCTTTTCTTGTTGTCTTTTTTTTTCTGAGCGCTAGATTTGGATGCCATAATCAGTTAAATTGGGACTCTGGGAGCAAGAACAATCAGATTGATTAATATACTAGTCTAGTCACTACTAAGCAGCACTGCTGCAGCAGGGGTACTAAGCTACCGAAAGAAAAAAGCATGTCTAGTCATCTGATTGTGGTTTTGTACCTGGTGGCTGGTGCTTGCTTTGCTTATGCTTGGTGAGGCCTGGCGCGGGAGTTGGGAGTTGGGAGTTGGGACGGAGGGCCTGGCGATGCGCACAGCTGAGCAGGATCGCCTTCGCAAATCGCACAGTTTCGCTTGATCGCTTCCTGCTTCCAGTCCAGCCTGATCGCTTCGCCTTCGCAGTTCGCGTGATCGCGTCGCCGTCGCGTCTGGCTCCCGACCTCCCGTCCTGATCCGATCCAGCAGGCAGGGAACTACCGACTACCATACGAAGCGGAAGCGACGGGCGGGATAGGGAGTCGGGGGAAATGAAGCGACGGCGCGCCGATCGATCGGGAGTTGAGCGGTTCCTGTGCGCATGTTGTCCACCAGCCCAACTTTTTTTACAATGTATATTATGTCTAAATTTTTTGGGCCCCTAGATTTTTTGGGCCCGGGGCGGCTGCCCCGCTAGTCCTCCCTAGGACTGGCCCTGGATGAAAGCATTAACAGTACTGCATGGCCTCTGGTAAGAGAATTTCAAAGCAAATCAAGCTACGGCGATTGAATGAATTGTATTGCATGGCCTCTGGTAAGAGAATTAACCGTGAAAAATCTTCAATCTTCTTTAGCAAGGGGTGTTCGGCTGGAGTGAGGAATGGGGTGAAAGGAATTCTCCATGTTACCAATGAGTCTCTTAATGAGAAGTATTTGGGATTGCCGTCTCATGTTGGTCATTCAAAAAATGAAGCTTTTAAATATTTGAAAGACAGGGTTTGGAAGAAGATCCAGGGTGGATTGAACAAATTATGTCAGCTGAGGGTAAGGATGTCCTCATCAAGTCAGTGGCGCAATTGGTCATGGTCTTTGCAATGTCTTGCTTAAAGTTGCCTCGGGGCCTATGTGAGCACGTAAACCAAATGATCCAAAAGTTTTGGTGGGGTAGCAAAGATGGTTCTAGAAAACCAGCTTGGGTTTATTGGCATGTGATGATTCAACCAAAATACATGGGTGGTCTGGGTTTTCGCGATCTTGAGCTGTTTAATCTAGCTATGCTGGCTTGTCAGGCATGGCATATATTGCATGATCCTCTGTCTCTAAGTGCAAGGCTTTTGAAAGCCATCTATTTTCTGAATTATGATTTTATAGATGCACAACTGGGGAGCTCTCCTTCCCAAGTATGGCGCGCAATCCATGAGGGGAAGGGTATACTACAGCAGGGTCTCATTAAGCGAATCGGTGATGGCAAGAAGACCTTGATATGGGAACAAAACTGGATACCTAGAACGGAATTTCTGGGGCCGATTACAAGCCAAGGTGACTGTGAACTTGTTAAAGTCTCGGAGCTGATTGATCATACTAGTTCTTCTTGGAGGGAGGATGTTCTAAACACGCATTTTTTGCCTATGGATGTACATGAAATTATGAAGATTCCCTTGATCTCGGTCAGCCAGGATGATAGGTGGGCTTGGAGTTGTGAGAGGAATGGGTACTTTACAGTACGGTCTACTTATCGTATGTTGATTACTACAAAAAATAAGAGAGAAGACTGGCTTGACCACCGGGCTGCATCCTCAACCACGGCAGATGATTCCAAGAACTAGACTATGTTATGGAAAATAAAAGTTCCTTCCAAGATTAGAGTTTTTGCGTGGAGACTGGCGCATAATAGCCTTTCGGCTGCTGGTGTTCTACACTCAAGAAACATGGCTCTTAGGTCCGACTGTCAGATTTGCAAAGCTACCTCTGACTCCTGGAGAAATTCTCTACTAGATTGCAACATGGCCAGATGTGTTTGGGCTCTTGTTGATGAGGATATTACAGAGCATATGACAATGAACACATGTTCAGTAGCTAAGCAGTGGCTTTTTGCTATGAGTGGCTCTATGGATCATTCCAAGTTTACAAAGATGCTAGTTACATTGTGGGCTGTTTGGATGGCTCGCCGGAAGGCAATACATGAGGGTGTGTTCCAAAGTCCTATCAGCACACATGACTTTGTGTTGCGTTTCCTGGCAGAGTTGGGTCAAGTTACCCTGACACCTCAAAGAAGGACGTTTGGTTCGGTAACTCGTGTTGGCAAATGGATGCGCCCACCATCAGGCATAGTCAAACTGAATGTTGACGGGGCGGTGGCTCGGAATGAGGATCATGAAGCCATTAGTGCAATTGCTAGGGATGCTTCAGGTTTATTCCTGGGTGCGCCGACGAGAACGATTAAAGGCATATCTCACCCTGCTACTTTGGAAACAATGGCATGTGCTGAAGCTCTCTCTCTCTCTCTCTCTCTCTCTCTCTCTCTCTCTCTCTCTCTCTCTCTCTCTCTCTCTCTCTCTCTCTCCGCATTCTGTTCAAGATCTCGGAGCGCTCGAAGCTGTTCCAGTCTGTTTCCTTTCATCGTGAAGGTAGGGATAGTAATGGTGATGCTCATACTTTAGCTAGAGATTCTATTTCTCAGAATTTTGGGCGTTGTTTGTGGCTGATAAACCCACCAGATATTGTACCTTTGTTTGCCCTCGAATAAAGACCCTATCTTACGCTAAAAAATATATATATGCATGTTGCTATACATAGGCACAAGAACTTTATATACACAGTACACTTATTGGATTCCTTTCTGCCTGAGTTGACTTGATATCGTATATTTTTTAAAGATTAACAAAAATAATCCATCGGAGGATTACCAAAAACTTATTTGAATTGTTCACCGATTTTTTTTGGTAAGTACAATATTTTCATCCTTAGAAGTACTGGAATCCACTTTAAGGAAGTACGCGACTTCGATCAGAGAAAGTACACATCTATTTCAGAGTGTAGAAATAATTAAATTACAAAATTCTTAAGAAGTACACACTCTTAATACTGTAAGGATAAGACTTCAGTCCAATAAAGTACCTACATTTAATCCTAGGAAGTACATATCCTTTTCAGAGTATAGAACAAAATAATTAAATAGATTCTTGATAAATGCAGAACACAATAATACATATGTAGTATAGAACACAATTACAAAAACACCGAGAAAGTAAGGTCATACAAAACTGTGAAGTACAAAATTGGAAAATGGAGAAGTATAAACCTAACTGAAAGAGAAGTAGACATTTTCTATAGGAGAGTATAAAAATTCAAACAAAAATACGAAAGTATGAAACTGTGTCTAGCGATATAGAACACACATGAGTATAAGTATAAGATACAAACAAAGGGAAGTATAGAAATGGCAGGCAGGAAAGTATGACGTTTGATGCCTATGAGAATTAGAGAAAGAAAAGTGTTCGCTGTCTAGGGAATGAAACCAGCAAAGGGTAGTATAAAAATAGAAAAAAGGAAAGTATAGAAATTGCAAAAAGGAAAGTATAGTGCTTGCTGCCTAGGAAATGAAACTAGCAAAGGAAGTGTAAAATTTTGAAAAAGAGAAGTATAGAAATTGCACAAAGAGAAGTATAGAAGTTGCAAAATATAAAGTATAGTGTCCGCTGCCTAGAAAATGAAACCAGCAAAGGGAAGTATAGAAATTAAAAAACGAGAAGTATGAAAGTTGAAAAATGGGAAGTATAGAGATTGCAAAATGAGAAGTATATTGTTCGCTCCATAGAAAATGAAACCAGCAAAAGGAAGTATAAAATTTTGAAAAACAAAAGTATAAAAATTGCACAAAGAGAATTACAGAAGATGCAAAATAGGAAGTATAGTGTTCGATGTCTAAGAAATGAAACCAGCAAAAAGGAAGTATAGAAACTAAATAAAGATAAGTATAGAAATCGAAAAAAGAGAAGTATAGAAATTTTTAAAAGGGAAGTATAGTGTTCGCTGCCTAGGAAAATAAAACCACGAACAGTATTTCTAAAATTACTCGTGCCGTTGCTAGTGCTTCTCAGGCTGCCGCTCAAGAATGCATGGGGATACGGTTCAGGAATGAGCTCCAACATGATCGCTTCAACAGGATCAAGAACCGAGAAGTGAAGTCAACTAAGTGGGCTTGCCCCATTATATTGAATCAACTCGGTATTTCTAATAACTTCAATTTACTTTACAATAGAGTTGGCCTGCAAAACTTTGTATTCAATGATGTGCCTACTTATCACCGGTTAACTCTTGAATTTCTAAGTTCTTTGCAAAGTACCGTTAAAGCATGGCATGGAGAGGACATGATTTCTTTCCGACTTATGAACAATAATTATGCTTTACCACTAGATGAATGGTGCGCATGTTTTAATTTTCCAAACAATAATGCTAATGACTTACGCGCATCCTTTACTGGCATAGACCCTTCCTCAGAACATTATTATAATGGAATGAGTTTCACTTCTAGAGTAAGCAAGATGAAGAATATTCAACATCCTGCAATTCGCTATTTGTTCTATATTATTGCTAACACCTTGCAGGCACGAAATGAGTTCATGAGACTCAATGAGGAGGACATCTTAGTCCTTGCAAAAGCTGCTTTCAACAACATCGACTTCTCACTCAACTTGGGCGCAATTCTTGTGCGCTACCTGGAGTACCAATCCTCCCAAAGCCAAGGACCAATCACAGGTGGATGCGTTATCACCGTGCTTGCCATTGCCCTAGGCATCTACCTAGGTGAGTTGCAACCAGTGCTAGGTGAGTGATGTGTTGGTTTCTCTACTTTAAAAGCTTGTGGAATGCTCACTAGGAGAGGTGGTGTTTATTACTTGCATATTGCTGGAGCTGGGCATCTCTACTCCGCTCCTTTGCCTAATGGTCTTTTATCAAGGAAGGACATTTGCTATATGACTTGCAGGTTGAGCAACACCAACCCGAGGAGGATATTTTGGATGAGGATGAGGACCAAGAAGAGGAGCAAGAAGTTCCTTATCAATAGGAGCAGCCACCAACCTGGTTCGGTACATACCAAGACTTCCAAGAATTTGGAGGAACTGTGGAGAGAATGCATAACCTCTCCTTGAACCTCCGAGAAACAACTAGTAATTTATCAACTCAATTTGCGAACTGGAGTTACGACTTTTTTCCACCACCACAATGATTTGAAGGGCTTGCAAAAGCCTAAGCTTGGGGAAGTTTCCTCATTATCTTTATTTGGCGTTCATTTGCTTTTATTTCGAGGTTATGTTTTTAATTCGAGTTTATAAGCACTCGTGTTGGTTCCCCAACACTTTATCTTTAGTTATTTCTAATTGTTTTCGAGATTTTCTAGCCGAGCTTTGCTACCAATTTTCTATTCTTTAATTCCCTCTCTTAAAAACAACAAAAAGATTTTTCCATTTATCTTTATTTTCCCTCTTCCTTCTTCTCTATTCTCCTTGTGGCTTTCACATACTTCTAGGAGAGTGATCGACTTCGAGTTTCCAAGAAGCAAATCAAAAGGGAAGAGAGAAGTGGAACCAATCATGAGAGGTGTGTCTTAAGACTCCCGACTTTTGAAGTTTGAGAAACCCATGCTAGTTAGTAGTAAATGGTAAAATATTATATTGGTGGAGTGAGTCTTTATGTTGTAGTAAATTTTTGTTTCCATGGGTATTTAGTTGGTGCATTTTGTTCCAGCTCTTGTAGTTACCCAAGTCTTGCCTAAAAATTTGCTAAACAATTGTAATAAGAAAAAGTCTCACAATTGAAGGCTTGGGTTGAAGGCTTATTTCTAGAGACACTCGACACTACAAAAAATAATGATTGACTTGATAGCTCTCTTTAAAAGGATTTGTTCAATTGAATTAATGTTCATCGGTTTTTGTGAGCATGCCAAAGTTTGACTTGTGAATCATAAGAATGATATAGCTTTATGCGTGTCAAACTTCATACGATGCCAACAACTCCGCTAGCCTACGAACGATCTTCATGGAGGAAACTCCTAGATTTCGGCTATGAGTTGATTAAACATATGTAGCAGCAATGCTATAATGGGTAAGATTCTTGGCATTCTCGAGTAGCTATGTTCATGATGGAATCACTCCTCTGGCTGATATGAGTAATCATTGTGCAAAAGAAACAAAAAGTTGGTGATGCCATGAGTGTCCATCACAACTCGATAAACTAATTAATTTTTTTGGCATGCTCTCAATTACTAAAGAATTGAAATTCTTGAAGGACATCGAACAGAAAAGTAGTGCTTGAAAAGTCTTGACTTATGTAGGAGAATTGAGATACTCTAGTGTATATGTTTTTCATGACAAACTCTCACACTCAATTTTACATGATTATACCTTATTGTTCGAAGGCAAGCCTATGAGTTGATTACATGACATGGAATAAGGTTTACTCATTTGAATCATCCATGTTAACAATAATTTTGCTGCGCTATAAGGATGCATAAAAACCCGTATGATATGCTTGCCATTACTCTATCTATGCTGAAGTCTTTCAAATTAATAAAGTGGAGGAAACATGAGACTGCCAATCATGAGTAAGATCATCATCTCGTTATTTCAGTTTAAATGCTGAGTTCCTTTTTGGTTTTCTTGCTCGAGGACAATCAAGTTTAAGCTTGGGGAGGTTGATGGCTGTGAAATATAGCCATCTACATCCACATTTAAACTGGATATTATTCATATTTTTGATGAAATATCTCTCTAAACCCTGCCGCTAATGCCTAATGATCAAAGGGGTATGCAATCATTTCCTTCTATATTTCCCTGCGTAGATAATGGCGTTTGATGATGGAAATCACAACATTAAAATCAAAGATACGAGATTTCCAACAACCCAAAGAAACCAGGGGTCGTGAAGTGGAGACATAAGCTTTAACAACCAACTATATAACGGGAATAAAATTCTGGCTGTATAGTTCCGACCGTATAGTTGCCATCGACACCGCTAGGTCAAATAGAACAACTTTCGTGAAGGGACCCCTATATAAATAGGCTTCATGCGATGAGAAACAGGCCGCCCACAGAACCCCAGAAACCTGCATCCACAACACCGAAGAGCCACCAGAGGAATAGACTTAAATCTAATCTCCAAACCCTTCTCCACCACCGTAGCCATATTCCACCACTTGTAATAGTAAATCTCATCTTCAATTGGCAACAGTGTAAGACTATTTGCTATCAATCTCATGATTTCCATTGCAATGTTTATGATCGTTGATTTTATCTCTATGTGTGAGTAATTATCTTTGGGCTAAGGGCTTCGGCCTAGCAATGTAGTTTTTGTGCATGTTATTTATCATAGATGGGATCATGTATTAGTTTGTATGACATGATGATTATTGTATCCTCTCTTGTCTCAATCCAAGGACTTGTCAGGTACCCAAGACCCCGAGGATTGAGCCAGGTATAGGGAGTATGAGTAATGAGTAATCTGCAGGTTGGGAACCCCAGTGACAGAAGGGGTAGTATGGCTGTATGTGAGGGATTTACTTGGAATTAACGGTGACATCACTATGCATATCATTAGTTCTCTTTCTTCTATGGATGAGACTAGTATGTTATTGCTATAAGCGGTTGAAGAGGCAATAGCAATTATGGATGCACTGCCCATATATAATTATCTTGCTCTAACAATTACATGCAAACTTTATTATTATCTTTTATTACCATTGGATGTTTTGCACAGCTATAGGTGAAACCAAAAGCCCTAGGCCCTCTCTCTCCATCATCGACAACAACAAAAGATAGCAAACTCTTGGTCCGGTAAAACACAAAAAGAATTCTAAAACTTCTGAAGGTCCGTTAAAGTAATTTCACTATGCTTTGTGCTTCCCGAGGATTCAATAACCTAGGTCTATTAGGGAAAAAGAGCTATACTACATCCGTAATCTAGATCGAAGGTATCAGTATGCCCCTCTAGTGTGGGCAGATCAATCAATGGGGATTTCAAATATTTGAAAGACCGGATATGGGAGAGGATCCAGGGTTGGTTTGAGTAGTGTCTCTCGGCTGGAGGCAAGGATGTGGCCATGGAAATTCCTATTTATTCCATGGCGTGTTTCAAGTTACCAAGGGGTCTTTGCCAGTACATTTACTCACTGATATGTAGTTTTTGGTGGGGCTCGAAGGATGGTAAGAGGAAAACATATTGGGTGCCATGGGAGGAGATGACGAAACCGAAATTTATGGGGGGGGGTGTACGGGTTTCAGAGATATCGAGTTGTTCAATCTTGCCCTCTTGGCGCGCTAGGGCTGGCGGATACTGCAAAACCCAGAGTCGCTAAGTGCAAGGGTTCTCAAAGCTGTGTATTTCCCCGAGTCCGATTTTCTGTCGGCGGATCTTGGTTCCCACCCGTCTTAGATATGGCGAGCTATAATGGAGGGGAAGGAGGTTTTGGTGCAAGGACTGATCAGGCGGATTGGCACAGGGGAGGACACTAACCCCTAGAATGATAACTGGCTTCCTCGTGAGGGATCGCTCAGACCCTATGTTTGCCGTGACACAGTACCGCCCCAGGAACCACCTCAGAGGGTGTCTGAGCTCATCATTCAAACTACTCGATAGTGGGATCGAGAAAATATAAACAGCTTTTTTACTTCGATGGATGCTCGGGTTATTCAGGGGATCCCCATCTCCACACGTGCTCAGAAGGACTTCTGGGCTTGGCATCACGAGAGGAACGGTATATTCACGGTGCGCTCTGCATACCGCATGCTTGTGGGCACTAAGATGAGGCGGTAGGCGTGGTTGGAGGGGTCAGCGTCCCACTCGGATCAACAAGGATTGGGCAAGAGCTTGACAAAGCTTTGGCATATTCAGGTCCCAGCGAAGTTCAAGATTTTCTTATGGCGACTTGCTAAACAATTGCTACCCACTGCTGACTTACTGAACAAACGGCATATCTTGATGTCGTGTTTGTGTACCATATGTGGTGCGGAGGACTCATGGAGGCACTCTCTTCTGGATTGTTCTATGACTCGGTGTGTCTGGGCTTTGGCCGACGAGTTGATGACGGACCACATGAGTAACATGCGAGAACTTGAGGCGAAGAACTGGCTCTTCACACTGATAGACACGCTGCCTCATGATCAACTAACGCTCGTGTGCGTCACGGCGTGGGCGATCTGGCATGCTCGTCGGAAAGCCATTCATGAAGGTATCTACCAAAGCCCACTCAGCACCCATTGCTTCGTTGAGAGTTTCATGCAGGAGCTTGGGTTGACGATGAAACCTGTCAAGGTGGACAACAGGAGTGCTGTTCCGCCTCATCCTAGATGGATCCCGCCACCGGAGAATGTTGCGAAGTTCAATGTGGATGCGGGAGTTGCCAGGAACCAAGCGACAGGTGTGGTCGCAGCGGTGGCGAGAGACCGGTGCCTACCTAGGTGCGTCGGCTGTGGTTTTTCCGGGCTTTTCAGAGTCGGCTGTGGTTTTTCCGGGCTTTTCAGAGTCGGCTGTGGTTTTTCCGAGTTCCAACCTGGACGCTATTGAATAAAAGAGGCTATCGAATAAAAACATGAAATTTCAAGTTCTACCGAGGGCGTTTGTATTCCCCATTTTTTTGACTATTGAATAAAAGAGGCTGGATGATTAAAAAACAATCCATTTTCGCTCCGTCTCACCGGCACACCGGTCACACCACGACGCACTCCACTACAGCGTACAGCCTCCGAGCCCACCGCCGACCACGCCTCCTCGTCGCCGGCCGCGTCCAATCCATGGCGGCCTCCGTCCGAGGCGGCCTTGTAGTAGTCCCACTCCCTCCGCCGCTCCGCCTCGCCCCGTCCCCACGGAGGTGCCGCCGCCGTGCCCTCGGGGTCCGCGTGTCGCCAGAGGGCGATGGTGCTCCGCGACCGCCGGAACCCGTCGAGGTGGTCGGCGTCGGGAGCCGGAAAGACGCCATCATCGACTTCTGCCTGGGCTCCCGCACCCTCTCCTCCACCCCGATCCGCTTCTGGTACCTCGCTGGAACTCTCGCACTACACTAGACTACTACGGCTCAATAATGTGGATTGGGATCTTGTGGTTCGTAGAAGCGCAAGAACTTAATAATGTGGATTGGCAATTGGGATCTTGTGGTTTGTAGAAGCGCAAACCTTGCCTGAAGCAGTGCCAGTGTTAATTTTTGAAATGGGGAATCATCTGACCATCCTGCATCCTCCCCCAAGCAATGCCGATGTTAATTTTGTGTGTGGCTTCGGTTTTACACTAGTGGAATAGTCCGCAAGTTACCATCAGTCTAGTGTTTTGGTTATACAATGGTGGAGTGGTGTATGAGTGCGGAGAGCCCGTCTTTCACAATGACTGTCACAATGTTAGATACTACCTCTGTTCCACAATATAAGCCTCTTATATTGTGGAACGGAGGGAGTACTATTTAGTTTTATGTGGTGGTGTATTGGAACTCATTGTGAAACTCTCTAGTAAAAAATAATCATGTGAGTTTCTTGTAACCAAATGATAATACCTCCTTTGTCCAAACAAAAAAGAAACAATTGCAAGCAGCCCAATACTGTATCAACTTCTGAAATGGTAGGCATGCGTGTCATTCTCAGTATTCTGTAACTTACCGCAGTATGATTTTCTTCACATATTCTGTCTTATACATAGTTTGGTTTCAGGACAGTACATGTGGACAATTCTGAAGTACAGTTCATACAAAGAAGTCACGATTCAGGTCTTCTAAGCCTGTACTTCTTGGTCCGGTTGTTTATTCTGTATTAACAGCATGCACACATGTTTTCCTTTCTTGACTCATCTAGTTTTTAGCATGAACCTGACAGTTCTTTATTTTCAGAGACAGTAGTCAGAGACTTGGAACCTCGCTTATCTCTTCATCCTTGCCCACCGGCGGTTATTATTGTTTGTACACTCATCTTCCTGTTTGATGTCATTTATCGTTTTTGTGTTCTTGTTTACCTCAGAATATGAAGTATGCATCAGTCGCACTTTTGTTATTAGAAATCTTACTAGTTGCTGCGTTTGATCATGTACTGTAGCGTTACACTGTTATTAGTTCTGAAATGTGGTCAATTTTTCTAGAAGCAAACAATTGACCATGACAAAGCCCGTGTTCCCTGATTGTAATATAGTTATAATAATTATTATTCATTATAAATCTGTAGTGTCCCTGCTATTCATACTGTGTTTGATTTACCTACATAACATAATTAAAAGGTTGAAAGAAACAGTACCTAGCTTGGCTTAACTATTAACATTACTTGGATTTCCCCTTGCGGGACAAAAACTGTTAACAATCCAACTATCTAGTCAAGCGCATTTTTCCTGTTTCATTTGCCTCAGGGAAAGGTCATGGTGTAAATTTAATACTCTGACTTGCACTAAAGAGGAAAACACCCCTGGGCTAGATCCAGAAATTTATATAGGGGACACCAAGTGAATGTATCAATTTACCGTGTCGTATGCAGTGATACTCCCCACACATATCTTACAAATTTTTCAGGAATTGAACGAAATTACTCATGTAAAAAGTGTCTAGGGCTTTGATCAACCTTTTTAGAACCAGAAGGTCACATTTATCATTGTGGTGCTAATATAGGTTTTCCTCTGGAACACAGCAGACGTAGATGAGATCTTCCATCTTACAATGATTGCATTCTGTAGGTTGCAAGTGCGGGACAGGAGGCTGACCAAATTGCTGCATTGGAGCTTCTAAGTGCTGCCAAATCTGCTGATAATCTGGCTGCATCAATATTTTTGAAGCCCTTTTGTTTCGAGGGACAAAGACGGCAAGTTGAGGTGGACTACTTCTGCAGAAAAATTTCCTTCATTTATTAAACTGTGTATTGCTGCCTCAAGCCTGATTATTTCATTTGTTTTCTGTGTCTGCGTTTATCGTTTACTATTATATTTCTTTGGTTCTGCAGGCATCTGATTTGATTGTTAAACTTCAAGCATGCTCAAACTTTCATATTGGTAAACCATCTTTTGACCATGCTTTAGAACTTCTGCACTATGATTTTTACTTTTTTCTATTTGAACTTTCTATTTGCTTTGTTGTGGATCAGTCCGTCAGTTTTTCATGGGTCAGCTGACCAGGGATTACCCCTCGCACATGCCCAATTGGAAAAGCACCGCAACCCATTGTTAAAACCTCTAGTTGCTGCACTATACTCCCTTCGTTCCCAAAAAAAGGCATATAACTTTTTGTAATAGTGAAACAATGTAAAGTTTAGCCAAGTTTTTAAGAAAAACTATCAATAACTATAATACTCTACAGATAGCACATGAATTATATTTCATGATGTATCTAACCATAGGGATTTTGTATCGCAAATGTTAATGGATTTTTCTGAAGACTTGGTCAAAATTTACATAGTTTGACTTTTGAAAAAAATGTATATAGGCCTTCTTTTCAGGAACAGATGTAGTATTAACCAAGAAATCATACTTGAACAGAACACCACCAAAAACCATCTCCAGCGGTTCAGCCATCATGTTTGTTTGCAGGCGAGGTGAAATCAGAACTTATATAGTTACAAAAGTCACTTGTTATCGCACCTACAATTAAAGGTTACTAAGATTTCCTTATCTCAGTGCCTTGGATGATATAGTAGCACGATGTTATATGGATGTGTAATATCTTGACTGTTTCTTGTGGTGCTGGAGGTAGTGAACTGGTGTCAGTAATTTACTTGTACTGATCTACTTTGAATTTCTGTTATGTCGTCATGTTTGTACGTAGTGCAATTTAACACCATTACTATTACATTTCAGTGACCTGTCGACATGTAATTAAATATTTTCTGTCTTCCACCCCAGTTATTGAAGCTGATTCACTGCTTGAGACGGAAGTGGAGACCCTTGCTGAAGCTTTGGAAAGTGCCAATAATGCTGTCCTTTCAACTATTAGCATGATATCTATCATGATGTCGGTGAGTTAAGTTCTTATGTGTTGTGTCTCAAACATATTATATTTGCTGCTCCAATAGACTAAAATCCTCTCTTGACATATCAGGGATTTAATCAGATGTTCTGGAGCTCCCTTGATGCACAAATTAAGGAAGTTGGTCCTGAGGAAGTAGGCAAAGTAATGTATTGAATTCTCTCACTACTTGGTTGTATGATCAGCATGTGAGTTTTTTTCTTAATTCTTACAGTGTACAACTATAACAGCTACTCAAAAGCTATGGGGAAGCTAGAGTTGGATTTGGTGCTGGTTATAATGTCCAATCAGCTATTAAACAAGCTGTTCTTCACTGTCCATTTCTTCGTGGTGGCATAAAGGTGTACCCAGATGTCTATTTAAACCATGAATTGTTTAATCCTCATCCACTCATACCAATTACCAAGAGTAACTGTGGCTATCAGTTTGTGCCGAAAGTAACTGTTTATTGTGAATGTATCCAAAATTCTATAACCAAGGATTATAGACCCCTACATGTTACCTGTTAGTTTACTATTCATGATGACCTACACATAAGTTCCCATATTCTGGATTCGGTATAAATAACAAATCAATTAATAAAGAAATGAAGTGGTATTTCAATACTACTTTCTCTCTGATAATACAACTCATGTTGAAGTACATGATGACGGAAATAAATATGCTGAGCACAAAACTCATGTAGTCAGGTCCTTGCTCACATTTGTAATCTTACTTTGCAATAGCTAGTTCATCTCAACCTATCTCAGAAAAAAAGCTAGTTCATCTCAACCATGTGGGAACCTATTGTTTTAAGATCTCTCATATTAGAAATTATTAGGACAATGCATTATTTAATTTTTTAAAGCTCCTTGTAACTTTAATAGATTTTTTGTAGGAATACATGTTCCTGTGCTAACTTAATTTCTTTGACTATTCTGTTTTCATGACACTGACAGGCGTGTACATTATTTGATGTAGGAATTGAACAGTGTGGTTTTTCTATCCCTCACAACTTCTCGGGTATTAGCTGAGAGTGACATGATATCGACTCTACACATCTTCCGTCGAGTTACCGGGTTTACTGAAAATATTATTTTTTCTAGAAATTCTGAACCTGATTTAGAGCCGAAACTTATAGTAGTTTCTCTCCTAACAATTAGGTAAGCCCTTGCATGGCACATTGGAACAACAGGTACCTGATTGAGAAAATAATCATAGTCTCGCTAATTGAACATTTGCGTTAGATCAGATCATGCTGTGTTAATCTTATACTATTCAGTTAATCTTCTAAATTACATATTCCATCACTATGAAACTATACTATTACTTCATGTCTTAATGCTCTGATGTAAGTCTGAATCTGTGAGAAAATTTGCATTTAATATTTATTAATTAACAATTATTTTCTAGCAAACATAGTGTCCGTTGAAATTTTTATACTTCATGTTTCATACTTAGTATCCCCTCTGTCTCTACTTGAATATCATGATTCTAGTATGAATTTGCCTGGTTTATGTCACCATGAGTTAGGTAAATAGGTAATACTAGGTGGTAGATACTTCTAATTTATCCGTGGATTTTGTTCTATAACTTCTTCATGGTTAGGATCACTATTTTGGTACAATCTTGTCTTATAAGTAGCAAAGTCTATTTGTATTCAAAAGCTTAGTGTAAACATTGTGTAGTATCTGGTTCTCTTTTCCAGTTTTGTCCGTATACTACTCTCTAGTCTTATGATGGTCTGGATTGCATTCTTTGTGTGATGCTCAGGTAGATAAGTAAATTAATATAAATTTATGATAATTTTCTCAATGTTCATTTCCAGAAATAACTGTGATGAAAATGTTCCCTTTGTAAAGGAGGGTATTCTTTCGAGCTTGGCTTTGCGCTTTCAACAAGCTTGGTCAAATCACTCATTCAGGCAACCGTCTGACAGTGGATTGAGTTTGGCTGAACAAGGATTGTTGAAACTTTCCGGTGCTTCTACTGATGCTACTGTTTCTAATTTATGTTCTGAAGAGAGAGAAAATATCAAACCTGTGAGGTAATGTACATGCTCATTCTGTATGTTCCCAGGAAATATTTTCTCTTATTTAGTTTAATTTCCAGTTATTATAAGAAAAATGATGTTCATTTCAATTCTGTCTTAGCGAATCTAATAACAAGAACCAGAGAACACAGCCAGAGTTTCAAGAAGCTAATTTCGAATCTGATGGAGAAATTAGTATAGATGTTGGCAGAGGTAAAATTGCTTACACTAGGTTCTCTGTTTCTTTTTGGCCTTTTTGGTGGTACATCCTAACTTTAATCTTCACTGGCAGAGGACTTAAGTTCACAGAAGGAGCGTAATTTCTGGAGCAATGCCCCGGCCTTTGGTATTGCACAGCTGTGGGCTAAAGAGCGCACAATGACAGATAGAAGCAATCAAAGGAGTGAGCTCGATGTTATCACTCTGCCTGTTGGTGTAAAATCTCCTGAAGCTCAGTATGATCATTCTCCAAATACACAGCCTGAAACTCGAAATGCTACCGATAGCACATCTCTAGCTACTGGGCATGCTGCCTCTGGAGCTTCATTGTCTGATGTTGGTTTGGAGAAAGTGATGGCGATATGTAGTTCTGCAGCAGCATTTCTAAAGGGCAGAATGGATAAATCTCGAAAACGTGGCTCTGTTGCCAGTCGGGCTGCATCGATGCTGGTTAGTCTCTCTCTCCATGTCTTCTGTATGTCTGTCTGACATTTTCCATTTATGGAGATTTATCTTGGATTTTCTCCTGGTATAGTTAAAATTTAAGACAAAATTCCTCACCTGCAAGTTCAGTAGCTAGTCTGTCCTAATAAAATTAAGTTGGAAAAATGCAAACTGTGTTAAAGTTTTTTGTTTGTCACATATGAGTACGAGCTCAGTAGCTAGTCTGTCCTAATAAAATTAAGTTGCAAAAAGGCAAACTTTGTTAAAGTTTTGTTTGTCACATACGAGTATGAGAAATGCCATCATGTTTTATACGACCTATTGATTGCATATAGGTTCAACAACTCATGGTTCACTCTCCAGCTACTAACCATGCTAGGACTGTGCATGGTCTATTACTTTGATAGATAGTGTGCAATAACCTTAACATCTATAGACTGGTTCACTTTCTAAATTTATTGGTATATGCCTGGGTTGCTGTATGACAACTGTAAGCCCTTATACCTCTTTTAGGATGCTGAAAGAGAACCTGAAAAAACATGGAGCCCAGTAGTTGAAATACAGTTTGGAGAAGGAACTTACAGAGGGAGATGCCAAGAAGGTGTTCCTGAAGGAAAGGTAAAGCCCATTGAAGTACTTGTTCTTCTAGTTGGCTAGCCGGAACTATTACCTTCTCAACAATCTAGTTTTCTTAATTTCTACAGGGACGCTTAACATACAGTGATGGCAGCTTTTATGATGGACTCTGGAGGTATGGCAAGAGATCTGGTTTGGGAACGCTTTATTACAGCAACGGTGATGTGTTTCATGGAACCTGGAGGGACGGTCTTATTCATGGAAAGGTAGCCATCTTGTACATGGTAGTTCTGAAATGTTTACATCATATTATCGGTAATATGGTCACAATAAATTCTCACAAAATGGTCACATTAGAAATACTGATTATTCCAGCAGGCACCCTCTGTGTTAGATTGTGCTTGTTATTCCATGTTCTATTTGATTATTCTCATGGTTATTTTATGAGAAATATTTACTTCTGATTGCACTACTGAATACTACCATCAGGGTACTTTGGTCAAATAGGGCTGCCTGACCTGCGCCAATCAGGACATTTTAGATATATTTGCTACCGAACAGTTTATACTTGCTTTTCAGTTTCATTTGCATAGCTTATGTGCATTTTTTCCTTATATTCTTATAAACCAAAATCCTGTCACAAGGCTTCACCCAAAGCCTCAAAGAGCTTTGATTTTCATTATGTGCTGTAACTAAACATGTCTCAGTTGTATACTCGGTATAATCTAATAGAACATCTTGTGTGGTACGAGTACTAAATATTGACCATGTATTCTGCATGTTGGATTGGATATTCCAACGCTGTTTAACATTCTTCGTGGTGTTTTGAAATTTCCCTTTTCTCCATAGGGTTGGTACTACTTTCACAGTGGCGACCGTTGGTTTGCGAATTTTTGGAAGGGAAAGGCTAATGGCGAGGGAAGATTTTATGCCAAGGATGGGAGTATACTATTTGGCCATTTTCAAAATGGCTGGCGTCATGGGGAGTGCCTATTGATAGATGAAAATGGGTCAAGGTGGGTCTCATATATTTTCCGTTCAAATATGTTCTTGAAAGTATCAGTATGCATTTTTTAACAAGGATTTAACTTTAGTATCGATTATCGCTACAGGTGGCTTGAAGTTTGGGACGATGGTTTACTTATAGGCCAGACTAAATTGGAAAAATAGGGTTCTGATCCAAGTTACCGATTTCCCTTGATGTCATCGGCAAATTGTTTGTGCTCAGAGTGGGGACAACTATGCTTCCGAAGTGCAAATGCAAAGAAATACTCTGGTAAGATCTTATATTATGCTGAGTCGCTTCTGTATTGATTGGCGGACCTTGGGCGCTTCTAACTAAAATATAGTACAACACAATGTCTCTGAGCATATCTGATACATTACCCTAGTCTTTGCCCAACTGTGGATAGGTGCCTGCTAGAAGCTTAGTCGGATGCTATTTTTTCAAAGCTGTGAGCTGTATTGGCTGCTGGATATGCCCCTAGAAGTATGGACCGGGGGCACCATCACAAGCACAACTACACCAAGCAAGAAGTACGACCGATTCATTTTGTTGATAGCCGTTGTATAATTCTTGTTAGGCTCTGTAAAGACATGGAGATCGAGAAGCTCTTGTGGCTTTTGTCTCCACGTTGCCAATTGAATACGGAAGTTCCCCAAAAAACGAAACGCAGCGGCCCTTTTATGTACTTCCTGTCTATATCGCCTGTATATATGGTGCGTAGATGCTGATGTGCATCTTATTCAATTTTATTTATTCGTCTCCGTGTGGTCCAATCAGCAAGTGCCAAATAATGTGATGGCCAGTGCAGAGACCATTACTAAAAGGAGGGGGGACACGAAGGTCAAAGAGAGGGAATAATCCATGATATAGATGCAGTGCTTAGTCTCTCTGTTTCAGCTCGAGAAGATTCCTGGATTGACGGAAGCAGATTAACGCGGAGTAAAACACGGTTTGGCCAAATTCTTGACTGGTGGACTACAATAGTATGATTCTTATTTTCCGTTAGTAATTGTCCAGATGAATGCGATCAGTTGAAGCGTGGTGGGATTTGGAGCAGTCTTGGTGCTCCAGTGAGAATAGTTTATGGAATGAGCAAATAATCTTGAGCATCTGTGCCTCCTACCCTGCTGTACAGGCAAATCGCCGGTATGGAAAACGACGCGTTGCTGCTAGCTTTGGTATAAAACAAAACGCGTGAAGGATAACCAAGTGTATGTATTCAGGAGCCCAAGTTGTACTCGCCTTCTTGGCTAGATGTTGTACTATATCATATTGGATTGGATTGGACGTTCGTTTTCTTAGTAGTACTCCCTCCGATCCAAATTAGTTGACTTGGTTTTATCGAAATTTGAAGGTATCTAGCACTAAAATAAGTCTAGATACATTTGAATCTAGACAAATCTAAATCAACTAATTTGGGTAGGAGGGAGTATCATTTTTTTCTCTTGTTGCTTGCAGCATCAGCTTTAATTTGGGACAATCAGTTGGTTTGGTAACTCCATACATGTTTGAACAACCATAGGCAGCTTGGATTCTGGCGGAACTTGCGAGATATAAGCTTGGACGAAAATGCTCGCCCCTAACTACAAACTTGCCTGCAAAGTGTGAACCATGCATGCATCAGTGAGCACAAGTGAAGAAGGATCATCTGGACCGATTTGCCTCTACAGCTGGGTTGGCATTGGAGCATAAGTGAATAGAGATCATGTCGTTTTCTCTACTGGTTGATTTGCCTGTAGAGTGTGGTATTGTAGAAAACAAATCACCTTATGTATTAGTTTTTTTTTCAAAATGGGGAGCGGAGCCCGGCCTCTGCATCAAGCGACGCATATAACCATTATTTATTATTAGAACCACATTGTTTGGCAAAAACCATTACAAAAATCATACAAACCAGAACCGCCAAAGCTAAACACAGAGCAAAAAACGATAATTGTATCGCCAGCTCCCAACGAGATCTATTGAACCACTATCTACCTGTTTCGATTCACCCCATGGTCACCCACACTGTTGCCACTCGCCAAGAGAAGCTGGAGTGCTTTGACACGGTGGCACGAACTCAAGCGAAAGGAGTCCTAGAACCGCACAGCCTATCCACGGAGTTGCGCCCACGCACACGCTCCGGATGTTGCCGCCTTCAAAATCTTCCGCCAAACCGTCGTCAGCATGTAGATCAATGCGCAGACTGTCGCCACACTAGCCACCGACACCACCTCAGTGCCAAGAAGCACCCCCCCCCCCCCTCGTGCTAGCCGCTCCACCCTCCTTCCGCTTCCGTCCAACGCTGCTCCACAGGCGATGCTCTCAGGAGAGAACGCGATACCGACAACGCAGCACCGCCATCGCCCGACCCGAAGATCTTAGGGTTTCCCCCGGAGTAGCACGATTGAGGTGGACACAAGGTGCACGGTGATGCCTTCATCAAGGTAACGACGTGGTAATGCCGCCATCGCCTGCCAATGGTTCGGTTTTCACCGGCACCTATGTCTCCCCGCCTCGCTGCTGGGACTAGAAGACGGATCGCGAGATCTGCCAATCCAACCGCAGGCCGGCCACCTTCGACAAAAAAGATGACCACCTCCACCAAACCTAGGGCCTCCGCTGATCCCTCCAGCCGTCGAGAACTTCAAAAGCGATGCCCTCAAGAGGGAAACGATGCACATGACATCGCCATCGCTCGATCTCGCGGGATCTGAGGTTTCCCCCGAAGTTTTCTTGGCTAGAGGGACGAGGGGGCACCAGATTGTCGTCCGCCACGTCGCTGCTCCTCCGGCCATGCCGATGCCGCCACACACCAGAGATGCCACGCCGTTGAGGTGCCCGACGCGCACCCCATCCGCAGCGAGGATTGGTGTCTCGCGCCGCCGATCTACGCCGGGGAAGACGAGAGATCCTCCCGCCGCAGGCAACGCCCAGGCTTTGCCTGGCCACGACCTTGGTGGTAGCGGGAGAGAGAAGAGGGAGGGGAGTTGGGGGAGGCTAAGGCGGCGTCTAGGGTTGCCTCCCCCCGCCGCCGCTCGGGGACGAGAGGAGGAGGGGGCACTCGTGTAGTGTGTACTACTAGATGCTAGCTGAGTTTATCTATCCGTGTGCCTCTACGTATGCTCCGTACCTCAGGTCTGTCTGAATGATAACTAATCAAATCAAATTTACGGAATGGACGCAGAGGAAGGAACCCAAGTGCCGCTCGCCTTCTTGGTTCGTCAGTTTACACGTGTATCGATCTGATTGGAGTCAACGTTGTTTTCCTTACTTACATTTTCCATTGAGTTGCGTTTGCGTGGAACGTCACGTTTGGATCCTGAATTCTCGCTGGAACTTGCAATATATGTACACTCTTGGACGGGTATCGGGGTATGTATGCTTTTTTTTAAACAAAAAAGAGGTGAACTCATAGTTCTAGGCCTATCTTGCGTGCTGCTGCTTCTTGGAGTGGACTGCTTGATCCCAGTCTCGCTAAAAAGGTTTATATTAGGCTGGTCCTAGTGGGAGTATCATAGTTTGTATCATGCATGTCATGTTGGCAAAAATCTGATGTGACACCATAATTAATGAAGAAAGCGATGATTAGAGTATCATAGGTAAATACCGTAGCATAGCACATAAAACTAGAAAATCCTCATACAAATAAATCTTGTACACAATTTTGCATCTACAAATTATTAAATATAGTACTAATATGATACTACCATATGATACCATGTATACTATAAAGATAGTATCATACACTATGACTAGCCTTTGGAAAGGAGGTAGGACTTGCTAGGACACTTAAGAGTAAACCATGTGTGCATGCATGGCGCGTGGCGCGAGGGATATGGGAGCACCGACCGGTTGACCAGTGGGGAGAATCCAGCCGGTCTCTGTCATAGAAACACTTAGGACTTGCTTGATTAACATGGTAGAAAAATTGAAGAGAAAAAAAAAGTGGAATGGTGTCCTAGTTGAATCCAATGGGAATGGAAACCATGGGAATTGGTGTGAGAGGGTGTTTGGTGGCAACGTAGGAAAGCCACAGAAATTTGATTAAAGTTTGATATTTTAAACAAGTAGGCTTACTCGCAAAGCTAGCTAATCAATTTTTTCCAAGATTTCAGACCCAACAGAAATTTTCCTACGAAATAGACTACGCAAAGTTCTGTAGGAAATAATATCACTACGAATCAAACGATGGTGATAAAAAAAATCCATAAAACTCAATCCTATGAAAATTTATAAAAATACTACAAATCAAACAAGCCCGAAATATATAAGGCCCGGAATCACCGTCGCGGATCTTACATCGATCATCGAATAGCTGAGTAGAAAATCGTTCGTGTGTGCGCATCTCGCTCGTGTACCAGCTAGTGCATCTGGACGGAACGAAACAGTACTACTCTATCCGTTCAGAAATATAAGATGTTTTAGCTTTGTGAATTGAATGTATCTAGACGTCTTTTAGTGTATAGGTTCGTAGAGCTTTGGAGTGAACTTATACACTAAAAAACGTTTAGATACATTTATTTTACAAAGCTAAAACATCTTATATTTCCGAACGGAGGGAGTAGGTGCTAGACCCGGGGACGAAATAATGAGATCCTCGCAAGAGCTTGCCCACTATAGATAACTAATTCATGCATGCGTCTGTCTCAGTCAAGCAGTTAACCTAGACATGTATTTTTTTAGAAACACATTACAAACGCAGACGCTCACAATGCGTACATATACTCACCCCTATGAACACACGTACACACACCCTACCCTATGAGCACTTTTGAGAAATACAGTACAAACGCAGACGCTCACAATGCGTACATATAGTCACCCCTATGAACACACACCCTACCCCTATGAGCACCTCCGAGAGCCTGAGCCGGTGGGTCTTGAGATTGACGAAGTCACCGCAAGCGCCTCGCTATCGACGGGAACGCCGCCTCCCACTGAATGAATATTCCGTCTTTATGAGACACCAAAGCGTCAAACTTGGGGTTTGAACTCTGGTGGGTTGAGGGTACCATTGCCAACCTAACCATCCAACCACGGGTTGGTTCTCAACCTAGGCAGTGTATGATACTATGATATTTGACAAATGGAAGGATCAGCTGGTACGTGGACGTGGTGTGTCCCACCCAGCCACCGTCGACCAGCGACGCATCGCCATCCCACCTGGCCGCCAACATTCCATGTCCAGTTTGAGGTGCGCCCATAGAACATGCGCCCGTTAGCATGCCGACACGTGCACGCGGAAAAAAGAAGAGCTGCTGGGCCACGCTAGGTTCGGTGTTCCTCGTCGCTTAGGCCAACTCTAACCGCCCCAAAAATGGACAGCCATTTTGACCGTTTCGGACCGTTTGCGAGGCGAGTGCATCCAACGGTGTCCCATCTCCCATTTTCTCTCAGAAGTATTTTCGGACATACACAATTTTAAATTAACCAAACTAGTTCTATAATTCAAATTAAAATAGATAGTTTACAACAAATAGAGTACATGGTCCATATCAAGTTTATAGTATCAAATGAAATAAAATTAAAATTGAATAAATAGGAGACATAAGCTAGTTATTCGGCTGCTCTGTCGGTTGGTTTCCAGCAAATCCCCATATATGGTCAATCAAATCATTCTGGAGTTGATTGTGAGTAGCCCGATCTCGAATCTCATGATGCACCTGCAAGAATTCCACAAAACTAGGTGGCGTACCTAGTGCAGGTTCAACCAATTCTCCCTGAAATTTCCAGCATTGGTTATAGATGTTTTCATCACGCTCATCTTTGATGATCATATTGTGCATGCTCACATAAGCCGTCATCACTTTCCACATTGTGTCTTTGCTCCAAGTTCTAGCAGGATGCCACACTATAGCCCAACGCGCCTGGAGCACACCAAAGACTCGCTCCACATGTTTTCTAG
This sequence comes from Avena eriantha, assembly GCA_910589775.1. Lineage (NCBI taxonomy): Eukaryota > Viridiplantae > Streptophyta > Magnoliopsida > Poales > Poaceae > Avena > Avena eriantha. Next base: position 11,001,804 of record OU342743.1, read on the forward strand.
AGGCTTCCTACTCCTTGGAAAACCTCTTATGCTTCTCTTCGGTGGGGTTGCGTATGGTCTTCACCAAGGTAGACCAAGTAGGTGCGGTGACCCCACATACCACTACATGATGTAGTATATTATAGTCGTTGACATAACATCAATGAAACACCGTTCTACTAGTATTACATCCCTTAGAATGGTACAACAGAAACATAGCAGGTCCAAGACATGACTATAGGTTACAACTCGATTCTTTACAAAAGATCCAGAGAACATTCTAGGTTAAAGAGGAAGAAAGAACCTTCTTACAAAGAAGAACCAACAATAAAAACTCATAAATATCGTACTAATAGACTAGTACCTAAACTAATTAGCTGGTAAATGTTGCTATTGCATTGCTCTACAGAAGTAGGTTCTATGGCTAGATACTATACTCCTATCTAATCAACAACTTCGTCTCCACTATAATTGATGTATATGTGTTGTCTTCCTTGGCTTCATTGAAGAACTTGAGCTTTTGGTGACGATTCCCTGAGCATAAGTTGATGTAGACGTCGTCTTTGCTGGCTTCAGAATCTCGCAAGGGTTAAGAAGGTACGGTTGAGTACGAGCATACTCAATAAGTTCACTAAAAAGGAGTGTTTGATGCACTAGCTACAACCAAAGACCAAAGGTCGTAGGCTATATAGGTTTTCGAAAATATTTTTTCAAAGATTGCTTTTATTCTGAAAAGCTATGTCCGTCAGTCTTGACATGTTGATTAGAACTTCGTGGAGTTCCTTTCCTGCAGTGTTCGCAGCTCCTTCTCCGAACAGGGAGTAACATGTCACACTTTTATACACTCTGCAGAGGTGTGTTGCTTTATCCATGAGATACCTTAGCTTTGTTGCATATCCGAGTTGCATTCTCGTCCACACTTTCTTGATGTGGGGCCTAGTCTAAGATCCAAGCCAATCATTGTTCCTCTCCGCGACCCCATAGTTGGATTGCACGTCAGACCGGGATAAATCTTGTTTTCAATTACGGCATATAACACACAACCCTCGTAGACACCAGATGCCGTTGGACGTTGATGGATTCCACCCTGCTATCAATCCTCTCTGAGAATTACAGTCACGGCCCGGTCGTCCGTTGACATATGAGAGGGAGAAAATCCAGCTGACTTCCCCAGAGCCATTATAGATCTCATGGTCAATGTGTATTATACGGCGCAAGAATCACTGGCGACATTGGTTGTTAAGTCCTAGATGATATATTCCCGTGCAATGGTATTCCAATTGCCAAGCTTAATAGATTAGCTGATCACCTTGGATCAGTAACCAATAGTTTACATTATTACTGAAAATATTTTTTCTGACCTTTTTGAAATGCAAGCGGTGACAATATTTGATTTGCAAATACTTGATAGAAAATAATCAAAGGATATGAGCAAGTGTGAACTTGCTTTTGTAGTCACAAGATTATGTAATCACGGCCTTCGAGATGATATAAGATCCAATATCTGAAGACATCATCATTGGTCCAGTAAGGACTAATGTTTAAAGAAGCAATATGCTGACGCATAAGTAATATAATGCGTTTTGTAGAATCCCGAGATAATTCCCCAATAACGCGAATGAGTCAAATTTAGGTGATGCTTTTAAGATTTAGTTATTTCTAATGTTTACTTCATAAGTAAATATATCTACAAAGCATTTAAGTGTTTAACACGCAAAGTATACAAGTGAAGTATAATAACACTCTAAGACTGAAGTATAATAACAGTAGTATAGGCAATCTACGTGCATATGAATACTTGTTTTTATTACTTTTTCTACAAAAGATAAAAATATCCGTACAATTCTACATCATATCTTACCATATTTTCAAACATGGACGAGCGCGGCAACGCGGGTTTTCATGGTCTAGTATTGAAGCTGACTGGCTGCTTTTCTTATGGATGTTACATCAATACAGGAAAAAAACAGAGTCAGATTTAGTATATTGTCAAATTTGTCTGTAAAGTGTGAAGTGAACTGAACATGCATGCGTGGCGCGTGGCAGAATGCCTGGCGCTCTGCATAATTGCAGGTGATTTTTTTTTTTAAAATGCGCCCATCAACGTAGGGACTTGAGAAAACGACGCGAATATCCTCGCCGGTAGCCGGAGTCAGGGTGCAGGCGGGAGTGGGCTGCCCACAGAGCCACGACCTAAACCCACATAAAAGACTATACGGGACATCTACGGGTAAATAAGAAAAATTGGTGGGTTTTCCTATGAAGCCCGCGATCGAGTGAACATCAAATAAAATTATTTCGATCCAAATTAATATTTTTACATTGGCTAGATTTAAATATATCTAGTCATATTTCGCGGGTATATGTATGTATACGTGGGATAATGGATACCCGCATAAGTTTCGCGGGCTCCCGTAGGACCCACTTAAATTGTGTGGGACTGTGCGGCGTATGCGGGTCCCGCGGACAGTCCCACCTGCACCCTGAAGCCGGAGCTGGCTACGGTGAGTCAAGCGCACAGCGTAGACCATGACCACCACCGTATTCTGCCTGGTGCTCGGTGCAGTGCAGAGAATGAAAGTTGCAGCGCATCACTCACGCGCGCTTTCCTGGCTTGCGACGAGTGTTTGCTGACCGATCGAGGAGGAAAGGAAGAGGGCGGGACGATCAGACCACCATTGTCGCCGTCGCTGTCCTGCCGTCCAAAGTGGAGAGACGACCCCGTCGGCTAGGCGGAAAAGCACAACTCCGGCCGGGACAACTGGTTGCTGGGCCTGCTGCAAGATCGACTCCGGGACACGGCGCGGATGGAGTTGGACGGTGGTCGTCGGCTCTGAGCATCTTCACTCAGTTTCCAGCACGCCGTTCTCGGGACGTATTTTTAGTCCGGACGCCGAAATTTGCTTAGTCGTGTTTACAGGACCCCGGTTTCGTCCGGATTTGACCCAAAATACGTTCGGCCTTCTCAGGCCGTTCCCGGGACGACGTGAATGCGATGAGAACGTCGGACGAAGCGAATTCGACGGGAAAAGCGGCGTTCGCCGAGTGGACCCGCCCAGTCAGTCGGCAGAAGCCGAGTCATCCTTTTCCTCCCGCATCGGAACGCCGCGAAGGACCGCCGGGCATTAACCACCGGTCTCGTCGGCCACGCGTCACCGTAATCACGCGCCAGCGTCGCCTCGGCTCGCGACAGAACGGTGTGCATTAACTTTCCGCCGCTTCCCCTTTTCCCGCCCTCACTGCTACACCCCTCCCGCCCATCTCGGCCTATATATCATACGCCCGGCCGGCTCCATCCACACTCTCGCAGCCCCTCTCCAACTCCGACGAACACAGACTCTGGCGAAGCCTTCCCCTCTCCCCAATTCCCTACCATGGGCGAGAGATTCCCCGACGATCCCGCGGCGGTGAATGGTTTCGGCTGCCGCACACTCCAGCCGTGGGAGGCCCGGCTGCTCCACGACGCGGGCTACATGGCACCGCCGGATACCCGGGTCCCGGCCGGCTGGAAGCTCAGCCTCGGTGGGATCCCAGTGCCACCGGTGCCGGCTGGCGAGGAGATCGAGGCCGCAATCGCGGCCATGGATGACCCCGATCTCGCCGAGGATCCGGGGAACTTGCTCCTCTGGGAGCAGTTCTTCGCTGACCGGCGGCTACAAGAGCTCATCCGCCACGAAGGGCCTCCGGATTCTCCGCCCGAATGCAGCAACGCGGCGGGGAGGCGCCGCTGGTGGAGCGCTCCAAGGCGCACACTCACCTCGGTGTTGGACCGCATCCTCGCTGGCAACACTCCTTGCCTCGGCTTCTCCCGCAACCCGACACCGGCGACAAGGGCCAGGCGCCGTCCTCCGGCCAACTGGCTGCCGAGGAGGATGGTCAGCTCCTCCTCCTTTGCAGGCTCGGCCTCACGCTCCTCCGGGTCCGCGCCGACGGCCTCGCCGCCACTACGTCCTGTCAAGCGCGAGCCGGAGACGCATATCCGCTCGCCGCCGAGGACTAGGTCATGCGGCATCGTCATCAACGAGCCACGCGCACCTGCGCCGCCCATTGGCCATCTCCACCTCTGCCAGCCGAAGATGGAGCCGACAGACTGGGATGTGCCCGTCGACGAGGATGCCTTCACCTTGAAGATGGCGATGGAGCAATCCCTCCGTGACGCCACCCTCCCACTAGAGCCTGTGTCGCCGGACATCCTCGCCTGGTCCAGGGCATACTGGGAGGAGTCAGAGCGGCGCCGCGTCCAGCGACAACAGGAGCAGGCCGAATGCCAACCTTGGGCTCGCCGCAGGCTCGCTTACCAGGGCGCGCCTCTCGTCGTTCGACGACGTCGGCCCCGCCTATCAGCCCTGGAGGTGCGACGACGACGACCAGGGTAGCTCCCGCCCCCCGCAGTCGCAGAGCGACGACGACGGCAAGGCCGACCCCGGCTACACCTGCTTCTACAGCAACTTCGACATGTAGAAACGGCGTCCGGCATCGGCGGCGGCGACCTTCTTAGGTTTTTCGAGTTATTATTTAGTCTACCAGTAGTTTAAATTCGGGTGTTCGCCCGAATTCTATGTAATATATTTGTATTCTTCTTTAATTAATAAAAACTCGCTGAAATTTATTGAATTTTGGCCAAACGCGAAAACTTGGCCTAGAAACACGAGTATGACCAAAATCTAGTTCCGTGTGACCCAAAATTCGTCCGGATTTGGGCCCGAGAACGACTTACTCGATCCAGTGCTAGCTAGCACCGATCGACGCCGGTCGTTTTGAAGTACCGGCCACTGGCGGGGAACACGGTGGCCCACCAGGTGCTCGTCGTTGTCAGGCTGTCCGTTCCCACGTCCACGTGTCTTGCTCAGTTGTTTCAGCACCGATGTCAAGGCCGTCGAGATGATCGACGGGTGGGCCAGTAGCTCCACATGCCGCGCTGACCGATAATCATTCCATCGGTCCTCTAATATTGAACCGTTGATTTTTGTTAGGAGATATCAGCAGGGGGCATCTGGCCCCCTCCACCCCACTCCTCTTGTATTAAGAGATAGAAAAAGGCAGCCACCTACGAAGCGAATGTATATTTACCGGACCATTATCTACAAGATATTCACAAGTTTTATTTTGATTCATAAGCAATTTTAGCATGATATCCTCATGAATCAGTTGAGAATCATGATGCATATTCATTTCATTTGCAATCCATTTTGGTCTTTCGAAATGGTTTTTTCATGAATGATTCACTGGCCTTTACAGTTTCGGTGCGGATGTTTCCCGAATTCATTATCGGTTCAATAATATACTTCTTTTAGGATATACTTTTCATTCTTATTAAGTAATCCTTTTAAATTTGGTTTAATAATATAAATTATTTTGTGTATCAACACTGATCCCTTGACCATAAGCATTCTCGGTTCATCAATCATTTATATGATATTCAATATTAAAAGCACATACAAATCTTGTTTTCTTATTTAGTACTAGTATATATTCTGGTTTGTTTTACTTCCAAGAATCTCTATTATATTCTCATTTTTTGTGTACTCGTATGCTAAAATTTGTAATTCTATTGTCCGGCTGGGCCAGTGAACAAACGAAATTTTACTCCCTCTGTTTCTATTAAGATTTAGTTTAGACTAAATAGACAGTTAATAGATTCCACTAGAATATTCCTTTAGTAACTGGGATATAGTCGGTTTGTCTAACCGCTTGTACATAGCGAACAGTCACCGCGTCTCTCCGGAACCAATATGTCTCTTCCGAATCGACGCAAACACATGTAACCGACCTTGTAACCCGCCTGTTCAGAAACTCCAACTCTCTGTCGTTCTTCACAGAGAATGAAAGTTGCAGCGCATCGCTCACGCGCGCTTTCCTAGCTTGCGACGAGTGTTTGATGACCGAGGAGGAAAGGAAGAGGGCGAGACGAGACGAGACCACCATTGTCGCCGTCGCTGTCCTGCCGTCCAAAGTGGAGGGACGACCCCGTCGGCGAGGCGGAAAAGCACAATGGGACACGGCGTGGTTGGAGTTGGACGGTGGTCGTCGGCGCTTACTCGATCCGGTGCTAGCAGCCTAGCACCGATCGACGCCGCCGGTCGTTTTGAAGTACCGGCCGCGTGCCGGGGAACACGGTGGCCCACCAGGTGCTCGTCGTTGTCAGGCTGTCTGTTCCCACGTCCACGTGTCTTGGTTGGTATGGGCCGGCCACCGCATGCATGTGCGGTGGACTGGACGCTGACGGGCGTATAGTCGGTGGTGGGTCACACCACGTACGTGATCCTTGCGTACTACTACACTGCCTCCGGCTAACGGTCTAGGCCTTTCACAATAGAGGTCTCTTAGCACGTTTTCATAGGACACTTAAAACTTAAAAAACAACTATGACAATGGAGTGTTTTCTAGTTGGTGTTTTTAGAAGGGTTGCATTTAATGATACTAGTCTCATGCATGTGTGTGATTGGTCTAGCCAAGTTTTTTGGCCTATGATACCGTGCAAAGGGTGTAGCTTACCTAAGATACAACAACACTTTTTTTTTTCATTAAATAACATGCCACATAGGCAAAGCACCTAGGATACTGCGCTAAGAAACACCCATTGTGAAAGGCCTTACTGCTGACAGAAACATGTAGGCGAGCTGTGGGTCGACGCACGTGTAACAGCATCTCTAGTGCAACGTCTAAATATGAGCGTCTATATCTCCATATAGACGGCCGTGTATATAGATTCTCTTTTAGACGTCCTCAGTTTTTCAGTGGAACGTTTATATCTAGAAGGCTATATTCTCTCTCCTATATTTAACAATATATTCTAACTACCATCCAACGGCTATATTTCCAACGGCTATATTCTCAAGTCTATATATACCACATCTCTCACCTCTCATCCATCATTCCCCAGCGTGTCTTCTCTCATCTCTCTTTCGAAATACTTTGTCATTTCTGACACAAAAGAATGATGAGTGGAAACTTTTCCTCTTTGGATATGCTCATGAATTCGTCGTCGTCTTCATCCGACGATGATGAACTCATTCTTGCAGCATTTGCAGAGCGCGAGGAGGAAGAGCAGACGAATGCTCGACGCCATGGCGGTTCCAAGCATGGACTTCAGACAATCAATCGAGCTAGAGATGCCGGATTTGTTCTTCTCTGGGATGACTACTTCAGATAAATTCCTCGCTATCCCGAAAACTTGTTTCGGCGAAGGTTCGTAATTAGTACATTATTTTGACATCATCTTTCTCTATCTTTTGTGCCCATACAGTTTCTAGTGTTAACTTGCATCCGACGATGTTTGCCCAAGCTTGTATCAACACCTTGTCCTCAAGACTAGATCAATTTTTCCCTTTTGTGGATGCTCCTTTTTTTGATCTTGGCTTTGCGGATATAGAAACTTCTTGTTCCGGGATTGGGCTAGAATCTGGTATGGCACTCCAATTTACCTCATTGGCTCCCACATCCATAATGTCCAGAAATCCCCTGTTGTCCACTTGCGAGTAGTTCATCTGCGAGTTGTCCATCTGTGAATTGTCCGTCTGCGAGTTGTCCATCTGCACGAAAAAATACATAGCAAAATAATTCAGCTACCAAGGAAAATATTTTTGTTCATCAGCACGTGTTGTCCATCAGCTACCAAAAATACACAGCAAGACATCTGTTCATCAGCTATGAGGAATTCAGCTACCAGCGAGTTGTCCATCAGCTAGCTACCAAAAATACACAGCAAGGAAACAACAGACCGATGCTGCACATTCCCGTGTCTGCACTCACGCGCGCGCGCGCATACGGCTGCGCCGGCCAGCTTCAGGTGCCGCCCCGGCTGCACTCACAGCCCACCCTGCGTACGAATCAGACCGCCCCCGCCGCCCCCGCATCGAGCGCCGCCCCCACCCACCTCGCTGCCTCCGAATCGGGAGGGAACGGAGTGCCTACAGCCAGATCCGGCGGCTACCATGGTTCCTTGGTCGAATCCCCCCTCAATCCAGTCCAATGTTGGAGCTCTCTCTCACCTACTCTACAGGGAAAAGGTGGCGTACCTGATGCCGGTGAGCGGGGGTGACGGTGAGACGGGAGCACTCGTCCCTTCCTGTTTCTCTACCTCCTCCGGATGGGCGCGGGAGCACGGGAGCAGGGGCGCGGGATGCGACCAGGGACGTGGGAGGGAAGTCTCGCGAGCGGCAGTTTGCCTTTAGACGTCGTGGCTCCGTCGTCCATATTTGGACGATGCCTAGCAGACTTGGACATCGTCTAAAATTTACACCTCCGTTTACACGAGCCTCTGGAAGCTGTTTTTTGTCTCACATTGTCTAAATTTGGCATAGACGTCCCTTTAAACCTTCCACTAGAGATGCTCTAATAATGTGGAAGGTGCAATGCATGCGCGCCGCGCTTGTGGTAGATCGATGATGCACTGCTTATCTGACTGATGCAATGCATGTATCTGGTTGGCGATTCCAGACACAGGATGGACAGGCCCTTTCGCGCGCCCAGTAAGTGGTAGTAGTACTTACTAGAGCAAATGAACCTACTCCACATCCATCCATCGATCCATCGATAGATCGGGTGACAGCAATCTTACCCTAAACTAAGCTAGAGAGATCTGCCTACCTATACATTGTGGGCCCGTAACAGACTATCCAAAGAGGTTGGCCCTTCAATTTTTGTCTTCTTATTCCCGTTTAACTGCATAAACTAGCTAGCTCAAATGAAGCTGTAGCCAAGAGCTCGACTATCCCAAGGCTAGACACACCATTACAAAAGGCTATTTTCAATTGAAGAAATTTCAAAGTAATTTTGTATGGAGACCCAGCCACCAATTTCATAGCATTATTAGTACTCCCTTCGATCCAAATTAATTGACTCGGATTTGTCTAGATTCGGATATATCTAGCACTAAAATATGTCTAGATACATCCGAATCTAGACAAATCGAAATCAATTAATTTAGATCGGAGGGAGTACTAAGTTAGACTTGAAAAATATTTTCCTTCCTGTGTCCATGAAAACTAGTGCATGCATTGAGTCTATATATAACGTCCGTTGTTTTTTTCCAAAATGGGGGTGATACTCCCGTCCATTGCATCGAAATAATGCACACTATCTTCTTTATTTGTTATAAAAAAAGGTTTCTTACATCGAAAATGTAGAGGTCAAGCCGAAGCCACCTTGCAAACAACGGTTGTCACAAGACATAAAACCTTTATGAGGGGGTGGCCATGTCAGGGCCATGTGCCTTTACCTCACACCTACGTGCATCATCATAAAATTAGATGACTCACGAAACCGCTCGACAGCGATCCAGGAGCACAAACAGGTCCAACACACCCTCACCGCGCGCCATGGCACGCACTCCAGAAGTCATGGCCGCCATCTTCCGCTGACCCATCTTTAGGACAGGGATCATGACATTGACCTAGCCGGGCCTGTCGTCAACACCGTCATGGCGCCAGATAGGCCAATTCCCTGCGCGTGTCCATCATCACGCCCCCACCGTTGAGGGAGAACGACATCAAAAGTGCCTCCATCGTCCGATTCGAGAGATCCTACTCTAGGGTTTCCCCCTAGTATCTGGACAGAAGGTGGGAGATTCGCATGAACGATGGTTTCAACAAGGTAACAACACTTGAGGAGGACGCCATAGTCGGCTCCGATAGCATCGGAGCCCAGCTCTCACCAGCCGACCACCTCGCCTCCAACCCGCGTTGCATCCCCAAGGGCCAAATCACGCGCCTGCAGTCAAGACTCGCCACCATCATCAAAAGTGTCTGCATCATCCGATCCGAGAGACCCGGCTCTAGGGTTTCCCCCGTAGTATCTAGATAGAAGGTCGGAGATTCGTAGGAACGACAACTTCAATAAGGTAACGACACTTGAGGACACCGCCATCGTCGACTCCGATAGCTTCGGAGCCCAGCTCTCACCGGCCGACCACCTCGCCTCCAACCCGCGTTGCATCCCCAAGGGCCAAATTACAGGAGAGGAAGTCTCCACACCGACTGACCATCGTTGATCTGTCTGGAAGAGGATCTCCATGTTATTTGTCGCGCCGCGCAGAAGCAGCCACGAGCGCCAACACCCAACTCCTAGGGAAGCCAGCTCCTTCGGGCGAGGAGATGAGAGTAGGCCCTACCACCGCCAGCCAGACTTTGCCCCGACATGCCCTATAGCGACGACGGGCCAGGAGGCCAAGGATGGAGAAGGTGCTGGCGGCGGATATGTTTAGTGTGGTTTTGTATGGCATGGAACTAAACAATTATTATTACCGGTAAAATTCTCAATTCCTGGAAAATTAAACAACATATAGGTGGACTCAGTTGCAAATCATTTCCCAAGCTGAGTGTGCAATCATGCCGGAAGAATCCCTGGGTCTACCTGACACGTGGCCACAAGACTCGACATTACAAAGGGAGTAGCAGCGAACCAAACGAAGCACACATACAAGTGACACACAGCGTCACGCACAACTAGCTAAACTTGTGAGCCTCCCCTGCTTCGTCTTGGGAACTCGCGCGCGATTTGGAGCTTCCCGAGCCGATCGAGGCCACTGGCCACACCACACAGGAGAAGAAACAAAGTGACCGAGCCAAGGTCCGTTGCTTCTTTACCCTGCACGCGCGCACGTCGCCGGCCATGCTGTCCACCGCCCGCGCGGCGAGCTCGCCGGGTTGCGGCCGCCGGCCGTTGTCTAACGCGCCGAGGCGTGCGCTGGTCTTCCTACCGGGCGGCGACAAGAGGAGAGCTGCGGCCAGCTCCGGCGTGCACGGACCACTCCCGCACTCGCTGGTAGCGTGCGCCACCAGCTCGTCCAACCCCGCTGGCTGCCTGGAGGCGGCCGCGCCATGGAGCGGCATCACGCGACCAGCCCCGCCGATCGTGGACGACGTCTCGCTGCTGTCGGCGCCGGCCGTGTCGTCCGAGGAGAGGGTGCGTCAGCTCGTGCTGAAGCAGGCGACGCTCGAAGCGGCCGCCGCGGAGAAGCCACCGAGGACGGCGCGGCTCGCTGGGCATGGTGACGCCGGTGCGCTGGACGCGGCGTTCGACCGATGCGGAGCCGTGTGCAAGGAGTACGCCAAGACGTTCTACCTCGGTAATTAAGCCACACAAACAACATTTTACGATACAGTACTAATTAACTACCACAAGTAATTCATGTGAAAAATCGTTGAAATTTTTGCAGCGACGCAGCTGATGACGCCTGAGAGGAGGCGGGCGATCTGGGCCATCTACGGTAAGATCAATCGGCGATCAATCGATGGGATCATGCATGATGCCACTAATCGGCATCTAACTGACGGCGACAATTTCCTCAGTGTGGTGCAGGAGGACTGACGAGCTGGTGGACGGCCCGAACGCGGCGCACACCTCCGCGGTGGCGCTGGACCGGTGGGAGTCGCGCCTCGAGGACGTCTTCGCCGGCAGGCCCTACGACATGCTTGACGCGGCGCTGACCGACGCCGTGGCGGCCTTCCCTGCCGTGGATGTGCGGCCGTTTCGGGACATGATCGAGGGGATGCGCATGGACCTCGCCAGGTCCCGCTACGCCACCTTCGACGACCTCTACCTGTACTGCTACCGTGTCGCCGGCACCGTCGGGCTCATGACAGTCCCCGTCATGGGCGTCTCGCCGGACTCCATAGCCGACCTCGGGACGGTGTACGCCGGTGCGCTCGCGCTCGGCGTCGCCAACCAGCTCACCAACATCCTCAGAGACGTCGGGGAGGAGTAAGCCGCCGGCCCTTTGACTGTCAGATCCTGCTGTTCTTTTCGCTGGCTGCTCATCTCTGACGCCATTGAGGTGCAGTGCGAGGAGGGGCAGGATCTACCTGCCGCAGGACGAGCTCGCCATGGCCGGCATCTCCGAGGCCGACATCTTCGCCGGCCGCGTCACTAACGAGTGGAGGAGCTTCATGAAGGGCCAGATCACGAGGGCCAGGGCCTACTTCCGGCAAGCCGAGCAGGGCGCCGCCGAGCTCAACCAGGAGAGCCGATGGCCGGTGCGACAGACATACTCCCACGACATTCTTCAGTCACCTCACAAAATTAAACCAAAATTCAGAGATATGTTGAGATTAAAAATGTAATTTTTTGTGCAGGTCTGGGCATCTCTGCTTCTGTACCGGCAGATCCTGGACGAGATCGAGGCAAACGACTACGACAACTTCAGCAAGAGGGCCTACGTTCCCAAGGCCAAGAAGCTGGCGGCGCTGCCCAATGCCTACCTCAGATCACTGAAGAAGCCTCCTTCTTCGCAGAGGCACTGATCAGTTCCTCCAGCCTTAACAGTTTCAGAGAACGCTCACTAGGTAGATCAGTCTGGTCTAATTATTGTGTATAGCAGTGATGTACACAGCGTGCAGATTTCACTCACTAGGTAGAAAAATCTGTGAGCGAGTTCTTGCAATGTACAAAGTGCTGAAGATAAATTACGTGTACGATTAGAAAATGTTGCGGATAGAAGTGAAGTAAAAAGATACATACATCACTCTGTCGCTCTGTCAGTCTGTTAGCTAGGTATCTACAGGCTTACATACATCACTCTGTCACTCATTTCAGTCTACTCTGGTGGAAATAGAAAGTTATTGTAGTACTCCCTCCGTTTCAAAATATAAGATGTTTTAGGTTTATGAAGGTAATGTATCTAGGCATCTTCTAGTGTATAGATTTGAAGTGAACCTCTCCGAACCTACACACTAAAAAACGTCTAGATAAAACATCCTATGTTACGATACGAAAAAGAGGGGGTATATGAGATCGTCTGCATAGCTGCCAGGTTGGGTTGCCGAGAGAGATCTCCAACCGTGAAGTCAACATAACTATTGTTTAAATGGAAAAGGGTACTGATGTCATCGTTTGGTTTTGCAAGGCTGATAGCATGAGCTCACCCAGATCTTCCGTGCGTACTACCAAAGTTAGATGTTTCTACATTATTAAACAAAGAGAAAAAACAATCTTAGTGCGATGGAAATCAAAGCAACAGAGAGATCATTTGCTCCTCCTCTCAGGTTACAATATTACATGATACAGTATGGGCATTGGCAGTAGGAGGAAGTTGATTGCAATTACATCATGTATAGATTATGCAAAAGAAAATAAAAATGAAGAAGAACTAAATACAGCACCAGAGGTTCCAATAGTTATCAATTAGGTGCATTTTAGTTCCATAAGTTGCCAAATGAGTCGGGTAGTCCCAATAGTTTGGTAATTGGTGCAAAACTAGATCCACTCGCTGAGAGCTCAACATGTGGGGTGCCATGCTTGCGACGCAAAACATTCTGGAGTGGTAATGTAAATTCTAGATGTGGAAGAGGCTAAGTGCAAATTTGTGTGGTAGTTGCTCTCCTTCAAATGAGACCCATTTCCAGACGTTATCCACATCGGTGCAATTTCAATGGAAAACCTATTTTCGGACAAAATTGGATCAAATTTTGACAAGTACCTGTGTATGGTTCGGCAAGTCGTGAGCGCGTGAACTAAATCGAGTCACATGTATAAGTGCAGAGACAAGTAATGTATTTAACTGTGTATGCTTGGACAAAACTATTGGTCGCTAAAGAAAGAGAGAGGCCGGTGAAGTTCCAAGGCTTTCAGGCCTCACTTGCGTGATGTTGCTTCTTGACTTGGACTAATTGCCGTGTTTTTCATGTAGATGCGTGTGAAAGATCGATAGTATTGGTCAGACTATATATATATATATATATATATATATATATATATATATATATATATATCTTCCTTCATTTCAAAATAAGTGATTTGAGTTTGTCTAGATTCGTATGTACCTATATACTAAAACATGTCTAGATATATCTGAATCTAGACAAATCCACGTCACTTATTTTGGAGGGAGGGAGTATATATAATGAACTTGCCTGCAAATTAAGTGTGAAGTAAAGGTGCATGCGTGGCGCGAGGCAGGACAGCTGGCCACCAAGAAGTGCAAGTGGGAAAAAAGAAGTGCAGGTCAACACCAAGATGACGCACGTACCTGCCCGTTGACAAGTGGAGAAGGGAAAATCCGGTGTCAAGTTGCAATTCGGCGAGCTGCTGGTGGTCTCCGGAGCAACAGTGCAGAAATTGTAGAAATAAGATGCCGAATCCTGCTTTTGCTTGCCCTGCTTAGTGCAGAAATAAGATGCCGAATCCTGGCCGTTGAAATTTGGTGAGTTTTGGGCTATTGGCCCATTAGATAAATTCTGAAAAAAAAATTGATCTATTTGTGCATAGCAGCATATGGCTGTGCACGTGGTCAAAGTTTACTCCCATACTGCTAGTTGAGTGAGACTTACACCTCCTTATATACTAGACTGTTTCACCACTCACCAAGGTGTGAGAAGAAGAGCAGCTCTCGCGCACTCCTCCTCCGACGTCGTCTGCCTCGCCTCGCCCGCACGGGCGTCGCGTTTCGTGAATCGAGTTCGAGTTAGAAACTCGTTTTGTGGAAGACTAAATTTTTGCTTGGTGCACTAGCTGTTGGGTATGTGTCAACATTCGTGTGCATGTTTGACGCGTGTCCTTGTCGTCCAACGCGTGGCGACTTGGTCGGCTCACCTCTCAGGCTTTATAGAGCGAGAGACAGACAGATCTAGACGGATCCAGTTCTTTTTTAATCTCTCTCGCTGTGTGTTCCTTTTGCTGCGCTGCTCTCTAGGCTTCCCCATCCCGGCAGCTGCGTGCACTGCTGTCCGGGAGAGCAGGGCTCCAAAACCCCGTCCGTTGAGATCCTGCACCGGGAGACGGGCGATAAGGTTTTTGGGGAGCGTCTCGGCGCGACTGCTCGCCTCCGTTCGCGTGTTCTTCTTCGGCAACCGACGACCTCATCAGCACCATGAGCGACAACAACAATGACCAAGGTGCTGTTGCGGTGATGACCTTCCCGGTCAACCTATACGTGCTACTCTTCTCTTTGTATGCACTAGTTCTTGCTAGATTTTCAGATCTATTAGATGTGGTTGTTTGGCTGCATGTGATTAGATCTGCTAGTGCTTACATAATATTGATTTCGGTAATTAATCTGGTAGGGAAATTGCCTAATATTCTAACAGTTCCAAGAGAAAAACCCACATGAAGGCTGGAAATATTAAACGGCAATAATAAGGAAGACCGGCGTAGCGGAGCGCGCTAGATCCTTGTAGTGTTAATCTATGTACCGATCTAAATAAGATCGATACAAACCGGCAGTGTCACGTGTCCGACGGGTTTCTTGAGATCCAGCCGTTTTTCGTATGTGTGTTTTGCAGTCAGTCTTTTCCGCTCTACGTTATTCATCTTTGGCGATGGTTGTTGCTCTGGTACGCTGGTCCTTTGGAGCTTTAGCACGATGACTTCCCGTTTGTCTACTACAACAAGCTCTATTACGATAAGCTTTGTCCGGCTCCGGTGATGAAGGGACGAGAACAGTGACGCGCGTCTAGCTCGTACCAGTGTTTGTAGTCAACGTCAGGTGGTCCATCGACCTATTTTTGTAATTTTTATTACTTTTAGAACTCTTTGTACTACTGTTGATAATTATTAATAGATCGGTGGAATTTCAATAAATAAATAAATAATAAGAGCGATACAAACTACACATATGATTAATGAAGAAGATCAAATATAGTTCTCTCCTAGATTTTTATGGTTATTGAACCATATCATTTATATTTTTGGCAGGATGAATATTACAGTAGAATAAGTTTATTTCTTATATGGTTCCAGGCCTCTTTCTGTTGCGTGCTGTGCTTCTTGAATCTTGAGGCAGACTGACTGCCATATTTTCTTATCTGGCTGCAAGCAAGATCGATGTTAGTACATGAAAAAGAAGCCAGCTTGCATGTATTACGATATAATAAACTATTCTAGATAAACGGCCGTGTAACTGTAGTGTCCACAGGAGATACGTTTGAAGCAGGCCGGGGGTTTGAGCAATAGCCGAGGCGGCCCGTTTGAGCGAGCTGCCGAGTCAAC
Source organism: Avena eriantha (assembly GCA_910589775.1). Classification (NCBI taxonomy): domain Eukaryota; kingdom Viridiplantae; phylum Streptophyta; class Magnoliopsida; order Poales; family Poaceae; genus Avena; species Avena eriantha. Next base: position 11,017,707 of record OU342743.1, read on the forward strand.
TCAGCCCAAAAGAGAGCATATATTTCCTTGCGTTCTCAAACCAACCACGAGGCTGGGCGGGCCTGGCCGCGACACGACACACGGCACGAGCAGAGCAGCGGCAGCACCGCAGCAGGATGAGGCTCATGGGCAGACACGTCGCCCCGAGGCAGATCGCGCTCTTCGCCGCAGGGTAGGTCCTCTTCGCCGCCGGAGCCGGCGCCGGTGCCACGGCGTTCGTCTCCTCTGTCCTTTCCCTCTGACATTAAGCAGGCAGCGTGATCCACGGGCGGTGTTGGCTCACTACTAAAAACTCCGTATCTCCTGCAGGCTGCTCTTCTTCGGGGCGACGACGTACGACGTGCACCGGTCGATCAAGAACAACGACCGGCCGCCGACGAGGGAGCAGGTGGAGGCGCTCCAGGCGTACATCGACTCCAGGAAGAACTAGCTTGATTTCCCATGCGGTACGTGTGTCAGTTGTTCGTTCTGTCTGTGAATTCGCTCGCGATAATAAGGTCAGGAGGGTGGAAAACATGTGCTCAAAGCTATTCCCATGACGGATTGAGCGTGTGCACATGGATTTGGGAAGGGGAAAAATTGCTGGTTACATGTCTGCAAATGAAGTGTGGAGTAATATGTTCAGAGAGACGGCAGAGTTCTGTCCCGGGGTTTCGATGACTGTAATCAGTGACGAGCAAATACAGATAGAGCTGTGTATTTGATATTTCCTCAGCTGCTTCTCCGTGATTAGTTCATCATGACATAGTTGACATACCCTGTACTACAACAGCATGAATAGCAATCAACTTCTTCCTAATCTTACTGCCACTACCCAATGTCTATGTACCAATGCAGTTGAACAGGATGGGCAAACAATTAGGTTGATTCGCCACGCGAAAATATAGTTTCCTCTTTGTCTAACGATGTAGCAATTGGTGGCTTTGGGAAAATACAGTTCAAGATCTCGGTGAGCTCATATGCTATGATATCCTTGCGGCACCAAACAATGCCACATGTTCATGTTCCATTTTAAAACTGTTGTTGACTTGGTGATTGGAGATCTTTCCGGAACCAAACATGACAGCCACTACAGCATTTCATACAAAATCACTTTGCTATTTCCAACAGAGTAGACTGCAATAATAAGTGACAGCATGATGTGTAAGTCTTATATCTGCACTTGCAATCCTACTGCTGTATAGTATGTACACTAGTAGTAGTATAGATGTACACTAATTAGACCAGCCTGATCTACCTAGTGAGCAGACTGCTCTCTGTTACTGTCAAGGCTCGACAAGCTAATAACTATCAGTACCTCCGAGGAGGACACATGAGTGATCTGAGGTAAAGCCTTGGGCAGCGCCGCCAGCTTCTTGGCCTTGGGAACATAGGCCCTCCTGGAGAAGTTGTCATAGTGTTCTGCCGGTACTGGGACACACGGCACGAGCAGCGGCACGTCGCCCAGAGGCAGATCGTGCTCTTCGCCGCAGGGTAGGTACGTACGCCGCCGCCCTCCCGGCGGTGCCACGGCGTTCGTCTCCTCTGTCCTTTCTCTCTAACAGTAGCAGTCAGCGTGATCCACGAGCGGTGTTGGTTCACTAAAAACTCTGTATCTCCTGCAGGCTTTTGTTCTTGGGGGCGACGACATACGACGTGCACCGGTCGATCAAGAACAACGACCGGCCGCCGACAAGGGAGCAGGTAGAGGCGCTGCAGGCGTACATCGACTCCAAAGAAGAACTAATGTGTAGAGGGGAGACATCGACCGCTGCTGGGTATGTGTGTTTGTTATTCTGTGAATTCCCTAAGATCAGAAGGAGGAAAAATGGAACTAGACATCGGCTGCGGAGGCTGAATGAGCAATAGCATCCTGTCAATAATGGTCTAATAACAATTGCATCATGCCAATAGCTTTTCTGCTTTAATTTCTACCACACCAGAATGCAGTTTCCTAGTACCATAGCAACTGATAGCGTGGAAGTACAGTTCATGATTTAAGCAGCACTTCATGCACAATCACTTGCTGTTTTCAGCATAGTAGACTGAAATAATGAGTGTCAACATGATGTAGATACCTAGATAACTCGGATTTGTTTCAGTTTCCCTATACATTCTTTTCTAACATAGACACAGTTCATCTCCAGCACATTGTACATTCCAGGAGACCAGGAACTCACAAGTTTCCTTCAGCAACACCACACATAGGTCATGTGTGCTGACCAGCCTGAATTCTCTACTGTACATCATTGCTATGTACTACAGCACTACTATATATGTACACTAATGACACATTAGCTCAGGCTGATCTACCTAGTGAAAGGTGCTCTCTGTTATCGTGTTAATGCTTCTGAGAAGGAGGAGGCCTCAGTGATCTGAACTCTGAAGTAAGCCTTAGGCAGCGCAGCCAGCTTCTTGGCCTTGGGAACATAGGCCCTCTTGGTGAAGTTGTCGTAGTCGTTTGGCTCGATCTCATCTAGATCTGCCGGTACAGAAGCAAACATGCCCAAACCTGCACAGCATTGCTGAGAGATTTAGAATTCTGAATGAACTTTATCAAGTGACTGAAGAGTGTCATGGGTGTGTATATATGTCGCACCAGCCATCGGCTCTCCTGGTTGAGCTCGGCCGCGCCCTGCTCAGCCTGCCAGAAGTAGGTCCTAGCTGTCGCGGTCTGGCCCTTCATGAAGCCCTTCCACTCGTCGGTGCCGCGGCCAACGAAGATGTCGGCCTTGGAGATACCGGCCATGGCGAGCTCGTCGTGTGGCAGGTCGATTCGTCCCTGCCTCGCACTGTCAAACAAACATAGCTGTCGCTGATCTGAATATTCTGAAACGACAAGGCCGGCGGCTCAACTTTCCCACCAGTCACCCACACTTATCCCCTTTGGAATTTGTCCTGTAACAACTCTGTTTATTATTCAATATAAAAAGTTGCAGCATTTTGATACACAATATAGGGGAAGCGAGGAAGAACACATGAACTAAAATAACATACTTAGAACATCTTCCCCTTAGAGAGCATCACAAGCTTGCTCTATATATGAATTTATGGTACATATTCTCTCTAAATTTCTATTTCCGTACGTGGAACCTCATTGTAGAAGTAGATCCTGATGAGTGATGATATTGATTGTCATAAACGGCATCTTCCTTTGTCATGAGAATCTTTTAGTAGGGAGGTTTCATGGTGATACACTGAATCTCTGGTCACCATTCTCACCGGTCACCACATCTTTCATCTTCCACCAGAAAGATCTGTAATTGATGTTGCCACTGAGGGAGAGGGCACAACCTGGTCTTCAAATCTTTCATATTTGCTTGAATTAGCAGTGAAAAAACTTGGTGGGAAATTTGGGAGCGTTGCATCGCTTTCCAGGTACTGCATTACGAGTCGCATGCATGGCCTTTCCTTGGGTAGCGAGTGGGAGCATAGAAGTCCAAGCGTTAGCACTAATTCTACCTCTTCAGTGGCATGGCTCAGTTCTAACCTTGTGTCCATGACATCAGTGAGTGAACCAGTTTGCCATGTGTTGAACACCCAGTCTGCTAGCAACCAAGGTTCACCATGGGCACTCACCTCAATTGGTTGTCTTCCACATGCAACTTCCAACATGAATATGCCAAATGCATACACGTCTGTTGCCTTGGTCGCCTTCCCGAGCCTAGCCAGCTCGGGAGCGATGTAACCCCAAGTGCCTGCCACACGTGTGGTATGGACGTCGGTTTCGTGATCATGCGACCTTGCAAGGCCGAAATCACCTAGCCTTCCATTCATTCCATCATCAAGGAGCACGTTGCTCACCTTGATATCTCGATGGATAACAACCTGCTCCCAGTCCTCATGTAAGTACACAAGGCCAGACGCGACCCCTTTGATGATGTGAAGCCTCTGAGCCCAATCCAGAGTTGGCTTATCCTTTTTATGCAAATACGTATCAAGGCTACCATTGGGCATATAGTCATAAACCAAAAGAAGCTCCTTCCTGTGGCGGCAGTAACCAATCAGTTGGACAAGGTTACGATGGCGGAGGTGACCAAGAATGGTGATTTCAGCCATGAATTCTTTCATCCCCTGCTTTGATTCTGGAGAGACCCTCTTGATTGCCATCGTCTGCTGAGGAACGGCCAGCACACCCTTGTAGACCCTCCCAAATCCTCCTTTTCCTAGGAGCGCCTTTTTGCTAAACCCACTGGTGGCAATAAATAGATCTTTATACGTGAAAGATTGCAACACCCCACAGTCAATTTCCCATTTTTCGTGTGCAAAGGTTTTCTTCATCCAAGACTTGACATCGTAAGAAAAAAGAACCACAAGAAGAACCAATACTGTGGTAACAAAAGTGACTGGTAGCAGAATACGCATGTGCAGGATCTGTTTATTATGATGTTTTTGTATTGGAGGATTTGGCAGGACTCGAGGAAGATCAAAGGGGTTTAGTGGTGGAGCTTGTCCATTTTTCATGAAACTCCATCCAAGAACGTATTGGCTGCAATTTACTTGCCCATTTGCAGCATAGAACCCAGCATATACATCATCAAAGTTTGACATCAAAGGTGAGAGATTGACAGTGGACGATAACTGTGGCAGGCCCAGCGGTTCAAACTGATTGATCTGGTTACCGAGTTCTTCTAAGGTGACATCTAGCTTATGCTCAGTGCCATCATAGTGTATCCACACTTGCATCGGTCTATCACTGCTAAGTTTGGTGCTTTGAAAATTTCTGTTGGCACTGTAGGAGCCGGTGGTATGGTTAACGGAGACTAAGCTTTTGACATGGATCTCAACAAGGTCGTCCTGGATGTAACTGAGCTCGACTGTAAAGAAGAATTGGTCACCTGAGTTGGAGCTGTAATCACTGAAACCCAGCTGGCCTTGAACCACTGAGTTGCTGTAGAGATGTTGCAGCTCCATGTTGGAAGAGAGCACGAAGACCATACCAGGGCTTTCGGTGGTGTTGGAGCTGATGCCAAACACGAAGGTTGTCGAGAAGGAGGCTCCACCAGAACCGGAGTTGCTACTGAAATCCAGAGGCTTGCTGTAGAAAGCACGGCCTACCACACAGGCTTGGTCACCCAGCTTGAGATTTGTCTCGGAGAAGCCGTTGAAGATGAGCTCGCCACTCCTGGTAGTGTCCATAAGCGCATGGAGATTAACTAGTACAACGGTGAGGAGGAGGAAGAGGAGGAGATGTATTGCGCCCATGTCCATAGCTCAGTTACATTAGCACCCAAGGAATTTTTGTCCTGCTAATTAATGGAGGTGCCAGTATAGAAATTGTGCTGCCCAAAAATGCTTAAGACTACAGCTGGCCGCATGCAGTGACAGTGACAAGGTGTGGGGTTGCAAACAAGACAATAATCTTGGATTTGCTCACGTTGCGTCTAGGACACGGGTGGCTGTGGACAGATTTTTCCGATCAATTTACAATCAAACTTGGACTTCCAAGTCGTCGCTTTAGACTACAAGTCGTCGGGGACAGTGCGAAAGATCACATTCACTTTCCAGCACGACTTGACCAAACTGCTTTAGAATTTCCTAATTGCTTTGCACTATATATTACTCTGTAGCATATCTTTTGCACTATATATACCTAACTGCTTTAGAATTTCCTAACTCCTTTGCACTATAGTTTACTTTGTAGCATATATTTTGCACTACATATACCTAACTGCTTTAGAATTTCCTTTACTCACTGCCATACAGATCAAGCTAGCCAATTTTTACTTGTTTGGCGAAATGCTTCGTCTCCCTTGGCACCCCTACCTCCTCGTTCTCTTCTTCCTCTGCCTTGCTGACCACCTCCACACCTCTGATGTTACCGTTGGTACCAATGAGCTCGTCTATAATGGCTTTTCAGACGATCTGAATCTTGATGGCGAAGCTTTGTGGATAGATGACCTTTTGAGTCTAACCAATGGCCCAGGTGGTACGAGCGGCCATGCTTTATACAGCTCTCCTCTAAGCTTCCAAAATCATCCCGGTGGTCCTATCTCCTCCTTCTCAACTACATTTGTGTTTGTCATCGGCTTCAAGCAGTATAAAGGCAATGGGCTAGCCTTCATTCTTTCATCCACCAATTACCTACCTGATAATTCGCCAGGCCAGTACCTTGGCCTCCCCCATTTTAACTCAGATCGCCATGTTTTCTTCGCTCTCGAGTTCGACACCGTCTTAAAGGGGACATCAATGACAACCATGTTGGGATTGATGTCGACAGCTTGGTCTCGGTTGAATCCCAAACTGCTGGCTTCTATGACGACAACAATGGCGAGTTCCAAACCGTTCCACTCAGGCACGACAACCGAGTTCAAGCGTGGGTGGACTACAATAGCAGTTCGCACCAGCTGAATGTTACCTTGGCACCTTGTTGTATCTCTAAACCCCAACTTCCGTTGCTGTCGACCACTGTCAATTTGTCCTCTTTGTTGTCACGTGGTCCAGTTTACGCTGGGTTCTCTGCATCCAGCAGAAAAGTCTCCTCCAGCCATTATGTTCTAGGCTGGAGTCTGAAGCTAGATGGGGTGGCTCAACCACTTGACTACTCTGTGTTGCCTTTTGGCACTGTAGATGGACTTAAACGTCGGTCCAAATTTCAACTTCCCAACCATATGAACATTTTAGGAGCGCCATCGATTGTACCTGCAGTCATCCTAATAATTCTTGTTGTTCTGATATGTCGGTATCTGAGAAAGGCAAGGGAGGATGACGAGTGGGTGATCAAGTGTGGGTTGCCATCTTTCGCATATAAGGATCTAGTGACTGCTACCGAAGGCTTCAGCGATACAATGATTCTCGGGAAAGGAGGCTTTGGAAGGGTGTACAAAGGGGTGCTGCCTACCACCACACAGCATGTGGCCATCAAGCGGGTGTCGCCGGAATCAAAGCAGGGGAAGAAAGAGTTCGTGGCCGAGATCGCCATCCTTGGCCATGTCCGCCACCGAAACCTTGTCCAGCTGCTAGGCTATTGCCGTTACAAGCATGAGCTTCTCTTGGTCTATGATCACATGCCTAATGGCAGCCTTGATAGGTACTTGTACGACAAGAATACGCCGACACTAGATTGGGCTCAGAGGCTTCCTATCATCAAAGGCGTAGCGTCAGGCCTCTTCTACCTCCATGAGGATTGGGAGCAAGTCATCATTCATCGGGACATCAAGGCGAGCAACGTTCTCCTCGATGACAACATGAATGGGAGGCTCGGTGACTTTGGCCTCACAAGGTTGCATGACCACGGAGCCGATGCGCACACCACACGTGTGGCTGGCACCTGCGGATACATTGCCCCTGAGCTGGCCCGGCTTGGCAAGGCGACCAAGGCTACTGATGTATATGCATTCGGAGTGTTTACCATAGAGGTGGTCTGCGGAAAAAGACCGATTGGCTCGGCCAACACCAGCGGCGACCTTCTTGCGCTGGTGGATTGGGTACGCAACACGTGGCAGGGTGGCTCGATCGTCGACGCCGTTGACCCTGAGTTGAAAGATTACAAAGCGGACGAGGTTGAGCTGGTGCTGAAGCTTGGGTTGCTATGCTCGCATTCCTTGCCCAGGTTGCGGCCATGTATGCGTCTTGTCATGCTCTACCTGGAAGAAGGCGCAAGACTTGCAGACTTCCATCCAGCTTCTCTGCTCACTGATGGACAAGAGGATGAACAGATTGATCAACCGTTATGTACATCTTCAGCTACAACCGTGACCATTCTTTCTCAAGGAAGGTGACACTTTTGTTGTGGTTTTCGTACCATCATACACCAATGTTTATTTTGGATTTCTACAACAAGTTAACGTGTTGTAGTCCGTGATGCGTGCACAAGTTTGCCAAACCTTTTTTTGGGGGGGCAAAGCCAGAATTACCTTGAAAGTTTGTCTTTTTGCGTTGAACCTTCTCCATTTTTTGCGAGCTTGACAAAAAAATCGATGGGTAAGGTACAGAAGTTTAATCATCATTAGGTATAGCAATATCACCGGGAACTCTGGTGAAATTGTATCACTGTGTTAATTGACCAACGGTTGAAAAGCTCCAGCTGCAAGTTGCAACTATTAGACAAAAATTTGTTGGCTCCTCTGCACTTCAGTTGGGTTCATGGCCATCACCATCCAGAGGGAAAGTCATAGCATGTATTATGTGGGTTCGGCTCCTCTCCACTCTGAATGATCTGCCACTCAGTCGTGTGCCCGTCTAGGCCTGTCTAGTTACGTTGTTTCTTTCCTTCTGCACATGATTCTATCTACCAGATGGACTACTTTCCCATGGCCATCGCCATCCGGAACGAATTTCTTGCCAATGTATGTGTGATCCCCGGTGAAACTTGAAGCCGCGTAAGAAAACTGAAACGATAATAGGAAGAAAGTATTAATAATTATATTAATAGTTATCACTAGGTATAGCAATATCATTATGGTGAAAATGTATCACTATGCTACTTGACCAACGGCTAAAATGCTCCAGCTGCAAGTTGCAACTATTAGACGAAATTTTGTTAGCTAACCTACCACAGATGTAAAATACAGAGAACATTTCTCTTCTCCACCGATTTGTTTGCTACAAATGTTTGTAGAATTTTGCCTATTTCAGGTTACAAGAATAGTTGGTACGTGTGTGGGTTTGTTCTGGTGTATTAGAAAACATGATGCTCCTGGTCAGACCTCAAAGCACGGAAGAGAAGGTTTCTGGAATTTATGTGCAGTACATAACCTTATGCTCTCAGGCCTCAACTTAGATCTGACTACATTGATATGAAACCTGATCCTCTGAAAATTTGATGAGATGTCTATTTATTTTTTGCGTGCATCAGGCTTGTATGATATGCATCTACATCATGAACAGACTGGTTGGCTGGTTGTATGCATTGGAACGTAACCGTCTATTTGCAGAATGCCAACAAAAACATCCCTGGTCAACAAATAAGAAACTAAATCATGCAATTATAGGTGAACTCACGGGAAGCATCTTAACACATTTGCAGAGGACATCTAGTAATCAGATACATATAGACCATCTAGATTAGTGGCATGGGTAAGAAGGAACACTGGAGAATATGGGCAAAGTTAGCACAACTGGTCTAGTCAATCTTTAAACGCAAACATCCGTGGGAGTCTTAGAGGTCACTGCTGGCAAAGTCAACTTCCCGATAATATCCTGCTTACGTACATATGCTTAAGGCAGACATACATCAAGCTGCACGACGACTGATTCCTGACGATTATAATACCAAGGTCCCACTAGTACATCTAACTAGCCGATTTGCACCGCACTACTAGGAAACAGCTTATCAGTGGCGCACCTTTTTTCACTATCCGTGGCGCATTTCCTAGTCGCCACTGATAACTATCTTCTAAATGCGCTACAGAAGTCTCAAACTTCAGTGGCGCATATGGCCAATATGCGTCACAGAAGTTTTTTTTCTAAAATTCAAAAAAAAAGGCGGGCCAGATCTCAAACTTCTGTGGCGCATATGGCCAATATGCGCCACATAAGTTTTTTTCAAATTTCAAAAAAAAAAATCGGGCCAGATCTAGATCTGGCCGGAGTTGTTGTTGTTGTTGGTGGTGGCTGGAGGAGGAGGGCTTGGAGGAGGTTGCCGGAGTTGGTGGTGGTGGTGGAGGAGGAGGAGGAGGAGGTCGCCGGAGTTGGTGGTGGAAGAGAAGGAGAAAGAGGTCGCCAAAGTGATGGTGGAGGAGGAGGAGGTCGCCGGAGTTGGTGGTGGAGGAGGAGGTCACCGGAGGTCGCCGGAGTTGGTGGTGGAGGAGGTGGTGGTGGAGGAGGAGGAGGAGGAGGAGGAGAAGTGGGGAGGGGAGAAGTGTGGAGGGGAGCAGAAGTGGGGAGGGGAAGAAAAAGGAAAAATGGAGGGAGAAGAGCGTCGCCGGGATTCAAATTTTGAATCCCGCCCAAGACTTCTGTGGCGCATATGGGGAAATGCGCCACATAAGTTTTTCCCTTTTTTTATTTTTTTGCAGGAAAAAATCTTCTGTCTGACATAACTTTTTACTCTTTTAGAAATTGGGAAATCTATAAAATCTTCAATCGTTGAAATCGAGTAGGAAATTTCGAGACGATCATTTTGATAGGTTAAAGTTTTTTTCCGCATCTGCGGCGGCAGAGGATGGGGATTCTTCTTACCATCTTGGATGGTTATCGTAGTGGAATACAGACGTTTCAAACCACTAATAGTGACATCGTATGCAAAGGTTAGAGCCGTTTTACGGTGCCATGACCTATTTTTGTAAAATACATCGAAATTCATGTTTTTTAATTTTGTCTAGATCTATATCTTAAAATCTAACTACAACTTAAAGGAATTATTTTTTTGAAGTTTTTATCATTTTTCTTATTTTCTACATAACTGAAAAGGCGATCCACCGGGGGGTGGGATCTGTTTTCCCCCCTATATGTTTGTTCTGTGACGCATACACCTATATGCGTCATAGAAACATCACTTTCTGTGGCGCATACGTCTATATGCGCCACTGAAGTGCCAAACTTCTGTGGCGCATTTTTTCTAGTGTGCCACTGATATATATCTATGGCGCATAGTTTTACATATGCGCCACTGGATATCTTGTCTATCTATAAATTGTTTCCTAGTAGTGAGCGTCATTGGTTTGATCATCCGATTATGGCTCAAGCGAAACCACAGAAGCACGAGATCAGACCTGCATGCATATACTTGGTTAAGAATTCTAAAGCAACTGATGTTGATGTGGATGTGGATGCGGATAGAAAATCTTTGATATTCCAGTTTCTTAATAAGGAAGCAAGAGCCAAACTACAATAGCTTAAGATGGAAAGGAAGATCCTAACTAAACACAGGTATGGAAAAGCACCAGAAGGTGTTTCGTCAGATGATGATTGAACCGAACTAAATCGCGGATCCAAATCTTGCATTTCTTCTTTACTCGTCAAAGGCCTCGTATTGTTATTCCCTTGATTCATGTGGGCTATCTGCTCTTTATTGTAGGGTTGGGCTTTCCTACTCCCATTAACCAAAGAGATACGACTTTGGGCTTTGGTTAGCTCAACTCCAATCAAGAATCCCTAGGGGACCCCAAGAATTCTTGGTATACGTTTATTCCAATCCTCAATTCTCCTTTCGAGATTCGGGAATAATAAATCAATTGAACGCGCTTCAAAGATTTGTTCCACTTTTGGAAGGCCTTGCGTTATGTCACTAGATCTCGATTTTTCATATATAAACGTAACCAACCTATCCCCTTATAAATGTGTGATATTCATGCTTTCCAAAAATCACATAGCCATCGTACTGCAGTCTAGAAGCAATGTACAAAACATAGCCCTCGTACTGCAGACCGTAGCATGTAAACTCTATGTGCTTGAAAACAGAACATAGTATAGGTAAAGAGCACTTAGAAGACTCACGGCCATCAAAACATTGACTTTCTGATTATTCAACATCATTGTTTCAGTTGAGTGAATCAAGTGCACATACCAAGCATGACGAAAAGATGTACTATACGAATTTGCAAGCCCGAAAGCCATTTCTCTCCTAAGATATATGGAACAGACTTAGCTTTCCAAACTAGCATGTAATCCTTTTAGTTATTAAACTGCCCAATCACATACAAATGTTGAATAGGGAAACACATAAACGATCCATGAGTTGACTACCTTTCCTATATTTTTTTCGATAAAGAGCGCTTTATTACTTAAAAGGTTTAAGTATTACACCCGGCCTCTGCATACCTAAGATGCACACCCGGCCTCTGCATATCTAAGATGCACACAGCCGACAAGATCCACAAACCCATACTACAAATTAAAAGAGGCGATTTACATATCACAGTGAGAAATTATAGAAAGAAATCGGAGGGGGACCGATCCAGAGATTATGTTGCCATCCGTGGCAGGTAAATAACCGGACGTATGTGCGATCATAGATGCGCCGCTGAGTTACGGTGCTGGACTTTCTCACGATCTTGAGATCGGCAAGCGAACAATACATCATCCACGAATCTCGTATCGCTTTGTCGCTCTTCAAGCGTATATTTTCTATGGATGTATATCTACCTGTTGATTGTATCTAGGTAGATAGATCTTGGTGCTTAGTTATTCACTCTATAAGAATTTTTTTGTTTTCTATGCTGCGAACCCAACAAAAGGAAGACAAACGGGGTGATCTTGGTTTCATATCTTGCCATGTATATGACCTTGAGAGACTCGTCCTCGCCGTCATCGGCAGCGGTGTGAGCGAGCATAGGCATAAACTCTGTGAGTCGCTCGTCTGATCGAGATGCAAAACATGAGGTATGGTGGTAAGCGCGATGTACCGGTGGGATAAGGGGTCCCAATTGGCGAGCATTGCAACGCTCCCTTTTGGCCCACGTGGCACGGGAATTGGCGTCGTGGTGGAAGAGCTTCTTGCAGTCCATGAGGATGCTCAAGTGGGAGTAGACCTGGGAGTCAACCCACACACGGAAGAAGCAAGGGTGGAGGGAGACCCAGTCGAGGATGATCAGCCATCACGGGTGTCGCGCTAGCGAGGAAGTTCTGCATCATCGAACCCGACAGAAAAGTAAGAAGCAGAGGAGACGATGGATGGGACGAAGGAGAAATCCTCGACGCGGGGGGCAAGGGCGTCGGCGAGCGGGGTGGAGTGGTGCGGCGCTTTGACGGGATAGAATCCGGTCGCGTCCATGAAGCCAAGGAGTGGAGGTGGTGTAGCACGCGGAAGCGACAGCGAAATGCGTAGACTTTGATGAGGGGGGAGGAGGTGCACGCTGCGGCAGTGCTGGCGAGCGCTAACAGGGTGGAAAGCCGGAGGAAGATCTCCACCAGGAGGTCCTTGGGGATGGTCGACGGTGCTAAAGAGTCCATGGCGGCTAGGTTGGAGGAAGGGGATCTAGCTAGAGCTAGGGATGGATGGGTAGGTCTTTCCGCTAGGAGTAGCCAACGGACCAGTCACCAGTGGGAGAGCGGACACCTAGTCCGTCCTACTCTTGACTGGCCATCTAAATTCAAAATCTGTAAGTTTCTCCTATTTCAGATGCCCAAGATAGGGCACTAGAGCAATTCCAGAGGGCACCGTCCCAACTTATTCAAACCACATTTCAACCGAAACTTCGAAATTTAATCACATTTCAAGTCACACTTCGAAATTAAAATATAATTTAACCTGCTACTTTGAAATTTAAACATAATGTAACCTAAACACCCGTTCTAGGCTCCAAATATCTTCCCGTTGTCGTCGGAACCACCGAAGTAGTAGTCGAGCCACCCTTTAGAGTCATCAGCGTCTAGCAGAACCGGGCGTGACAACGAGCCTGGACCACTTTTCTTCTTCTTGTTATTGTTGTGGCAGCTAGCGGCTAGGGTTTGCTCGTGGGGCCGAAATCGGGTAGGAAAACCACGGGTGAGGAAAGGAACGATCTACAAAAGAAAAGGGCGGATTGGCCAGCAGTTGGAAGTCGAGAATAACAGTGAGAATGTTGTGAAAGTCAAGAAACGAGCCCGATCTAGATGTGGCCAGCAAAAATGGCGTATCTGGTCATGGCGAGTTCCGTCGAAATTAAATCGTTAATGGCTTGTTCCTTCCGGCTCGGTGATGACTAGCGTTGTGATACCATTACATTGGCCAAACAGACAAAGCTTAGTTTATCTTATTCCGTCAATCCGTTACCATTACCACCGTTTCCTCATTACATCACCGTTTCCATTACAATTTCTGAACCAAACAGCTTCTTGCGTCACTGGTACCATGAACTAGGGACCCACCTGTCAGAGAACACCAGCGGCCCCCGCACCGAGAACTGGCGGGAAGCGAGGGCACATTTCCCCAAAATCTCCCGCCAGTTTTTTCCGCCTTTCCACCTCTCCGATCCATCGCCGCGAGCCACCAAATCCGCCGCCGCCGCGAGAACAATCCGATCATAGATCAAGGCGGAACAGGCCGAAGCGAGTACCAGCCATGACGTTCCCGAGCCAGATCGACGCCTTCTCCCCCTCGCAGTTCACCCCGTCGCAGGACGCCCACGACGACTCCACCACCCCTTCCAAGGTCCTCCCGTCCCCCACCCCCTCCTCCTCCTCCTCCCTCTCGGCGCCGGTTCCCTGACACCAGATCTCCGTGTCGTGTTCTGTCCCACAGTTCCAGGGCGCGTCGGGCACAACGCCGCTGACCGTCAAGCAGATCGCGGACGCGCAGCTGGCCGGCGCCGGCGAGAAGGGCGCGCCCTTCGTTGTGGACGGCGTCGAGACGGCCAACGTACGGACCCTCCACCTCGGCTCTCTCTCCGTGTTCGGCCGAGTTTGCGTTCTGAGGGATGGTGAGCGGGAAGGCCGAGGGGGCGACGGAGGTGTCCTTCACGCTCGACGACGGCACCGGCCGCATCGACTTCATCAAATGGTGAGATCATCATATTTTGTGGGAAATCGCTGGCCTCGTGTTCCAAATGTAGCGTAGGGTGTGCAGTTCTAGGCAGTTGTGATCAATTCAGCTGTTATCGCAGGATGTCCCATACAAGATTTGTGCAAGTTTAGTCTGCAGTACAAGTATTTTTGGTTGTGATCGCGGTACACGCAATTCAGTAATGAGAAATCTGCAATTATTTTACCATCTCTGGTTAATGAACCATTGGAGAGGCCGTAGTGTGATACTATTATTACTGTAAAACACTTCAACTGTTTATTTAGTCTGAAATGCTGGTTAAGCATCAACCACTATTCAATATTACCTTATTGGGATTTTATTACTCCCTCCGATCCTTATTATTTGTCGCTCAAATGGATGTATCTAACACTAAAATATGTCTAGATACATCCATTTCAGCGACAATTAATATGGATCGAAGGGAGTACTAGCTAATGAGATATTAGCATGGTTTTTGTGTTCTTTGGGAATATAAGTTATCTTAAGCGATGTCAGTAGGCTGACCCTAGTATTGGGCCGATGCCATTGTGGCTAATGATATCTGATGGTTTCTGCTATCAACAGTAAGTTAGTATTGTTTGCAGCCCAAGATACTGTTCAGACAAGAGCTTAGTGGCTAATCATACCGGGTACTAGTATCCGCTGACAGCAATAGGTATCAGTCTTACATCTTTGTCAATTTGATATGTTTTGCAGGGTGAACGATGCTGCAGATTCTGCTGAAACCGCTGCTATTCAGTACGTGTCAGGTGTAAACTCCTTTATGCTTGTCATGCATGCAGTAGCTTCATTGCTGACCACCTCCCTCTTGGAAGGATTATCACTCTTTTATTTTGCTTGTTGTTAATTAAGGAATGGTAGTATGTTTCCGTCATCGGTACCCTCAAGGGGCTCCAGGACAAGCAGCATGCTACTGCTTTCTGTGTCAGGTATTTCTTCTTCTTGCAGAGTATTCTGTTGCACGGACGCAACGAAATTAATATAACTTTTTTTTTTCATTTCAGACCTGTAGCTGATTACAATGAGGTCCCGATGCATTTCACTCAGTGCCTACAAATGCATATAGAGAACACAAAATCAAAGGTATGCTGCGGTAATAAGTCCCATGCAAACAGTCCCACTATAACAGTCTTTTGGTCCTTAGTTACAATGCTTGGTCATGATTTTGCTTAATCATAGGTCGGCAGTCCTGCACAGACCGCAGCAACCCCTTTCTCCAATAATCTCAGCGAAGCAAGCGCTCCGACCTCTTTGAAATCTAATCTGGTAAGCTTTAATTGCAATGTCTGAATGAATCAAGCAATCAAACTCTTCTGGTGTCATCATTTATCTTGTTCCTACAGCCACCGGTAACCAGCGGAACATATGGATCATGGTCCGATTTGTGCATGCGGGTGCTGAATGTTTTCAGCGAACCAGCAAGCATGTAAGTTGCGCCTCAATCGTCCTTCCATAGCCTTATAGAAGAAAAGGTCGATTTTCTTGACAGAAGTTCATTTGCTTGGCCATATTAGCTTTGTATTTTCTGCTTAGCATATATTAACTGTTGGTTATGACCTGTAAAAAGTAGAAACTTCAGTTCTTGTATAATAGATAACTAGCATTTTCATTAACATTTTCTTTCTCACCACTCGATTTAATTGACAGCGAGAGTGATCATGGTGTGCATATCCATGAAATTGCCAAGCGACTCAGACTACCGGCAGGCAAGATCGAGTAAGCTTCTCTCTCTCACACTCACACACGCCCATGTGCATACACAATGTATTCTTGCGGGCTAATTTTGATCTGCTGCTATGTAGGGAAGTTATTGAGTTCCATGCCAATTGTGGGCACATCTACTCCACGATCGACGACTTCCACTACAAGTCAGCATTCATCGACGGAGTTTGTAACCCGGTAAGCTTTAATTGCAATGTCTGAATGAATCAAACTCTTCTGCTCTCATCATTTATCTAATTCCTACAGCCACCGGTGATCAGCGGAACAAATGGACCGGGGACTGATTTGTACACACAAGTGCTGAATGTTTTCAGCGAACCAGCAGGCATGTAAGTTGCAAACCAACCATCCTTCTCTTGCCTTGTAGAAAAAAACCTCGATACTTGGTCGTCTCTAGTCGATTTTGCCGACTGAAGCTCATTTGCTTGGCCATATTAACTTTGTATTTTCTGCTTAGCATATATGTCATCAAATCAGATGGTCTATTATTTGCCCCAAGTTTGCTATAAATAGAAGAACCGTTGGTTATGACCCATAATAAGTAGAAATTTCATTTCTTATAATAGATTACTAGCATTTCTTTATCATTTTCTTTCTCACCACTCGATTTAATTGATAGCGAGAGTGATCATGGTGTGCATATCGATGAAATCGCCAAGCGACTCACACTACCAGCAGGCAAGATCAAGTAAGCTTCTCTCTCTCTCTCACTCATACACGCCCATGCCCATACACAGTGTATTCTTGCGGGCTAATTTTCATCTCTGCTATGTAGGGAAGCTATCGAGTTCCATGTCAATTGTGGGAACATCTTCTCCACGGCCGATGACTTCCACTACAAGTCAGCATTCGTCGACCGAGTTTGTAACCCGGTAAGCTTTAATTGCGATGTCTGAATGAATCAAACTCTTCTGCTCTCATCATTTATCTCGTTCTTACAGCCAACGGTGACCAGCGGAACAAATGGATCGGGGACTGATTTGTTCACACAGGTGCTGAATGTTTTCAGCGAACCAGCAAGCATGTAAGTTGCACATCAACCATCCTTCTCTTGCCTTGGAGAAGAAAACCTGGATACTTGGTCGTCTCTAGTCGATTTTGCGGACTGAAGTTCATTTGCTTGGCCATATTAACTTTGTATTTTCTGCTTAGCATAGATGTCATCAAATTAGACGGTCTATTACTTTCCCCGAGTTTGCTATAAATAGAAGAACCACTGGTTATGACCCGTAATAAGTAGAAATGTCATTCCTTGTACTCCCTCCAATCCATAATAAGTGTCGGATCGGAGGGAGTAATTGATTACTAGCATTTTATTTAACATTTTCTTTCTCGCCACTCAATTTAATTGACAGCGAGAGTGATCATGGTGTGCATATCGATGAAATCGCCAAGCGACTCACACTACCAGCAGGCAAGATCAGGTAAGCTTCTCTCTCACTCACACACGCCCATGCCCATACACAGTGTATTCTTGCGGGCTAATTTTCATCTCTGCTATGTAGGGAAGCTATCGAGTTCCATGTCAACTGTGGGCACATCTTCTCCACGATTGACGATTTCCACTACAAGTCAGCATTCATCGACCGAGTTTGTAGCCCGGTAAGCTTTAATTGCAATGTCTGAATGAATAAAACTCTTCTGGTCTCATCATTTATCTTGTTCCTACAGCCACCAGTGACCAGCGGAACAAATGGATCAGGGACTGATTTGTACACACATGTGCTGAATGTTTTCAGCGAACCAGCAAGCATGTAAGTTGCACATCAACCGTCCTTCTCTTGCCTTGTAGAAACATAACCTGGATACTTGGTTGTCTCTAGTCGATTTTGCCGACTAAAGTTCATTCGGTTGGCCATATTAACTTTGTATTTTCTGCTAGCATATATGTCATAAAATCAGATGGTCTATTACTTGCCCCGAGTTTGCTATAAATAGAAGAACCGTTGGTTATGACCCGTAATAGGTAGAAATTCATTTCTAGATTACTAGCATTTTCTCTCTCACCACTCGATTTTATTGACAGCGAGAGCGATCACGGTCTGCATATCGATGAAATAGCCATGCGACTCAAATTATCGGCAGGCAAGATCAGGTAAGCCTCTCTCTGTCTCTCGCTCACCCACGTCCATGGCCATACACAATGTATTCTTGCGGGCTAATTTTCGTCTCTGCTATGTAGGGAAGCTATTAATTTCCTTGTCGATTGTGGGCGCATCTGCTCCACGATCGACGACTTCCACTACAAGTCAGCATTCGTTGACTGAGTTTGTAACGGGTGTCGTCGTTTGCTACTTTGCTAGCATCCATCCTTAGTTGTTTAGGGAGCCCTGAAGGAAGCATCTTTACGCGGGAGCTTGGGAAATGTGATGTGTCTTTAGCCTAAATGTAGAGAAGATTTTGGATGCTCTCCTGCCTACTACAAATTCCTGTTGAACACTGAATGTATGGGTTTGATGCAATGTGCTTCATCTAGTGAAACTATGATCGACCTCTCTTGTGCTATTTAGGTGAGATGGTTGTTTTGCTTAAGCTATCATCATCCAAAATTAACTTGGTATTTTTAGTTTCAAAACTTAGAATCGGCTATGAGGGAAAACTAAATATATAAAAATCAGAAGCTTTTGTCACCCTAGCATCTGCATCAATGATGAGTGCAGCCTAAATCTCGTTACTGAACAAAAGAGGTGTGAATGGCCGCACGCATAACAGCAAAATTAAGTGCCAAGAAGCGTATGTGGAGTACGCGACGCAAATCGGGACATAATTCTTTGGTAGGTCACCCCCATCATCTTGGCGTCAAGCACCATTACTTGCTCTCTCTGTAGAACAAACCCGCAAGCACATCTGATCAGTACATAGTAGGAACACATGCATGACAAGATACTGTACACCACTTTTTTTACTGTACAATGGACCGGTTGCGTGGTGTGCTGTTTATATATGGTTAATATCACTTCTCCCCATCCTATGAGCACATATTTAGTTTCTGTGTACAAGGTCAGGTGTTGATGAATCTCTTAGCTCTCTTATTTTTTAGGGAGGCAGGGAGCTACAATAATATTTTATTGTAGCTACAATAATGGTGAAGTTTTTCTTTTCATGCGCAACCCATTCGCGGCCAGAGAACAAGGCCCAACGAGAGCCCAAATCGCCGCCATCGGCCGCCGCCGATAACTTTCTTCCAATCGCTGGGACGACATCGACCTTGAAACCAGATGATTCCCCGGTGGGCGGTGACGACGTGGACCGCGAGTGTAGCCGCCTCGCGGCACCGGGGCTACCTTCCGGAGGAGATCGTCATTTGGGAGATCCTCCCCCGCCTGCCAGCGAAGTCCATCCTCTGCTGCCCTGCCGTCTGCCACTCCTGGAGCCGCGCCCTCACCTCCGCCGACCTCCTCATCGTGCACCACCGCCTCCAGCCGTCCCTTCCCATCGCCTCCTCTGTCGAGTTCGTTCACCGCGAGCTCCGCGTCGTTGCCCCCCGTGTCGTCGCCCTCTCGATGGTCGCCACGCTCCGCCACCCCAGCCTCCAGGTCAGTGATGGGTTCGTAGCAGGGAAAACAAAAAATTTCTACCGCAAGAACGAACAAAACCTAGATCTAATCTAGATAAAAGCCAAGATCTAATCTATTAGACATGAGCAACGAGATAGATGGGAACTAACCCTCGTAGATCCGAAAGCGTTAACGAGATTAGATCTCGTGGTTGATGTAGTCGATCACTTGCCGATCTCAAGATCGTGTGGACGATCCTTCCGGCGTCGCGTTCCAGCAGCGCTTCCGCCCTCGGTCAAGTAGACGATCCTTCCGGCGTCGCGTTCCAGCAGCGCTTCCGCCCTTGGTCTAGTAGACGATCCTTCCGGCGCCACGTTTCGGCAGCGCTTCCGCAGTCGGTCACACGTGCGGAGTCGAAGCAGACCTTCCTCTCCCCGTTCCAGCGAGCAGCGGAGGTAGTAGATCTTCTCCACGGAATCCCAGCAGCACGACGGCGTGGTGGTGGTGGTGGAGTAGAGAATTCTGCAGGGCTTCGCCTATGCCTGTGCAGAAGATGGTGGAGGAGAGAGGCGGCAGAGATTGGACGTTATGAGAGCGTGGAAGGAGGGGGCGCCCCTGCCCCTCTATTTAAAGAGGGGAGGCGCCTAGGGAGGGGGCGCCCCTCCCCTTGTATGGCCGGCGGATTGGAGGTGGGGGGAGGAGTCCTCCTCCCCCACGACTCCGTATCTTGACCCACCAGGACTCCTTGATCCCTATCTTGATTTTCAAGCAAACTCCAAGATATCTTCTAGAACCTTCCGGAACATTCCGAAACCTTCTAGAATCCTCATACAAACACTCCGGAACATTTCCTATCTCATAAAATGATCTCCTATATATGAATCTTATTCTCCGGACCATTCCGGATCTCCTCGTGATGTCCCGGATCCATTCCGAGACTCCGAACAACATTCGGTCTCCAACGCACATTCCATATCTACTTAAAACAACTTCGAACCTTAAGTGTGTCACCCTACGGTTCGTGAATATGTAGACATGATAGAGACCCATCTCCTATCAATAACCATCAGCGGGACCTGGAGATCCATAATGGCTCCCACATACTCAACGATGACTTTGCGATCGATTGAACCATTTACACACGAAACTAATTCCCTTTGTCCCGCGATACTATACTTATCCGAGGTTTGATCGTCGGTATCTCCATACCTAGTTCTACCTCGTTACTGATAAGTACTCTTTACTCGTTCCGTGATATGTCATCCCTTGTGACCTAGTCACATGCTTGCAAGCTAACTAGATGACATTCCACCGAGAGGGCCCAGAGCATATCTATCCGTCATATGGATGGACAAATCCCAATCTTGGTTCATGCGCTTCAACACATACTTTCAGAATACCCAATGACACTTTTATAACCACCCAGTTACGAAGCGGCGTTTGATGTCATCAAAGTATCCATCTGGTGATGGTGATTAACACAACCTCATGGTCGAAGGAATAGGTTACTATGTATTTGAAAGCTTACAGCAATACGAACTTAATGATTTGATCTTATGCTACGCTTACTATGGGTGTGTGTCCATCACATCATTCTCCTAATGATATAACCTTGTTATTAATCACATCCAATGTCCATGATCAGGAAACCATGATCATCAATTAATCAACAAGCTAGTTCAACAAGAGGCTTACTAGGGACTCTTATATGTTTACAAAACACACATGTATTAGTGTTTCCTAATAATACAATTATAACATGGGATGTAAACATTCATCATAAACACAAAGATATAATAATAATCACTTTTATTATTGCCTCTTGGGCATATCTCCAACAGTCTCCCACTTGCACTAGAGTCAATAATCTAGATTACATGGTAATATACCGAACACCCATGGCGTTTTGGTGTTGGTCATGCTTTGCCCTAGAGAGAGGTTTAGTCAACGGATCTGCCACATTCAGATCAGTGTGTACTTTGCAAATCTTTATGTCACCATCTCGGATATACTCGCGAATAGCGTGGAAACGTAGCTTGATGTGCTTCAGCTTGCTATGTGACCTTGGCTCCTGCGCATTAGCTATGGCACCTGTGTTGTCACAGTAGATGGCCATCGGGTCCAACGCACTGGGAACCACGCCGAGTTCAGTAATGAATTCCTTCATCCAAACGGCTTCTTGTGCAGCCTCCGAAGCAGCTATGTATTCCGATTCAGTTGAAGATTTCGCCACAATGCTTTGCTTCGCACTCCTCCAGCTCACTGCAGCACCATTCAAAATAAATACGTATCCCGATTGTGACTTTGAGTCATCCGAATCGGTGTTCCAACTAGCATTGGTGTAACCGTTTACAACAAGCTGTTCATCACCTCCATAAGAAAGAACCATATCCTTAGTCCTATTTAGGTACTTTAGGATATTTTTGACCGCTGTCCAGTGCTCCATTCCAGGATCACTTTGATATCTGCTAGTCAAACTAACAACATGTGCTATATCCGGTCTTGTACACAGCATGGCATACATGATAGAACCTATGGCTGAGGCATAGGGAATTTTATTCATCCTTTCTCTATCTTCTGCCGTAGCTGGACTTTGAGTCTTACTCAAGGTCTTACCTGACAACATGGGCACGAACCCTTTCTTGCTATCTTCCATTCTAAACTTCTTTAGAACTTTGTCCAAGTATGTACTTTGTGAAAGCCCTATTAGGCGTCTTGATCTATCTCTATAAATCTTGATGCCTAGAATATATGCCGCTTCGCCAAGATCCTTCATTGAAAAACTATTATTCAAATAGGTTTTGACGCTATTAAGAAGTTCTATATCATTCCCAATCAACAATATGTCATCTACATATAGTATCAGGAACGCTACAGAGCTCCCACTCACTTTCTTGTAAATACAAGCTTCTCCATAAGTTTGTATAAATCCAAAGTTTTTGATTACTTTATCAAAACGCTGATTCCAACTCCAGGATGCTTGCTTCAGTCCATAAATAGAGCGCTGAAGTTTGCATACCTTGTCAGCATCTTTAGGATCGACAAAACCTTTGGGTTGTACCATATACAACTCTTCCTCAATGTCACCATTAAGGAACGCCGTTTTGACATCCATCTGCCAAATCTCATAATCGAAATATGCAGCAATTGCTAACAAAATCCTCACAGACTTTAGCTTCGCTACTGGTGAGAAAGTCTCATCATAGTCAACTCCTTGAATCTGTCGGAACCCTTTCGCGACAAGTCGAGCTTTATAGACGGTAACATTACCATCAGCATCTGTTTTTCTCTTAAAAATCCATTTGTTCTCGACAGCCTTACGGCCATCCGGTAAGTCCACCAAAGTCCACACTTGGTTTTCGTACATGGATCCCATTTCGGATTTCATGGCTTCTAGCCATTTGTCGGAATCTGGGCTCACCATAGCTTCTTCATACGTCGCAGGGTCATCAGCGTTGTCCACCAACATGACGTTCAAGGCAGAGTCATACCAATCAGGAGTGGTACGAACCCTCGTTGACCTGCGAGGTTCAGTAGTAACTTCGTTCGAAGTTTCATGATCATTATCATTAGCTTCCTCTTCAATTGGTGCAGGCGGCACCAAAACATCTTCCGGTGTTGCGCTACTCTCAAATCCGAGAGAAGGTTCAACAACCTCATCGAGTTCTACTTTCCTTCTAATCACCTCCTTCGAGAGAAACTCCTTCTCAAGAAAGGATCCATTCTTTGCAACGAAAACTTTGCCTTCGGATCTATGATAGAAGGTATACCCAATTGTTTCTTTAGGGTATCCTATGAAGACGCATTTCTCCGCTTTGGGTTCTAGCTTATCAGGTTGTAACTTCTTTACGTATGCTTCGCAACCCCAAACTTTAAGGAACGACAACTTAGGTTTCTTACCAAACCACAATTCATACGGTGTCGTTTCAACGGATTTAGATGGTGCCCTATTTAAAGTGAATGCGGCTGTCTCTAATGCATAGCCCCAAAATGATAACGGTAAATCTGTAAGAGACATCATAGACCGAACCATATCTAAGAGAGTTCGATTACGACGTTCGGACACACCATTACGCTGTGGTGTTCCCGGCGGTGTCAACTGTGAAAGTATTCCACATTTCTTCAAATGCATGCCAAACTCGTAACTCAGATATTCACCCCCGTGATTAGAACGCAGAAACTTAATCTTCTTGTTACGATGATTTTCCACTTCAGTTTGAAATTCCTTAAACTTCTCGAAAGTTTCGGACTTATGTTTCATGAAGTAGACATACCCATATCTACTCAAGTCATCCGTGAAAGTGAGAACATAACGATATCCACCACGCGATGCTACACTCATTGGACCGCACACATCGGTATGTATTATTTCCAATAAGTCTGTAGCTCGCTCCATTGTACCAAAGAATGGAGTCTTAGTCATTTTTCCCATTAGACATGCTTCGCATCTTTCAAGTGATTCAAAATCAAGTGATTCAAGAAGTCCATCTGAATGGAGTTTCTTCATACGCTTCACTCCAATGTGACCAAGACGATAGTGCCACATGTATGTAGAATTATCATTCAATTTAATTCGTTTAGCATCTATGTTGTGAACATGTGTATCACTACTATCGAGATTCAGTAAGAATAAACCATTCATCTCAGGTGCATTACCATAAAAGATATTACTCATATAAATCGAACAACCTTTATTCTCAGACTTAAAAGAGTAACCGTCTCGCAATAAACAGGATCCAGATATAATGTTCATGCTTAACGCAGGCACCAAATAACAATTATCTAAATTTAAAACTAATCCCGAAGGTAGATGTAGAGGGAGCGTGCCGATGGCGATCACATCAACCTTGGAGCCATTTCCAACGCGCATCGTCACCTTGTCTCTTGCCAGTCTTCGTTTATTCCGCAGCTCCTGTTTCGAGTTACAAATATGAGCAACCGAACCAGTATCAAATACCCAGGCACTACTACGATTACTAGTAAGATACACATCTATAACACATATATCAAATATACCTTTCTTCTTGATGTTGCCGTTCTTCAGATCCGCCAGGTACTTGGGGCAGTTACGCTTCTAGTGACCAGCACCCTTGCAGTAGAAGCACTCAGTTTCAGGATTAGGACCAGCCTTGGGCTTCTTAGCAGGTGCGGCAGCTTTCTTGCCGTCCTTCTTGAAGTTGCCCTTGTTCTTAGGCTTGCCCCGTTTCTTGAAATTGGTGGTCTTATTGACCATCAACACTTGTTGGTCCTTCTTGATTTCCACTTCAGCAGTTTTTAGCATGGACGACAGTTCAGGCAACGTCTTGTTCATGCAGTGCATGTTGTAGTTCATCACAAAGTTCTTGTAACTTGGTGGCAGTGATTGAAGGAGACGGTGAATCCCCAATTCATTAGGAATCGATATTCCCAACTCTTGGAGCTTCTTTGTGTACCCAGACATGGTGAGCACGTGCTCGCTAACGGAGCTTCCTTCTTCCATCTTACAGTTAAAGAACTTTTCGGAGGCCTCATAGCTCTCCATGGCCGCGCGAGTCTCAAAAATTAGCCTGAGCTCCTTAATGATCTCGAACGGGTCGTGGTGCTCAAAACGCTGTTGGAGCTCCGCTTCTAAACCGTACAGGATGGCACACTGAACTGTGGAGTAATGATTCTTCCGAGTGGCGAAAACATTCTTTTCGTCATCGGTGGCATTATCTGCAGGTGGGTCACCTAGCGGTGCATCGAGCACATAGGTCAACTGACCAGCCCTGAGGACGATCTTCAGTCCACGGAACCAGTCCGTGAAATTGCTTCCATTGTTTTTAAGCTTTTCTTTCTCTAGGAACGCATTGAAATTGATGGAGGGGTTCGCCATAATCTACAACAATTTGCAAGTAGTTTAGACTAAGTTTATGATAAATTGAGTTCAAATTTAATTCTTAAACTAACTAGGTGAACTCCCACTCAAAACAACATCCCTCACATTGTCTTAGTGATTACACGAACCAAGTCCACTACACCAAGTCCGATCTTCACGAGAGAAGATGTAGTTTCATCGGCGAACAATCTTCATGTTCATCATATCAATTATATGACTCATGCTCTACCTTTCGGTATTCCGTGTTCCGAGACCATGTCTGTACATGCTAGGCTCGTCAAGACAACCTTAGTTTCCGCATGTGAAAATCTGGCTTGCACCCGTTGTATGCACACGTAGAATCTATCACATCCGATCATCACGAGATGCTTCGAAACGACGAGTCTTAGCAACGGTGTCAACTAAGGGTGAACACTTTATTACTTGATATTAGTGAGAAGGATCATCTTATAATGCTACTGTCGCGATCTAAGCAATACAAGATGCATAAAGGATTAACATCACAGGCAATTCATAATAAGTGTGATATGATATGGCCTTTTCTTCTTGCGCCTTTGATCTCCATCTCCAAAGCACGAACATGATCTCCATCATCACCAGCATTGCGTCAAGGTCAGTGGCACCGCTTCATGGTTGTCCATCATCACCAGCAACTATTACAACTACTTGGAATAAAGCTATTACAAGATGAATAGACACGCAGGTCTTAACAGAATTAAAGACAACCATTAGGCTCCTGCCGGTTGCCATATTACAACAAGGATCATTGCATACATCAAATACAATCACAATCACATGATGGCCATATCACATCACAGAACCCCTGCAAAAACAAGTTAGACGCCTCTAATTTTCTTTGCAAGTTTTACGTGGTTTGGGGCTTTCGCATAAGACCGATCTTACCTACGAACAAGAACCACAACGTTGATACAAGTGTTGTCAAGATGCTCATTGTAAATCGAATCTTAACTATGGTGGGAGAGACAGACACCCGCAAAGCCACTTGTGCAAAGCAAGTTGCACGTCAAGCGTGGAGCAAGTCTCATGTGCGATGACATGTAATGTTAGCCCGAGCCGCTTCATCCCACCATGCCGCAAGATGCAAAGTACACGCTAAGACACCGACAACAAAAGCATCAACGTCCACAAAAACATTGTGTTCTACTCGTGCAACAGATCTACGCATAGATACGGCTCTGATACCACTGATGGGTTCGTAGCATGGAAAACAAAAAATTTCTACCGCAAGAACGAACAAAACCTAGATCTAATCTAGATAAAAGCCAAGATCTAATCTATTAGACATGAGCAACGAGATAGATGGGAACTAACCCTCGTAGATCCGAAAGCGTTAACGAGGTTAGATCTCGTGGTTGATGTAGTCGATCACTTGCCGATCTCAAGATCGTGTGGACGATCCTTCCGGCGTCGCGTTCCAGCAGCGCTTCCGCCCTCGGTCAAGTAGACGATCCTTCCGGCGTCGCGTTCCAGCAGCGCTTCCGCCCTTGGTCTAGTAGACGATCCTTCCGGCGCCACGTTTCGGCAGCGCTTCCGCAGTCGGTCACACGTGCGGAGTCGAAGCAGACCTTCCTCTCCCCGTTCCAGCGAGCAGCGGAGGTAGTAGATCTTCTCCACGGAATCCCAGCAGCACGACGGCGTGGTGGTGGTGGTGGAGTAGAGAATTCTGCAGGGCTTCGCCTATGCCTGTGCAGAAGATGGTGGAGGAGAGAGGCGGCAGAGATTGGACGTTATGAGAGCGTGGAAGGAGGGGGCGCCCCTGCCCCTCTATTTAAAGAGGGGAGGCGCCTAGGGAGGGGGCGCCCCTCCCCTTGTATGGCCGGCGGATTGGAGGTGGGGGGAGGAGTCCTCCTCCCCCACGACTCCGTATCTTGACCCACCAGGACTCCTTGATCCCTATCTTGATTTTCAAGCAAACTCCAAGATATCTTCTAGAACCTTCCGGAACATTCCGAAACCTTCTAGAATCCTCATACAAACACTCCGGAACATTTCCTATCTCATAAAATGATCTCCTATATATGAATCTTATTCTCCGGACCATTCCGGATCTCCTCGTGATGTCCCGGATCCATTCCGAGACTCCGAACAACATTCGGTCTCCAACGCACATTCCATATCTACTTAAAACAACTTCGAACCTTAAGTGTGTCACCCTACGGTTCGTGAATATGTAGACATGATAGAGACCCATCTCCTATCAATAACCATCAGCGGGACCTGGAGATCCATAATGGCTCCCACATACTCAACGATGACTTTGCGATCGATTGAACCATTTACACACGAAACTAATTCCCTTTGTCCCGCGATACTATACTTATCCGAGGTTTGATCGTCGGTATCTCCATACCTAGTTCTACCTCGTTACTGATAAGTACTCTTTACTCGTTCCGTGATATGTCATCCCTTGTGACCTAGTCACATGCTTGCAAGCTAACTAGATGACATTCCACCGAGAGGGCCCAGAGCATATCTATCCGTCATATGGATGGACAAATCCCAATCTTGGTTCATGCGCTTCAACACATACTTTCAGAATACCCAATGACACTTTTATAACCACCCAGTTACGAAGCGGCGTTTGATGTCATCAAAGTATCCATCTGGTGATGGTGATTAACACAACCTCATGGTCGAAGGAATAGGTTACTATGTATTTGAAAGCTTACAGCAATACGAACTTAATGATTTGATCTTATGCTACGCTTACTATGGGTGTGTGTCCATCACATCATTCTCCTAATGATATAACCTTGTTATTAATCACATCCAATGTCCATGATCAGGAAACCATGATCATCAATTAATCAACAAGCTAGTTCAACAAGAGGCTTACTAGGGACTCTTATATGTTTACAAAACACACATGTATTAGTGTTTCCTAATAATACAATTATAACATGGGATGTAAACATTCATCATAAACACAAAGATATAATAATAATCACTTTTATTATTGCCTCTTGGGCATATCTCCAACAGTCAGGGCCTCCTACGACGGCCTCCTCGTCCTCTCCCTAAGTCCGGCGACCTTCTATGTCTGCAACCCGGCCAGCGGACAGTGGGTTCTCCAGTCCTTCCTCCCGCACTTCCTGGGGTTTTATCCTCGCCGCCCTTCTGGGGAGTACATAATACTTCTGGGAAGACACTTAGAGCATCTCTAGCAGACCCCTTATTCGTCTGCCCCTTATAACGCGTTTAAGGGCCGAGAAAAGTGCGATTTTCACCGCGAAAAAGCCGGGCGGAACATACCCCTATATGCGAACCTCAAAAACGAATATATTTTTTGCCGTTTGCATATACGGTGTTTGTTCCGCCGAATCACGGCCCGAACCCTCAGATCGAATGACCAACACATAGAAATATGACAGTTTCGATAGTTAAACAAGTTTAAACATAGTTTATCGCGACCGTGTCACACATGACAACCCAAAATATGCCAGCAACGAACAAGGACGATCATCATGCATCAGCTCCGGCATCGTGACCACTTCCCAGAGCATCATCACTAGTACGATCAACCCTAGACCGAGCATGGCCTTTTCCCCTTGCCGCCTCCCTCCTCCTCTCTAGGATTCCCCTTTGTGCCTCATCATGCCACTCCTTCGTGATGTCATCCATGATGCTTCGGTCCATAGCCATGATCTTGTTTTCCTCGACAAGGAGCTTGACCAACGCCTTGGTTTCCTCAGCAGCTGCTCTCCTCTCCTCCACGGCCACCTTGCGCAAGCCATCCTCGCGGAGTGCTTCCCACCTTGCTTGCTTCTCGGCAGTCCTGTTGTCTGCCATGATCTTCTTTGCTTCCAATGTCTTGGTCACCATCAACTCGTTGGAGTGCACCATGTGATCAATCTTCTCTCTCAAACTAGCATTCTCGGCTTGCTTCTTCAATTTCTCCTTGGCCATCTTGGTCCCATCAGACTTGCCCTTGTTTCTTCCTCCCGGAGTTTCTTCTTCTTCATCATCATCATCATCATCCAATTTGATGAGTGAGCCTCTTTTGGGTAGAGCCTCTTGCTCCCTCAACTTCCATTTCTCACTATTTTGGAGCAATCTCCAACAATGCTCAAGGGCGAATGGCTTTCCCTTGGAAGCTTCCATGTCAATGTACCTCTCTTTTGCAAGAGTCTCCTACAAAGCAAAGACTATATGAATTACAAAAAAAATACAATTGGACAATGCACACAATGCACATAGCAAATACCATATGAGTTGCATCTACTCACATAGTCACCCTCGTTGGTACCACTTGGTGGAAATTGATGAACTTGCTCCAAGCACCCGGCCCAACGGCTACAAGTGTTCTTGATCAAGTCCCATCGACCTTGCGCTGATCGGTAGGTGCGTGGAATTGTCCCTAAAAGTGTGGGCATGAATTTGAAGAACTTGTCCTCGATTATTTGCCAATACCGCTTCCCGGTTTTGTCTGTCCCCGTCACGGCATCTAGAGACACACTCTCCCATGCCTTGATCAAAGTCACATCTTCCAATTTGGTATAGTTGGCCGTCCTCTTGCGACTCGAAACCGATGAACCATCCACCTCCTCCACCCCATCGTCGTCATCACCAACTCCATCCTCACCACCATCCACTTCCTCCACCCTATCGCCATCATCACCAACTCCATCATCACCACCGGCGCCATCTTGCTCTCCGATGGCGTTGCTGTAGGCGTTGACGGTGCTCGCCGGTCTCTTGGGGACCGCATTCCTCGTTTTCTTCATCGTCTTCTTCTTCTTTGTCGTCTTCTTTCTCGCCGGCTTCGCAGTGGCAGATGCGGCTAGCAGCGGCGTAGTACCACCGGCGGCAGCGCCAGCAGCGGGCCTGCCCATTTCCGAGATCAACACCGATCCCTGCCGCTTGCGTTTCGGCGGCGTGGCCGGCTCCTGCACGGGCGCGACGGGGTCGCTTCCGCCGGCAGCAACCAGATCTGATGGAGGGCGTGCAGGGGTCGCCTCCGCCAGCGCGACCTTGCTGGGGGTCACCGACGTCTAGATAGCGTCCATGGCATTGGAAAACCAGCAAGGGGAGGCCAGGCTTGTCGGGGGAGGGAGATCGGCGGCGCGGAAGGAGGGGCTGAAACTTCCGTCGCGCCAGAAAAACTAGGGATACATGGCGTCTTCGAGTCGGCCTGTATGCGTGGTCGAAACCCGTGTATGTAAGGGCCGAGGGTATGTTTTTGATGGGCCCCTTAAAATATTTTAAGGATCGGTCTTGTCTCGGTGTCTGTTGTGGCCAGTTTTCTCGTCTAAAACCCGTATAGTGATAGTTATTTTTAAGGATCCAACCATATAAGGGATCTGCTAGAGATGCTCTTATGTCGGCCATAAACTTCCTACTCCATCTACACATTGGGCTCCGGGAATCGGAGGTGCATCGGCCGGCCAACGGTGTCTTCGTCCGAAGAGAAAGCGCTGGCGGAGGGCACTATCAAGATGGCATCCAATCGCCCGTCGATACTGCTGCGTGAAGCCCTGCATTTTTACCCAGTGAAGAAGGAGAGCAGCAGCAGGAGCAACATGGTAATGGTGTTCAGCACCATCACCGAGTCCTTCCGGTGGATGTCTGCGCTAGATGTTCCTGCCTCGGCAACCTTGTTCAAGATGGATGGCAACCTCGGCCTCTCCAGCATCAGCGATGACGCGGCAGTGGTTGATATCTGGATGCTGCAGTACTATGAGAGGGAGTTGTGGGAATTCAAGCACCGGGTCAAATTACCCGTGGTGGAGATGAGCCTTTCAGCTGTGTGTCTCCAATTTGTAGCCATGGTTGTGAGTGCGGAGGGCGGTGTGCTGGTCTCCGATTTTAGCCGGCTGGTTCATGCTGTTGTCATACTTTCGATGTCGTAAGGGGAGCCTGCTGATTGTTCCATATAACCTCAAACAAAGGAGTTAATAGCATAAAACCACCACAATTGTAGCGAAATTTACTAATTGGTACCACTTTATGTTTTGGATACCAAAATCTACCACTGGAACCATAAGTTGTCGCAAAAAACACCAATTCGCCTCTAAACACGAATTGACACCAGTTCTGACGGGTCGGCCCCACTGGCAGAGGTGATGTGGCACTACGGAGACAAATGGAACCCAATTGTCAGGGCCAAATTGATGACGTGGCCTCGGGCCCACTTGTCAGCCCAAATAAAAATTGAATTCTAAACAATCCTAAGAAAAAAATATCTGAATAACTCAAAAGTATGATGGCCCATATTAAAAAAGTCAAATTATCAAATAAAAAATAAAAAAAATTCTTGGAGACGACGATAGCCTCTTCTCCATCTTCTCTAACTGTGGCAGTGAGAACGGGCCGCCGGCGAGAGGAAGGACCCGGCTACGCCCACGCCATCCGGGAGATGGGCTACCCGTGCCGCCGCCAGAGGATGAGGAAGGTCGCGTCGGGCCCCTGTAGAGGACGGCCAGGAGGATTCGCGGAGGAGAGGCGCCGCCTGGGCCATGGACGCCGACGAAAACGGGATTGGAAGTGGTCACCTCGTCGTCCAGGTTCCACCTACCCACGAAATCGACTTGGGAGGCCCCCCGGCGATGCCATCTTCACCGTCCTCCCGACCTCCGGCGGCCGGGCGGAGTAGAGGCGTGCCGGGCGGGCGGAGCATTGGGCCTTGCCGGCGGCGCTGTGGTGGGGTAGCAGGCCTCGCGGGGGAGGGCGGCCGGCGGCGTGGTGGAGGCGAGGCGAGCAGGACGGCGCGACGGCGAGGCAAGCAGGTCAGCGCGACGGCTAGGTGAGCAGGGCGGCGAGGTGAGGAGGGCGGCGCGCTGGCGGTTGTGGGGGAGGGGGCTACGGGGGAGAAAAGTTTTCCCCTTTTTATTTTTTAGATATTTAGTTTTTTTAATAAGGTATATTAAGTGGGCAAACATGTGGGACCCAGCCCAACTCAATAAACTATACATTTTTTGCCACCTCAGCATTGACAAGCGGGTCCTACCTGTCATTTTCATCGTCATTTCGCCACGTCAACCTTACATGTCGGTCCCACCTGTCAGTATCGCCGTCAATTCTTGTTCAATTCGAGATTAGATACGAATTGGTGTTTTTTGAGACAATTTAAAATTTGACCGGTAGATTTTGGTATCCAAAACGTAAAGTGGTACCAATTAGTAAATTTCGTACAATTGTGGTGGTTTTATGCTATTAACTCCAAACAAAGCCTTCTCTGTCACACATTCTTTCCCAGTCGACCTGATCAAGAGGCCAATGCCTTGCTTTCACCTTTTATGTGATGACTGGTAGGTGAGGAGGTGCTTCAATATGATCTTGTTCTCACGTTCATCAGCATCTATGTTGGGTTCTGGTAATGCATCTCAAAGATCTTGAATTGAGTTCACTGCACACAAACTACATATTGACATGCATATCATGTCGATAACTCGATATTATACACGCCAACTACAAATTCTGGTAATGACTACCCACATTTTTTAATTAAAGAAAAACCTAAACATTACATGGAACACATAAGTGAAAGCTCAAAGGTTGACTAAGCCAGTTATCTTTCGAGCTGAGGTTTGGCAATGGCACTAACAAATCCTTTACTGTTGTTGTATCCCTTGCATTGATGAATATGTTTAAATTTGGGAATCATTTTGGTGTAGCGTTTGAACTAATTCTCAAGAAGAAATATCCAATTTGTATCTGGGTTTTTTGAACTGAAGAATCGATGTGTCTGAACTCTTTGCATTCCAACATGGCTAACTGTTTGGCTAGATGGTGGGTTTGAATTCCGTTTGTGTACTAAATCCATGACAATTAGGCCTGTGGACTAAGATCATTGTTACATCCTGGTGCTCGTTTATGGGATTATTATATTTCTTCCTTTCAGATGGCTAATATTTAGGATGTTTCTCTGGCAGTTATGTTTAATATTTTGTTAACTTAAATAAATAGAAAACAGCGGAACAAATAACTACGAAGCCCTCTTTTGCACTATTTTGTTGCACATCCTTTCGCTTAAAGATTTCTTAGTAGGAACTGGTGTTTCCCTTAACCTGCTAAGGATTATAAGGGATGCTTTCCATCAGGCACATTGGAGCCCCTCGCATAGGCACCTGGGTATTATTCGTCAAAAATAAATTATAACTAGAGAGGAAACTTGTTACTCCCTCGATCCATAATTCATCAAAAATACTACTCCCTCCGACCCATATTAGTTGACTTAGATTTGTCTAGATTCGGATGTATCTAGACATGTTTTGGTGCTAGATACATCCGAATCTAGCCAAACTCAAGTCAACTAATATGGATCGGAGGGAGTACTCATATTAATTGTCACTGGATTAGATGTATCTACCACTAAAATATGTCAAGATACATTCATTTCTGTGACAAGTAATATGGATCGGAGGAGTAGTATAATTCCTTTTTGTTCTTCATGTACAACATGTGTGACCAGGACGATAGGTCAATGTTGCCATCTCATTCAGATTTCAGTCCCATCATGGCGCTTCTGGCTCGTATGTAACCTTGATGGTTTACAATCTTGTGTACCTATACTTGTCCATCTGATCTTACTGTAATGCCAACATATGTTATAAACTGTCGCTCATTGTTGTCAAGATGCGACTCTGTCTTTCTCGGTTACTCCCTCCGTCCAAAATAATTGATTTGGATTTTTCTGAATTCGCATGTATCTAGACATGTTTTGGTGTGAGATACATCCCCGAATCTAGACAAATACAAGTCACTTATTTTGGGGTGGAGGGAGCGGGGAGGCTCATCGCGAGGGGGGGGGGGGGGGGGGGGGGAGGGATACGCAGGGGGAGAAAGAGAACAAATGCAATGTAGATGTTGTTTTCCTCGAAACAGGCATACGCCCCACTATATTAATAGCAACCAGGTGAGACCGTTGCTAGGCTAGATAGCACAAGGCCCAAAGGAAGAGACACAACACGATACAAGATGCTAGGGCAGCAGCACACACACGCCCGAACAAAAACAAAGAAAAACAAAAAGGAAAGGAGACGGAGGCGGATCAACTAAACGAGGAAGACCGCAACCGCTGCGCCCTCCGAAGAATTCCCACCCTGCTCCTAGCCCCGACTCGTCAAGCGCCAAGCAGCACCCTCAAGAGGGAAGGCGACCGCTGCTGCCCGGACCAGAGACTGGCCCTAGGGTTTCCCCCGGCACACAGAGGGGAGTGGATGAAGGGTAGCCACGACGCCCTCCAGGAAGGAAAGATGCCACCCGCGGGCAGCACCGCGTCGGTGTCGATCGAGTCGACAAGGATTTCTCTCGAAGACCCTATCCACAACCCCCGGAGGATCCGTTGCACAGGAGACCTGCGAGGGCGAGACCTCACCACCACCAAACTTGCCACCCACGAGCATGCGCTACACCGGTCCCAAATCTGCCATAATCATCTCACCGAGCAAGCCGTCGCGAGGTCTGCAACATCGAGGCACGAGTAGAAATGAAACAGAGCCTAGAGTACCGCGGTCGCGCAGGAGGGAACAACCTCCACCGCCGGAGACGGTAGTCGATCGGACGCGGCCACAGACACACCAGTCCTCCATAGGTCTGACCGGGCCCAGCGAACCCGTAAAGCCTCCGCGGAGGCATACCAGTCCCATAGCGGTCTGGCCAAGCCCCGACAGGCCCGTAAAGTCCGCAACCACGCTGCAACAAGCCGGTCAAGGACACCGCGAATCCACCCTACATGCCTTGATCTGCAAAGCAGCCAAAGCAGAACCGGCTGGCCTGCCTTACCCAGATCTGGGCCTAAAGGGGACCGATCTGGGCCGCCATGGTGCAGCCAGCCCCGAGCTCCGCCTCCTGCAGCTGCTCCGCCGCCCGCAGCCGTGCCACCGTGCCGTCTTGCCCCCAACCATGCTGGCCCTCCGCTCCGTCAAGCGTGGCGCCATGCCACTGTCGTCCGACCACCGGAGCATGGGGAGGGCGCAAAGACCCAGGACAACCTGCCTGTCACGACCCAGATCAGGCCCGATTGGGCCTAGATCTGGGCCAAGATGCCCGCGCTGCCATGGAACCGTAGCCCCCCCGACGGTCGCCCGCACCTGGACGCCGCCAGCGCCGCCTCGCATCACCGCGCACGCCAGACCGCCATCGCCGACCACCATGCCTGAAGCAGCAGCGCACCGCCGCCGGAGATGCTCACCGCGTAAGACCTCCGAGCGAGCGGGTAGAGGGGCACCCGCCGACGGCGGCGGAGAGGGGAGAGGAAGGGAAAAGCCTTCCTTGGACGCCCCTACTGCCCTGGCACTTCCATTCTGTACCATCCCCAGTTGGATAGCTCTTACTAATTTCTGGCCGAGAAGGTGTGTGAAGGTTTCAGTCGCCGCCCCTACTGTCTCTAGCATTGTTGTCAAAAGTGCAATTGTTCGAGCTTCAAATTACGTGTCAGCCTGGTCAGGAGTGGGGTGCCTCATGGGCAACAACCGTTCTCCCCGACCCACCCCAAATCTGCACCCTACACCACACAAAAGTGGAGCATATGATCCTTGCATAGTCTCGGCGCAACACATTTTTCTCGGTACATGTCATAAAACATGTAAAAAGTCCACAACATCTCAAACATTCATGAACAAAATTTATGTATGCAAGAAGTTTAGATTGGCCGCATCATACCAGTGAGAAAAATCACCACATGTATGTGGAAGACAAAGCTTGCAACATCATGAAAAACGACCCTGCATCATATAAACACATAATAATTGCCAAGGATGCCCAGCATCATTGCAAATGTGTCGTCCATGTGTGCACCGTATACGAACAAACTGTATACTACAAGTTTGTAGACCTGGAAAACTTCCATGAACCCTTTTCTTTGGTATTCACCGCCTGACGGTCGGTAGCGGTGAATCCGGGTCATCGGACATTGGTGTAAAAACAATCAAGTTTCACCACGATGTTACCCATCCATGGCACGAGCTTCACACAGGACAAAGGACGTGGGTTTTTTTTGTTTGAGAGGGCCAGTACGAAGGTTTTTTTTAAGAAGATAACTGCATTCAACAGAAGACTATTACAGACTCGATACAAACGCAGAAATCTTGAGAGAGCCCGAGAAGAAAAAAGCGCCCCAGCAAAAAGGCAGACAAGCCCTAGAATAAAAGAAAATAACAAACAGGTCCCTGCAGGGCTCTGCCACCGACACCATGCTCGCCGCCACCAGGACGCCGGAGAAGGAAACGGGCCACCATCTTCCTAGAAGGCCGAGATCACACCATCGGCAAACCTGGCTTTGTGAGTCGAAGGAGGACCTCGCCGTGACCGGCGAGGCATAGCCGTTGGGGTGCGTCGACCGGGACTTTCCCCATGCTTTCTCGGCCCCGGATCCAGTGCCTCCAATCGAGATCGACGAAGCACCACTGGGTCCGCCGCCCCGAGCCACCAACCTTGCGCCAGGGTACGAGAACTCCCGGGCGCCGACACGAAATAGCTCCACGCCGGCCACCAAGCTCCTGCAGAAGCTTCTGGATCCGCGACCAGAGATGGAGGAAGCTCTGCCGTGACGGCTTTGGATCCAAAGCACAAAATACCAGGGTCTGGCCGATGGCGCCGTCTTGCCGACCACACCCAGCCAGATCACCTCAAGATCCGCGCCTGGCGGTGGCAGAGGAAGCCTCGCAGGACCCAAATCTGAGTGAACATTATTCGGCGACGCCGTCCGCCTCGCCGGAGCGCGGCGACGAACGCCTGAAGACCTAGCTTCGCAGCCTACCACTAACCCTAGACTACAACTATACATAGCCGGGCGCTGGATCCATTGATTCCGCTTCCACCAGAGAGCCTGAGGCCCTCGGGGAAGAAGAATCGCCGGAGCCAGCGCCGACAACTCGGTCTCCTCCTTTTTCGCCTCCTCGAGCACTATAGAAGGGAGAGAGGGGAGAAAGTAATAATACATGCCGCACTGACCTTGGGTGGGGCCAATACGAAGTTATGGTAGGAACAACAAAGATTGTTCTCTACTTCAAAAAAAAAAAGATTGTTCTCTAAGAAAAAAGGAACAACGAGATGTGTCAGATAAATCACGGTCGAAAAGAAAAGGATCCCAAAATAAACCTATCCCAAACTAGTCACTCCTCTCCCCCCTTCCTCCCGGCTCCCGAGCCCTCACTTCCGACCTTCCTCAGTCCTCACCGTCGACGCCTCAAAATCAGCCCCGCCCTCGCACCCGCACCGTCTAGTTCCGCCCGCCGCGCGCCCCTCCCGTGTCCGCCCGCCCCCCCTGCTCGCCGAGCCCTCACTCTCCGGATCTCCAGCCATGTACGGCGGCGGTAAGATCTCTCGCCCCTGCCCCCCTGCTAAACCCTAAACCCTCGCTGGAGATCTCCCGCTCAGCTTCGCTCGCTCTCCCCCGCAGACGAGGTCTCGGCGATCGTCATCGACGTGGGCTCGTACAGCTGCAAGGCGGGCTACGCCGGCGACGACACCCCCAAGTCCGTCTTCCCCTCGGTGAGACAAAATGCTCCTTCTGCCCGCTGCAACTGCGCAAGTTTGTGCTGGTGATGGACGAACTAGTGCGTCGTTTCCAGCTATTTCAAGTCAAAAATGGCTCGGGATTCTGGTTCAGACATAGTGTGCTAGTGTATCAGTTCACGCTACATTGGTTGGGCCAAACCATTAATTTTGTAATGGGCAAAGTCCGACTCTGCAAATAGGATACCCACATTAGTACTAAGTTGAATTCAGGCATTGGACCCACCGCAGCAGCACGTGCAATCACTTCAATCCATTGACAACAACAAAGTTACTCCACGATTAAGGCATGTCTAATGGCCCAGACTCGCCACTAGTTATTAGTGTTAGCCTTTCTTGCATGTAATGTGAGTTGAAAGCAAAAACTGAATTCGATGTGTTGAAAATTTCTGCGTTGTGCCTTGTGCTATTAGTTTCAGAGGTTCAATTTTGATCTCATGGGAACTGGTACTGTGTTGTTTGAAATTTGAAGTTCAGTTTATCTACAAGTTGTTAAGTTGGAGTCTCCCTTGGCCTCTGCAGCCAATGTTTTATTTTTCTTGTGTGAAGATTTCCCCCCTTTAGTTACCTAGTTAGTTAGTGGGATTATTGGGCTAGTTTTCGTAGCCTGGCAATAAATTTCTAGTTTCACTCTGTTTCTGATGAAATAAACGAACTACTCATGTAAGAACACTCGGAGGAAACGAGACATACTGTGTGATTAGAACTAAGAAAATAGTTTGAATTTGCCCACTTAATGCCGCTGCCTGGGTTTAGCATGTTTCCTTCTTCTTTGCCTGAACAGTGATTGGAAGTTATGTTACTTTGTTGGCTCAAGCATATTTTTGAGCTACCTAATTGCGATGTTTTGGTCAGTACAACTTATTGCACTCAGTGTGGCTTTGATGTGTTAAGGTTGTTGGTTCAATTGAACAATCGGGAGATACTGATGAAGCTAAGCCAGAGAAGGAGGCTGACTCTGCATCAGATCCTAAGAATGGAACCAAGCCTATGGATGTGGACAAGGCCAAGACAAAGCGCAAATATTTTGTAGGTCAAGAATTAGAATTCAGGAGGGATCATATGGAGGTTAGTAACTGCACATTTTAAGGGTGAATTTTTGCTCATGATTCTGCAAACTATTGCTTATCGGTTCTCTCCCTCTTCCCATTAAACAGCTGATCTCACCGATTAAAGATGGAACAGTTACTGATTGGGATGTTGTTGACAACATATGGAACTATGCTTTTAGGTAAACTTAATTTATCTACTTGATGCAGCTCTGAGCAATTTGTCCTCTTTAACATGATTCATCGATAATCATCAATGGCATCATTGAAATTAAAATAAAGTTACTACTTTAAGCTTAAGAATTTAGCAGTGTGTGATTATATTTGACTTAATTTGCTATCAAATATACTGATTGTGAAACTCTTTAGTTTGTGTGTACATGAGGCATGATTCATTCTTTTTTCCTTTTTTAATTTGTTGTGACTGTGACTTCTGTAAGTGTAAGGTTTTTCTTATTACGATACTGTCTAATTTATTGGAGACTTGGAGTTACTATTGCTTTGTTCCACTGTATTTTCACTGACTTGTTCTATATTTCAGACGGCGGCTATTGATCAATCCTGAAGAGCATCCTATGCTGATAGCAGAGCCATCCACAAACAGTGGACAACAAAGGGAGAAGTACGTGTGTAGCTTTTGCGATTAAAATATTTGTACCAGTAACCCCCTTATCAGTTTGAAAAATGCTACTGTTAATAAGGCCTAAATGTGCTGTACTGCATCATATTCCAGGACTCATAACAATTACTTCTTGGTACTATGATCGGAGAACTCTATTTTTAGTGCATTGCATGTGATTCATTTGAGTCGCTGTACTTATAGACATACTTAAGTCACTGAAATATATAAAGTGCATCTTCAGTTATCCAGCGTGGCCCAGGCTATCAGCTTACCGTGCCGTGGCACTCCACATGCTGATGTGGCACCCCCGCTAGCCCCTTCCTTTTTTTCCTTAATGCCCTCTTTTCCCTCTACATCCTCCTCCTTACATTTGTTTCTTGGTTAATGCAAAAGACTATGTGACTGCATGCATATTTTTTGCAAGATTCGCAACTGCAAGCATGCCACATTAGCTTGCCGTGCCTCACTGGGCTAGGTACGCATGTTAATGCAGTAGTTATGCCATCATGCCAAATCAATAAGGTAAACTACCTTCTGGATGAATCAAGACATGAATTATGAATATGATCAGCCTGTAAAACTTATGTTGGCTGCTAAGCAAGTTACACAGAAACAGACACTAGATTGTACTCTCAACATATTGTTTTTTATGGTTCTATTAAAAAACTTACCTTCAAGCCTGACTCTTGTTTTCCATGTTTCATAGAGCAGCAGAACTTATGTTTGAGAAGTACAAAGTGCCAGCGCTGTTCCTAGCCAAAAATGCAGTATGTCTCTCTCAGAAGTAATCTTTGATGCTACAGTTTGTTATTTTTAATTGTTGGTTGGGTTTTCAGGTTCTCACATCTTTTGCATCTGGACGTGCTACATCTCTGGTGGTTGACAGGTCAGCATTTTCTCGATAGTGTTTTATCTCTGCAACCTGCTGTTTTCCCTAATAAATGAAGGACCTTTTTTGCCATGTTAGGCTGGTTAGTTTGTGAACAAGTGCACTGTGTTGTGGTGTCCGCTTAGTTCTTAATCTCCTACTTTATGTCTGGACTGTATTTCTTAGGGATTTCAATAAGCTGGTGTCAAACATCTACCAACGATTTATTTTATCTTAATTTCAGTGTTGGGTCTATATCATGAGAGAAATTGCTTGAATATGACTGTTTGATCATGTTTGATGCAGTGGTGGCGGGTCTACTGTGGTTTCTGCTGTGCATGATGGTTATGTTCTGCAAAAGGTAGGTTATGCTATCAATATACCGATTTCAAGGGGAGGTGTACATTACACTGCTTACCTATATCTATAGTGATTTGCATGTTCTTTACTTTGTAAATATATTTGAGAATGTCATAAATCCAAGATGCTTCGACATTTGAGGAATTGAGATGTGAAGTTGTATTATATGGACCCTGGCATACCTAACACTGACACCACTTGTGCCTTTCCTCTTCTCAAGCCTTTTTCTTCTATCATTTCGCTAACTTGTTTTCTTGTGGCAGTCTGTGGCAACTTCTCCAATTGGTGGTGAATTTTTAACTGACTGTATGATGAAAAGCTTGGAGAGCAAGGGTGTTACTGTAAGATATCTCTTATTCTCTTGCTCAATATAGCATACTAGGCCTTGCTGTAATATCATATCCTGTTTGTTCACTTCTCAGATTAGGCCCCGGTATTCATTTAAGAAGAAGGAAGTGAGCCCTGGAGATTATAAGGTGTAGTTTCTATAGCATTATCTTTAGTGTTGAAATCCTTCTCTTATCTGATTGTGATTCCTTCGGACCAATAGATAACTCGGTATACCATTCGATGCGCCTCTTTGTTGGAACTCCTTGTACCGTTGAATGTAAACTGAGCCGTTGTTTTTGAAATCAACACGCCAGTAAAGAAAAAGGGGCAAAATATACAATATTTTGGCATTTCCAGTATCATGATGTAACACCTTCCTGTTTGTGCCAATATCTGCACTAGGTGGGTAGTCCTCTGACCATCTATCTGGCCCTTTTAAAACAGTTCAGTACTTTATATACGTAATTATGTGGTCCAC
The DNA here is from genome assembly GCA_910589775.1 of Avena eriantha. Lineage (NCBI taxonomy): Eukaryota > Viridiplantae > Streptophyta > Magnoliopsida > Poales > Poaceae > Avena > Avena eriantha. Next base: position 11,059,332 of record OU342743.1, read on the forward strand.
CAGAGGTTCTGAATTTTCTGTGTTAATATTAGTCATTGTTACATTGTAAATTAGTTATCATTATACTACCGTTTACTGACATGCTGTGAACCCATGTTTTTTTTTCAGGTTGTAGATCTTGATTTTCCAAACACGACAGACGGTTACAGGTTGTACTGCATGGTATGTTCTTTGGCAAATTTGTAATTCTTGTTTTGCTTTATTGAATTTTGTCTGGATGCCTTTAATGGTGATGCTTACACTGTATCACAGAGAGCTATTGCTAGCGACATCAAGGAGGCGGTTAGCAGAGTTCCAGATACTCCCTTTGATGGTAAGATTTAGAAAATACATTATTTCTGTGACTGTTTGGCTCTGCTATATTAATGCGCAAGCTTGGATAATGCTGTTCCACCATACATACCTGTATGCGCAATCCAAGGAGTATGCCAGTTCAGATGATCCATTGATGAATCTTATATATGCACTGGCTACTTTTTATGCATATCTACCGTCACATTATTTTTGTTCATTCCACTGATTTTCATGTGCTTTAAGCATTATCTTGTTTTATGTTTCTCTTTTAGGTTCTGCCGTTTACTTTTCCTGTTTTATTTTCATGCAGAAGTGGCATATGCAAATGTTCCTACAACTTCATATGAGCTTCCAGATGGGCAGTAAGTTATCAATATCATGTAAACACAATTTGTTTCCATTGAGTTTAATTTTATTCTAATACTAATTAGATGGAGTAAATGGGCTAGTAGCTACGTTCCTGATGTATATCCAATGCATCTTGCCCTCTTACTCCATTATATATTGCCTCTTCAGTTCACCCTACAAATGGTCATGACAAATTTCATTTTTTACCAATGGACATAAAACTAAATATTGCACCAGCCGCAAAGTTTCAACCCAAATTCGATGAAATGGAAGCCGAAAAATAGAACGGGGAAATCTATAGGCTGGCATCTGCTCATGTGCCACATTTTAGTGGAGCCTTGAGTTGTAATTTTGCAGCCTGGTAGATCATATCATGACTCAGCTACTACAGTGCTTGTAGATTTTTCATGCCTAGACATGATATTTTTGATTTCAGATGCACAAATCACTTATAAGATGTTGGGATTCCGATGTCTCTCACTTTCTCTGTTCCTGTTACTGCAATTTTTTGGTAAATATGTTGTTTGTGCTTATACTGTTTAAGAGCTTGTAACTTATCTATGTTATCTCTGAGCAGAACTATTGAAGTTGGTGCAGATAGATTCAAGATTCCTGACATTTTGTTCAATCCATATCTTTCTCAGGTGAGTGGGAAAAATATAATTTGCTGTGTGCATGTATTACTTGGTCAGTATTTGTGCCAGTGGTAGATTACACTATCCAGGAACAGAACAAGTTCATTGCTTTCTCCTTCAGCATATGCTATTAATATTCAAAAAATTCTTCTGGACCTAGCTGACTTGTCTGCACCCTCCCTCGCACACACTAACATTGTGATCAACAGACTATTCCTGGTGTCGATGGATTTGGAGATTCAACTTCAATTCGTGGACTTCCACGGATGGTGAGTAGTTATGGTGCTATATTGTTGCAGCTTGGACAGTTCTTCATGTTAATGAAGTTGCTGCCACCGTTGTTTTCATCAGGTCCTTGACAGTGTAAATAGGTGTGACGTTGACATTCGCAAGGAGCTACTCAGCAGCATCTTGGTAAGGACATTAATACCAGTGGTGCATTGTGCTACTTCTCTCTGCATGTCCCCGTGCATGAGCTTAGTGAAATAACTTGTATAAGATAATTTTTGATTCTCCTGTTATGTTTTTTTAATGCAACTCTAACATTTGCAAACTTGTATTATTGTTAGCTTTCTGGTGGCTCATCATCAATTCTGCAGTTAAAGGAGCGCCTAGAAAAAGAAGTGATGGAGGTAAAAAAATTTAACTGAAATCTTTATATTCTCACCATTTCCACGTATATTTCGTTTTAGAATATGAGCATTCAACCTTACACTAGCATAATAGAAGCATTTAGACTTCCTACATAGAAATTATAGCAGTTTTATCATAAAAAGGTTTTCTACGTTATTCTTTATTTATATAATGACATGCATTAGAGCTAGGCATGTATTTTTTGAAGCTTTGCTATGTATTCATTCAATTCAGCAGCTTATTTGCTTTATATGAACTCAATTCATGCTTTAGGCAGCTTTCCACCTTATTTCTGCGACCTTCCTTGAAAACTAGAAGAATATTGATTTCATTAATTTTTTTTGGTTAGTGACTAGGGATTACAGGATAGTTTGTAAAAAGGAGAATCTATGGTTAAGGCTTTTGATAATTTTCCTTAGTCTTGATGATGCTGGTTAATGAATAGCGATTGCATTGTAGTGACTAAAGCTGTTGATAATGTTTCCTGAATCTCTGCAAGTCCTCGGTTCTTATTTCTAACTCGATGCAGGAGTCTCCTCAAAATGCTCGTGTAAAGGTTTTGGCAAGTGGAAATGCAATAGAGAGGCGATTCAGGTTGGACTACTATATTTACGTGTCTTTGTATGTGCTCCCCAAATTGCACTGACTATGCTCAATGTATCTGGTAGCAGCAGAACAGTTTGAATGACTTCTTGTGTTCCCACTTGAAAGTAAAACTACTTTTATTTTTTCTGTTCTAATTGCACGAGTAGCTTAATGCAAGAAATTATGTTGGCCCTGAAATTGCTTTAAAATTGGCTGAAAGCATACTGATCGCCATGCTAGTAGAACTTACCCTGACCATTGGTAGGGAAGGGCCACAACAGAAAAATGCATGATGTATGAATGGTTGGTTTTGTCTTGGCACGAGTGGTGAGATTCATCTTGTAAGTTGTTTGTTGATGTCCCTGATATATTTACAATTTGAGTGCAGTGTTTGGATTGGAGGAAGCATTCTTGCATCTCTTGGGTCGTTCCAGCAAATGTGGTTCTCGAAGGCAGAGTAAGTTTGATACTTCAGGTTCTGCTTGTTTGCCATGCTTGTCTCGATCGCCTAACGGTACCTGCCATGTATCTCACAAACAGGTACGAAGAGCATGGTGTCTCTTATATCCAAAGGAAATGCCCATGAAATGGTGGAACATGCTGCTACCCAAGCTTTGTGTTGCTGTGGGCAGCTATTACCTGGGAATATTGTCATGACTAAATTAGTTCTTATAGGTCTGCGAGTGCAACTTCAGAACAAACTCATTAGTCCGTGTCCTGATTATTTTTGTCCGTGATGTAGAAATGTAACGAGTGTCTGTCCAGACTCTAATGTATTTGGAGTGGAAAAGATCTCTGCCTTTCACGTATGAGGATTCAAAGTAGCAAGACCATCTCCATCGACACCTATGCATCCACATCATCCCACTCCTTTCCTTGCAAGATGAGGATGGATGGGGGGAACTACCGCCTATGAACAGAAGAAAACCCATGGCAGCCAACTATAACGTTGATGTGAAGCTCACTCTTAGCTTAGCATGTTAAGTTAAATGACCATTCGACATGGATAACTTGGGTAATCGATCGGCTACAGCTTCAGGAACCAGCTGCCTAAATGGCCAAGGACCTTTTCCCACTCCCCAGATACATTGGAGTCTGGACAGTCACCTACATTTCTACATCAGCGACAAAAATAATCAGCACACAAAACTTTCAAGGGCCATATCCATATTTTGGACGCCAGCCCCTAGAGGAAGAACAGAAGGCAGAACCCCTTCGAGTCTGATCTAGGTGAGGGAACTCCACCAAGGAAATCTTTGGAGGACTCCATTGCACTCGGTGAGTATTCTACCATCTTTATGGCTTGAATCTTCTTTCCACCTTGATTTGGGAGCGGAGGTATCATGGGTCTTGTTCGTCAAATCAAGATCCTTCCCACCATCAAGGATGTGGTTCTTAGGTCCACTGCTTACACATTGGCTCCGTACGTGCTCTAGGCTTCAACGGCCGGAGCTCAAGGACCTCTTTATGGGGTTTGCGTATTTTCTGGGTGTGAACTCTAAACAGTTGTATTGCTTGATGCCAACAGAAGCTCCCTTTATCGGGATCTTGAAGACTCAGGATGAAGATGCACACCAGAATGAGAGACGACAAACTAGGAAGCAAGCAAAGTGCTACACAACATGCACAAAGCAAGCACTGATTTATTGTAATCACAGATAAGTACAATTTATTGAATTTTAACAGAAGGAGGTCGGTCGGAGCAGTTAAATCCAGAATGATAAAACACAATTGAAGCATTATTGAGTGAAGCACAGACCGACTGGAAAAACAAGGTGGAAAGAGGATACATGTATACTGTCATTTCGTAAGCACCTTGTTCAAGATTCTTCGCCGTTCAGCAGAAACACGAGGAGCTTGGCATGAGTGAGGAACTCTCCGCCGGTGCTTAGGTGGTCGGCATGGAAACCAGGAGCACAGTTGCTTGCAATGTAGCAAAGCATTTCCACCCATACCATCGCGATCAGCTCCCATCGATCATTTGATGCCTCACTCTTCAGCAGCTCCGAGGAGACACGGGGCACACGATCTATACCGAGATCAAATCGCTTATCAATGAATTTATCTTGTAGTTCCTTCATTGTGGAAAGTGAACTTAGTCCCTGGATCAGCTTCCCCCTATCGGCGGCATCGCCAACTTGCTCTTGACGGAAACAAACTTCCTCCAATATGAATCGACCGACCTCTAGCACAACAAGTCCCTCACTATCAAGCATCAACTTGCACTGAGCGAAAAGATACATGATGTAATTGGACAAGTGTTGGCTACATGTTCTGAACTTGGAGCCGACAGTGGGCGTCTCGTCGGCCACTAAGCATATGTCCGTCACAAGGTGCCAAACCAAGGCACTTGAGACGAAATCCATGCCTTGGATGTTGCTAACCCCAAGTGCCTTCTGAGCCACACTAATTTCAGAGGCCTGTTGTGGACGAGTTGCTGCCCAAGCAGTTGCCCATTCACCGTGGAAGCCGGTGAAGGCGAACTTCCCTTGGCTGTCTGGAGTGACCGCTATTTCACATAGTTTATCAAGGAGCACCTTCTATACCTCTGGAGAGACAAGGATGTGTTTGGCGGTGTAGGCTTGCTTGATGTGGACACGCCGCATCATCTTTTCTAGCCAGCTGACAGGTTGTTCTTCCTTCTGAATATATTCATCGATCATGTTATACTGTTGAAGTTCCCCGGACCACTCCACCCTGCCTGTCGTGGGACGGGGTCGGAGGTGCTTGATAATGATGTGCAACACTCTACCTGCACATTGGTAGGCTATGTTCCGATCACCACCTTGTAGATATGAAATGGTCATGTACGGCCAGTATGATGACATGAGCCACATCAATATAGAGGATATCTCCAATACCACGGCACCGACAAGCAATATGTAAGACACACAAACATCAACTCCATTGCAGCTGTTGCCCCTGTTGTGATGATCAACCTTGCAGGGCCTGTCTAGAACGAAAACAACGAGAGTTGTGGAGATTAGGACAAGGGTGGTGAGACGGTTGAAGACACCCTTGAGGTTTCCAAACTTGGTGTATAGGTAGTCATATATCAACGAGAGACGGATCTCCGAAAACATGTATGCCAGGTCAGCTCCATTATCTGTAGATGTAAACCCCCTCACAATAGCTTCCTTCTCAGTTCTTGTTCTCGCCCAAGCATGGCCAGAATAACGCTTAGTCCACACGTTCATAAAGAATCCCATGGATTCATGGAATTCTTCATTGGCCACCTCCATGACAAGCTTGAAATTCTTTTCTATGCTCTCTTCTGACGACAAGATTGATGCCAGCTTCTCACTGGGGGATTCTGGGAAAATCGCGCTCGTTCCCGTGAGTAGCGACCTTCCAGGTGCCCATGAGCCGGCTCTCCAGAGTGCGTATGTTCTCTCGGCGTAATTGATTGTTCCGGCGATGAACATTAGCACCATGGGAGGGACAAGTTGCTTGTCCCATTTCGACTGCTTGCCCACAATGTAGATGGCTAGGGCCACCTGGGTGGTGAGGTTCCACAGGTGGCGCTTCCACAGCGTGCAGTCCTCCATGGAGAATGCTGTGATGGTCTCCTGCCCGCCGAGGTGGAGCAGCAGGAAGGGCGCCCAGAAGAGCACCAGCTGATGGTCTGGGTCGCCAGTGTGGAGGCGGCCGAGGACCAAGACCGCCACGGAGTCTGCCGACAGGTAGGCGAGCCACACGAGTACCCTGAGCGCGCGGAAGCCGTAGCGCTTCCGGAAGCCAGCGGAGAAGAGCAGGAAGGCTTGCAGGGAGAAGCTCACCAACACCAAGCACTGGATCTCCCACTCGTTCCACGCGTGTTGGGCTCGTGCCGCCACCGTTATTGAGCTGTTATATTTCACATCAAATATTATTATTTTTTAATCAACACCTACGAACTATTGCCAGTTGAGTGTAAGTATATATATTTTCTTTATTTTTAGGGAGGAATCAGTGTAACTGGATTTTGCAGGTAAATGTATATGTGAAATATAGATGTTATATTTTTCAGAACAGTTTCCTGTAGTGCATGCAATGAAAATTGATCAAAGTGAATTGTATTACTCCCTCCGATCCATAATAAATGTCAGGGCTTTATTTTATTTTTGTCCTAATTTGAATTAAAGCCCCGACACTTATTACGGATCGGAGCTAGTAACATTTTCATCCTATCAAGTTTTCATGACGGCCTAGTACTGTTTGTCCATGGGGAATCGTCTTCCAGTTGCAAGTGTCGAATGCGGCGCATGGTACGGTCGCTGTCGATGGTTGCAGGTCTTGGAAAAAACCAAGACGACCTTCACCCGCAAGACACAACACTTGACGCACTATGGCAAATCCATTGCCATGATTACAAGGTGTTGGCTGTTGGGTATCCTCCTCATGTGGGCTATGAGGAGATGGCCTTATGAAGCCTTTAAGGCGGCCCAAACAGGTGCAAGAGACCACCAACCTTTAGGGTTATGACCAAGGGTCATTTTGGACATTGCACATGAGAAAATGAGGATGATAAGCCTCCCATCCAGCCACTACAAGGTGGTGTGATGAAAATCTAGGTTAGCCTCCATTGGAGAAGAAAACCAAGCGAGAAGGGAAAGAGAAGAAGTTGAAGAAAGAATCTGAATCAAGCACCGGGCTTTGCCCACAAGGTCGTGATGTCCAGATCCACTACCTTGTCTCCTTCAAGCTGTGGTTCCACCATCCTTGGTGAGATTGCTCCGATCCCTAGCTCTTGTGCCCCAAATCTTGCCGTTGGCATCCAAGATCCGTGTGTATCTTGATGTATGAGATCCTCTAGTGCTCTCTAGAGAAGAACAAGTTGTATCCCCATTTGATAATAGTGGAAGAAGATTTGGATGGCTTTGGCCCGTGGTTTTTCCTCTCAAGTTGAGAGGTTTTCCACGTAAAAAGGATTGGTGTCCCTGTGTGTTGATTTTCTTGTTTGCTGCTCCTATATGCTGAGAGCACATAGGACTTGTCCTGCCTACCTGTAGATTTCAGCAACTATGTGTGGGAGCATACATGACTTGTCCTCGGTTGGGATAGAATCTGTTTCCTCCATATATGTTTGATGCATATGTTTCTTTCCGTGATTGAGAAACGATCCGTGGAGCTAGCATACAAGTGGTGCTGAAGTTTACATCTTATTCCGCTGCGTATTTTCAGATCATGTTTGAGTGTGCTAATTCCCCAACAAAGTGGTATTAGAGCTAGAGGTTTGCTCTAAGGTTGCTGCTAGCTCGCAATGGCTTTGGAAGAAGGCGCCACCACAAGTGGCATGATAAAACTTGATTCTTCCAATTTCTCATCATGGAAGCCCATGATGGAAGACATCCTTTATTGCAAGGATTTGTATGAGCAAATTGTGAAAGACAAAATACCGACATCCGGTGTCACGGAAGAAGAATGAAGAGTGCTGAACAGAAAAGTAGTAGGTATGATTCGTTTGTACATCAACCACAATATATTCCACCATGTTGCGAACGACACAAATGCGTATGAGATGTGGCAGAAGTTGGAGTCAATGTATGAGAGGAAGACAACTATGAACAAGGCCTCGGTAATCAAAAGACTAGCCAAGCTTGAGTATCGGGATGGTAGCAGTGTTATTGAACACTTGAATGTCTTCCAGTGCCATACAAATCAACTCTCTGCCATGCAGATCAACTTCAAGGATGAGGTGCAAGCATTGTTGCTGCTGAGTTCCATGCCTGAAAGTTGGAACACACTTGTTGTGTCAGTTAGCAATTCAGCTTCAGATGGGAAGCTGACGTTGGAGATGGTGAAGAATAGCATGCTGAATGAAGAAGCTAGAAAGAGGGAAAAAGGCGATGCCTCCTCTTTTGATGCCTATGTGGCCGAATCCCACAGCAAGAATGACAACCGTGGATATGGCCAAGGCAAATCTCCGCATGGAAAAGACCAGAAGTCTAGGGGGAGATCAAAGTCAAGACAGAGATCAGGTGCTACTTGCTTTTATTGTGTCTAGCCGGGACACAAGAAGAGCGATTGCAGAAAATACAAAAGAGATCTGCTAGAGGGAAAAGTCGAGAAGAAGGCCGAGCAAAAGAGCGAGAATGGTGCCACCATGACTGTAGAATGTGAGTAAGGTGAAGATTACCTAGTCATTGAAGATGAAGAATGTTATAGTGCTATTCGTGATGATGCCATGAGTTGGGTTGTGGATTCAAGTGCGTCCTTCCACATTACATCACACAAGGAGTATTTTACGTCCTATACTAGCGGCATTACTGGCCAGATAAGGATAGGGAATAGTGGTTCGTCGACTATTGTTGGCAAGGGCACTATATGCATTGAGACTAACACAGGCTGCAGGTTGGTGCTCGATGACGTGAGACATGTTCCCGACATACAGCTGAATTTGTTGTCAGTTGGAAAGCTTGATGACATTCGCCGTGGAAGTTATTTTGGTGATGCAAAATGGAAACTCACCAAAGGCTTTTTGATTGTGGCTCGAGGAAGCAAGCAAGGCTGTCTCTATGTGACTAAAACCAAGCTATGTAATAATGTGTTGAACGTCGCCGAGAATGACACTTCGGTTGAGTTGTGGCACAAGAGGCTTGGGCATATGAGTGAGAAGGGCATGCATGCTCTTGCTCGCAAGAATTACCTCCCTGAGTTGAAAGGTATAACCTTAAAAACCTGTGAACATTGTTTTGCTGGCAAACAACATAGGGTTGAATTTCGTACACGCCTGCCGCATCGTGCGGATAATGTTCTTGACATTGTGCACAATGATGTTTGCTTCATGACCAAAAATCCCTTGGTGGAGCATTATACTTTGTGACATTCATTGATGACCATTCCAGGAAGATATTTCTCTATGTGTTGAGAAATAAGTGGCAGGTGCTCGACGTCTTCAAGGAATTCCATGCCAAGGTTGAGAGATAAACTGGCAGGAAATTGAAGTGTGTGAGATCAGACAATGGTGGTGAATATTGCGGTCCCTTTGAGAGGTATTGCAGAAAGTTTGGCATCAAGCTTGATAAGTCTCCACCAAAGACATCCCAACTTAATGGACTTGCAGAGAGAATGAACAGGACTCTTACCGAGAGGGTCACATCTATGCTCTCTCATGCAAAGTTATCTAATTATTTTTGGGATGAAGCTTTGAATCATGCTATGTATGTACTAAACCTGTCCCCCTTAGTTCCTCTTGAAGGTGATATTACTCGGAGATTTTGGTCAGGGAAGGAAGTGTCATGCAAGAGCTTGACGGTCTTTGGGTGCAAGGCATTTATGTACGTCCCGAGGGACGAGCGATCCAAGCTTGATAGCAAGACAAAATAGTGCATCTATCTCAGCAGTCCAAGTGATGAATTTGGATACAGATTGTGGGATCCAATCAATAAGAAGACATGTAGAAGCCGAGATGTGGTTTTCATTGAAGATGAAACAATACAAGATATTGGGAAACCGGAGAAGCCAAAGGCCACCACACCTTAGGTTGACTTGGATCCAGTTAACCCTCCTCTCGTGCATCACAATCACGGGGGAGATGATGATGCTAAAGATGAAGATGATGCAACTAAACAAGGCAGTACAAGTGAGGGACATGAACAACCATCTAATGAAGAAGATGATGATCAAGGTGATGTTAATCCACTTGATTCTCCACCACTAGTACAGCAGTTGAGGAGAAGTGAAAGAGATCCTACACCTTCCACAAGGTATCCACCACATCAATATGTGTTGATGACTGATGCAGGCGAGCCCTCATGCTATGAGGAGGCAGTATCTGATGAGCACAAGAATGAATGGTCGGAAGCCATGCAGGATGAGATGAAATCCCTATATGAGAACGACACCTTTGAGTTGGTGTCCTTGCCAAAGGGCAATAAAGCGCTCAAGAACAAGTGGGTGTATAGAGTAAAGACTGAAGAGTATATCTCACATCCAAGGTACACGGCCAGATTGGTTGTGAAAAGTTTTAGTCAGAAAAAGGGTATTGACTTCGATGAGATATTCTCTCCAGTGGTTAAGATGTTTTTGATCCAAGTTGTGGTGGGCATGGCTGCCACCATGGACTTGGAAATTGAGCAACTCGACGTGAAGACAACATTCTTACATGGTGACCTAGAGGATGAGATATACATGGAGCAGCCGGAAGGATTCACGGTTGCAGGCAAGGAAAACCAAGTATGCGGATTGAAGAAGAGCTTGTATGGCTTGAAACAAGCTCCTCGGCAGTGGTACAAGAAGTTCGAGTCATTCATGACTGAGCTTGGATACGATAAAACATAACCTGATCATTGTGTCTTTATGAAGAGGTACGTGATATATTGCAAATGTATCTATAATTTTTGATGCTCCATGCTTGGTTTTGTCCACTTTCTTGTGTTTTATCCACACTTTGGAGTATTTTTCATATGATTTCTTGGACTAACCTATTAACAAGAGCCACAGTGCCAGCTGTCTGTTTTCTGCTATTTTTGGTTCCAGGAAAGTCAGAAAATGAATATTCTCGAAATTGTACGGGACAAAAGCTAAAGTGCCTATTTTTCCAGAAGACTCCAGGAGCCAGAATACGAGACTGAGGAGGGCCAGGGGCTGGCCACACCCTCCTAGGCGCGGGCTGGGCCTAGCCGTGCCAGGGCATGGTGTGGTGGCCCCAGGCACCCCCTCGGTCTCCCTCTTCGCCTATAAGAAGCCTTCTGACCTAAAAACTCCGAGGGGTTCGACGTTTTTCCAGAAGGAGTTCCGCTCCGCCGCCACCACCAGATTCCACGAAATAGCACTAGAAACTCCATTTTGGCACCCTGCCAGGACGGGGAATTGGAGGAGATCATCGCCATCATCATCACCATTGCTTCTCCATCGACCATCCATGTTTCCCCATCTATGAGTGAGTAATCCCCCGCTGTAGGCTATGGGGATGGTAGGGATTGGATGAGATCGTTCATGTAATGGCATCAGATTGTTAGGACATGGTGCCTAGTATCTTTTATTAGTGCTTTATGACTTTGTTGCGACTTGTTGTGCTTAATGCTTGTCACTAGGGCCCGAGTGCCATGATTTCAGATCTGAACATTTTATTGATTCATTATGATAGTATTGTTTTTGGTCTTATCAGCAAGTTGTATACACATGTTATTGTCCGAAACCTATGGCCCCGAAGTGACAGAAATCGGGATAACCGGAAGGGAATGACTTTGATGCGAGGATCACATGTGTTCACGAAGTGTTAATGCTTTGCTCCGGTGCTCTATTAAAAGGAGCACCTTAATTGCCAGTAGTTCCCTAGAGGCCCCGCTGCAAACGGGCTGGCAGGACAAAAGATGTTGTGCAAGTTCTCCTTGCGAGCACGCATGACTATATATGGAACACATGCCTAGGATTGTCTAGTACTTGGATGCTTTATCTTATTTATCTGCAATTTCCCTATGTTCTAATTGCTATGTGAATTGTCTTGTCCATGCAACGCCCGTCCATCCATCCCTATGCCTACCGCACTCGAATCCTATTGTTTACTGCTTTTGTTACTACTGTCTTTGTTTTTCTACTGTTGTTACTTTGCTATTCCTACTACAAAACTGTTGCTACTGATAAACTGCCATGAGCAAGATTGTTTCCAGTTGCAGCTGAATTGACAACTCAGTTGTTAAGGCTTATAAATATTCTTTGGTTCCCCTTGTGTCGAATCAATAAATTGGGTTTCACTTCCCTCGAAAATACTGCGATACACCCCCTATACTTGTGGGTCATCAAGACTATTTTCTGGCGCCGTTGCCGGGGAGCATAGCTTTATTTATCAAGTTCACTTGGAATCACTATTGTTCAAGCTAAGTTTATCTTTCTCCTTGTTTGCTTGTTTCTTTTTCAAAAATACAAAAAAAATTAGTTCCTACTCTAGTTGTTATTTTCGTTGGTCTGCTATTATCTTGCTTTATCATGCTTGTTGGCAGTGGTTGGTTTTTTTGAAACTGAAGCTTATTGGCAAGGTGGGTTCACGGAAGATCAAAAATATTATTATAAGGAACACCGCTTGTCACAAAAAGGGAAACACTTATGGGAACAAATTAATAGATTGTATACCATTGCTAGGAACGTGTGCTCTACTTATAATGTTACTTATTGCTGTGATGAGTCTTGTTGCAGAAAGAGGTATAAACACCTCCCTTTTTAATGTGAGTATAGTGATAATGATACCATATCTTTCTATGCTAAAGGAATTTATGACTTTTATGATGCGGAACAAATTGAATAATTTATTGCTTGGAAGGGTGCTTTTGAACTTGCTAGTTTGCTTGAAAATATTGATGATTCACCTTACAAATATGAGGTGTATGGTATACTTAAATTTTGGTTTGATAATTACAAGGATGAAAATGGCTATATTATTGAATATTTTAATAGATGCTTTCCACAAATGGAAGAGACTAATGCCTTGCAGGATCCTATGGAAGAAGAAATTGATGAACCTGAAATCTCATTAGATGAAAAAGAGAAGGAGAGTGATGAACAAAAGGAGGAAGAATGGATTAGCTACCCATGCCTACCTTCTAATGAGAGTAACTCTTTATCCCTTACATTATTTGATTGCCCCCCATGCTTACTAAAGGAGGATGAATGTTATGTTCCTGAGGATCCTTTTGAAAATGTTTATGATAAAGCTCTAGTGCTTGTAGATCATGAAAAGCATGCTTTATGTGATAGTTATATTGTTGAGGTTCTTCATGAGGCTACTGAAAATTATTATGAGAGAGGAAAATATGGTTGTGGAAGTTTTCATGGTATTGAAATACCTCTCTATGTGCTGAAAGTTTTGAAGTTACTCTTGTTTTATCTTCCTATGCCTGTCACTTTGTTCTTTGCGAATTTATTTGCATACACGATTCCTATGCATAGGAAGTGGGTTAGACTTAAATGTGTTTTGGATTTGCTTCTTGATGCTCTCTTTTACTTCACTTCATATTTCTTATGAGAGCATTCTCTCAAACTTTTATGCCTGAAGATGATAATATGTCTATTATTCTTGGGAGACCTTTTCTTAATACTACAGGAGCTGTTGTTAATTGTAATCAAGGGAAGGTGACCTTCAATGTCAATGACAAGGAACATACTATCTATTTCCCCAAGAAGATTGATAGGACTTATGGTTTTGAATTCAATTGAACATGTTGAAGGCATTCAAGTTGGATAAATATATTGTCCCATACCAAGAGAAAAATTTGAAACTATTATGATTGGGACCATTGCTATCAAGGTTGAGGTAACATAATCATTAGTTGAATACAAAGTTTTGTCTCATATGAAATTGTTTTGGTAACAAGACTTGATCAACCTTGTTAACAAAAGGATTTCATTAAACAAAACAATGTTTTCACCATGATTATCTTCGCTTACTTCTATTCTATCCATTTTAGTTTTTCCTTATGCCTAACTTAAAGGCGTTAAAGAAAATTACTTATTGGGAGATAACCCAAAAGTTTTAGATGAGTATTGAAAGTTATTACCTCTGTAATAACCGCTCCTTATCCTTTTTATTTGCTTTTTGTGCCAAGAGTAACCTCTAATGAGAGAGAAGTAATGATTGGGAAAGTTGCTGTCCTGAAACAGATTTCTGTGCTTCACCGTAAAAATTCATGTAAAATCTCTGAACGTCTTTTTGAGGCGTGAATTTTTGTGCTTCTGCCCCAGGTTGTTATCTAACTTTAATTAGTTCAACACTTTTTGATTTGAGCAACATAAGGTCTTTGAAAAAATTCGTCTTTACCTGCTGGTCTGTTTTGACAGATTTCTGTCATTTTCTGCATTTGCTTCTTGTTGGTTCCTTTTTGAGTTCTTTTGGGGAGTTGAGCTCTTTGAGGGAAGTGCTACAGTAGCTAGTGTTCTAATGGAAGTTTATTGGTGTAAGAACTGAACCTAAAGACTTATTATCTTGAGTGCACTAATGTTGCTAATAAAGATTGTGTGAAGTTTTGTATGAAGGAAAAAATTTCAAGTGTATGGAAGGAATGAGTAATGAGATGAAGGATGGACTAAAGCTCAAGCTTGGGGATGCCACGCGTGTCACCCCAAGAAATATCCAAGAAGTACAAGCGTCAAAGCTTGGGGATGCCCAAGGCATCTCGTTCTTCATCAATAAAAATCCCAGGTTTCTTCCAAACGCTTTATTTTCATTGTTTCATGCACAGTTGTGTTTTTCTTGGAGCGTCTTCTTTTTCGTTTTCGTTTTGGTTTTTAGTTTGCTTGGTTTGCTTAGTTTGCTGAATAAATTGGTTGGACCTCCTCTTTCTTACGTTGGTGTTCAAATAGTATGGTTTTGTTTGGAAAAGAGTAGGAAAGCTCATGCTTAAGTGGTAAGGAGAGCTTGTTTTTGACTGTGGCCTATGCTTTGTCATGCCATGCTTGATATTGTTTTGGCTTTATGCTTAGTATTCTTTGCTGTAGCATGACTTGTTATAAACAATTGAGATTGCTTAATGTGCCTTGGATGAATCATGCGTTGTTTTAGCATATTAAAGCATAGTATAGTGGTATTCTCCTTTGATGCTTTATTTGGGTTGACTTGGCACATGCTCACACCATGTTATGACTATCCCAAGTCACCATAAGCCTTTATGATCCTTTAGTTTTCAACTTGTAGTATCACTTTATGCTTTGATCAATGATGTTTTGTCGCTCTGCATGATTAAGGCCATTATTGCTCTCTCGTTTGTCGCTCCCTTACTATTGCTAGCCTTCACTTCCACTGAGTGTTTTACTCAAGTTTCCAACTCCCTAAACCAAATATTGCCAAAGTTTCCACCATAGCTACCTATTAGCATCATTTGCTACTTCCGTGCATATTCAATATGCCTTGTTTTCTTTCGAATAAAATGTTTGCTTGTTTTGAGAATGTTAGTTAGTAAAGCTCTCACGAACTTGATGGCACACTTTATTTCCTGCACTTAATAAACCTGAACCATTGTGAACTCTCCATGAAAGTTATATGCTTGCAAATTATAAGCTGGGGATTATCAGAACCGTGCTGTCACGGGGAACGCTTTCAAAACTTGTAAATATATACCTAGTTGATACCTTGCTCTTTTGTTTACGGATGTCGTCGGTGTGAAATAAAAGGGGAGCTTGTAAGTCCATGGAGTTATGTATGTGTGTTAGAGAAAAGCATGGGCCGCTGGTCTAATCCATGCTGACATGGTGGAAACCTGCATCGTAACCATAATGATATCTATGAAGCATTCTTCTTATAAAAAAAGAGAAAGATAGCTATTGAGAAAAGAAAAAAAGATTTATGAAAAGAGGAAAGAGAGAAAAAAGCACCATTTTCCCATGGTAAATAAGAAGATTGCTGAGATACTCATTGTCTGCTTGCCTTGTCATTTTGATATGGGGATTCTTCCGTATCATCGGGCAAAGGGTACCCCGTTGGCGGTTCTCAATGATACGCACATACTTATGATGACAAGAACTTACCGGTAACTAAAGTTGAGTAGCATGAGGAGCGACCCTCGTACTCAAGGGACTTGGGATTTTTAGTTTATAGTCTGTCAAGCATATAACTTAGATTAGACCTCACTTTCACCTTAACCACTTTAAAGCTGCTTATGATAGGGGCAATGAGAGCTCAAAGCTAATGAGTACCATACTTTCAGCATTTGGAAGCCTTTCAAATTATGCAAAACCTTTTCTTTTACTTGTTGAGTCTCCACTTATTCTTTGAGCACTTTCTTGAGAGCATAGTGGCCATTCTTAGTTCTATGTGCATTGTCCTAAGACTTGTTGATTGATGCATACCTTGATGTTGCTTGTTTTAAACTTTGTATCTAGTCACTCTTGTGAACTTTGAAGGTGTCCTATGCATTTATGTTTGCTACTCTTTGAGGGACAAGCTGAATGCCACTATGCTATGTTTTCTTTATGAGAAACAAACAAACGTCTTGCAGAGCATTGTTATTCATGAATCTTTTGTTTGTGCCTTTTCATGTTGCATCATAGTTTCTGTGTCTTATTGCTAGAACCTTGTCTTTCATGTTATGATTGAAGTACTATGATCCCAGCTTTGAATGTTTACAAATACTTTGGTCAAGTCTTTGATGGTGCATGTCACCTCAAAAATTATTCTTTCTTTTTATCACTTACCTACTCGAGGACGAGCAGGAGTTAAGCTTGGGGATGTTGATACATTGCAAATGTATCTATAATTTTTGATGCTCCATGCTTGGTTTTGTCCACTTTCTTGTGTTTTATCCACACTTTGGAGTACTTTTCATATGATTTCTTGGACTAACCTATTAACAAGAGCCACAGTGCCAGCTGCCTATTTTCTGCTGTTTTTGGTTCCAGGAAAGTCAGAAAATGAATATTCTCGGAATTGTACGGGACAAAAGCTAAAGTGCCTATTTTTCCAGAAGACTCCAGGAGCCAGAATACGAGACGGAGGAGGGCCAGGGGCTGGCCACACCCCCCAAGCGCGGGCTGGGCCTGGCCGCGCCAGGGCATGGTGTGGTGGCCCCAGGCACCCCCTCGGTCTCCCTCTTCGCCTATAAGAAGCCTTCTGACCTAAAAACTCCGAGGGGTTCGACGTTTTTCTAGAAGGAGTTCCGCTCCGCCGCCACCACCAGATTCCACGAAACAGCACCAGAAACTCCGTTCTGGCACCCTGCCGGGACGGGGAGTTGGAGGAGATCATCACCATCATCATCACCATCGCTTCTCCATCGACCATCCATGTTTCCCCCATCTATGAGTGAGTAATCCCCCGTTGTAGGCTATGGGGATGGTAGCGATTGGATGAGATCGTTCATGTAATGGCATCAGATTGTTAGGGCATGGTGCCTAGTATCTTTTATTAGTGCTTTATGACTTTGTTGCGACTTGTTGTGCTTAATGCTTGTCACTAGGGCCCGAGTGCCATGATTTCATATCTGAACATGTTATTGATTCATTATGATAGTATTGTTTTTGGTCTTATCTGCAAGGTGTATACACACGTTATTGTCCAGAACCTATGGCCCCAAAGTGACAGAAATCGGGATAACCGGAAGGGAATGGCTTTGATGTGAGGATCACATGTGTTCATGGAGTGTTAATGCTTTGCTCTAGTGCTCTATTAAAAGGAGCACCTTAATTGCCAGTAGTTCCCTAGAGGCCCCGCTGCAAACGGGCTGGCAGGACAAAAGATGTTGTGCAAGTTCTCCTTGCGAGCACGTATGACTATATATGGAACACATGCCTAGGATTGTCTAGTACTTGGATGCTTTATCTTATTTATCTGCAATTGCCCTATGTTCTGATTGCTATGTGAATTGTCTTGTCCATGGAACACCCGTCCATCCATCCCTATGCCTACCGCACTCGAATCCCATTGTTTACTGCTTTTGTTACTACTGTCTTTGCTTTGCTACTGCTGTTACTTTGCTATTCCTACTACAAAACTGTTGCTACTGATAAACTGCTGTGAGCAAGATTGTTTCCAGGTGCAGCTGAATTGACAACTCAGTTGTTAAGGCTTATAAATATTCTTTGGCTCCCCTTGTGTCGAATCAATAAATTGGATTTCACTTCCCTCAAAAATACTGTGATACACCCCCTATACTTGTGGGTCATCAGTACGCCAAGGGTGACTTCATTATTCTCTTGCTATATGTCGATGACATGCTGATTGTCGGAAATGGCACAAAGATGATTGCTCTCCTCAAGAAGACATTGAGTAAATCATTTGCCATGAGGGATTTAGGACCAGCTAAGAAAATACTTGGCATGAAAATATCCCATGATAGATCAAACAAGCTGTTTTGGCTCTCACAAGAACGATACGTTGAGAATGTACTTGAAAGGTTCAACATGAAAGATGCAAGGTCTGTTACCTCTCCATTTGCAGGCCATCACAAACTGAGTTCAAAACAATGTCCTAGGAGCAAGAAGGAGAAAGAAGAAATGAGTAAATTACCTTACCAATCTGCCGTGGGAAGTTTGATGTATGCCATGGCGTGCACTAGGCCTAACATTGCCTATGTAGTTGGAGTTGTTAGCTGGTTCATGACAAATCCAGGGGAAGCTCATTGGAATGTAGTGAAGTAGAGTATCACATATCTCAAAGGTACTTCTAGACTGTGCTTATGCTTCGGAACGGTGATCCTATATTGCAAGGCTATAAAGATGTAGATTATGTTGGTGATGCAGATTTTAGGAAGTCTACCTCTGGATACTTGATGACTTATGCAGGGGAGCAGTGTCATGGCAATCAAGGTTGCAGAAATGCATATCACTTTCAACCGATGCTGAGTACATAGCAGCGGTTGAGGCTTGCAAGGAAGTGTTATGGATGAAGAACTTCTTGCAAATGTTGGGCATGAAGCAAGAGAATTACAATCTGTTTTGCAATAGCCAGAGCGTTATCCATCTTGTCAAGAATCCAAGTTTCCACTCTCGAACCGATGTGAGGTGTTATTGGATTCGAGATGTTGTGAGTTCCAAGTTGCTGAAACTTGTGAAGATCCATACCAACATGAATGGCTCGGATATGATGACCAAGATATTGCCAAGTGAGAAGTTTCTTGTATGTTGCAAGGCAGCGGTCATGGCGGTGCCTCCCATATGAGTCAGATGGTGGAGAATGTTGGGTATCCTCCTCATGTGGGCTGTGAGAAGATGGCCTTATGAAGCCTTTCATGTGGCCCAAACAGGTGCAAGAGCCCTCCAACCTTTAGGGTTATGACCGAGGATCATTTTGGACATTGCACATGAGGAAAGGGAGATGATAAACCTCCCATCCAGCCACCACAAGGTGGTGTGACGAAAATTCAAGTTAGCCTCCATTGGAGAAGAAAACCAAGAGAGAAGGGAAAGAGGAGAAGTGGAAGGAAGAAGCTGAATCAAGCACCGGCTTTGCCCACAAGGTCGTGACGTCCAGATCCACTACCTTGTCTACTTCAAGCTATGGTTCCACCATCCTTGGTGAGATTGATCCGATCCCTAGCTCTTGTGCCCCAAATCTTGCCGTTGGCATCCAAGATCCGTGTGTATCTTGATGTATGAGATCCTCTAGTGCTTTCTAGAGAAGAACAAGTTGTATCTCCATTTGATAATAGTGGAAGAAGATTTGGGTGCCTTCGGCTCGTGGTTTTTCCTCTCAAGTCGAGAGGTTTTCCACGTAAAAAGGATTGGTGTCCCTGTGTGTTGATTTGCTTGTTTGCTGCTCCTATGTGCTGAGTTTCAGCAACCGTGAGTGGGAGCACACAGGGCTTGTCCTCGGTTGGGACAGAATCTGTTTCCTCCATATATGTTTGATGCATATTTTTCCTTCCGTGATTGAGCAATGATCTGTGGAGTTAGCATACAAGTGGTGCTGAAGTTTACATCTTATTCCGGTACGTATTTTTAGATCATGTTTGAGTGTGCTAATTCCCCAACACTGGCCGAGGTGGGGAATATCAGGATGGTGTTCTAAGAGATTGTCAATAACGACAGCAAGCTAACATCTCGTTTCGCAAGGCATAGTTCTTCGGTTGCATGGCGATGTCTAGTTAGGACCATCCACGGGCGTGTACTCCCTCCGTTTTAAAATATAAGATATTTTAGCTTTGTAAACATCAGTAGATGTCACCAGGCGTGTGTGCAACGGATGAGGGAAGACTATGATTCACATCACGTACACGTCAATATTTTTTTCAC
Source organism: Avena eriantha (assembly GCA_910589775.1). NCBI lineage: Eukaryota > Viridiplantae > Streptophyta > Magnoliopsida > Poales > Poaceae > Avena > Avena eriantha. The sequence goes on from OU342743.1 coordinate 11,079,464, forward strand.
CTACATCCACTTAAATAATGTGCCCAACCGTGCGATAGGTGTAGGTCCTTCTCCCAATAGAGAGGTGCATTTGGCCATGAATTTATGAAAGATAAAAAATGCCATCACAAGAGTTTAGAAATCACACAAAAAAACATTTGCTTGGCGAGGCCATGCAAATTGGGTAGACCAAGTTTTTTTTGAAAATGGACGCTTTATTATTTTAAACAAAGTTTACACTCGGCCTCTGCATAGGTAGGATGCACACAGCTGATCAACCACACAACAAGTGACCAAACCAAAAGTAACAGCATTACAAAATGCTAAGAAAATAAAATAGCAGTCTCGAACTATGACATATCTATCCGCATATCACGCTGCCAAGTACATTTATTATTGCGCATGTATTTTTGGAGCTAAATAGGTTATAGTTATTATAGCACAAATTGAACACTAGCTTGATAATTTGAATTACCTGCGCTGAGCCGTGGGAGGGCAGCTGTGCTGGATGCAGACGCAGTACTGTTGATGATCCCTGAGCTGCCGCATCCTGCTCGATCGATTGGGACGAAAGGATCGATTTAACAAAGACGGAGGGCGATATGTGTACGTGACTGCATATGATATGGTGGTCATTTTCTTTTATAGGCCACAATACCCCCGGCTGGCCTAGCTAGTGGGAGGATGAGTGACCTAGGTACTCCATTAGTTCTTTGCTTGTATCGCACCAAATGAACGCAGTCGATTCTAAAGCACAGCGCAAGGCGCAGCCTTAGCTTTGCTTGCGGTTGGAGACGAATCTTCCGAGCTACAAGCAAGCTTTGTGTCATGGACTGGCTCTACGTATGGAACAAAATAAAATTTCTGGACAACCGATCGGTATTCATAATTAACATACACTAGTAGAAAAACAGCCTTTCGTTCGGAGCGGCCCAGAGCTTTTGTCCCGATTCCGCCACGAACCGGGACTAATACTCGCATTTGTCCTGATTCGAGGGGCACGAGCGTCGCACGGGAGTCGGGGGCATTCGTCCCGGTTTGTACGAGACTATGCGTCCCGGTTCGTACTAAAGGTGTGCAGCAGGCCACGTGTCTGACGCACGACCATTAGTCTCGGTTCGGACGAATAGTCCGTCTATAAATACGCCATCCTAGTCAACCCCTTTCTCTGTTTTTTCTTGGTGGAAGGAGTGAGGTGTGTGTGCTAGTTTTTTTTCTATACACATTAGGTGTTCGATGAAATGCCCGAGCCACACTTAAGCCTTTCTCCTCTTTCTTTCGTCCTCGATCGAGGTTAGCAACCTTATCCTTTCATTTGTCATTGATATAATAATGCATGTGCCAATGTAAAGTGGTCATTTCACTATTCATGATGTTCTGTAATGATTTTTGATAAACTTAATTATATGATGCAGATAAACCGGCGGGGATGGATGTACGGTGACCGACGTGAATCCGTATACATTCAAGACGTGGATAAATTTATCAATGTGGCTAAGGCAAATAAAGAGAATGGTTTTATGTGTTGTCCATGTGTTCAATATCGGAACATCAAGGAGTACTCTTCCTCGAAAATCATTCGCGGCCACCTGGTTCGGAGAGGTTTCATGCCCAGCTATAATTGCTGGACCAAACACGGAGAAAGATGGGTTATGATAAAAGACAATGAAGAAGAAGAGGATGATGACAACTATTGTACATGTTCCCTGAATACGATGATACTGAAATGGAAGACAATGAAGAAGAAGGAGGTGAAAAACGGACATCAGATGAGCCCGTTGATGATCTTGGTCGGGTCATTTCTGATACAAAGCGAGACTGTGAAACAAAGAAGGAGAAGTTGAAGTTGGAGGGCATGTTCGAGGATCACAAAAAATTGTTGTACCCAAATTGCGAAGATGACATCACAAAGCTTGGTACTACACTGGAATTGCTGAAATAGAAGGCAGAGACTGATTTATCTGACAAGGGATTTGAGAAGTTACTGAAAATAATAAAGCCAAAGCTTTCAAAGAATAACGAATTTCTCGAGAGTACTTATGAAGCAAAGAAGATTCTTTGCCCTCTAGGATTATGTGACATAGTTGCAAGGAAAAATACCAAACTTGTTATATTGATTATGTCTCAAAAAAACCTTCATAAAATGACCTATCATGTTCGAGGTTTCATGGCTTTTGGTCCAAATGACCAATGTTATGTGCAGAATCGAGACATAGTTTGTGATACTGTGCCATATTGTGCATGCATATGCATCTTGGGATGGTGAACAATGTTGCAGGAGGAAGTTTTCCTTTTCGTCACATGGAAAAGCCATTTTCCATTTTCTAAGCGCCAAAAATGTGCCGTTTTGTGAAGCAATCACCAAAATGCTAAATCAAAATACTACCACCCCATTTTTCAAAAATACTAGACCACCTTACATTGACGATCTCCTAACCGGGAGATCTCATACCTTTCTGTCATCCCTGGGTGAAAAAGACAAATGTCTGCCGAATCGGTAGGAAGTGAGCCATGTTTGAACTACAGGTACATGATCTAGTGCTCATTTTAGACTCACAATATGATGTTTCTTCAGAGATGAAATGCAAGTTTTAACTAGTCTCATCCCCTATCTTCATGCCCGCCGTTTTGACCATATTTGAAATGGGTATAAGAAATTCAAAAACGGTCCGAACAATGTAAATCCTTCACGTGGTGTCATATTATATGACATATTTGTAAGGAAAAATACCAAACTTGGTATATTGATTATGTCTTAAAAAACCTTCACAAAATGACCTATCATGTTCGAGGTTTCATGGCTTTCGGTCCAAATGATCAATGTTATGTGTTGAATCGAGGCAAAGTTTGTGACACTGTGTCCATATTGTGCATGCATGTGTATCTTGGGATGGTGAACAATGTTGTGGGAGGAAGTTTTCCTTTTCGTCGCACGGAAAATCCATTTTCCTATTTCTAAGAGCCAAAAACGGGCCGTTTTGTGAAGCAACCACCGAAATGCCAAATCAAAATACTACCACCCTATTTTAAAAAAATACTAGATCACCTTACATGGACGATCTCTCAACCGGGAGATCTCGTACATTTTTGTCATCCTCGGGTGAAAAAGACAAATGTCTGCTGAATCGGTAGGAAGTGGGCCCGGTTTGAACTACAGGTACATGATCTAGTGCTCGTGATTTTTTGAAAAAGTCATTTTTAGACTTACAATATGATGTTTCTTCAGAGATCCAATGCAAATTTTAACGAGGCTCATCTCCTATCTTCATGCCCGCCGTTTTGACCATAGTTTGAAATGGATAAATTTTCAAACGGGGCATAAGAAATTCAAAAACGGTCCGAACAATGTTAATCCTTCGCGTGGTGTCAATTATGTGACATAGTTGCAAGGAAAAATACCAAACTTGGTATATTGATTAAGTCTCAAAAAAACCTTCACAAAATGACCTATCATGTTCGAGGTTTCATGGCTTTCGGTCCAAATGACCAATGTTATGTGCAGAATCGAGGCATAGTTTGTGATACTGTGCCCATATTGTGCATGCATATGCATCTTGGGATGGTGAACAATGTTGCAGGAGGAAGTTTTCCTTTTCGTTGCACGGAAAATCCATTTTCCATTTTCTGAGCGCTAAAAACGGGCCGTTTCGTGAAGCAACCACCGAAATGCTAACTCAAAATACTACCACCCCATTTTTCAAAAATACTAGACCACCTTACATGGACAATCTCCCAACCGGGATATCTCATACCTTTCTGTCATCCCCAGGTAAAAAATACAAATGTCTACCGTATCGGTAGGAAGTGGGCCCGGTTTGAACTACAGGTTGTTGGGGATCGCAGCAGAAAACAAAAAATTTCCTACGATGTAACCCCAAAACTGCCTAGGATCTATCTATGTAGTACTGCAGTAACGACCAATGTGTAGAGAATACATACCCTTGTAGACCATACGCGGTTAACGTTTCGCGGGGAACGTGGTTGAAGTAGTCGTACTCGTAGCCGACCTCCGAAGCTCCTCGCAGGTCACCCCTTGCTCCTTCTTGATCTTCATCATGCAACAGCTCCGGCTCACCACATTTAAGCACCCCAAGTGTTGCGTCTCGTGTCTTCATACACATCTGGTGCACGATGAGACCTCCGGCTCCCCGATCCCGCCGGGAGTGCGGAAGTTGATATCCGGCTAGGAATCCCTGCAGCGCAACGATGTACTGCACGTGTGCCTTAATCACACAACCTAGACTTGGGGCCATGGTCACACGGTATAGAGAGAGAGGAAAGGAGGAAGTCAACCAAAGGACTTCTCCAAATATTGGTGTGTTTAATCCCACCCATGGGCACCCCTTTATATAGGGGGAGGGGGTGTGCCCCCCCTTGGGTTTCCCATGTGGGACTAATCAAGGGAGAGGGGGAGGAGGCGCATGGGCCTCATGGGCCAGACGGCCAGGGGTGGGCCCCACCCAGCGCACAACCCTAGGCTGGCCGAGTGGGCCCCCTTGAGGCGTATGGGCCTTGGCCCTTCCCTCATTCGGTTTTCCCTCATGGGCCCTTTTCCCTAGGAAGTTTGGCCCATTAGTGGAATACCCCTTCAAATTAGATTTTAATATTATATTTAATATTAATTAAATTAATTAATATGTAAATACATATTACAAAATCCGTCTTGACCCGAAACACCTTTCGGTTCCCTTTCGATTTCCTCCGAACGACTTCAGATCTTTCCCGGAATGATTCCGATCCTTTATTCTCTCTCCGAACAACTTCGGATCTCTCCGCGGAACGATTCCGGCTTTCTCTTTCTCTACTATGATTCCGTATTACGAATGATCGCTCTCATCGTACCCTTAAGTGTATCCTCTCACGGATCGGGAATGCTCTAGACATGATCTAAATCAATGATCAACAGAGGGACCAGGGATATCCATGTGACCCCTATGCATTCCTGATGACAATGTCGTTTGAACCGCTAAATGTAAATGTAGCATCCTCTTCCTTTTGTTTCTCGATACGACTTGTCCGAGATCCGATCATTGGTATCCCATACCTTGTTCAATCTCGTTCACAACAAGTTCTGTTTTCTTGTTACCGTGATATTACATCCCCGTGACCTAGTCACATGTTGCAACATTTATGGATGCAATCTCACCAAGCCGGCCGTATGTATCTTTACCCGTCACGTGGGTGAACAAATCCTGGTCTTGCAGTCACATGTCATCTACTATTCCTTTGGAATACCCAACGTACACCTTTATAACCACTGTATTACCAAGTGGCGCTTGATGCAGTCTAAGCAGCCTCGAGAAATAGTGAGTAATATGAGCTCACGGTCTAAGGAAAAGGAGTCTAGGTATAGTTGTTGCAACGATGAACTATATGAATTGATCGTGTTGCAATCCTTTGAGGAATGTCCAACCACATCATTCTCCAATGATATGATCCCGTTGTCAGTCGGCATAAATGCCCATGATCTTGAAACCGAGATCATCTTCGTGACCAACGAACTAGTATGAATAGAGGCTACTAGGGACTTGGTTGTTTCATACCACACCTGTACCAATGTTTCTACTTGGCACAGTTCTAGCACAATATGAAACTATTATAAACTAATTGAGATATGACAATAAAAACCTATTTATTATTTGACTCTAGGGCATAGCTCCTTCAGTCTCCCACTTGCAATAAAGTACAAATAATCTAGCTCGCATTTTACTCATATAAACCATATACCATATGCGTTTACAGATCATGCATGCTCATGGGAAACGTCATGTCCATGGTCTATTTTACCAGATCATTATGTCTTTTGCAAATCGTTAATGTCTTCCTAATTTGACATTCACACCATTATCGTATAATGGGTCGAAGCATTTGTTTGGCGACAAAGTGAGACTTTTGTTTCTAGTGTTTATGGTGACGGTCGTTTTCACCGTTGTCATCTAAACTTCGAAACACACTTTTCTATCCTTTGTGTATATACTATAGTCATGGCAGTAGAACGAGGCCGGATTCCAGGAGCTTACAGTGACTTTAGATCAACCTCGAGGGCTTTCTCATGGGCACTCAGCCCTGTGACACATCATTCTACGTTAAAAGCGAACTAGCCCCACCATAACATTATACATCACATCAGATGTAGACTTTATACTTCTATATCTATGTAGATCCTAGTGCATGAAATGCATCTATGCCACTTACATTGCTTCTTGCCATTTATGTACAAACTTAATTTTGGTTCAGTGATCAGCTCGAGAATCACTTAAAGACACATTCTTATAGTTAAGACTTTGTCTTACCAACCAGAACTTTGGGTCACATTACGTTGAGTATACAACATGGTTATATGGAAGAACCTATGCCTGAGGCATAGAAGATGCAACACATCTCTTTCTTTCAACCATAGTTGCAATACTAACTCAATGCTTCATATAGCAAGAACTTCTTTCTTACCTTGTTCCATTCTGAGCTACTTTAGAATCTTGTCTTAGGACATTCTGAACCTCTTTCAGAATCAAGTCCAGGAAGCATTCGACATTCAGTGCTTATTAAACTTACCAATCTACCTCGATAGATCTTATTGTTTAATAACTTCAACTTCATCCTTATTTATCTAACTTAAATATTATTTACACTAATCACATCATTCACATATGTCGTCCACATATCCCAGAATGATTTCACGCTCCCACTCAAATATGACATTCATATTTGAGATCTAGGGATTTCACTTAGCTCCTACTCAAATATGACATTCATGTTTGAGATCCAGGGATTTCACTTAGATCCCACTCAAAATATGTCAGCTACATATTATGAATTAGCCAAGCTGATTTGCTCCCACTCAAAACCAGGTCCTCTCGATAATATTGGACATTCCAAAATTCTTTGATCATTATCAATTTGAGAATTCCAATTACGAGACTTCAATATCCATATATTTCTAGTGTAAATCCAAAAAGACTTAAGCATCACTACTATTGTATTCAACTCCTTGAATTTGTCCAAACTTGTGACAAATCGACGTTTTTGTCATTCATTAAGTTTCATTTCCTTCTTATGACTTTGCAGTCATTCAGAAATATCAAGTAAACTTCTTTAATTTAATAAGATCAAGTAACATGTTACTTTGCAATCTTAAATGTAACTTAATATAGGATTTTATGACTCCTAGTCATTTCTCGCACTCAAGTCCATCACGCTTCTTTGGAATTTGTAGGTATGTCTTGTTCAAAACATGACAAGTGAATCAACAATATAATTCCACAAACTTGTAGAATATAAAGTTGAATCCTACCTTCTTTAGTAAAAGTATTCACTAAAACTTTATGATCATTATCATTGGTTTATCCTCTATATGTAGAGTTTTGGATTCACGAAACAAATTCCGCTGCGCCACTCAACAAATCGGAGGTAAGGTCAAATACCTTGTTTTGATCTTTTACTTTCTTCCACCTATATCTTCATCAAGACATGTCGACTTTGGACAACAACAGTTTTGCCCCTTTTGTGGAAGATGCATTCATAGCTTCCTAAGAATGCTCTACAAAGACTTGTTTATTCGCCACGACTTCGACTTATCGAAATCTCCAGAAACTCGAACTTGCCATAACACTTATGGTGTTGTTTCCACGAATCTTTTAGATGTTCCTTTGTATTTCAAATGAGTGTTTGCTTGTTTTGATCTTTAACTCTAAACGAGAACTATAACCCCTATAAGAGATGATATTATACCATATGTATCTTAATACATAATGATTATGATGTTTAGACATTTCAACACAATTTGAATTCATCCAATTATCATAATTTGTGAAACATCTTTCACAAGTCCCTTTTATGCTAAACTTAACTTGAATACTTTAGTCATGTCGATCAAATCGAAGAGACTTGTTAATTCAGTTAATTCAATATCCTCCATTTGTTGTGAAATCATTTGAACAATTCAAATCGTTTCAAAACTTATGTTTCATTAAGTAAATACACTTATTCACTTAAGTCCATAATAAATGATTTCCACTACCATTTGAAAATACGATACATCCTATGTATAAGATTCAACATTTCTTCTCATATCACCGTTTTACCAGAATGCGGAGTTTTAGTCATTCTGCCCAAGAGGCATGGTTTTGCAAAGTCTCTAGGTTAAGCATCTAGGACCCTGATCTTTCATAAAGAACCCGCAATAACCAAAATGACTTAAACTATAGTGTTAATTCATTTAAAGTTTGGATATCTTTTAGCATTCCAATCCTTTATAAATGTTTAAACTATTATCATTAACATAGTGGTGAGAATAACTTATTTATAATCACAATGTGACCATAAGGTATTGTTCATAAGAATAGTACAAACTAGTTTGTTAATTGTTCATATGAATAATCGTCTCACCATAAGCAAGACACACAAACAAGGATTACAAATTCATATTCAAGTCCACTAACCCAAATGATAAACTTTGAGGGAAGAGGTGATGTCGGCCATCAACTGATTTGCTTTCCATCATCAAGTCACATTGCCTCAAAACCAGCAATTCTCAAGCAGATCCTCCTGTTTTCACAAAACGGGACAAGTATCAAATACTTTGCAAACTGCAACGAGTTTTGCAAGAACCACATTTATAATTTTGTATATCTAACATATACCTTTTTCATCCATGACCTCCTTTTGCAATCAAGCCCTTCCAAGAGTTCTCAACTCTAATGCAAGATTGCTATGTGTTTCTCCAAACATTTCGGAGTCATCGAATTATCTCCTAATGGTTATTGTATCAAGAAGAGAAGATCACCTTTTACGAGGATATCCCTCAGGCGTGGGTATTAATCTATGAAGTTGGACCCTTTTTCTAAGTTCCAAAATAAGCAATATATTCACATGGTCGCAAAGGACCTCAACGGGATAGGCCAAGGTCTACTAAGATATTTGCAAATAGACATTTAGACTAAGTTTATAATAAGAGATTAATTTATAATTGGTCTCCACTAAAATTGTCATTCCCTGGACGATTTTAGTGATCGCATGATCCCTATCCTCTGCACCTCCCCCGTGTTACACAGCCATCAGTGCATTATCAAAGGTAGACATTCACTAATGCCAATCACATCATCCATGTGACTCATGCTCGATCTTCCGATCTCTTGTGTTCCGAGGCCACGTCTCTGTAACGTGCTAGGCTCGCCAAATCTAACTTGTGTGTATTTGTTGTGCAACATGGCTTACACCCACTGTATGCGAACGTAGATATGTCTGACCCCTACTAGGGCACCTCATACCGAAGAACTTTCTTAGTGGTGCACACACAAGGGGAACACGAAACATTGGAATTCAATAGGGATTATCTTATTTGCTACCGTTGAGTATCTAAATACTAGCACACAATAAGATATAGAAACAGGTATCAACATCATATGTATAATGTGATATGGTATGGTCTTTCTTGCGCCTTGATCTCCATCGAGCGCTCTGGCATGATCTCCATCTTGCCCTTGGTTTGACGGCAAGTCCACGACGCCTCCACTAGGTCGTTCATCGGAATGATGACTATTACTATACTACTTAGTAATAGAAAAGTAAACTACTTTACCTTCGTAACGACTATTGCCATATCATAATCACATGCCCCTGCAAAATAAAGTTAGACGTCTCTACTTTATCTATTGCAAGTTTTACGTGGTTGTTAGGGCTTTCGCAATAGAACCATTTCTAAACTACGAACTTTCCAACCACAACATGGATCCGACAGTTGTCTCTATTACACCCCTTTCGGAGCCTTCCGTTGTAAATGCTATATCAACTATCGAATGAGAGACAGACACCCGCTAGCCACTTATACGGTACAAGCCGTATGTTGAGCGTGGAACCAGTCTCACGTACGAATACACGTAAGGTCGGTCCGGGCCGCTTCATCAAACAATACCGCGATATAAACAAGTACACGTTAGAGGGTAAAAACTAAGGGATCAATGCCCGCAAAATACTTGTGCGTACTGGACGTACAACACTCCTACGCATAGACCAGCTCTGATACCACTGTTGGGGATCACAGCAGAAAACAAAAAATTTCCTACGATGTAACCCCAAAACTGCCTATGATATATCTATGTAGTAATGAAGTAACAGCCAATGCGTAGAAAATACATACCCTTGTAGACCATACGCGGTTAACATTCTGCGGGGAACGTGGTTGAAGTAGTCGTACTCGTAGCCGACCTCATGGTCGCGAAGCTCCTCGCAGGTCACCCCTTGCTCCTTCTTGTTCTTCATCATGCAACAGCTCCGGCTCATGACATTTAAGCACCCCAAGTGTTGCGCCTCGTGTCTTCGTACACATCCGGTGCATGATGAGACCTCCGGCTCCCCGATCCCGCCGGGAGTGCGGAAGTTAATATCCGGCTAGGAATCCCTGCAGCGCAACGGCGTACTGCAGGTGTGCCTTGATTGCACAGCCCAGACTTGGGGCCATGGTCACAAGGTATAGAGAGAGAGGGAAGGAGGAAGTCAACCGAAGGACTTCTCCAAATATTTGTGTGTTTAATCCCACCCATGGGCACCCCTTTATATAGGGGGAGGGGGTGTGCCCTCCCCTTTGGGTTTCCCATGTGGGACTAATCAAGGGAGAGGGGGGAGGCGCATGGGCCTCATGGTCCAGCCGGCCAGGGGTGGGCCCCACCCCGCACACAACCCTAGGCTGGCCGGGTGGCCCCCTTGAGGCGCCTGGGCCTTGGCCCTTGGCCCTTCCCTCCTTTGGTTTTCCCTCATGGGCCCTTTTTCCCTAGGAAGTTTGGCCCATTAGTGGAATACCCCTTCAAATTAGATTTTAATATTATATTTAATATTAATTACATTAATTAATATGAAAATACATATTACAAAATCTGTCTTGACCCGAAACACCTTTCGGTTCCCTTTCGATTTCGTCCGAACGACTTCGGATCTTTCCCAGAATGATTTCGGTCCTTTATTCTTTCTCCGAACAACTTCGGATCTCTCCACAGAACAATTCCGACTTTCTCTTTCTCTACTATGATTCTGTCTTACGAATGATCGCTCTCATCGTACCCTTAAGTGTATCCCCTCACGGCTCGGGAATGCTCTAGACATGATCTAAATCAATGATCAACAGAGGGACAAGGTATATCCATGTGACCCCTATGCATTCCTGATGACAATGTCGTTTGAACCGCTAAATGTAGCACCCTCTTCCTTTTGTTTCTCGATACAACTTGTCCGAGATCCGATCATTGGTATCCCATACCTTGTTCAATCTCGTTCACAACAAGTTCTGCTTTCTTGTTACCGTGATATTACATCCCCGTAACCTAGTCACATGTTGCAACATTTATGGATGTAATCTCACCAAGCCGGCCGTATGTATCTTTACCCGTCACGTGGGTGAACAAATCCCGGTCTTGCAGTCACATGTCATCTACTGTTCCTTCAGAATAACCAACGTACACCTTTATACCTACTGTATTACCAAATGGCGCTTGATGCAGTCTAAGCAGCCTCAGGAAACAGTGAGTAATATGAGCTCACGGTCTAAGGAAAAGGAGTCTAGGTATAGCTGTTGCAAAAATGAACTATATGACTTGATCATGTTGCAATCCTTCGAGGAATGTCCAACCACATCATTCTCCAATGATATGATCCCGTTGTCAGTCGGCATAAATGCCCATGATCTTGAAACCCAGATCATCTTTGTGACCAACGAACTAGTATGAATAGAGGCTACTAGGGACTTGGTTGTTTCATACCACACTTGTACCAATGTTTCTACTTGGCACAGTTCTATCACAATATGAAACTGTTATAAACTAATTGAGATATGACAATAAAAACCTATTTATTATTTGCCTCTAGGGCATATCTCCTTCACAGGTACATGATCTAATGCTCATGATTTAAAAAAAATCATTTTTAGACTCACAATATGATGTTTCTTCATAGATCCAACGCAAGTTTTAATGAGGCTTGATACATTACAAATGTATCTATAATTTTTGATATTCCATGCTTGGTTTTATCTACTTTCTTATGTTTTGTTCCAACTTTGGAGTACTTTTCATATGATTTCTTGGACTAACCTATTAACAAGTGCCATAGTGCCAGTTGCCTGTTTTCTGCTGTTTTTGGTTCCAGGAAAGTTAGAAAATCAATGTTCTCGGAATTGGACCGGACAAAAGCCAAAGTCGATATTTTACCGGAATACTCACGGAGCCATAAGACGAGACGGAGAGGGGCCAGGGGCTGGCCACACCACCTGGTGGCGCGGACCAGGCCAGGCCGCGCCAGGAGGTGGTGTGGTCCCCTCTGGCACCCCCTCGGTCTCCCTTCTCGCCTATAAGAGACTCCCGATGCATAAACCCTATGGCGTCAATTAGAAATCCACGAAAAGTTCCGTAGCCCTGCCGCCACCGAAGGGGAGATTCGAGGGACAGAAAGTCTCTGTTCCGGCACCCTGCCGGGACAGGGAAGTACCCCCGGAGCCATCTCCATCGATCTCTACCACCATCTCCATCACCATTGCTGATTCCCATGATGAGGAGGGAGTAGTTCTCTCTCAAGGCTAAGGGTTCTACCGGTAGCTATGTGTTCATCTCTCTCTATGCATGATCATATTGTGATCATGAGCTTGTAATCTATAGATCTACCTTGCTACTCAAGTGCTTTAATAGATCTTCGCTCTCCCCATGTGTGTGAAAGTGACAGCGTGCACACCATGGTGGCACTTAGGCTAGAGATTACAAATACTTATTATGAGTTATATTTGGAGTTGGATGTTTCTATGAAATTGTGGTGTTTGTTGGACTCATCTAGTACTCAAGGTGACAGTGTGGGGTTTTCTAGATGGGAAAGGCTTACTTTGAGGTGTGCTGTTATAGCCCTACCATCGATTAGAGTGTCCAACCAGAGAGTAGTTCAGCGTAGTATCATAAAGAAGAAGATATTTATATGAGAGTGTTCACTAGTGAAAGTATGATCCCTAGGCCTTGTTTCTAAGCATTGAAACACCGTTTGTTACTAGATCTGTTACATGTTTGCTTGCTTCCATCTTTATTTCAGTTTTGCTTTAGTCTTTTCCACGCCATCAAGCTATTTTCTATCACCGTTACCACTTACAATTATCCATACCACTTGTATTTTACTAGCTCTTCGCCAAACTAGTGCACCTATACACCTGACAAGTGTATTGGGTGTGTTGGGGACACAAGAGACTTCTTGTATCTTGATTGCAGGATTGCTTGAGAGGGAATACCTTTGACCACTTCCTCCCTGAGTTCGATAAACCTTGGGTGATCGACTTAAGGGAGAACTTGCTGCTGTTCTACAAACCTCTGCACTTGGAGGCCCAACAACTATCTACAAGAATAGAAGTGCGTAGACATCAAGCTATTTTCTGGCATCGTTGCCGGGGAGGTAAGGTAAAAGGTACTCACATCCTCCAGTGTGAGTGCTCGAAGTTATTTCCTTTAGATTCTGCAATTTTGTCTTTTTGTTTCTTGTTTTGACTAGTTAGGCTTAATGGAAAACAACAACAAAATTAGAGAGGTTTATAGTATTTATCTTGAGTTAGGACATGAAGTGTTTGAAGAAAAAATTAAAAAACCTATGGAACTTTATTTGCATGCTTAGGGAAAATAGTTTTTATGAAAATGATCTTTTTAGTTCCCTAGCTTTGGAAGATAGCTATTCTATTGCTTATGATGATACCAAACCTCCAATATATGATGATTACAATGATGAATATGATATTTTCAGTCCACCTACTATTGAGGAGAAAATTAATGATTACAATATGCCTCATATATTTAATGATTATGGTGATGAGAATAATAATGATAGCTATTTTGTTGAATTTGCTCCCACTACAATTAATAAGAATGACTATACTTATGTGGAGAGTATTAATTCTTTTATGCATGTGGCTCATGATAAGAATGTTTTCTGTGATAGTTATATTGTTAATTTTATTCATGATGCTACTGAAAGTTATTATGAGAGAGGGAAACATGGTTTTATGTATCTCAACAATATTAAGTTTCCCCTCTTTATGTTGAAAGTCTTGAAGTTGCACTTGTTTACTATGCTTGTTGCTTTGTGCTTTCATGACTTGTTTCTTTACAAGATTCCTATGCATAGGAAGTGGGTTAGACTTAAATGTGCTTTGAATTTGCTTCTTGATGCTCTCTTTTACTTCAATTCATATTTCTTATGTGAGCATCTTCTCAAACTATCATGCCTAACTTAAAGGAGTTAAAGAAAAGTACTTATTGGGAGATAACCCAGAAGTTTTATATGAGTCTTGGAAGTTATTACCTCAGTAATAACCGCTCCTTATCCTTTTTATTTGCTTTTTGTGCTAAGAGTAACCTCTACTGAGAGGGAAGTAATGCTTGGGAAAATTGTTGTCCCGAAATAGATTTCTATGCTTTACCATAAAAATTCGTGTAAAATCTCTGTACGTCCTTTTGAGGTGTGAATTTTTGTGCTTCTGCCCTAGGTTGTTATCTAACTTTCGTTAGTTTAACACTTTTTTATTTGAGAAACAGAAGGTCTTCGAAAAAATTTGTTTTTACCTGCTGGTCTGTTTTGACAGATTTCTGCCATTATTTGCATTTGCTTCTTGTTGGTTCCTTTTTGGGGAATTGAGCTTTTTGAGCGAAGTGCTACAGTAGCTTGTGTTTTATTGGTGTTGAAACTGAACCTGAAGACTTATTATCTTGAATTCACTAATGTTGCTAATAAAGATTGTGTGAAGTTTTGTATGAAGGAAAAATTTCAGGTGTATGGAAGGGATGACTAATGAGATGAAGAATGGACTAAAGCTCAAGCTTGGGGATGCCACGCGTGTCACCCAAAAAAATATCCAAGAAGTACAAGTGTCAAAGCTTGGGGATGCCCAAGGCATTCCCTTCTTCATCAATAAAAATCCCAGGTTTCTTCCAAACACTTTATTTTTATTGTTTCATGCACAATTGTGTTGTTCTTGGAGCGTCTTCGTTTTTGTTTTTTCTCGTTTGCTTTTTTTGATTTGTTTGCTGAATAAATTGGTTGGACCCCCTCTTTCATACATTGGTTTTCAAATAGTTTGGTTTGGTTTGGAAAAGAATAGGAAAGTTCATGCTTAAGTGGTAAAGAGAGCTTGTTTTTGACTGTGGCCTATGCTTTATCATGCCATGCTTGATATTGTTTTGGCTTTATGCTTAGTATTCTTTGCTGTAGCATGACTTGTTATAAACAATTGAGATTGCTTAATGTGCCTTGGATGAATCATGCGTTGTTTTAGCATATTAACGCATAGTATATTGGTATTCTCCTTTGATGCTTTATTTGGGTTGACTTGGCGCATGCTCACACCATGTTATGACTATCCCAAGTCACCATAAGCCTTTATGATCCTTTAGTTTTCAACTTGTAGTATCACTTTATGCTTTGATCAATGATGTTTTGTCGCTCTGCATGATTATGGCCATTATTGCTCTCTTAGTTTGTCGCTCCTAGTCTTTTGCTAGCCTCCGTAACCAAGTATGAGTTCCACTCATGCATACAACTTCCTAAACCAAGTTATTTCAAAGAGTCCACCATACCTACCTACTAGCTTATGCTATTCCAAGTATATTCATGCTTTTGTTTACCTTCCAAATTAAACTTGTTATGAGAAAACTAGTGATTAAAGCTCTCACGAACTTGATGGCACACTTTACTTTTCTTGCCCTTAATAAACTTGAACCATTGTGTCGTCTATGTTGTATATGCTTGCACTTATTTGTTGGGAATTAGTAGAACCATGCTGTCATGGGGAACACTTTCAACATTGCACTTGGTACTTTGTACCTAGTTGATATCATGCTCTTTTGTATATGGATGTCGTCGGTGTGAAATGAAAGGGGAGCTTGTAAGTCCATGGAGTTATGTATATGTGTTAGAGAAACACCTGGGCCGCTGGTCTAATCCATGCTGACATGGTGGAAACCTGCAGCGTAACCATAATGAGCTATCTATGAAGCATTCTTCTTATAAAAAAGTCTTATATTGAGAAAAAAATAGAAAAGCAAAAAAAAAGATTATGAAAAGAGGAAAGAGAGAAAAAAGCACCATATTCCCATGGTAAATAAGAAGATTGCTGAGATGCTCGTTGTCTGCTTGCCTTGTCATTTTGATATGGGGATTCTTCCGTATCATCGGGCAAGGGGTACCCCGTTGGCGGTTCTCTATGATACACATGTACTTACAATGACAAGAACTTACCGGTGACTAAACTTGAGTAGCATGAGGAGCAACCCTCGTATTCAAGGGACATGAGATTTATAACTTGTACTTCGTTAAGCATGTACACCATAGTTTGTTCACTTTAACCTTAATCACTTCAAGATGCTTATGATAGGGGCAATGAAAGCTGAAAGCTATAAGTACCATAATTTTTGGAAGCTCTTTATGAGACTTGAATCCCTGCTTCCTTGTATGAAGGACTTTCTTCCACTATTTATGTTGAGTCTTCACCTTCTACCTTTATGCACCTACTTTGAGAGCATAGTGGCCATTCTTAGTTCTATGTGCATTGTCCCAAGACTAGTTGATTGATGCATAACTTGATATTGCTTGTTTTAAACTATTTGTATCTAGTCACTCTTATGAACTTTGAAGGTGTCCTATGCATTTATACTTGCTACTCTATGAGGGACAAGCTGAATACTATTATGCTAAGTTTTCTTTATGTGAAACAAACAAACGTGTTGCAAAGCATTGTTATTCATGAATCTTTTGTTTGTGCCTTTTCATGTTGCAACATAGTTGCTATGTCTTATTATTAGAACTTTATCTTTCATGCTATGTTGAAGTACTATGATCCCAGCTATCAATGTTTTACAAATACTTTGATCAAGTTTATGATGGTGCATGTCACCTCAAAAATTATTCTTTATTTTTATCACTTACCTACTCGAGGACGAGAGGAGTTAAGCTTGGGGATGTTGATACATTGCAAATGTATCTATAATTTTTGATGTTCCATGCTTGGTTTTATCTACTTTCTTATGTTTTGTTCCAACTTTGGAGTACTTTTCATATGATTTCTTAGACTAACCTATTAACAAGTTCCACAGTGCTAGTTGCCTATTTTCTGCTGTTTTTGGTTCCAGGAAAGTCAAAAAATCAATGTTCTCGGAATTGGACCGGGCAAAAGTCAAAGTCGATATTTTACCGGAAGACTCATGGAGCTAGAAGACGAGACGGAGAGGGGCCAGGGGCTAGCCACACCACCTGGTGGCGCGGGCTAGGCCAGGCCACGCCAGGGGGTGGTGTGGGCCTCTCCGGCACCCCCTCGGTCTCCCCTCTCGCCTATAAGAGCCTCGCGATGCATAAACCCTAAGGCGTCAATCAGAAATCCACGAAAAGTTCCGCAGCGCCCCCGCCACCGAAGGGGAGATTCGGGGGATAGAAAGTCTCTGTTCCGGCACCCTGCTGGGATAGGGAAGTGCCCCCGGAGCCATCTCCATCGATCTCCACCACCATCTCCATCACCATTGATGATTCCCATGATGAGGAGGGTGTTGTGGTGGTGTCACGGTAGATGCCATGGATAGGCTAAAGGTGGGGACTAAATGCGCTTGGGGAATCCAGGGAGGGATAATGAGGTGATTCCTCACACAGAAGTTTTATATATGATTCACTTCCAAGGTTACAAGTGCTCCTAGAGCTGTATTGGCGAGAGGAGGAAGAAGAAACTCTCTTACTCTCACCCACAGCTAACCCGTACGAGACCAACTAGAGATCAACCCTTAGAACCTAAAACCAATTAGAATAGCGAAATCCCTTCTACAGAGGCCCTAGCCCTCCTTATATAGGGGTGGCTAGGTCTCCACTTAGGGCATACGTGGAGGCATATTCCAGGGAATATGCCTCCTCCTAAAATAGTAAGCTGACCGGGTTGCTTTCCCCCCCGCGTCACCCATGCAGAGGCTACGTGAGCCTCTGCGGCGCCTGCGTCAGCCGACACGAGCGTCGTCACCTCTTGTCGGCCACGCCTCGGTGGTCCTGCCCCTGTTCTCTTCGCTCATGCAGTGCGTACCGGGGTTACTTTTGACCAGCAAGATTCCTTCCTTCTCCTAGAAGCTAGATATGACCCGGATCATATTTGACCCGGCCACACCCGTTCCTGCATACAAGTTAAATTCTCCTATCTGACTTACAACTTAAGTCGGTCGAGGCTCAGTTAGGTGGACATCCCCTGGTCCGGGTTACTCCGAGACTCGGCCTGCCTTGAGGTGACCCGGCCAGCGTCCGCTTTGGCCTTGCCGAACCTCGGCTAACTCGGCCTTTATACCCCGGCGTGACCCTACCCGGGGGTATCCCCCAACATTAGTCTCCGAAGCTGGTGCGGTCTTAGCTGCCTTGGCCGCTAAGGCCACATCAGGTTCCATTTCACTGAGCTTAGGATTTTATTTCCGAGTTATCTCCTAACCTCGGATCCTATGGATTTACTTTCCCTTGGCACATTTCAAGTTGTCCCTTGCTGGCCGGGTTACCACCTTATCTCGGATTCTATGGATTTATTTTCCCTTGGAACATTCCAAGTTTTTACTTGTCGGCCGGGTTACCATATTCTCATCCGGGTCGTTCTTCCTTCCCTCGTACGCTTCCCCACGTGGAGGGTAATCATCACATTGCCTCATTTTATGGGCCTACCACAGTAACCGCCGCAGTTACTGTCAGGAGTTACTGTGTGCACGTCACATCATGCCTGCCTCCTCGTTAACTGCATCAATGCGTCTCGTCATGGGATCATCTGCGCCCTGTGACCTTCCGTGTGGCCCGATGCTGATTGGCCAATACGGTGCGTACACGGCCACACCGTGCGGCGTAACCGCAAAGCATGATCCCACTTCCCTCACGAGGGAGTGGTTAAATAGGGGAGGGGCGCACCCCTTAGGTCTTTTCCCCCTTCCGCGCCCCTCTGCCTCTAGCTCTTCTTCTTCTTCGTCTTCCCTGCGACAGTGCCGCCGCCACTGCTTCTAAGTAGCCGCGCCGCCGCCGCACTACTTCCCCACGCCTCTACATTGCCGCCACCGCTACGTACCTCCTCCACCACAAGTTGTTGTAAATCTAGGCCGTTGCCCCCACCGCCGCTAGCGCTAGTGAGGGCAGCGAACACAAGATGACAGAAGAGGAGCTCGCCGTCGCCGAGCAAGAGATGGAGGAAGACACCGCCACGGCGGACCGTGGTGCGTGGGCCGGGTCCTGGGTCTACCAAGACGACCTGGACTGGCTCTACCGCACCAGACGCATCCCCGCCGGCGTCACCGCGCGCCTCGCCTCCGCCAAACTCGCCCCCTCACCCAATCCGGGTGAGTACGTCGTGTTCTTGTCCCACTTCCAGTGGGGGTTCGGTTTGCCGGTCAGCGATTTCTTCCATGATTGGTTAAGCACCTACGAACTCTAGCCGCACCACCTTCCTGCCAACGTAATTACTTCTCTTTCTGCCTTTGCCTCCACGATCGAAGGCTATGCTGGACTATGGCCCACGAAGGAGCTATGGATCCGGTTTTTCGGTCTTCGTCGTAATGTTATTCCGAACATTCAACTTGATCAGGAGGACAAGCAGCTCACGCAATTCGGAGCTGCGTCCATCTCACCCCGGAGGCTATCCGTCTTCCCCCGAGTCACCGGGCTAGACTCCTGCAAAGGATGGGCCCGGACTTTCTTTTATGTCTAGAACGAGGACTGAAGACTTGATCCGGCTGTTCCCCTATGCTCCGGGTCCTCCTAACCCGGAGTTGTGGGACGTTGTCCCCAAGAAGCCCACGGCCTTGGCTAACTTGGTCAACAAAAGGTTCGCAGAGCTGAAGGAGCTTGGGTTGCGCAACGAGGATGCCATGATCACGTTCGTCCGCAACCGGATCTCCCCCCTCCAGAAGCGCACTCACAAGGTGTGCCACATGAGCTGGGGCTGCGACCCCAATCGGACCTCGTCCTTCGAGTTGAGCAACACGGAGATCTATCGCCGGGTCAAGGCCCTCTTCACCACCCACAAAGACTTCTCCTCTAAATGGACATGGGGAATTGAGCACTTTTGCCGCGATAGGCTTCCTCCTGTGGTAAGCCTCATGGCGCAAACTTTCTCCGGATTAAATCATATGTTGGTCATTGTTGTATTTTTAACTCTGTTGTCTGTTCTTTTCCTCAGCTATTCCTTCAGCAAACCCTCGAGGATGGCACCGATCCGACCCTTAAGTGGGCGCCTGACCGGGAGACCTCGGACGAGGAAGAGCCAGATCAGGAGATGTTCCTCCCGATGCCCGACGCTACGAAGCGACCCACCGGTAAACTCTCTTCTATTAGAGATTGGCCTGATGATGAAGATGACTCGGATGTCGAGGTGATGGAAGCTGTTGACGCTGTCCCTCTTTCTTATGCTTTTCCGACATCAGCTAACCCCGGTGGGCAGATCCACGAGGACCCTCCCCTTGCCACGGGTGACCCTGTTCCGGTAGCGCCGAAGAAGAAGCGTGGAGCTGCATCAAGTTCCTCCTCCGGACCTTCTCAGCCTGCCAAAAGGCGAAAGAAATCCGGAGACAAAACTGCCTCCAAGCCAGCAGCCAAGGCCCCAGCACGAAGGGCTCGGAAACCCAAGGAGCCCCTGACCTCGGATGCGTAAGCCTCTTTTCCCTCTGCAACTTACTCTTCCTTTTATTGTTATAGTTTCTCATCCGACATTGTTTGATCCTACAGGTCCGCGGTGGAGGTCCCCCAGAGTGGGTCTAGCATTGCTTCGCCGCTCCGGTTCAGCCCTTCTCCCCCTCGTGGCGACGAGTCATGCCCGCTGAGCCCTATTCTAGAGGGTTCTGCGGCTGCTCCGGGTTCTACTCCACCTCGTCAAGAGGGGGTAACCTTGGAGCGGGGGAGACTGGCCCAGCTAAGGCAGCGGCATCCACGACTTCGGCTACGCCGCAACCCGCAACCACCGAGACTACCTCAGCACTAGCACCAACTCCAGCACCAGCACCAACTCCGGCACCAAGTCCGGCAACAAGAGCACTAATGCCAAGCTCCTCCGCCTCGTCCGAGACTTCTCAGTCTCGGCGAGGAAGTACCCAAGTAGCTCCTAAGGGAAAATCTGCTACAACTACTTCCTCCTCCCAGCAGCCCAAGGGCAAAAAGTCCCCTAACGCCACTAGGACAACGTTCATCGAGGCTGGACACCGCACTCTCGCATCCATGCTTCCCAAGAAGCCTCCAGCCCCGAAGGACGTCCCTGCCAAGCCAGCTGATGCGCAACAACTTGTTCTGCACACCAGCCCGGCCCTTGCCCTGGTTGAGAGGAAAGAGGCGCATGCGAAGGGCTTGGTGGCGCCCCATATGCCCACCGGCGAGCGATACCCTCCGAGCCTGATTGAATTCGTCATGAATTGGAACAAGGCAGAGGTAGTCCAAGACGCTGATCTCCCGGAGAAGTTCGGTCCCGCCGAATTCTCCGCTCAAATGAACACAACCTTTAAGGCGCTCAACATCGCGGGTCGGATGATGGAGGTACGTTACTCGTTTTCCTTAGCCAGTCTTAGGTATTTAGTAATATAACCATTAGTCCCCGAGCCTCCGGGGGAGTAACTTGTTACTCGGCCGGATGCTCCTTAGAAAACTAACGCAGCTCCTTGATAACTTCAAATATGCACACACCTAGATCCGGGTTAAGTTCCACTTGGCCCGGATTTAGTACACTTCGAATATGCACACACCTAGAGCCGGGTTAAGTTCCAATTGGCCCGGATTTAGTACACTTCGAATATGCACACACCTAGAGCCGGGTTAAGTTCCACTTGGCCCGGATTTTGTACACTTCGAATATGCACACACCTAGAGCCGGGTTAAGTTCCACTTGGCCCGGATTTTGTACGCTTCGAATATGCACACACCTAGAGCCGGGTTAAGTTCCACTTGGCCCGGATTTTGTACGCTTCGAATATGCACACACCTGGAGCCGGGTTAAGTTCCACTTGGCCCGGATTTTGTACACTTCGAATATGCACACACCTAGAGCCGGGTTAAGTTCCACTTGGCCCGGATTTTGTACACTTCGAATATGCACACACCTACAGCCGGGTTAAGTTCCACTTGGCCCGGATTTAGTACACTTCGAATATGCACACACCTAGAGCCGGGTTAAGTTCCACTTGGCCCGGATTTTGTACACTTCGAATATGCACAAGGCTAAGTTATATCTTTGTACTCTTTGCAGGTGACCACCAACCGTCGTAGCGCTGAGTTTCAGCGTCTCCTTGATACCCATAAGACACTGGGCGCCAAGCATAATGCACTTCTCGCTGAACACGAGAAAAGGGGTAAGTTTCTTCCTTGGCACTTCTCCGTTTTTCTTCATTTTCCTCTACCGAACTAACCTATCATTCGGTTTCCGCAGCTGGGGTGGAGGCTGAGAACAAGCTTATGAGGAAGAACCTAGATCAGATCAAGGGTAAGTTACTTTTGTCCGACCTTGCTATGCTTTCCATCTTCTTTTCTCCTTGGCTCGGCGAACATTCATACCTCGGCTCTGCCGAGTCAATACACTATTTCAGCATCTCTTGAAGATAGTGTGCCCATGCCTGATATGATGCTGCATTTTCTCGAACAAGCAGGACAGCATCAAGCCGAGCTCAAAAAGAAAGACGATGAGCTCGCCCTCCTCCGGACCAAGGATGATGAGATCGCCAGGCTCAAGGCTGATATGGAGAAAATGAAAGCACAGCACCAGTCCGAGCTCCAAAAGGTTAGCCAGGACTACACTGAAGAGCGGGAGCGCCTCAATCTCTGGATCACCAAGGACCAGGATCTACTCAAGGAGGCCGACACTGAGCTTAAGTCGGCGAATGCTGAGCTTGTGCAGCTTCGCAAAAGACGCGATGACTGCACCAGGGAGTTGACTCGGATCCTCAACCACATATCACGTAAGCTCCTTTCCCTAATCCGACATATTTCTCCGGGTTACTTCACATGTCTTTTCTCTTACTTGTTTCTCTTGTCTCGTTTTTAGGCAAATTTCCTGAGGGCACTGCCATTGCGAGCGCCGCTGTTGCTGATTTCCACCAAGAGAGGGGTACTCCCGCTGCTCCTGGCAGTGAGGAGATTCCCTATGACATGGAGGACCTGTTGGTCAGCCTGTCATCTCGCATGGAACTCATCAAGAACTATGGCAAGGATATCCTCGACGTTGCAGTCCGAATCTTCAACACGTTCTGGCTTGTAGAAGACACTCCAGAGACTACCATAAGTCTTGTTGAAAAATTGATGGAGATCGAGATCCAGCTCGACCTTTGGAGGGAGTCCGCTGGACACGCTGCAGCTGATACCGTTCTTCACTACATACTCACTTGGTACGAGAAGATCGATCTCAACCTCCTAGCGCGCATGCGCACTGGATCCCCCTGGACCAATGACCCGGAGTGGGTAGCTCGACGCCAGGCGTGCGCCCACAGTCTCATCGAATATGCTCCCATTCATGAATGGACTGAGGGACCGAGCTTCCTGGAAGCCGCTGGTGACGAAGAGGTTGAGAACGTTGAAGATGGCTCGGACGAGGATGGAGAGGACGACGCCTCGGATATCGAAGACAGCGAAGATGACGCCAAACTTCCTCCTGCTGGTGCTCCTTGAGTGAAAACACTTGAAAACTTATCAGATCCCCGGTATGCCGGGTGGAATTGTATCCAGTATACATGTGATATTTTTCTACTAAGTTTCTAATGCCAGATTAACTTGGGCGCAGTCCCTGAGTTTCACTTTCTTGTTCGTCCAATCTTTTGGCTTGGTTCGTGTCTACCTTGATTCGATTTTACGACTTACGAATCCGAGCTTCAAAAATTGTTTTAACAATACTTGGAAACTTTAGGCTTAGCTCAAAATAACTCAGCATAATACTTTGAAAGTAAATACTAGGTTAGTCCAAAAAACAGACGTCGGCTCGATTAAGTTCTTTTCTTTAGTCGTTTTTCATGTGCTAAGCAATTCCAAACTTGTTCTCTTGCTTGCCATGAAGCCAATTCTTGTTGGACAACAACAAGTCGAAGAGTTGGGTTTTTGGTGCTCACACACTATAATCCGAGTTAAATGGAACAACTTACTCCAGCTGACGTATAAATAATAAAAGACAACAAATATTATTAATGCAGTCCCCGAGTTACTGCTCGAGGTGCCAACACTTCATTGATAAGCTCATTGCCGGCATACATACCGACATATGAGATGACTCGGATACATACACTTCTTTGCTAAGTGTAGAAATGACAAAGTAGAGCTACATTCCATGGACGCTTAGATTCCTCGCCGGACCTGTCCGCCTTGTTCTTTTCCTGTGGCTTTGCATCTATAAGATAATATGAATCATTGTGCAATGCTTTGCTCACAATGAATGGCCCTTTCCATGGGGGGGATAATTTATGCATGCCAGCAGTACGTTGTACCAACCGGAGCACCGGATCGCCTTCCCGAAAGACTCGGGGGCTTACTTTCCGGCTATGATAGTGTCGGAGATTTTGCTGATATATGGCGGATCTGGACAATGCTAGTTCTCTCGCTTCTTCCAGCAGATCAACATCATTTTGCCGGGATTCTTGCACTTCGGCTTCTGTGTATTAGGTGACCCTAGGCGAATCATGCTCTATGTCGGCTGGTAATACAGCTTCTGCCCCATATACCAGAAAAAACGGCGTATAGCCTGTTGATCGATTCGGAGTTGTTCTTAAACTCCACAGTATCGCTGGTAGTTCTTCTATCCAGCACCCTGCTGATCTTTGCAGCGGCTCAATTAGCCGGGGTTTTATCCCGGATAATACTAATCTGTTGGATCTTTCCACTTGTCCGTTCGATGCGGGGTGGGCTACTGAGGCAACGTCCAGCCGGATCTTCTTATCCCGGCAGAAACGCGCAAATGCTCCTTCAACAAAATTTGTGCCATTATCAGTGATGATACTGTGAGGATAACCGTATCTCAAGATGATGTCTTTGAGAAATGTTACGGCCGTAGCTCCATCACACTTTCTTATAGGCTTCACTTCAATCCACTTTGTAAATTTGTCCACCATGACCAAAATGTGAGTCATATTCCCCCTTGCTGCTTTAAACGGGCTAACCATATCCAAGCACCATACGGCAAATGGCCATGTAATTGGTATGGTCTTGAGCTCCGACATTGGCATATGTGTCTTGGTAGCATACCTCTAACAACCATTGCATTTTCTCACCAGATCTTCTGCTTGTTATAAGGCACTTGGCCAGTAGAATCCATGTCAGAAAGCTTTTGCCACCAAGGCTCGGGACGAGGCATGATGCCCGCATTCCCCTTGATGTATATCTCGGAGGATGTCAAGCCCTTCTTCTAGGTCAATGCATCGCTGGAGGACATTGGTCACACTCCTTTTGTATAGCTCGGAATTGATGATCGTGTATGCCTCTGAGTTTGCCTGGATAGCACCTCCTCAGTGGGCAAAGTTCCATCTTTTAGGAATTGAAATATGATTACTGCCCAAGTTGGTATTGCTCGCATAGGGAACACATCCTCATCAATTTCCATCTGATCCACCGGCATAACTTCAACCGGATCACGCTGAGAAGTCCCCGGGTCTTGTGAAGCAGTCCCCGGGTTTGCTGAGGCAGTCCCCGGGTTTCGCGCACCACCTCCCATGTCAATGTCCATGGGCATAGCTCCGGATTCTGTGTCCTCCGGGACATAAATTGAGTCGATTTCTGGGGACGGCCTGATGGATGGTTTCCTAAGGTGCTCTAATGCTACACCCGGTGGAATTGCTTGTCGGGTTGACCCGAGCTTCAACAACATGTCGGCAGCCTCATTTTCCACCCGGGGTACATGGTGAAATTCACATCCCTCAAAGTAACCAGATATCTTCTGCACATGAAATCTGTACAGAGCCATGTTTGGATCAAGGGCGTCCCACAGTCCCTACACTTGCTGTACTACCAAATCCGAGTCGCCAAAGCACATGATCCGACGTATCCCAATCTCTTTTGCCACTTTGAGCCCATGCACAAGTGCTTCATATTCAGCGACATTGTTTGATGCCGCGAAATGGATCTGCAACACGTATTTCAGCTGGTCCCTCTTTGGCGAGGTAAGTACGACTCCGGCGCCTAGCCCGGTTTTTGTTTTTGACCCGTCAAAGTGCATTCGCCAATAGTTCGTGTCTGGTAGCGGCGGTTCGTATTGCACCTCGGCCCAGTCCACAAAAAAGTCCGCCACAGCTTGAGACTTGATTGCTTCTCTTCTGTCATATTGTGGCGCATAAGGAGCTAGTTCAATTGCCCATTTTGCAATTCTGCCACTCGCATCCTTGTTACTCATTATCTCGGATATGGGAGCCTCACATATTACCCTGATGGGATGCTCCTCAAAGTAGTGCTTCAGCTTCTTAGCTGCCATGTACATGCCATACGCCACCTTTTGGTAGTGTGGATAGTTCTGCTTTGAGCCTGATACTACCTCGCTCAGGTAATACACTGGCCTTTGCATCGACTTACCTTCCTCGTCGCGCTCCACCACTATCACTGCACTTACAACTCGGTTGGTTGCGGCTATATAGAGCAACATTGGCTCCTTTGATAGTGGAGAGGCTAACACTGGTGCAGTGGCTAACATCTTCTTCAAGTGGCCAAAGGCTTCATTGGCCTGCGGCGTCCAAACGAACTTATCTGACTTTTTCATGAGTTGGTAAAGAGGCAATGCCTTTTCTCCCAACCGACATACAAACCGACTTAATGATGCCAGGCAACCCGTGAACTTCTGGACATCGTTAAGACACTTGGACAGTTCTATTCGTTCAATGGCCCGGATTTTAGTTGGATTAACTTCGATACCTCGGCTGGAGACAAGAAATCCGAGTAACTTTCCAGCCGGGACACCGAAGGTACATTTTTCCGGGTTAAGCTTCATCCGGAACCTTCTTAGGTTCGCGAATGTCTGCCTGATATCGTCAAGGAGCGTTTTGCTTTCCTTGGTCTTGCTAACCACATCATCCACATACACTTGTACATTTTGACCAATTTGGTCATGCAAACATTTTCGCATACATCTTTGGTACGTTGCCCCTGCATTACGTAAACCAAAAGGCATGGTGCGATAGCAATAAGCCCCGTACGGGGTGATAAATGCAGTCTTTATTTGATCATCCAGATTCGGAGGTATCTGGTGGAAACCAGAATATGCATCAATGAACGACAACAGTTCACATCCAGCAGTTGAGTCTATGACCTGATCTATCCTTGGCAGCGGAAATGGATCTTTTGGACACGCCTTGTTCAGGTTCGTGTAATCGATACACATACGCCAAACCACTGCCACATTCGGACCATCTTTCTTCTTCTCGACCAGCACCGGATTAGACAGCCAATCCGGGTAAAGAACTTCCATGATAAATCCTGCAGCTAGTAACCGAGCTATATCATCTCCAATGACCTTTATCCTATCCTCGGCGAAGCGGCGGAGAGGTTGCTTCATCGGCTTTGCTCCGGGTTTCACGTTTAAAGAGTGCTCGGCCAACTCCCTCGGAACACCTTGCAAGTCCTGTGTGGACCAAGCAAAAATATCCCGATTCTCACGGAGGAAGTTGACGAGCGCGCTTTCCTATTTGTCACCTAACCCGACACCAATTGTTACGGTGCGCTCTGGGAACATATCATCAACAGGAACTTTCTTGGTATCTTTTGTGGCTTGGAATGAGACACTTCCATGCGGGTTTCTCAGCGCCGGAATATACTGCTGCGCGGACTGAGCCAGTGCCACCACCTCTTGGATTTTCCTTTTCTCTTGCGCAATCACAAGTGACTCGGCTAGGTTAGACCCGTCTGACGCACACTCCATGGAACATCGGAAATCCCCAGCAATGGTAATCACTCCATTTGGCCCGGGCAACTTCATCTTCAAGTAACTAATGTGACAGCTTGCCATGAACTTGTTCAGTGCTGGCCTTCCGAGTAACGCGTGATACGCACTTTCCAAGTTCACCACCTCGAACTCCAAATTTTCGGTTCGGCAGTTATCTCTCATACCGAACAATACGTCAACCCGGACCTTGCCTATGGGCTCACAAGAGATGTCGGGCACAATACCATGGAAAGTTGTCCTTGTAGCCTGGAGGATGTTCTCCGAGATACCTAACTTGCGCATTGTATCCGCATACATGATGTTAATGCTACTGCCATTGTCAATCAGTACGTTGGAGAACCTCACATTGATGTTTGGCCCAATGAATGTCGGATCTAGCACCAACGCATACGAACCAGGACTTGGCATAAGCTTGGGATGATCTTTGATATTCCAGGTAATTTCCTGATCTGACCAAGGCATATACCTCGTCACTGCGGGCATTACCGCATTCACCTCCATATGTCGACGCTGCAAGCTTTTTCTATCTGTTTCCTCAGTGGTGAACACACAATAACTTGGATGATGCTCTCTATACTCATTCCTCCCTTCATTTCCGGGGTACCTCTGATCCGATTGATGCTGGTTTTCCACTTGATGCACTGCATCCCTTCTCTCATGGTTATCATACCTCGGCGGAGGGGGAGGCAACATTAGCTGTTGCGTGTTCGCTCCAGAGAGCAATTGCTGCCAGGGTAACTCCTGCCGAGGTTGATCATTCCGAGGTGCCTGAGCATTCCCCGAACCACCTTGCTCTATTTTGCGCATCCACTCACATTGCCTTGTTGTATGACCCGCTGGGTTATTCGGATTTGGCGTGTGAAATTTACATGGCTGATCCAACATTGACTCATAAGTATACCTCAGACGGTCCTTCTTTTCCTGCCACTGTTTCTTTTGCTCTGGCGTCCAAGTTTTCTTGCCATCGTTTCTCGGAGTCCATTGCCCTCCAGTCTTCTGATGTTGATTGCTCCCTGCTCTGAGCTGATCTTGATTCACAGCTACCACTTGTTGTGAACTATACCGGTGATCCGGTATGTCATCTCTTCTTTTACCTCTGTAGTCATTTCTCCGGGATGATCCGGCTCCATCTCTCTGGTAGTACTCATCATTTGACTCGTTCGATACGAGCCTAGGTTGAGTCGGATCACCCAGAGCATACGGATTAGCGATCTGGATCATCTCTGCCAACGTAGTTGGCATTTTCCTTTGCAAATTTTGCCACAGCTCGCTTGCATATATGCACCCTTGCGCAAACCACGCTATGGCCTGTGATTCTATCACGCCCTCACATGAGTTTCTCACGGTGCACCACCGGGTTAAGAACTCTCTGTCCGTCTCGTTTGCTCTCTGCTTACACATGGCTAGGGTCTGTAGCCTATTTGGCCTCTAATACATACTTGAGAAATTGCTGATAAGCATTTCCTCAAAATTGATCCAGCAGTTA
Organism: Avena eriantha; assembly: GCA_910589775.1. Classification (NCBI taxonomy): domain Eukaryota; kingdom Viridiplantae; phylum Streptophyta; class Magnoliopsida; order Poales; family Poaceae; genus Avena; species Avena eriantha. The sequence continues at coordinate 11,108,806 of OU342743.1, forward strand.
ATGCTTCCGGGCGGCAAATTGTTTAGCCATACCCTTGCTGGCCCCTCCAACATCTGGGGTACGTATCTCACAGCCCATCTCAAGTTGCCTGTGGCGATTTTCACAGCTGTAGCATAGTTTATCAACCAATCCTCCGGCTTTGTACTACCGTCATACGTCTTTGTGCCTCTGGGTAACTGGAAGTTGGGTACCGGTGGATCCTTCATGATCCGGGGCCCAAAACACGCAGGACCCGGTGGACCTTGACATTCGATTTGTTCTGACCTATACAGTCGATCCAGTTTCAACCTGGCATCATCTGGCATCAAATCCCTGCTTCCCAATCTTGACCCTATCACATGATAGTCCGGCCTTGGGTATCCCGCATTCACCATTTCCGAATCTCCATCATTGTACCGGTCTTGCTCTCGTGGAGCACCTCTCTGTTGCATCCCTCGGCCGACACTTTGCTCTTGCCTTGGTATATTTCGCTGCTGCGGTTGTCCTGCTCCTACCGAGTTTCGCTGTCCGACATTTCCGTTCACAGCGTTCCCTTGACCGGCGTTGCCTTGGTCGTGATTACCTCGTCCTGCTTCACCTCGGCTCACACTTCATCGATCATCATTTCTCTGTACTTCTTTTCCTTTCCCTGCCCTTGTTGGGTCATACGGGACGATCTGTTTGTGTCTCCTGGCAAAGGTTACTACCTCTTCTCTCCTAGGACCACCATGTGGAGACGATGTGGCTCCAACAGATTTCTCCAGGTTACCTACCCCCGAATGAACGATCTTGGAGGCCCTGGCTGTCTCTGGGTTAGCCCTGAGCAGTTCCTCATTTTGCCTGTTCGCGATCCGAACCAACTCATTGACCCTTTCTTGCTGCCTCTGACGGGCTTCACCCGTAAGACCCTCTAGCTCGGATGCTGCTGCATCTGCTGCTCTGAGGTTCTTAGCCGGGGTACTGTACCTCGGTAGCCCACGGACAAGCAGTTTTCTGACTCCTCAATCCTAGTATCACCCTCTTTGTTCATTTCACTCATGAGATTTCTCCCCTTTACTTTTATAGCATCAACTTTGTTTGCCTTTGCGTACTCACGCAGCGTCATGTTCAACGACTGCTGAGCCGCAGCTATCTTTTTCGCACCCTCTAGAATTTGTTGCCTAGTTTCCTCTAGCTCGGCCTGTGCCTGAGCCGGATCTACTGCTGCTACTACAGGGTTTGCCAAGCTATCCATCGCTTCCCGCAACACATTTTCTGGCCTCTCTAGTGGAGGACCTCTACCTTTCCTTGGTGCCTTGGGTGTTACCTCTAGATCTGGTGCCGGATCCTTGCTTGTGCCCGCGCCAGGCGCAGTCATCATCACCTCAGCACGGTCCGAGGAGCGAGTGATACGCGCCCCGTGAGCCACGCTAAGGGGAGGCTCGCCCGCCTCGACGACGTGCCGCGGATGAACGCAGGATACATCCACAGCGACGTAAACCTTGTGCGTGCCGAGCTTGACGAAGAGGCCGTTGCGCGGAAGAGGACGTGTGCCGAAGCAGCCAGCGTTGTCGCTGACGAAAGACGATGCGTTCGCCGGTGCCGATGAGGTTTCCCGTCGGGATCTTCACCCCTGCTAGCGCCGCTAGCCCCACGGTGGGCGCCAACTGTCGTGGTGGTGTCACGGCAGATGCCATGGATAGGCTAAAGGTGGGGACTAAATGCGCTTGGGGAATCCAGGGAGGGATAATGAGGTGATTCCTCACACAGAAGTTTTATATATGATTCACTTCCAAGGTTACAAGTGCTCCTAGAGCTGTATTGGCGAGAGGAGGAAGAAGGAACTCTCTTACTCTCACCCACAACTAACCCGTATGAGACCGACTAGAGATCAACCCTTAGAACCTAAAACCAATTAGAATAGCGGAACCCCTTCTACAGAGGCCCTAGCCCTCCTTATATAGGGGTGGCTAGGTCTCCACTTAGGGCATCCGTGGAGGCATATTCTAGGGAATATGCCTCCTCCCAAAATAGTAAGCCGACCGGGTTGCTTTTCCCCCGCGTCACCCATGCAGAGGCTACGTGAGCCTCTGCGGCGCCTGCGTCAGCCGACACGAGCGTCGTCACCTCTTGTCGGCCACGCCTCGGTGGTCCTGCCCCTGTTCGCTTCGCTCATGCAGTGCGTACCGGGGTTACTTTTGACCAGCGAGATTCCTTCCTTCTCCTAGAAGCTAGATATGACCCGAATCATAGTTGACCCGGCCACACTCGTTCCTGCATACAAGTTAAATTCTCCTATCCGACTTACAGCTTAAGTCGGTCGAGGCTCAGTTAGCTGGACATCCCCTGGTCCGCGTTACTCCGAGACTCGGCCTACCTTGAGGTGACCCGGCCAGCGTCCGCTTTGGCCTTGCCGAACCTCGGCTAACTTGGCCTTTATACCCCGGCGTGACCCTACCCGGGGGTATCCCCCCAACAGAGGGAGTAGTTCTCTCTCAAGGCTAAGGGTTCTACCGGTAGCTATGTGTTTATCTCTCTCTATGCATGATCATATTATGATCATGAGCTTGTAATGTATAGATATACCTTGCTACTCAAGTGCTTTAATAGATCTTTGCTCTCCCCATGTGTGTGAAAGTGACAGCGTGCACACCATGGTGGCACTTAGGCTAGAGATTACAAATACTTGTTATGAGTTATATTTGGAGTTGGATGTTTCTATGAAATTGTGGTGTTTTATGGACTCATCTAGTACTCAAGGTGACAGTAGTGTGGGGTTTTCTAGATGGGAAAGGCTTACTTTGAGGTGTGATGTTATAGCCCTACCATCGATTAGAGTGTCCTACCGGAGAGTAGTTCAGCGTAGTATCATAAAGAAGAATATATTTATATGAGAGTGTTCACTAGTGAAAGTATGATCCCTAGGTCTTGTTTCTAAGCATTGAAACACTGTTTGTTACTAGATCTATTACATGTTTGCTTGCTTCCATCTTTATTTCAGTTTTTCTTTAGTCTTTTCCACGCCATCAAGCTATTTTCTATCACTGTTACCACTTATAATTATCCATACCACTTGTATTTTACTATCTCTTCGCCGAACTAGTGCACCTATACACCGGCCAAGTGTATTGGGTGTGTTGGGGACACAAGATACTTCTTGTATCTTGATTGCAGGATTGCTTGAGAGGGAATACCTTTGACCACTTCCTCCCTAAGTTCGATAAACCTTGGGTGATCCACTTAAGGGGAAACTTGCTGCTGTTCTACAAACATCTGCACTTGGAGGCCCAACAACCGTCTACAAGAATAGAAGTGCGTAGACATCAAGGCTCATCCCCTATCTTCATGCCTGCCATTTTGACCATAGTGGTGTCCCTACTCTCGCACACACCATCCTGAAGTTGATAACTTCTCTAGTTAGATCAATATGCCGAGGAGCTAACTAATTTCACATACTAGGGAGTGCCCCCATGGCTAGCTTGTGGAATATGCCTGAGGACTGGATCCTTAGGCATATCCCTCAAGCTGGCCGTAGTGGTGTCCCTGCTCTCGCACACCATCTTGTAGTTGATAACTTCTCTAGTTAGATCAAAACGCCGGGGAGCTAACTAATTTCACATACTAGGGAGTGCCTCTATGGCTAGCTTGTGGAAGATGCCTGAGGACTAGATCCTTAGGTTTCTCCCTCAAGCTGGCCTTAGTGGTGTCACTGTTCTCGCACACCATCATGTTTGTAGTTGATAACTTCACAAGAATGCCTATTTATAGATTAAGCAGCACAACATAGTGTCAACACTCACAACATAATGTCGACACTCACCCTTGTCGAGGTGTTTTAGTCCCGGTTGGAGCCACTAACCGGAGCTAAAGATATTTCCCGCCATTTCCCATCACTTCCCGCTATGTTTTCCCGCCCTTTCCCTCTAACCGGGCCTTTTAGTCCCAGTTGGAGCCACTAACTAGGACTAAAGATATTTACCGCCATTTCTCACCGCTTCCCGCTATGTTTTCCCACCATTTCCCTCTAACCGGGCCTTTTAGTCCCACTTAGATCCACTAACTGAGACTAAAGATATTTTCTGCCATTTCCCACCGCTTCCCGCCATGTTTTCCCGCTCTTTCCCTCTATATCTAGGCCGACCATGCCATGGTTATCCACACATCCACACCTTCCTCTCTCACAATAATGGACACCACATACTGGGCCATTCTGACACTCGAGGAGACCGAGGCACTGTGCGCCTCTAGCTACCCATGCCCGTTGGGCTACCGGCTGCCTGCTGACTGGATGCTGAGCGTTGGAGGAGTTCCTGTCCCTCCCGTGCCTCTAGGCGGCCATCATGAACCACTTCTACCTAGATCTCACGCCAGAGCAGCGGATGGATCCCCATTGGGATCCTGACAACTACGACACCTGGAATGCCTTCGTCACTAACCGGCAGGAAAGGGAGGTCGCCAGGTACGAGGGTGACGGCCTACCCCGTGTGAACCACAATGAAGCCAGTCATTGCATGTGGTGGGCAAACCAGACTATCGCCTGTGTGATGTGCTACATCGCCAAGGGAGATCATCCTTGCCTGCGGTACCCGGACTTGCACCCGCCGCAAAGCCACAAGAAGGGTGGCGGTGGTGAAGGTCACGGCCGTAGCGGCGTTGTAATCCAGGATCCTCCTCCCCCGCGCGTCGTGAATCCGGGATTGGAGTGGAAGGTGCCCCCAGAATATGCCATGGTTGACGGTCCCTGGTTCCCCCGTGCACAAGCCGACGAAGGGCCGAGGATCTCCAGAATATGCCATAGCAACAACGACGATGACTATTCAGAAGATGACCCTGAAGTTGTGTACTATAGGTCTAGACATGATTATAACTAAGTCGTTGGCTAGGACGAATGGTTCGTCTCTGTACCCAAGATTGTCGAGATCCACTGTTTTCATTCTGTATTGCTCATCTACCTGTACCCCGCCTCTCCTGTCAGTTTGAAAAAAGAAAATGGTTTTGGATTAGTTATTCAAATTCAAACACTTTTCATGTTGAAAGGTCTATCAGAGTCCAAATTATGCAACAATTATTAGTTAATGCATTTTTATTTGAAAATGGCTAAATGGTTAATAGTTTGAATAGTTTGAACAATTATTTTAGAAAACATAAAATGGTTCTGGATTAGTTATTCAAATTCAAACACTGTTCATGTTGAAAGTTTTATCAAATTCATATTTAAACCATTTCAAATTCAAACCATTTCAAAAATTTCAAATTTTAAGCATTTCAAATTTAATAGTTGAATAGTTAGAATAATTATTTTAGAAAATAGAAAGTTTTTTCAAATTCAAACCATTTCAAATTTAAACACCTAAATAAGAAATAAGGTGGGAACATTTGAAATTTTTGAAAAACATTTGAAAAAGGACTTTTAGTCCCGGTTTATGCAAACAACCGGGACTAAAGGTCCTCTGCGCGCGCCGCTATGGGCCAGAAAAAAAAGAACATACGTCCCGATTGGTGGCTCCAACTGGGATGTATGCTCTGGTCGTTCATCCCGGTTGGATCCACCAACCAGGATGTATGACCTTTTCATCCCGGTTGGAGCCACCAACCGGGACGAATGAGCGTTTACTACTTAACCACCGCAACCCTTCTTCCCCAATCTTCTTTCACACTCACCCGAAACAGATTGTGCCGTCGCCACCACGAGGACAAGCGCTCAAACGCCATCAGGCTGCCCAACCGCCGCCCCGCTGTCGGCCTCCACGAGCCGCCTCGCTATGCTGATCCTCTTCGCCGAAGGAATGGAAGCCGCGTGACCAGAATCGACCGTGTCTTCCCCATCACCAATGAGCTCTACCGTCGCCATCACCGTAGCTGCCAACCTCCTCCGTACTTGCCAAGGGTATACACGCATCGAGGGTGAGCTTGTGATTCTCCTGGACCCCTTCTTTCCTCCCTTCTCGCTCTGGCCTACTCCCGCGTCGCGTGCTGCCGTCCGCCGCTGTTGGCTGTCATCACGCGCGCTGTTCCAGTGACCAAATCCGGGTGGTGCCACTGTAGTTAGGTTCGCCTCGACACCCTCTATTGAACAAGCCCGCGCATGCCCCCTCCCGTGCCCTCTAGCGACATCGCCGGCCACCGACTAACCGTGCTCACTAGTGAGCCGAGGTGGCGTCGAGGTGGCGTTGAAGTGGCCCTGGCCCTAGTCGTCAGCCTCTAGGCTAGACACATCCCCGGTGAGAAATGTCCCCAACCTCGTGATGACGTTAGCCTGATGCATTAAATAGTTTAATAATTCCAGAAAATGTTTAAATATTGTAAAATCAATAACTAATTATCTATAAGTCAGAAAAATATGAAGAATATATCAAAATATTCAGAAAATGAGATCTATCTTTTACCTTCGTCGACGCCGTCTGACCGCCCCCTCCTCCTTTCCCTTCAAATCGCACCCCCGCCCCATGCCGAGCCGCCTTGACCCCTTCCCCTTCCGCGCAGGACCACCGGAGGCACCGAATCTGCCGCCGATCTGTATATCGCTTTGGCGTAATTCTTTTTGCCCCGAGCTCAAAATCTTAATGTCTGTCCAGTACTATTTTTTCAAAGTTTTAACAGTGTTGTCTACAACAGATTTTTAGTATTTTGATTTAAAGCCTATTGAAAGGGAAAAATGCCCTTATCTAGTTCTTGGTTAACTATGACAATGGTGTTAGAGAGCGGACTAATGTTTCTACTAGTATTCCTACAGGTGATAGTCCGCGTTTGATGATGAGAGGCGGTGGGTGACCCCCCATTCGTTTATGAAGTGAAGAGCTAGTGTTTTCGTTAATTTTCTCTCTTATTTATCTTTGAGTCTGGTAGGAAGCACCGCACTATTAAGAGAGGTGATCTCGAGGCGCTCTTTGGGGATGTTCTACACTACCCACACATCATATCATCTTCAGCCATACACCCACTCAAGGAGAGACATAAAATCGCTGTGTAAAAGGGCTAGAAAGAGGGTGTTGCAGAATCAGCATGAGTACCGGTGCCGCTGGAGTGACCGTTGGAATTTCCGGTCACCACCAAAATTCTCGACGCATGACCGGAACGGTTCACTGCATGGGATTCTGGTTCACCGCCGGAATTCTCGGTCTCCGTGGGAACTATCGGCGCAGCAACCGGTCCACTGGAACTGTGGCCGGAATTTCCGGCGCACGGTTCGGCTCCACCGGACTTATTGCCGGTTTGGCCGCAGGGCCCTCCAAACGGCTCACTTTTCACCCCGGACTATAAATACCACTTCTTCCACCTTGAGATAGTTAGGCATTCCATTACATACTCATTCTTGAAGCTCTCTCTGTCTCCATTGTTGAAACACAATTCCTTGAGGATCTCCCATTCTACCCAACCAATTCCAAATACCTTTAGTAGAAAGAAAGAGGAGGTCCCCATCTATGTTTCCACCAAGCCAAAGTTCATTCCCCCTTGAGTCCATCGAGTTAGCTTGTTACTGTTGGGTATGTGGGAAACCCTAGGTGGCTAGGGTCGCCTAGAGGTATTCGTCTTGTGATTTGCCCTGTGGAAAGTTTGTGAGGGTTTGGAGACTACCTTAAAGTCTACCACGAGTATGCTAGCTATTCCTTCGTGGGATAGGCTCGGAGAAGAAGGTGAGCCTTCGTGGCATTGGGGAATCCTTCGTGGAACCTCACACGTCTCCAACGTGACGTAGCCCCCTTCCCAAAGGTGGTGAACACGCAAATACATCTTCGTCTCCGCGTTCTTCGGTTATTTCTTAACCAATCTCTTACTTGTGTTGTTTACCTTGTGATAGCCTTCGTGCTTGAAGTATCTTGCATCATCATCTAGGTTGCCTCACCTAGTTTGCATTTAGGCTCACTTATATTCCGCAAAGCGTAAAACTTGCAAAAGATTACAAAGATTTTTGTAGAAACCTATTCACCACCCCCTCTAGGTAAACCATCTTACACTTTCAATTGGTATCAAAGCCTAGGGATCTTCTAAGGGCTTTAACGCATAAGAGAAAAGATGGTTTTCTCTGATATGATGAGGAGGGAAAGACTTATTCGGTCAAGGAGATCCGTGAAATCTTTGCCAAACAGTCCCTTGAAAAGGCTAAGGCAGGTTCCGATCTCCTTGCTCGAATAAGTTTCGTTGAAGGACGTTTTACGGGGATGGGCGAGGGGGTCATGCTTGCCGGACCTTCGGTAGTACCTCAAGGGAGGCCGATGGACACCGGTAAGGAGGCCATGAACGAGGCCTCTAGTGAGAGTGACCAACAAGGGCCTCCATGCCTCCTAATCCATTTCCATATATAAATCCTAAGAAAAAGAACATCATGCCTCATATTAATGATTTGGGTCCCGCACCTCATTATGATGGAACTCACTTCTCTCATTGGAAAGTTTCTATGGAATCTCATCTTTGCAGCTGCAGTGTGGAGCTTTGGGAGATTGTGGGCAAGGGCTTCCATCCACAAGATCCCAACAACCTCACTCCTGGAGAGTACTATGACCGTTAACTAAATTCTATGGCTTTGACAAGATAAGGAGTGCCGTTCATCGCACTCTCTATGATCAAGTTAGTGACATCCCCACCGCAAAGGAGCTTTAGGATAGGATTGTCATTCTCCAAGAGGGAACGTCCCTTATCCAAAAGTCCAAGTATGAAGCTGCCAAGTCGGAGATGAACATGTTCATGAACCACGATGATGAGTTCATCGCGGAAGCATACAAGAGACTTGTTGCCCTTCGTGTGAAGATCAATGGCCTTGGTTGTGACAAGTATGATGATGGGTTCAACTTGAATGACGAGATCATCAAATCCAAGATTGTCTCCATGATCGCAGCCACTGACAAGAAGCTTGCCTTGAACTTGCAACTCCTAGATTCAGCTCGCAACTTCTCTCCCGATGATCTAGTGTCATACCTTGTTGCCACAGACAACTTGGCGGATGAAGGGCAAAAGATCAAGGATATCAACCATGCTATTGGGTCTTCTCACTCCCTAGCAGTGAAGAAGAGAATGATAGTGATGGAGTTGATGACATGCTCTCTCAACTTGCACTCTTCACCAAGAACTTGAAGTTCCAAAGAAGAAGAAGCTCAACCGGACCAAGTGAGAAGACGGCTTTCTACAATTGTGATGAGTCGGACTACTTTGTCGACAAGTGTCCTTATGAGAAGTGACTCAACAAGCCCAAGTATGAAGAAGGTGCCAAGCCAAGATCGAAGCCAAATCCCATCAACGAAAGATACAAGAGAAACAAGAAGCGTGATGGCAAGGGCTTCCTTGGCCAAGAATATTTATCTGGTGCGGAGAGTGAAGATGAGGAGAAGGTTGTGGGAGTGGACGGTTTGTCTTTTGCCGAACCCGGGTCGCTCTTCACATATGACTACACCAAGGACTATGCCGATGACTCCATCACTCCCAAGGTCGCCGGTACTTGCCTTATGGCACGAAGCTCCAACACATGTGATGAGGAGGGTGAGGACGATAAGGAGGTGCTTGGTGAGCTTAGTTTGGTTTACACCAAACCCGAGTCACTACTCACCTATGACTACACAAAGGACTACATCGATGATTCTCCTACTCCCAAGGTCATCGGCTCTTGCCTTATGGCAAGGAGCACCAAGGTTATCTCCTCCCCTCCATCTCTCTCTAGCATCTTGGATGATCATGCTAGTACCAATGATAGTGACAATGATGAATTTTATGGAAACTATATACAAGAAATGTATAAAATCATGGAGTCTCTCCCTAGCAATGCTCGTGCTAGATTCAAGCAATTAATGGCTCTTGTCAACTCACGTGATGAGATCATTGATAGCTTGGAATCTCATATTGATGATGAGAAACGGAGATTGAATCTCCTTGAGCAAGAGCTAAGCAAGGAAAAGACCATCACTTCACTTCTTAAAGAACGAATTGAAATTTACGAACTAGATAAGGCAAAAGATGTGGATACTATAGATAGAGCTATTACCTTGTCCCAAGAGCTTGATACTTCTAAGAAAGAACTTGAGATTGCTCATGCTTCTCTCACCAATGACCTTGAGGACCTTGAGAAAGCTAATTTGCTTGTCAAGAGTGAGCTCATAAAACTGGGGGAGAATCATGATCAACTTCGAGTGTCCTATGAAAAGGCTCTTGGTACTTTGAAGGATCCAATTATTGATGAGAATATTACTTGTGCTTCTAACCCTACCTTGGATCAAGCGTATCTCCTTGAGGAGAACAAGAAGTTAAAGGAACAACTTGAAAAGGAGCGCAATGCACCTACCTCCAAGGGCAAGATTCTTGACCGCCAAATAGTGAGGGATCCAAGGCAAGGTATGGGGTTTAACCCCAAGAACGACAAGAATGGTGCCAACCCACCTAAGAAGATCAACTTTGTGCGTGAAGGGCATAAGGTGGTTGACTAAGTTAAGAAGAGTGTCGTGAATGGGGGAGCCACAAGGGGCAATCCTAATCACAAGTTTGCGGGAAAATCTAATCCTTCCTATGTGCTATGTAAGGGCACACAAGGAGATGTGTATGCCAAATACATTGGCCCTCACAATGGTTATGCTTATAGGTGGTACTCAATTTGGGTACCAAAAGATCTTGTTCATAATGCTAGGGGACCCATTACTCAATGGGTTCCTAAATCAAAGAATTGATTTTGCAGGGGTATGCCTCCGGTGGATCAAAATGGTGTTTGATAGTGGATGCATGATTATTGGCTCAACACGTCAAGCTCGTTGGGGAACCCCAAGAGGAAGGTATGATGAGCACAGCAACAAATTTTTCCTCATTTATGAAACCAAGGTTATTGAACCAGTAGGAGCAAGGAAACACCTCCAAGGTGTTGTTTCCAACTTGGAATCCTACACAACACAATCACAGAACTTTTCCCCCAACTTACGGTGAGGTTGTCAATCTCACCGGTTTTGCTGAAAACAAAGGATTAAACGTATTGTGTGGAAGATAGTAGTTGCTTGCGGAAAGTAAACAGTAAATAGCTTGTAGATTGATGGTAAAAGAATAGACCGGGGTCATAGTTCACTAGAGGTGATTCTCCTTAAGATAGTTGACATGTTGGGTGAACAAATTACAACGGGCTAATTGACAGACACCGAGAAAGCATACATGCTTATACTAACCATCTTGACTCCTATGAGATTTGATTGGGCATTACAACAATATACATGGACCGTAATCCAACTTCATCTATGACTAATAATCCACCTTCACGTTATCATCCCAACCCCCTCCAGTATTAAGTTGCAAGGAACAGATAATTGCATTACGCATTGCGTGTAAAGTAAACAATACGATTGTTCTGTGAACAAAGGATTGCTGTTTTCTCCCTAGTAGCAACAACACATCTAGTACCTTAGAGATTTCTGTCACTTCCCTAGATTCCTATCGAGCATAAATACTAACTCTTGGAGTTGCTAGCATCTACTTGGCCAAGATAGCTACTAACAATGGAAAGCATGCAAGATCACAAATAACAAAGACATGATAGAATCAATAATCAATCTGAAATAGCATCTCAATATCCATCGGATCCCCGCAAACACAACATGTATGATTACAAATAGATGATCTTGATCATGAACGGAGCTCACAAGATCTAAACATGATAGCACAAAGGAGAAGAACCAGCCATCAAGCTACTACATGGACCCGTAGTCCAAGGATGAACTACTCACGCATCACACCGAAGGCTTACATGGTGATGAAGAAGGCCTCCAGGGTGAATTCTCCCCTATGGCAGGGTTCCGGGAAGAGCTTCAGATCCCTCCCGGTCTAGGGACGGAGATGATGGCGGCTACAGACTCTTTCATGGAAATTTGATCGGGTACTTAGGGTTTCTGTATCAGAGAGCGTCTTATAGCCGAAAGGGGAGGCCGATGGGGTGCCCTAGGAGGCCACACCAGCCCCTGGCGCGGCCAGGCCTGGCCCGTGTGGCCAGGTGGTGTGGCGGCCCTCTGGTCCCTCTCCGTCTCGTATTCTGGCTCCGTGTCCCCCTCGGTGAAAAACTGACTTTTGCTTTTGTCCCGTCCAATTCCGAGAATATTTATTTTCTGACTTTCCTGGAACCAAAAACAACAGAAAACAGGCAGTTGGCACTGTGGCATCTTGTTAATATGTTAGTCCAAGAAAGTGTATAAAGAGTACTACAAAGTTGGAACAAAACATAAGAAAGTAGATAAAAACCAAGCATGGAACATCAAAAATTATGGATACGTTAGCAACGTATCACCCTGTCTAACATTGTCGCACCAAACATATTGACATCCGCCACCACTTCCTACGTGACCATGTTGCAAATGGTGATATCAATCTCACTCATGTGGGAACGATGCTCCAATTGGCGGATATTTTCACAAAGCCTTTGGATGAAGCTCGTTTTGTCATGTTGAGGCAAGAACTCGGTATTCGAGATCCTCAAAACTTGGATTTATTCCCTTCTTGCATTATATTCTTGCTCTTAACTTGCTATGTAGCTTAGTTGCACATCACATTTGAGGATAGTCATCCTACCATGTCTTGGTTTGATGCATACCTATGTGTGTGATATAAATTGATCTCGTGTCATGATATGAGTCCAAGCATCTATCTTTGAGGCGCCCATGACATCTGTGCTTAAACATAGGGGGAGAAATCCCCCTACCCAACCTTTGTTTTTGTGTATTGGGTGATTTGACTTTTGTTTATAAGTACTCGTGTCCATTGTTGCTATTTGTGTTTATTCCACTGGATATGGGTTACCTACTTGTTCAATCTAGATTCTGTGTATATGTCCATATGGTCTCTCACTCAAACTCTTAAAAAGGGGAATCATTAAAACTTTTTCTTCAAAATCGCAGGTTTCGGCAATTATTTCGGTCTCGCCGGATGTGGAGCCAGAATTTCCGGCGGAAACCGAAATTTCCGGCGGCCGACCGAACTGCCATACAGAGCTCAGTTTCGGTATGCCGCCAAAAACTTCGGTCACCACCGGAATTCTCGGCGTGGGAGTCAGTTGGTTGGCCCGCTCGCTGGAATTCTCGGTGCCCGCTCCAGTCGCGTCGAACTTATTCCCGGTTTTTGCTATTCTGGGGGTATTCAAACCTCGTGCGTGGGGCAGTTCCAACATTCCTCTTCCTTCTTCCCCACGCCCTCCCCCACTCCATGGACGCTGCCCCAAGCCCCCCACCCCCCTAGGACCTTCCCTCCACACAAATCCCCCCAAACTCCACCAAATTGTAGATTGGGCCTCTACAAGTCTTCTCACCGAAGTTTTTGCTCTCTACTTGCTCGCATTGGGAGATCGAGGTTATTCTCTCATTCTTCTCATGTGGTCTTCTTCCTTGCCCATCCTAGGCAAGGGAGGGCATGGCTTCATCGGGCTTCGAGGGTAATGTGTTTTCCCTTCTCCTTCTCTCTTTCTCGTTCTAGGTTTTGAGCCCTAGTTCCCTCGTTCTAGTTTTGTGAAACCCTAGTTCCTTTTTGGACCATGTGTTCCACTAGCCTCTTTCTTCATTTTACTTGTTTGAAAGATTATATTAGTGCACGTTTCGAGGCATGTACAACCACTTGTGTTGACACATATCTTCGGAAGGTTTCGGCCCTAGACCCAGTCGTCGCCGATCTAGCCGCCGAAAATTTTGGTCCCAATTCCGGTCGAACGGACTAGCCATCGAAAATCTCGGTCGCTGTTCTGGTCCGTCGGAACTTGCGCCGGTTTTTTCGGTCGCTGCGTCGTCACCGCCAGATGATGACCCACAAGTATAGGGGGTGTATCGCGGTATTTTCGATAAGTAAGAGTGTCGAACCCAATGAGGCGCAGAAGGTGCTGGATAGTGGTATGGATCAGGAATTCTCTGCAAATACTTAGCAAACGGATTTTTAGGGGTTTTTGATAAAGCAAGTAAACGAAGTACGAGTAAATAAAAGACAGTAGGAATAAATGCAGCAAGTGGCCCAATCCTTTACGCCGCAAAGGACAAGCCGTTTTATTTCTTAAGATGACCAAACGTTCTTGAGGACACATGGGAAGACTGTCAAGTGCTTTCGCTTCATATAGTTGATTAATCTTCTTTAGCTTGCTAAGTGTTGTGTGGGTGAACCTGTGCTAATGTACCGACCTTCCTAGGACTAATACATACTTGTGATTATACCCCTTGCAAACATCTGTAAGTACAAGAAAGTAATTAAGGTAGAAACCTAACCACAACTTTAAACTCTAAGACCCTTACGTCCCTTGTGCAATGGTTTCCTAACGGGGGTTCAGGTTTCTGTCACTCCGGCAACCCCTACGATTAGTAGCCAAATACACAATGCATCCCCCTAGGCCCATATAGGTGACGTGTCATGTAGTCGACGTTCACATGTCACCACTAGAAGAAGTACACCACAACTTAAATAACAAACTATTGAATCTTTCTCAACACAACTCCACTACTAACAACATGACTTCTCCCATGTCCTCAAGAACAAAACGAACTACTGACAAGACATCATATGGATCATGATCAGAGATGGAATAATGATGTATAACAATCTGAACATAAACAATAATTCAATGGTTCACTCAATAGCATCAACTACAAAGAGTAATCAACACCGGGAAAATTTCCCCTATGAACTATGCAAGATTCAACTCAATTGTTACAGCAATATGGAGATGGTGATGAGGGTGCTGATGGTGATGATGGTGGTGATGATGATGATCCCGATGAAATCTAGCTTGATGGTGGTGTTGATGGCGACGATCTCCCCTCTCCGGGAAGGAATTCTCCCGGCAGAAATCTGTCTGCCGCAGAGATCTTTCTCTCTCGGTGTTTTCCGCCCCGCAGAGGCGGCGGAATCTTTTTGTGGTTGCTCCCTGAGTCTTAGAGTTTCGGGAGGATAATATACGCCATAGCGGAGTGCTAGGGGTGGACCAGGGTGGCCACACCACCTGGTGGCGCGGCCTAGGCTGGCCCGCGCCAGGGGGTGGTGTGGGCCCCCTGTGGCCCATCTCCAACCCCCCATATGGCTTCCTTCGTCTTCTGGAAAAATAGGATTTTCCGTATATTTTCCCGGATTTTCTGATCTTCGCGAATTTTGCCTCCAAACAGCACCTTTTCCATTAGAATCCTGACTGCAGCGGTCCATGCTCCAAAAAGTCATCAACCATGCAAAAACAGATGAAATAACATAAGTATCACCTCTCAATACGAAATATATCAATGAATAACAGTGAATTATGACATAGAATAATGATGCACAATGGACGTATCAACTCCCCCCAAGCTTAGACTTCGCTTGTCCCCAAGCGAAACTGAGCTCAATAAACATGGCCTCGGGTTTATGGAGTGAAGAGTCGATAAAAGAATACGGATAAGAAGCATCACATTCATCAATACATAAATCATAATAGAAGACAACTCACTATTATATAACTCAACTTGCAATGAGTAAAGGAAACACAATGAAGATACATAAAGTGAATCATAATTGGTAATGGCAAACTTAGCTCTTGGTCGAAGAATAGTTGATAATTTGCTGGAGTTCACAAATAACTGGTTTTTCAATGATAGCTTTCAAAGTAGTAAACATGAAGATAAGAGCAATGTGCAAAACAAGGAACATAAGAAACATGATTGAATAAATCATCATATGAATGAATGAAACACAACAACTCAAAATACTTGCTGAGATAGAAGGGAATAGGTTTACTGACTCTACTACAAAGTAAAAGAAAGGACCTTTACAGAGGGAAGCAGGGATTGCAAGTCTCATAAAGAACTCCCAAAAATTATGATACTTACTAGCTTTCAGCTCTCATTGCCCCTATCATAGGCATGTTTTGGTGGTTAAGGTTAAAGTGACACAACTAAGAGGATATGCTTGACAAGTTATAAACTGAAGTCCCATGCCCCTTACTTATGAGTACCGAACCTCATGCTACTCAACTTCAGTCACGGGTAAGCTTTTATCATTGTAAATACACGTGTATCATTGAGAACCGCCAACGGGGTACCCCTTGCACATGACACAGGAGCTATCCCATAATCAAAATGACAAGGCAAGCAGACAGTGAGCATCTGAGCGATCTTTTTATTTGCTATTTGCATAGGTTTTTATTGAGGATGCTTCATAAAATGCTCACTATAGTTATGCTGCAAGTTTCCACCATGATTAGGCATGGCTTAGGCTAGCGGCCCAGGTGTTTCTCTAACACACATATAAACTCCATGTTCTTACAAGTCCCACTTTTATTTCACACCGTCGGGATCCATAAGCAAAAGAACATGATATCAACTAGGTACAAGTACCAATGAAGTGTTGAAAGCGGTCCCCATGATACATGGTTCTGCTAACTTCAACTCATAAAGCGCAAGCATATACGCAACAAAGAAGGACCCAATGGTTCAGGTTATTAAATGCAAGAAAATTAAAGTGTGCCATCAAGTTCATGAGAGCTTTAATCACTAATTTTCACATAACAAGTTTAATTTGGGAGATAGATAAAACAAGAATTTACTTGGAATAGCAGTAATGCTACTAGGTAGGTATGGTGGACACAAATGGCATGGGTTTGGTTTAAAGGAGGTGGATGCACGAGAAGAATTCCCTCTTAGTACAGGTTTTTGGCTAGCAAGGCTAGGTAGCAAGTATAAGAGTTGAAGGAAGCAAACAAACATACAAGTGATAAAGACAAACATGCAATCTTCCTCGGAAGCACAAAAGATCTTAACCAGAGAATACTAAACTTATGAGCGAATCAAGAAAGAAAGATGATGAAATTATATTTTTAGAGTTCTTTTATCTTTTTCATTCAACTCTCAAAAATAGTGTTGCTATTGACCGAGCCAGGTTTGCCAAAACCAACTAAATTAACTCAATGATCCCAAAGTGAAACCAATACTAACAACAAGATCAATCATATAACCGCGAATTGAAAACTAATATAAGCTATGCAAAAGAGTAAATGATAGAACTTCTCATTAATATTCCATAATGGCAACTCACACCAAGGGATACATATCTAACGAGAGAGGGGACACTTCCATAATGCAAACCATCCTACACAATAACTTCTCTATTCATGATATGACTCTACTAATATGGGTAAAAAAGATAGAAGATAGTGATGTGATACCGCGGCACTCCCCCAAGCTTGGAACAAACCAAGGGGATGCCAAACCTGATGACGAATTACTCCTTAGGTGGTGGTGGTATCCTCTCGATGAGCTCTCTGATAAGTTTACCAAAGTCCACAATCTCGAAGGTGAGATTACGAATCAGCTGTGAGTTTTGCTCAATGCGGCTCATGATCATGACGGGTTGAGAATTCCAGCTCTTGCTATTCTTTCCCCACTCTTCCTCCTTGAAGTCTTCTTTTCCTACATGGCTAGAACGAGGCAAATCCCAATTGGAGGGTAATTTCCCCTTGGGCATATTCTGGTATTAATTCTCATGGATAAGGGTATGGAAAGGATTCCTGGTGTGTGGAGGAAGTGACCGTGGAGCCAAACCGTGACGAGGAGCTTTCCCCCCAGTTTGCATCCGTGTAGTCCTTCTAACCCTGGCAGGTTTCGTCACCACTCAAATGCTTGCAATGGTAGTGCTGGTGTGCGGATGTTGGCCTTGCTCCTCTTCACCTTCACTCTTGATCTCCTTCTTCTTCCCAGGGTCTTGGAGATCCTCCTCCATAGGCCCCTTCCCTTTATCCTTGGCAGACACCATTGTGCTTCTAAACTTTCAAAGAGTATGTCCTGGTAGAAACAGATCAAAACAAAAACACGACGAAAACACGATATACAAACCTCGGGGGATCCGGGGGGGTTATATATTACGAAGTTTCATATCAAAAGGAAGGTACTGGGAGAAAACGAGTCGGAGGCAGAGTCCGGGGTGGGCTCACCACCTGGTGGCGCGGCCAGGGGAGGGCCCGCGCCACAGGGTGGTGTGAGACACCCTGGCTCCGATTCTGTCCCTCTTTCGCTTCGTAGATTTCCTTATTGACTGAAAACTGTAAAAATATAGTTGGATAGTATTTTCGCGGAACTTTTCTTACCAGAACTGTTACATATTTGGAAACAGACTCTACAGGTCTCTGAATTTGGTATTTAGTGGGTTCTTCCGGAGTCACCACTTGAATAATCATTAGTATCTTCATCTTCATACACTTATTACTTGAGTCATAAAACCCTTCTCTTCCTTATTACACCATTATCCCCACTACCTGAAAATTTCTTTCACATAGTTCTCATTAGCAACATTAGTATATATGAAGTGATAAAACCTTTTGATTCAAACTTCAACTGAAAAACCGTCAAAACATAAACTAATGTAGCAACTCCTTCCAAAAACTCAAAAAGAATTCAAAAAGGAAATCGAATAAAGAAGCAAATGTAACATTGGAAAAATCTGTCAAAGCATACCAGTAGGTAAAGATCAATTTTTTAGAAAATCTTCTGTTGCTCAAATCAAAAAGTGCAAAACTAACGAAAGTTAAATAACAACCTGGGGCAGACGCACAAAACATTACAGCTCAATCTGACATACAGAGATCTCTAACGAATTTTTACGGTGAAGCACAAAAATCTGTTTCGGGACAGCAACTTCCCCAAATATTACTTCTCTCTCATTAGAGGTTGATCTTGACACAAAAACTAAACAAAACGGATAAGGAGCAGTTATTACCAAAGTAATAACTTCCAAGACTCAAAGAGACAAAAACAAACTGAAAGCAAAAACAAATTGGGTTGTCTCCTAGAAAGCTCTTTCTTTATAGCCATTAAGATGGGCATGATAATTTTGAAGATGCTCACTCAGGAATATGAATTGAAGTGAAAAAGAGCATTAAGAAGCAAACATACACACATTTAAGTCTAACCCCTTCCTATGCAAAGGAATTTTGTAAACAAACAAGTTGAAACTAGAGGCTACAAGCATAGGAAGGCAAAAGAAGTGCAACATAAAAAAATTCAGCATAAAACAAGGAAACTTGATATTATTGAGATGCATAAGAACACTTTTCCCTCTCTCATAGTAACTTTCAGTACCATGCATAAACTTAACAATATAGCTATCATAAGGACCATCGTAACAATGATCACTTATTCTAACAGAAAACACAGGAATACTAGCTCTCATAACACTACTATGTGAAACCTTACAAAGGATAGTGTGTTCCTCTTTTTCATATTTAGTAACAAAGTCTTCCACATTTGCTATTATAGGTTCATCAACCATTTGTTTATCAGGTTCAACAGCTTTATATTTACTTTCATTAACTATGCTAGCTATCATAGAATGTTCCTTTATCTTAACTGGGAAAGGCATTTTCTCAATATAAGGTTCAGGTAAAACATGATTAGCAGTATAAACTTTAGTCTTCCTTGCAGGAACACTCTTAGCAACATCTTTATAAGGTTCATGATACTTATTCCACTTCTTTTTAGGCACTTCAACATAGGAAGCAAAAGCCTTAAAATAAGAAGCAATAGCTTGAGAGTCTAGACCATAATCATTTTTAATATTTTGAAAGTCATCAATTCCCATAAAAGATTCAATGCATTCATAATCATAATTTATACCTGACTTTCTACCTTTGTCATTCTCCCATGCTTCAGCATTGTCTTGAATACGGTCTAGAAGATCCCATTTAGCTTCTTCTTCCATGCGAGTGAATGATCCAGCACAAGAAGCATCCAATAAATCCTTGTCATGAAGAGAAAGGCTTACATAGAAGTTATTGATAATAATATTGTTGGGGAGCTCATGAATGGGGCATTTGAGCAGTAGTAACTCCAATCTCCCCCAAGCTTGAGTTGTACTCTCTCCATCAAGAGGCCAAAAGTTGTATATTTGATTCCGATCTTTATGAATCTCACTAGGAGGATACAATTTTGAATAAAAGAGAGGCACTATTTCCTCCCATTCCAGAGCTTGACCATTCTTCAGCAGCTTATACCATTCCTCAGCTCTTCCTTTCAGTGATAATGAGAATAACTTCTTCTTAACTTGATCTATAGTAATACCTGCACACTTGAACAACCCGCATAATTCATGTATAAAGAGCAAATGATCACCAGGATGGACAGTTCCATCCCCAACATAATAGTTATCCATAACACGATCAATAATGCTTGTAGGTATTTTAAAAAACATCATTCTCAGCAGGTGGTGGCTTATCTACTACCTTAGTAGTGGTAGTAGCATTACCAAATAAGAAACTCAGCGAATTATCCATAACGAAAATAAAGCAACTAACAGAACTAAACAATACTCACAGTAGAAATTTCCTTTACCAGTTCCACTCTCCAATAGCTCTTCACTCCCCGGCAACGGCGCCATAAAATAGACTTGATGACCCACAAGTATAGGGGGTGTATCGCAGTATTTTTGATAAGTAAGAGTGTCGAACCCAACGAGGAGCAGAAGGTGCTGGCTAGTGGTATGGATCAGGAATTCTCTGCAAATACTTAGCAAACAGATTTTTAGGGTTTTTTGATAAAGCAAGTAAACGAAGTACGAGTAAATAAAATAAAGTAGGAATAAATGCAGCAAGTGGCCCAATCCTTTATGCAGCAAAGGACAAGCTGGTTGTATTACTTAAGATGACCAAACGTTCTTGAGGACACATGGGAAGACTGTCAAGTGCTTTCGCTTCATATAGTTGATTAATCTTCTTTAGCTTGCTAAGTGTTGTGTGGGTGAACCTGTGCTAATGTACCGACCTTCCTAGGACTAATACATACTTGTGATTATACCCCTTGCAAACATCCATAAGTACAAGAAAGTAATTAAGGTAGAAACCTAACCACAACTTTAAACTCTAAGACCCTTACGTCCCTTGTGCAATGGTTTCCTAACAGGGGTTCAGGTTTCTGTCACTCCGGCAACCCCTACGATTAGTAGCCAAATACACAATGCATTCCCCTAGGCCCATGTAGGTGAAGTGTCATGTAGTCGACGTTCATATGACACCACTAGAAGAAGTACACCACAACTTAAATAACAAACTATGGAATCTTTCTCAACACAACTCCACTACTAACAACATGACTTCTCCCATGTCCTCAAGAACAAAACGAACTACTCACAAGACATCATATGGATCATGATCAGAGATGGAATAATGATGTATAACAATCTGAACATAAACAATAATTCAATGGTTCACTCAATAGCATCAACTACAAAGAGTAATCAACACCGAGAAAGTTTCCCCTATGAACTATGCAAGATTCAACACAATTGTTACAGCAATATGGAGATGGTGATGAGGGTGCTGATGGTGATGATGGTGGTGATGATGATGATGATGATCCCGATGAAGTCTAGCTTGATGGTGGTGTTGATGGCGACGATCTCCCCTCTCCGGGAAGGAATTCCCCCGGTAGAAATCTGTCTGCCGAAGAGATCTTTCTCTCTCGGTGTTTTCCGTCCCGCAGAGGCGGCGGAATCTTTCTGTGGTCGCTCCCTGAGTCTTAGGGTTTTGGGAGGATAATATACGCCAGAGGGGAGTGCCAGGGGTGGGCCAGGGTGGCCACACCACCTCCAGGCGCGGCCTAGGGCTTCCCGCGCCATGGCGTGGTGTGGGCCCCCTGTGGCCCATCTCCAGCCCCCTTCTGGCTTCCTTCGTTTTCTGGAAAAATAGGATTTTCCGTATATTTTCCCGGATTTTCTGATCTTCGCGAATTTTGCCTCCAAACAGCACCTTTTCCATCAGAATCCTGACTGCAGCAGTCCATACTCCAAAAGTCATCAACCATGCAAAAACGGATGAAATAACATAAGTATCACCTCTCAATGCGAAATATATCAATGAATAACAGTGAATTATGACATAGAATAGTGATGCAAAATGGACGTATCACTAGACCTGGCGCCAAAACCCCCCAGTCACCAAGTTCTTGTCCATGCACTTGCTCCAACATAATTTTTCTGGGTTCTAGTTGAGGTTCCCTATGGCATATACACTCATTTGCTTGTTTTTGCGCTTCGTTTTTGTGTGCTCCTGATGAAGGTTCTGATCATGAGTTTGACCCTAACACTAACAAGAAGCGCAAGTTAACCATGGCTCCTCCTTCTCCTCCTCCGTCTAGCTGCACTAGTCTTCATCTTACCAAGCGCCAAGAAGCAGATGTCGTAGTTGCTGGTGGTTCTAGTTCTGCTCGTGGTCAGCATGGCTCTAAGAAGAAAGCTTCTGCTGGTCGGGAGGCCCCCAAGGGCAAGGCCAATCTTGGTCCAACTGAAGAAGAAGACCCCCTAGTTTCAATACCTATTCGGATATCACAGGGAAATAGTGGAGGGATCTTAGAAGGAAGAATCTGTATCGCTTTCCTGAACGCACCTATCGAGGCTCTGACAAGTTCTTCTGGACTGACACTTTGCGCTTCTTCTAGGATGACTTCTACAATGAGACCTCTTGTTTGAGGAGGGGCATCATTGTTTCCCCTCGATATCTTAATGAAGATCACTAGGAGCTCTACCTCAACGCAGATTTTCAACATATTGATGCGGCTCTGAAGAAGATGGATATCTATGATCTCACCACCATCAATGTCAAGCTCATGCCCGAGGCTCTCTGCCAGTTCCACTGCACCGTTTACTTTCACCCTGATACAGCTCACTCTATCACTTGGATGACCGGTACCAAGCCATACTCGGCTAGTTTTGCCGACTTCTGTTCTGCTCTGGGCTACCCTCCTGAGAGGGCCTCTGGTTTACGTATTCACTCTGAGAAGGCTTTCAGTGATGACCGCATTCTCCAGTGCTACCCTGATGACCCAAGCCATCTTGCTCCCAGTTTGACTGGTATGTACTACTATTACATGGTCCTTGGCAAGTTTGTTCACCACAATCTTGTGAGCAAGGCTGGGGATGTTGTTGATGTTCGTGGTCACCACAAGAATCTGCTGTACTATTGTGACCCTCGCCGCTTGAGGAAGATTGATGCATGTGATTTCATCTATTCTGAGATTCAGCGGTCCATTGAGAAGCGCATGACTCCTAACTACTGCCAGGATGTTCAGTATCTACTCGATGTCATTGTTCCTGCTAACTGCTTCCCTTCGGGCCCGCGTGAAGAGATGGACATCTACACCTTGCCTCTTCGGGGTACTCATGTCGATCTCCCACAGATGATGCGGACTGAGCAAGGCACCAAGCTACTTCATGACCCATTCATTGCTGGCTCTAGCTCTCGTCGTGCTCTTCCTTGCAAGAAGGGACTTGCCAGGTTCTTCAATGGTCTGTGGGACATGTGCAGGTCCTCCTATGATGTTTCCCATCATAGTCTCGAGCTCAGTCAGGAGAATAGGAGGCAGCATAATGCCTTCTTGGCTGAGTGTGGTCGCCCAGTGCTAGATATGGGCAATGCTTTGACTCCTATACCCTATGTGAACTTTGAGAAGCCACCGCTGGACGAGGACATGTTTCAGGGCTTTGATCCATCTATGCAACCCGGCTTTGCTACTTCTAGTTCCTCTCAGTGTCGGTTCGCTGCTCCTGAGGGTGATGATGATGAGGATGAAGACGAGGATGCTGACGAGGACGAGGATGATGGCTCAAGATATGTAGAGCTCGTTGGGAACCCCAAGAGGAAGGTATGATGAGCACATCAGGAAGTTTACCTCAGTTATGAAACCAAGGTTATCGAACCAGTAGGAGTAAGGAAACAACTCCAAGGTGTTACTAGCAACTTGGAATCCTGCACAACACAACCACATAACTTTTCCCCAACTTACAGTGAGGTTGTCAATCTCACTGGTTTTGCTAAAAACAAAGGATTAAACGTATAACGTGGAAGATAGTAATTGCTTGCAGAAAGTAAATAGTAAACAGAAAGCAGTAGATGGTATATTAATGGTAAAGGAATGGACTGGGGTCCACAGTTCACTATAGGTGTTTCTCCTTAAGATAAATAGCATGTTGGGTGAACAAATTACAGCGGGGCAATTGATAGATTGAGAAATAATAACAATGCATATACTAGACATCTTGATCTCAACAAGATTTTATTGGGCATTACAACATAATACATAGGCCGTAATCCAACTGCATCTATGACTAATAATCCACCTTCAGTTTATCATCCGAACCCCTTCCAGTATTAAGTTGCAAGCAATAGATAATTGCATTAAGAAAAGTGTGTAAAGTACACAATACAATTGCCCCATGGACAAATGATTATTGTTTTCTCCCTAGTAGCAACAGCACATCTACAACCTTAGAGATTTCTGTCACTTCCCTAGATTACTAGAGGCATGAACCTACTATCGAGCATAAATACTCCCTCTTGGAGTTACAAGCATCTACTTTTCCAAGATAGCTACTAGCAATGGAGAGCATGCAAGATCACAAATAACATAGACATGATAGAATCAATAATCAATCTGACATAGTATCTCAATATCAATCGGATCCCCGCAAGCACAACATATAGGATTACAAATAGATGATCTTGATCATGAACGAAGCTCAAAAGATCTAAACATGATAGCACAAAGGAGGAGAACCAACCATCTAGCTACTGTATGGACCCATAGTCGAAGGACGAACTACTCACGCATCACTCCAGAGGATGGCATGTTGATGAAGAAGGCCTCCGGGATGATCTCTCCCCTCCGGAAGGGTGCCGGGAAGAGCTTTGGATCGCCCTGATCTAGGGATGGAGATGGCGGCGGCTACAGACAATTTCGTGGATTTTTGATCGGGTGCTTAGGGTTTCTGCATCGGGGTGCTTTTATAGGCGAAAGGGCAAAGTCTGTGGGCGCCCGAGGGGCCCACACCATGGGGTAGCACGCCCTAGGGGGTGGCCGCGCCAGCCCTAGGTGTGGCCACCTCGTGGCCCCACTTTGGCTACCCTTGGGACTCATGTTCCTTCTCGTAAAATATTGACTTTGGCTTTTGTCCCGTCCAATTCCGAGTATATTTCCTTACTAGCTTTTCTGAAACCAATAACAGCAGAAAACAGGCAACTAGCACTGTGGCATCTTGTTAATAGGTTAGTTCCTGAAAATGTATAAAAATACCTAAAGTGTAAACCAAACATAAGAAAGTTGATATAAAACAAGCATGGATCATCAAAAATTATAGATACGTTTACGACGTATCAAGCATCCCCAATCTTAACTCCTGCTCGTCCTCGAGTAGGTAAGTGATAAAAATAATAATTTTTGAGGTGACATGCACCATCACAATCTTGATCAAGGTATTTATAAAGCATTGATAGCTACGATCAAAGTACTCTAAACATGAGCATGAAAGATAGAGTTCTAACAATAAGACGTAGCAGCTATGTTGTAACATGAAAAGGTACAAACAAAAGATCATGAATAACAATGCATTGAAAGACATTTGTTTATTTCACATATAGAAAACATAATAAGAGTGGTATTCAGCTTGTCCCTCATGGTATAGCCAAACATAAATGCATATGACACCTTCAAAGTTCATAAGGGTGACTAGATACAAATAATTTAAGAACAAGCAATATCAAAGTTATGAATCAATCAACAAGTTTTGGGACAATGCACATTAAACTAAGAATGATCAATATGCTCTCTCAATCGGTGCATAAAGATATAAGATGGAGACTCAACATAGAAGTAAAAAAGAAAGGCCCTTCACAGAGGGAAGCAGGGATTTCAAGTTTCATAAAGAGCTTCCAAAAATTATGGTACTTATTAGCTTTCATTTCTCATTGCCTCTATCATAAGCATCTTGACATGATTAAGGTTAAAGTGACACCAATATGAGGATATGCTTGACAAGTTATAAGTTGAAAATATCATGCCACTTGCTTACAAGTACCGAACCTCATGCTACTCAACTTTAGTCACAAGTAAGTTCTTGTCATTGTAAGTACATGTGTATCATGGAGAACCGCCAGCGGGGTACCCCTTAACCCATGCCACAGGAGCTTTCCCATATCAAAATGACAAGGCAATAGACAATGCGCATCTCAACGATCTTGTTATTTGCTATTTGTATAGGTTTTTATTGAGGATGCTTCATAGAATACTCACTATGGTTATGCTGCACGTTTCCACCATGATTAGGCATGGCTTAGGCTAGCCGCCAGGTGTTTCTCTAACACAAATACAAATTCCATGAGCTTACAAGCTCCCCTTTTATTTCACACCGTCGGGATCCATAAACAAAAGAACATGATATCAACTGAATAATAAGTGCAATGTTGAAAGCGTTCCCCATGGTATCATGTTCTGCTAATTCACAACTTATAAAGTGCAAGCATATAAGCAACATAGATGGACACAACGGTTCAAGTTTATTAAGTGCAAGAAAATAAAGTGTGCCATCAAGTTTGTGAGAGCTTTAATCACTAATTTTCACATAACAAAAGTTTAATTTGGAAGGTAGACAAAAACATGAATATACTTGTAATGGTGTAACACACCATGCATAGGAATTTATAGTGGACTCTTTGGAATAACTTTGGTATCTTGGAGGTTGGATGCATGAGTGGAACTCATATGTGGTAAAGGTGGAGACTAGCAAAAGACTAGGAGCAACCAACTAAGAGAGTAGTAATGGCCATAATCATGCAAAGCGACCAGACATTATTAATTAAAGCATAAAGTGATATTACAAGTCAAAAACTAAATGATCATAGAGGCTAAGGTGACTGGTTCATAGTCTTAACATGGTGTAAGCATGTGCCAAGTCAACCCAAATAAAGCATCAAAGGAGAATACCATCATATTATGCTTTGTATGCTAAAACAACGCATGATTCTTTCAAGGCACATTAGGAAATCTCGATTGTTTGGAACAAGTCCTGCTACACTAATAATCACTAAGCATAAGGTCAAAGCAACATGAAACATGGCATGATAAAGTCTAGGCCACAGTCAAAACAAGCTCCTTTTGTACCACTTATAAGCATGAAGCTTCCTACTCTTTTCCAACACCAATCAACTTATTTGAAACATTATATGAATGCGGCGTCCAACCAATTTATTTAAGGAAACCAAACAAAAAAAAGACGCTTCAAGAACAACACAATTGTGCATGAAACAATAAAAATGAAGTGTTTTGGAAGAAAACCTGAGATTTTTATTGATGAAGATGGGGATGCCTTGGGCATCCGCAAGCTTTGATGCTTGTACCTCTTGAATATTTCTTGGGGTGACACGGGTGGCATCCCCAAGCTTGAGCTGTTGTCCATACTTCATCTCATCACATTATTCTTCCCTACACTTGAAAATTTCCTTCATACAAAACTTCACACAATTTTCATTATCAACATTAGTGTATTCAAGATAATAAGTCTTTGGGTTTTGTTTCAACACAAGTAAAACTTCCATTAAAACACAAGCTACTGTAGAAATTCCTTCTAAAAGCTCAAGTGATCAAAGAGAACTCAAAGAGAAAGAGATTAAGAGGAAAATGCAAATTTTGGCAGGAATCTGTCAAGATAGACTAGCAGGTAAAAACCAATTTTTTCGAAGACCTTCTGTTGCTCAAATCGAAAAGTGCTAAACTAACGAAAGTTAGATAATATCCTGGGGCATAATAATAGAAAATTACAGCTCAATCCGACGTACAGGGAAGTTTCATAATTTTTTACAGTGAGGCACACAAATCTGTTTCAGGACAGCAACTTTCCCAAGTCTTACTTCTCTCTCATTAGAGGTTATTGTTGGCACAAAAACCACACAAAAAGGATAAGGAGAGGTTATTACGGAGGCAATAACTTCCAAGACTCAATAAAATAAAAACATACTGAAAGTAAAAATAATTTGCGTTATCTCCCAAATAGTGCTTTTCTTTAACGCCTTTCAGCTAGGCATAGGAGCAAGATTCAAGTATTTTCAAATGAAGAAGAATTAATATCAAATTTTGTTTTAATTGGAGAGGCAAAAGGTATCTTCTCTCTCTTCCTAGGAAAGTTTTCTATACCTTTCTTGAGTGGGAATTGATATTTAATGGTGCCTTCCTTCATATCAATAATGGCACTAACAGTTCTAAGAAAAGGTCTTCCCAAAATAATAGGACAAGAAGCATTGCATTAAACATCCAAAACATAGAAATCAACTAGAACATAGGTATTGTTAACCATAATAAGAACATAGTTAATACTCCCCATGAGTTTCTTTTTAGCATTATCATCAAGTTGGACATCTAAATAACAATCTTCCAATGGTGGCAAATCAAGCATTTCATAAATCTTTCTAGGCATAATAGAGACACTAGTACCAAGATCACATAAAGCTTTGATATCAAAATCAATCACTTTCATATTAATGATGGGTTCACAACCATATTCTAATTTCCTAGGAATAGAATCTTTTGTTTCAGTTTTTCTTCTTTAATTTTTATGAGAGCATCTGTAATGTGTTTTGTAAAGGTCATATTCATAACACTAGCATTAGGACTTCTAGTAAGATTTTGTAGGAATATAATTATTTTAGAAATATTGCAACCATCAAGATCAAAATTAATATTACCATCCAAGGTAGTAGAACTATTGTTTCCCATATTTCGAAGAATTTCAGCATTTTTATTGGAAAAGGTTCCATTTGTTTTAGCCATTTTTGCAAAAGGAATGGGGACTTCATGTGGTTTGCTAGCATCACCATTGGTGGTGGTAATAGTACAAATACTACTATTGCTAGCAATTTCATCTTCTCTTTTCCACTTAGCATGCAATTCAGCTAACATTCTAACATTTTCATCAATTATAACTTGTATGGCATTAGTAGCAGCAAAGGGATTTTCCATAGTTTTAGGTTTAGCAGCCATTTTATTAATCAAAGAGGATTGTGCTTCAGACAAAGATGAAATATTTTTTTCAGCATTCGAAAGTTTTGCTCAACATTTTTATTGAAAGTAGTTTGTTTACTAATAAAATCCTTAAGCATGACTTCAAGTTCAGAGGGTGCACTTCTATTATTGTTGTAGGAATTTCCATAAGCATTACCATTATTAGGAGGATATAGCCTACAATTATTATTACCATAAGCATTGTTGCCAAAATTAGTATTTCTAATGAATTTCACATCAACTTGCTCTTCTTGAGCAACCAAAGAGGCTAAGGAAACATGATTTGGATCAATATGAGCTTTTCCATTAACAAGCATAGACATAATAACATCAATTTTATCACTCAAGGAGGAGGTTTCTTCAACAGAATTTACCTTCTTACCTTGTGGAGCTCTCTCAGTGTGCCATTCAGAATAGTTAACCATCATATTATCAAGGAGCTTTGTTGCAGCACCCAAAGTAATGGTCATAAAGGTGCCTCCAGTAGCAGAATCCAATAGATTTCTTGAAGAATAATTCAGTCCTGCATAAAAAGTTTGGATAATCATCCAAGCAGTCAGTCCATGAGTGGGGCAATTCTTTACCAAAGATTTCATTCTTTCCCAAGCTTGAGCAACATGTTCATTATCAAATTGTTTAAATTTCATTATTTCACTTCTCATAGATATAATCTTACTAGCAGGATAATATTTTCCAATGAAAGCATCTTTGCATTTAGTCCAAGAATCAATACTATTTGTAGGTAGGGATAGCAACCATTCTTTAGCTTTTCCTCTCAAACAGAAAGGAAGTGATTTAATCTTAATAATATCTCCATCTATATCCCTATGTTTTTGCATCTCACAAAGTTCGACAAAGTTATTAAGGTGAGCAGCAGCAGCATCAGTACCAGCACCAGAGAATTGTTCTTCCATAACAAGATTGAGCAAAGCATGTTTAATTTCAAAGAAAGCAGCTTCAGGAACAGGTGGAGCAATTGGTGTGCACATGAAATCATTGTTGTTTGTGCTAGTGAAGCCACACAACTTAGTGTTTTCAGGAGTAGTCATTTTTTGCAAGATTAAAGCAAGCTAGCAGAAATAGAAACTGAAATAGGAACTAATTTTTTTTGTGTTTTTGATAAAATAAGCAAACCAGTACAACTATTTTTTGTGTGTTTTTGATAAAAAGAAACAAGCAAACAAAGGAAAATAAACTAAGCAAAACAAAAACAAAGTAAAGAGATTGGTTGTGAGAGACTCCCCTTGCAAGAATCTTCTTTCTCCCTGAAAAGTGATTGACAAGGAGGAAGAGATTGAAGCTGTCCTTAACTCCTCGACAGCGGCAACATAAAACTGCTTGATGGCTCAAGATATGTAGAGCTCGTTGGGAACCCCAAGAGGAAGGTATGATGAGCACATCAGGAAGTTTCCCTCAGTTATGAAACCAAGGTTATCGAACCAGTAGGAGTAAGGAAACAACTCCAAGGTGTTACTAGCAACTTGGAATCCTGCACAACACAACCACATAACTTTTCCCCAACTTACAGTGAGGTTGTCAATCTCACTGGTTTTGCTGAAAACAAAGGATTAAACGTATAACGTGGAAGATAGTAATTGCTTGCAGAAAGTAAATAGTAAACAGTAAGCAGTAGATGGTATATTAATGGTAAAGGAATGGACTGGGGTCCATACTTCACTATAGGTGTTTCTCCTTAAGATAAATAGCATGTTGGGTGAACAAATTACAGCGGGGCAATTGATAGATTGAGAAAGCATAACAATGCATATACTAGACATCTTGATCTCAACAAGATTTGATTGGGCATTACAACATAATACATAGACCGTAATCCAACTGCATCTATGACTAATAATCCACCTTCAGGTTATCATCCGAACCCCTTCCAGTATTAAGTTGCAAGCAATAGATAATTGCATTAAGCAAAGTGTGTAAAGTAAACAATACAATTGCCCCATGGACAAAGGATTATTGTTTTCTCCCTAGTAGCAACAGCACATCTACAACCTTAGAGATTTCTGTCACTTCCCTAGATTACTAGAGGCATGAACCTACTATCGAGCATAAATACTCCCTCTTGGAGTTACAAGCATCTACTTTGCCAAGATAGCTACTAGCAATGGAGAGCATGAAAGATCACAAATAACATAGAAATGATAGAATCAATAATCAATCTGACATAGTATCTCAATATCCATCAGATCCCCGCAAACACAACATATAGGATTACAAATAGATGATCTTGATCATGAACGGAACTCACAAGATCTAAACATGATAGCATAAAGGAGGAGAACCAACCATCTAGCTACTGTATGGACCGATAGTCCAAGGACGAACTACTCATGCATAACTCCGGAGGCTGGCATGGTGATGAAGAAGGCCTCCGAGATGATATCTCCCCTCCAACAGGGTGCCGGGAAGAGCTTCGGATCCCCTCGATCTAGGGATGGAGATGGCGGCGGCTACAGACTCTTTCGTGGATTTTTGATCAGGTTCTTAGGGTTTCTGCATCGGGGTACTTTTATAGGTGAAGGGGCAAGGTCGATGGGCGCCGAGGGGCCCACACTATGGGGCGGCACGCCCTAGGGCGTGGCCGTGCCAGCCCTCGGTGTGGCCACCTCGTGGCCCAATTTCGGATGCCCTTCGAACTCGGTGTTCCTTCTGGTAAAATATTGACTTTGGCTTTTGTCCCATCCAATTCCGAGAATATTTCCTTACTAGCTTTTCTGAAACCAAAAATAACAGAAAACATGCAACTGGCACTACGGCGTCTTGCTAATAGGTTAGTTCTAGAAAATGTATAAAAATACCTCAAAGTGTAAACCAAACATAAGAAAGTTGATATAAAACAAGCATGGAGCATCAAAAATTATAGATACGTTTACGACGTATCAAGCATCCCCAAGCTTAACTCCTGCTCATCCTCGAGTAGGTAAGTGATAAAAAGAATAATTTTTGAGGTGACATGCACCATCACAATCTTGATCAAGGTATTTGTAAAGCATTGATAGCTGGGATCAAAGTACTCTAAACATGAGCATGAAAGATAGAGTTCTAACAATAAGACATAGCAGCTATGTTGTAACATGAAAAGGTACAAACAAAAGATCATGGATAACAATGCATTGAAAGACGTTTGTTTGTTTCACATATAGAAACATAATAAGAGTGGTATTTAGCTTGTCCCTCATGGTATAGCAAAATATAAATGCATAGGACACCTTCAAAGTTCATAAGGGTGACTAGATACAAATAATTTAAGCACAAGAAATATCAAAGTTATGAATCAATCAACTAGTTTTGGGACAATGCACATTAAACTAAGAATGACCACTATGCTCTCTCAATTGGTGCATAAAGATAGAAGATGGAGACTGACCATAAAAGTAAAAATAAAGGCCCTTCACAGGGGGAAGCAGGGATTTCAAGTTTCATAAAGAGCTTCCAAAAACTATGGTACTTATTAGCTTTCAGCTCTCATTGCCCCTATCATAAGCATCTTGAGGTGATTAAGGTTAAAGTGACACAAATATGAGGATATGCTTGAGAAGTCATAAGTTAAAAATCTCATGCCCCTTGCTTACGAGTACTGAACCTCATGCTACTCAACTTTAGTCACAAGTAAGTTCTTGTCATTGTAATTACATGTGTATCATGGAGAACCGCCAACGGGGTACCCCTTGCCCCATGACACGGGAGCTTTCCCATATCAAAATGACAAGGCATCATATAATGAGTGATGACCCACAAGTATAGGGGGTGTATCAAAGTATTTTCGATAAGTAAGAGTGTCAAACCCAACGAGGAGCAGAAGGTGCTGGCTAGTGGTATGGATCAGGAATTCTCTGCAAATACTTCGCAAACGGATTTTTAGGGGTTTTCGATAAAGCAAGTAAACAAAGTACGAGTAAATGAAAGACAGTAAGAATGAATGCAGCAAGTGGCCCAATCCTTTATGCAGCAAAGAACAAGCCGGTTGTATTTCTATAGATGACCAAACGTTCTCGAGGACACATGGGAAGACTGTCAAGTGCTTTCGCTTCATATAGTCGATTAATCTTCTCTAGCTTGCTAAGTGTTGTGTGGGTGAACCTGTGCTAATGTACCGCCCCATCCAAGACTAAATACGTACTTGTGATTATACCCCTTGCAAACATTCGTAAGTACAAGAAAGTAATTAAGGTAAAACCTAACCACAGCTTTAAACTCTAAGACCCTTGCGTCCCTTGTGCAATGGTTTCCTAACGGGGGTTTAGGTTTCTGTCACTCCAGCAACCCCTACGATTAGTAGCCAAATACACAATGCATTCCCCTAGAAGAAGTACACCACAACTTAAATAACAATCTATTGAATCTTTCTCAACGCAACTCCACTACTAACAACAAGACTTCTCCCATGTCCTCAAGAACAAAACGAACTACTCACAAGACATCATATGGATCATGATCAGAGACGGAATAATGATGTATAACAATCTGAACATAAACAATAATTCAATGGTTCACTCAATAGCATCAACTACAAGGAGTAATCAACACCGGGAAAGTTTCCCCTATGAACTATGCAAGATTCAACACAATTGTTACAGCAATATGGAGATGGTGATGAGGGTGCTGATGGTGATGATGGTGGTGATGATGATGATGATGATCCTGATGAAGTCCAGCTTGATGGTGGTGTTGATGGCGACGATCTTCCCTCTCCGGGAAGGAATTCCCCCCGGCAGAAATCTGTCTGCCAGAGAGACCTTTCTCTCTCGGTGTTTTCCGCCCTACAAAGGCAGCGGAATCTTTCTGTGGTCACTCCCCGAGTCTTAGGGTTTCGGGAGGATGATATACGCCAGAGGGGAGAGCCTGGAGTGGGCCAGGGTGGCCACACCACCTCCAGGCGCGGCCTAGGGCTGCCCGCGCCATGGCGTGGTGTGGGCCCCCTGTGGCCCATCTCCACTCCATCTTCTGGCATCCTTAGTCTTCTGGAAAAATAGGATTTTCCGTATATTTTCCCGGATTTTCTGATCTTCGCAAATTTTGCCTCCAAACAGCACCTTTTCCATCAGAATCCTGACTGCAGCGGTCCATACTCCAAAAGTCATCAACCATGCAAAAACGGATGAAATAACATAAGTATCACCTCTCAATACGAAATATATCAATGAATAATGGTGAATTATGACATAGAATAGTGGTGCAAAATGGACGTATCAATGAGCATCTCAGCGATCTTTTTATTTGCTATTTGCATATGTTTTTATTGAGGATGCTTCACAGAATGCTCGCTATGGTTATGCTACAAGTTTCCACCATGATTAGGCATGGCTTAGGCTAGCCACCCAAGCGTTTCTCTAACACACATACAAACTCCATGAGCTTACAAGCTCCCCTTTTATTTCACACCGCCGGGATCCATAAACAAAAGAACATGATATCAACTGAATAATAAGTGCAATGTTGAAAGTGTTCCCCATGGTATCATGGTTCTGCTAATTCACAACTTATAAAGTGCAACCATATAAGCAACATAGATGGACACAAAGGTTCAAGTTTATTAAGTGCAAGAAAATAAAGTGTGCCATCAAGTTTGCGAGAGCTTTAATCACTAATTTTCACATAACAAAAGTTTAATTTGGAAGGTAGATAAAAACATGAATATACTTGGAATGGTGTAACACACCATGCATATGAATTTATAGTGGACTCTTTGGAATAACTTGGTTTTCTTGGAGGTTGGATGCATGAGTGGAACTCATATGTGGTAATGGTGGAGACTAGCAAAAGACTAGGAGCAACCAACTAAGAGAGTAGTAATGGACATAATCATGCAAAGCGATAAAACATTATTAATTAAAGCATCAAGTGATATTACAAGTCAAAAACTAAATGCTCATAGAGGCTAAGGTGATTGGTTCATAGTATTAACATGGTGTAAGCATGTGCTAAGTCAACCCAAATAAATCATCAAAGGAGAATACCATAATATTATGCTTTGTATGCTAAAACAACGCATGATTCTTTCAAGGAATATTAGGCAATCTCAATTGTTTGGAACAAGTCATGCTACAGTAATAATTACTAAGCATAAGGTCAAAGCAACTTCAACCATGGCATGATAAACTCTAGGCCATAGTCAAAACAAGCTCCTTTTCTACCACTTATAAGCATGAAGCTTCCTACTCTTTTCCAACACCAATCAACTTATTTGAAACAACATATGAATGCGGGGGTCCAACCAATTTATTTAAGCAAACCAAACAAAAGAAAACTAAAAACAAAAACAAAGACGCTTCAAGAACAACACAATTGTGCATGAAAAAGTAAAAATGAAGTGTTTTGGAAGAAAACCTGAGCATCCCCAAGCTTTGACGCTTGTACCTCTTGAATATTTCTTGGGGCGACACGGGTGGCATCCCCAAGCTTGAGCTGTTTTCTACACTTCATCTCATCACATTATTATTCCCTACACTTGAAAATTTCCTTGATACAAAACTTCACACAATCTTCATTAGCAACATTAGTTTATTCAAGATAATAATTCTTTGGTTTTAGTTTCAATACAAGTAAAACTTCCATCGAAACACAAGCTACTGTAGAAATTCCTTCTAAAAGCTCAAGTGATTAAAGAGAACTCAAAGAGAAAGAGATTAAGAGGCAAATGCAAATAATGGCAGAAATCTATCAAAACAGACCAGCAGGTAAAAACCGATTTTTTCGAAGACCTTCTGTTGCTCAAATCGAAAAGTCCTAAACTAAGGAAAGTTAGATAATAACCTAGGACATAATAACAGAAAATTACAGCTTAATCCGACATACATGGATTTTTCGCGATTTTTTACAGTGAAGCACAAAAATCTATTTCGGGACAACAACTTTCCCAAGTCTTACTTCTCTCTCATTAGAGGTTATTCTTGGCACAAAAACCACACAAAAAGGATAAGGAGAGATAGATTATTACCGAGACAATAACTTCTAAGACTCAACAAAAGAAAAACTTACTGAAAGTAATAATAATTTGGGTTATCTCTCAATAGTGCTTTTCTTTAACGCCTTTCAGCTAGGCATAGGAGCAAGATTCAAGTATTTTCAAATGAAGAAGCATTAATATCAAATTTTGTTTTAATAGGAGAGGCAAAATGTATCTTCTCTCTCTTCCTAGGGAAGTGTTATATACCTTTCTTGAGTGGGAATTGATATTTAATGGTGTCTTCCTTCATATCAATAATGGAACCAATAGTTTTAAGAAAAGGTCTTCCCAAAATAATAGGACATGCTCGCAAAGTTTGAGATGACCAATGCGAATCCTATGAAGACACCCATGCCACTCAATGGGTAACTTGGTGTTCGTGTTGGTGAGAAGGACGTGGACCAAAAGGTATATCGCTCCATGATTGGTTCTTTATCTACTTTTGTGCTTCTAGGCCGGATATCATGTTAAGTATTGGAATGTGTGCTTGTTTTCAATCCGCTCCCAAGGAGTGCCACTTGATGGCAGTCAAACGGATTTTTAGGTGCTTTGTTCTCACTCCTACACTCGGGTTTTGGTATCCAAAGGGGTCAACCTTTAAACTTGTTGTCTATTCGGACTTCGATTGGGCCGGTGATAAGGTTGACCGGAAGTCGACCAAAGGGGCTTGCCAATTCCTTGGCTAGTCATTGGTGAGTTGGTAATCCAAGAAACAAAACTCCACCTCCCTATCCACCGCCGAAGCCGAATACATTTCCATGGCATCTTGTTGTGCTCAGTTGTTACGGATGAGGCAAACCTTGAAATACTATGGTGTGTATATTGGTACGGTGCCTCTTTATGTGACAATGAAAGCACAATAAAGATCACCAATAGCCCTGTCTAACATTGTCGCGCCAAACATATTGACATCCACCACCACTTCCTACATGATCATGTTGCAAATGGTGACATCAATCTCACTCATGTGGGAACGATGTTCCAATTGGCGGATATTTTCACAAAGCCTTTGGATGAAGCCCATTTTGTCATGTTGAGGCAAGAACTTGGTATTCTAGATCCTCAACACTTGGATTGATTCACTTCTTGCATTATATTCTTGCTCTTAACTTGCTACGTAGCTTAGTTGCACAACACATATGAGGATAGTCATCCTACCATGTCTTGGTTTGATGCATACCTATGTGTGTGATATAAATTGATCGCGTGTCATGATATGGGTCAAAGCATCTATCTTTGAGGCGCCATGACATCTGTGATTAAACATAGGGGAGACATCCCCCGCCCAACCTTTGTTTTTGTGTATTGGGTGATTTAAATTTTGTTGATAAGTACTCATGTCCATTGTTGCTATTTGTGTTTATTCCACTGGATATGGGTTACTTGTTCAATCTAGATTCTGTGTATATGTCCATATGGTCTCTCACTCGAACTCTCAAAAAGGGGAATCATCAAAACTTTTTCTTCAAAATCGCAGGTTTCGGCAATTTTTTCGGTCTCGCCGGATGTGTAGCCAGAATTTCTGGCGGAAACAGAAATTTCTGGCGGTTGACAAAACTGCCATACAGAGCTCAGTTTCGGTATGCTGCCCAAAACTTCGGTCGCCACCAGTATTCTTGGCGTGGGACTCGGTTCGTCGGCCCGCTCGCCGGAATTCTCGGTGCCCGCCCTGGTCGCGCTGAACATATTGTCGGTTTTTGTTGTTTTGGGGTATTTAAACCTCGCGCGTGGGGCACTTCCAACCTTCCTCTTCCTTCTTCCCCACGCCCTCCCCCACTCCATGGACGCCGCCCCAAGCCCCCCACCCTCCCCTAGGACCTTCCCTCCACCCAAATCCCCCCAAACTCCACCAAGTTATAGATCGGGCCTCTACAAGTCTTCTCACCGCAGTTTTTGCTCTCTACTTGCTCGCATTGGGAGATCGAGGTTATTCTCTCATTCTTCTCATGTGGTCTTCTTCTTTGCCCATCCTAGGCAAGGGAGGGCATGGCCTCATCGGGCTCCGAGGGTAATGTATTTTCCCTTCTCCTTCGCTCTTTCTCGTTCTAGGTTTTGAGCCCTAGTTCCCTCGTTCTAGTTTTGTGAAACCCTAGTTCCTTTTTGGACCATGTGTTCCACTAGCCTCTTTCTTCCTTTTCCTTGTTTGCAAGATTACATTAGTGCAAGTTTTGAGCCATGTACAACCACTTGTGTCGACACATATCTTCGGGAGGTTTCAGCCCTAGCCCCGGTCGTCGCTGATCCAGCCGCCGAATTTTTTGGTCCTAATTCTGGTTGATCGGATTGGCCACCGAATATCTCAGTCGCCGTTCAGGTCCGTCGAAACTGGCGCTGGTTTTTTCAGTCGCTGCGTTGGCACCGCCGGACCTGGCACCGAAACCCCCCAGTCACCAAGTTCTTGTCCATGCACTTGCTCCAACATAATTTTTTCTGGTTCTAGTTGAGGTCCCGTATGGCATATACACTCATTTGCTTGTTTTTGCGCTTCTATTTTGTGTTCTCCTTATGCGGGTTCTAATCGTGAGTTTGACCCCGACACTAACAAGAATCGCAAGTTAACCATGGCTCCTCCTTCTCCTCCTCCGTCGGGCCGCACCAGTCTTCATCTTACCAAGCGCCAAGAAGCAGCTCCTACAGTCGTTGGTGGTTCTGGTTCTGCTCGTGGTCAGCAGGGCTCTAAGAAGAAAGCTTCTATTGGTCGGGAGGCCCCCAAGGGCAAGGCCAATCTTAGTCCTACTGAAGAACAAGACCCCCCAACTTCAATACCTATTCGGATATCACAGTGAAACAGTGGAGGGAACTTAGAAGGAAGAATATGTATCGCTCCCCTGAACACACCTATCAAGGCTCTGACAAGTTCTTCTGGACTGACACTCAACGCTTCTTCTAGGATGACTTCTACAATGAGACCGCTTGTTTGAGGAGGGGCGTTATTGTTTCCTGTTGGTATCTTAATGATGATCACTATGAGCGCTACCTCAATGCAGATTTTCAACATATTGATGTGGCTCTGAAGAAGATGGATATCTATGATCTCACCATGATCAATGTCAAGCTCATTCCCGAGGCTCTCCGCCAGTTCCACTGCAGTGTTTTCTTTCACCCTGATGCATCTCGCTCTATCACTTGGATGACCGGTACTAAGCCGTACTCGGCCACTTTTATTGACTTCTGTTCTGCTCTGGGCTACCCTCCTAAGAGGGCCTCTGGTTTCCGTATTCACTCCGAGAAGGCTTTTAGTGACGACCGCATTCTCCAGTGCTACCCTAATGACCCAAGCCATCTTGCTCCCAGTTTGACTGGTATGTACTACTATTACATGGTCCTTGGCAAGTTCTTTCGCCACAATCTTGTGAGCAAGGCTGGGGATGTTGTTGATGTTCGTGGTCACCACAAGAATCTGCTATACTATTGTGACCCTTGCCGCCTGAGGAAGATTGATGCATGTGATTTCATCTATTCTGAGATTCAGCGGTCCGTTGAGAAGCGCATGACTCCTAACTACTGCCAGTATGTTCAGCGTCTGCTCAATGTCATTGTTCCTGCTAACTGCTTCCCTCTAGGCCCGCGTGAAGAGATGGACATCGACACCTTGCCTCTTCGGGGTACTCATGTCGATCTCCCACAGATGATGCGGACTGAGCAACGCACCAAGCTACTTCATAACCCATTCATTGTTGGCTCTAGCTCTCATCGCGCTCTTCCCCACAAGAAGGGACTTGCCAGGTTCTTTAATGGTCTGTGGGACATGTGGAGGTCCTCCTATGATGTTGTTCATTGCAGTCTCAAGCTCAGTCAGGAGAATAGGAGGCAGCACAATGCCTTCTTGGCTGAGTGTGGTCGCCCAGTCCCAGATATGGGCAATGCTTTGACTCCTATGCCCTATGTGAACTTCGAGAAGCCACCGTGGGAGAGGACATGTTTCGGGGCTTTGATCCATCTATGCTACCCGGCTTTGCTACTTCCAGTTCCTCTTAGCGTCGGTCCGCTGCTCCTGAGGGTGATGATGATGAGGATGAAGACGAGGATGCTGATGAGGATGAGGACGAGGAAGAGGCCAAGGAGGATGACGATGCCGATACCTTTGGCGGCTAGATCTTTCCCTCTATTCTGTTCTTTCTTTTTGGTGTCTTGATGCCAAAGGGGGAGAAGAGAGTAGAGTCCGTTTTATGCTATTTACCTTGTGCACAAGCCTCACTACGTTTATTTGCCTCTTATGGTCTTGTGCTTCTATTTGCTTTATCAGACTATTTTCTTTCGTGTGTGTCTGGACAAGTTTGGTTATCATTATTGTACTTGGATATCCTATGCTTATGTGCTTACTATCCTTACTATTATGTGCTAGTTATCCTTGTCTTGCCATGCTTGCTTCCTAAGGATTTTGGGGGAGCTCTCCATTTACCTAAGTAGGTGCACTTTGCATTCAAACACAACATCATCCATGTGCAAACCTTCCAAGGAAATATCTATTAAAATCCTATATTATTATCTGTGTATGTCTCTAGCTTGTTTTGTCATCGTTAACCAAAAAGGGGGAGATTGAAAGGGCAAAATGCCCTTATCGAGTTTTTGGTTAACTGTGACAGCGGAGTTAGAGAGCGGACTAATGTTTCTACTAGTATTCCTACAGGTGATAGTCCGCACTTGATGATGAGAGGCGGTGGATGACCCCCCATTCGTTTATGAAGTGAAGAGCCGGTGTTTTCATTACTTTTATCTCTTATTTATCTTTGAGTCTAGTAGAAAGCACCACACTATTAAGAGGGGTGATCTTGATGCGCTCTTTGGGGATGTTCTACACTACTCACACATCATATCATCTTTAGCCATACACCCGCTCAAGGAGAGACAGAAAATCACTATGAAAAAGGGCTAGAAAGAGGGTGTTGCAGAATCGGCATGAGTACCGGCGCTGCCGGAATGAGCGCCAGAATTTCTGGTCACCACTGAAATTATCGGTGCACGGACGGAACGGTTCGCTGCATGGGATTCTAGTTCACCGCCAGAATTCTCGGTCTCCGCCGGAACTATCGGCGCAGCAACCGGTCCGCCGGAACTGCGGCCG
Organism: Avena eriantha; assembly: GCA_910589775.1. Lineage (NCBI taxonomy): Eukaryota > Viridiplantae > Streptophyta > Magnoliopsida > Poales > Poaceae > Avena > Avena eriantha. The sequence goes on from OU342743.1 coordinate 11,149,541, forward strand.
AAATTTCTGGCGCACAGTTCGGCTCCGCCAAACTTACTGTCGGTTTGGCCGCAGGACCCTCCAAACGGCTCCTTTTTCACCCCGAACTATAAATACCACTTCTTCCACCTTGATCTAGTTAGGCATTCCATTACATACTCATTCTTGAAGCTCTCTCTCTCTCTCCATTGTTGAAACACAATTCCTTGAGGATCTCCCATTCTACCCACCAATTCCAAATCCCTTTGGTAGAAAGCAAGAGGAGGTCCCGATCTATGTTTCCACCAAGCCAAAGTTCATTCCCCCTTGAGTTCATCGATTTAGCTTGTTACTCTTGGGTTTGTGGGAAACCCTAGGCGGCTAGGGTCGCTCGGAGGCATTTGGCTTGTGATTTGCTCTGTGGAAAGTTTGTGAGGGTTTGGAGACTACCTTAAAGTCTACCACGAGTAAGTGAGCTATTCCTTCGTGGGATAGGCTCGGAGAAGAAGGTGAGCCTTCGTGGCATTGGGGAATTCTTCGTGGAACCTCACACCTCTCCAACGTGACATGAACACAGGAATACATCTTCGTCTCCGCGTGCTTTGGTTATTTCTTAACCAATCTCTTACTTGTGTTTTTTACATTTATAGCCTTCGTGCTTGAAGTATCTTGCATCATCATCTAGGTTGCCTCACCTAGTTTGAATTTAGGCTCACTTATATTCCACAAAGCCTAAAACTTGCAAAAGATTACAAAGATTTTTGTAGAAACCTATTCACCCCCCTCTAGGTAAAACATCTTACACTTTCACCTATTAAAGTCGTAGTCTGCCTTGTTGATCTCTATGTGTGGATTGTTTATTTGGTTGAATTACTCGTGTAGATTGTGAGGATTGTGAACCTTGTGATTGCCAAGACCGTGTGTTTGACTCCGACAACTACCAAGACAAGTGAAGCTTCATAAAAGTCCTATTTACTTTATATATGCATTGTAGCTTTGTTTTTGTATTTCCAAGTTTATGAATATTTATTGCTATGCTATATCCTATTATGGTCGTAGTCTTCCTTGTTAGGTGAGCCACCGTAAGTAGATGTGCTTATGTAGACAGGAGTGGGTTACACCATGGTAAAGATTGTTTTGAAAGGATGTGTTGGCCGCTATCATTAGGGTTTGTTTGAATTACAACCCCTATCATTAGGGTTAGATTTAAGGTGATCTCGTCGTCAAACCACGACACCCTAGCCCCTCAAATCTCGCCTACCTAACCTCATCGCTTGGCCGCTTCAACTCATCTTCTTTTCCCCTTTTGCAGAATCTATGCAACTAAGAGACGAAGAAAAGGAAATGGCGCTCGAGGATATGATCAACGAGGGAGGTGATGGCCCAAAATATATCGAGCTCGTTGGGGAACCCCAAGAGGAAGGTATGATGAACACGTCAGCAAGTTTTCCCTCAGTTATGAAACCAATGTTATCAATCCAGTAGGAGCAAGGAAACACCCCAAAGGTGTTGCTAGCTGGACTTTGGCAGGGCGCACTACCGGCGTCAGTAGCAACGCGGAAACCTGCATAACACAACCACAGAACTTTGCCTCCACCTTGCGATGAGGTTGTCAATCTCACCAGTTTTGCTGAAAACAAAGGATTAAACGTATCGAATGGAAGAAAGTAATAGTTTGCAGAAAGTAAACACAAAGCAGTAAACAATTGTAGATTGATTGTAAAAGAAAGGACCGGGGTTCATAGTTCACTAGTGGTGGCTCTCCTTAAGATAGATAACAAGTTGGGTGAACAACTTACAGCGGGGCAATTGACAAACATCGAGCAAGCAATACATGCATATACTAATCATCTTGACTCCTTTGAGACTTGATTGGGCATTACAACATTATACATAGACCGCCATCCAACTGCATCTATCACTAATAATCCACCTTCAGGCTATCATCCGAACCCCATCCAGTATTAAGTTGCAATCAACAGATTATTGCATTATGAATTGCGTGTAAAGTAAACAATACGATTGTTCTATGAACAAAGGATTGTTGTTTTCTCCCTAGTAGCAACAACACATCTAGTACCTTAGAGATTTCTCTCACTTCCCTAAATTACTAGAGGCATGAACCCACTATCGAGCATAAATACTAACTCTTGGAGTTGCTAGCATCTACTTGGCCAAGAGAGCTACTAACAACGGAAAGCATGCAAGATCACAAATAACAAAGACATGATAGAATCAATAATCAATCTGAAATAGCATCTCAATATCCATCGAATCCCTGCAAACACAACATGTAGGATTACAAATAGATGATCTTGATCATGAACGGAGCTCACAAGATCTAAACATGATAGCACAAAGGAGGAGAACCAGCCATCTAGCTACACATGGACCCGTAGTCTAGAGATGAACTACTCACGCATCACATCGAAGGCTTGGATGATGATGATGAAAGCCTCTAGGGTGAATTCCCCTCTCCGGTAGGGTGCCGGGAAGAGCTTCAGATCCCTCCCGATCTAGGGGTGGAGACGACGGTGGCTACAGACTCTTTCGTGGAATTTTGATCGGGTACTTAGGATTTCTGTATCAGAGGCATCTTATAGTCGGAAGGGGAGGCCGAGGGGGTGCCTTGGGCGGCCACACCACCCCTGGTGCGGGCCAAGCCTAGTCGCGTGGCTAGGTGGTGTGGCCGCCCTCTGGCCCCTCTCCGTCTCGTATTCTGGCTCTGTGTGTCCCTCGTTGAAAAACTGACTTTGGCTTTTGTCCCGTCCAATTCCGAGAATATTCATTTTCTGACTTCCTGGAACCAAAAATAGCAGAAAACAGGCAGCTGGCACTGTGGCTCTTGTTAATAGGTTAGTACAAGAAATCATATGAAAAGTACTCCAAAGTTGGAACAAAACATAAGAAAGTAGATAAAACCAAGCATGGAACATCAACAATTATGGATACGTTAGCAACGTATCAGGAGGACATATCGATAACGATGTCACCCCGCTATATCTGAACAACTCCGGTGAGGGAGATCCAGATTTTGACTAAACAGACGGCTCTGGTGAGGGAGAAGCCGACCGAAGAGACAGCTTCGGTGGAACATTAAATAATACAAACTCCGACGAGGTGCATATATATATTAATTAATTAAGCCTCCATTGTCTATATACGTATATTAACGCTCCGGATCGAGCAAATCTTCTGTAAAGAAGAAACAAGGCCCATCCAGAAAGTTGGGAGACCATGAAAGGTACAAGATCGAAGAAGTCGCTATAGACAGCGAACTGAAGGCTCCCATTGATGCTACAAATAAATTTGTAAGGCAATGCAGAGTTATTGTTAGGGACTACATCCCGATCACCGTCAAAGAATGGAATAGGCCAAAGGATCCGAAAGCTTTATATGCCAGCGACTTAGCCAAAGATATGCTTTGGAAAAAGCTCATGGTTAATTTCACCCTACCGATGCTAGAGGTGGATCCAGATGAGGTCGATCCAGATGAGGAGATTCCAACTGAGGAGGAACTACAGAAACTCATGGAGGAAAAAGTCAAGGAGTGGGATCTTAAGAAGATGGCCTAGCAATTCAACAACTATAAGAAAAGATTGCACCTTGACTATGTCATGCAAGAGAAGACTCCGAAATTCACTTGAGCGTTTGAGAAGCTAAAAGACTACCGAGCTGATTTTGTGGCGTACAAGACATCGACGCCAGCTAAGAAAAGGTCTGAAACGAATAAGACAAATGCTGCTAAAAAGCAGTATCACCATACTATGGGGCAAGGTGGCTACAAGGCTAGCATGCCTAAGTGGGAGAAACTCGAGTCCGACCTGCTTGCTAAAGGGATCACTCTAGAGCCATAAAATTGGATCGAACAGATAAGGAATTGGTTTTAGGGGCATGGGGGCACATTGGACTCAGAAGGGAAGTGCATATATAACATAAGACATAAAGAAACTCCCATACCCATCGAATACATTAGAAATGAAGTAAAGGTTGTTGAAGATGGGATGTTCATTTCCGATAGAGAGAATGACGAGCTCACACTAGCCCTTGGGAACCCTGAACACGAGGGACGAACACGAGGCACAGAAGGCTCCAAACCATGGAAACTTGGGTTTCCCGACAACAGGAAGAAATATCCCGATAGAAGCCATCAGAGGAGAAAGGAAAAGGAGGAAATTGAAGTAATGAAGCAGGCAGATCGGATGCACAACATAGAAGAACAATTAAAGCGGCAATAGGATCAACTTGACGCACTTAGCTAGCAAGCTACTACGGCCCATCTAAGCGGAACATTTTAGACGAAGCTGCCTTCGATGCTACCGGCCCATCCACTAATCGAAAAAGCAGCGTGGCTTCCACGGAGCTCCCCGGTGATGATGTTGATGATGCACCGACGATGGATCCTATTTGCTGCCCAATGGATGATATCACAAAGATGACACATTGTGAGCTACATGTGAAAGTTGTCAACATAACCATGAAGGTGGCGGTCGGCTATGCCTTACCATTAGTTGGACTGATACCAACTTACCATTGTTATCCGGTTCCACAGGGCTATGCTATTGCCGGGGTGGATGAAGTTATGAACGGATTCATGCATATCAAGCTTGACTACCCTACAGGTGAAGGGGATGTGATTGAAATGGGAGAAGCAAAAACATGACTATTCTATGGTGAAAGGAATACATCGTGCTTCCAAATCAGACGCTAAGGCCATCGACTCCTCAGAGCACTCCATCTTCGTCGCAGCCTCACCCGTCTCCAGCGCATCAGCCATCTTTGTCGTCACCCTCGTCAGGCTCCGTATCTGTCACAACATGCCCTTTCTCCAGCGCAACCATCTTCACCGCCACGTCAGCCGTCTCAGCCCCTCCCAAAAGTACGAAAGTCTCGGGGCCAAAAGCGGAAGAGTAACCGATCACCGAAACATCTACTGGAGCCCCTCCCAAAAGTACCAAAGGTTTCTCCCATGAGACCTTACGACTATACTGAAGAGGAGAATACGGTGATCGCAAAGGTCCAAACGCAATAGTGGTTTGATAGCCTCAAGTGGCCGAAAGAGCCAGAGTTCCCTAGCACTAAAGAAGAAAACTCCTAAGTGCAAAAAATATTGAAGACCCTTCATCAACCTGAGCCAAGGCTGTCATCAGACTATGACCGCTCTATTGTCAAGTCACATCAGTCAATGGTGCGGTCGAAGAGCAGTAGTGCAAGCGAGAATTCAGTTCCCCAACTCGGTTTATAGAAAAACCAATCGTGCCCCCCGCTCAAAGTGATTTCTGATACCAGGGTGGAGTCGAGCAAAGGTGCGGACGAGCAGTATGATCCAGAAATTGTTGCACTGTACGGAGATGCGGCCGCTGCTCATGGTTTGACTATTGCTGCTTACGTAGCCCAGTTAGAGTTTCTCGTTGCTGAGGAAGCATACAAATACTAGTACGAAAAACCTCTCGTCAAACCTGAGGATATCAACTATCTACCAACAAAAATGCGAAGATTGTATAATTGGTACATGAAAGCCACAAAGGAAGGGGCAAACTGGATAGTGCTGGGAGTTCGAAACGAGCATAACGGGTATGGAAATGCCCAGATACTGATTGAATTTTCCGAACTACATCAGTTTTACAATCAAGACGTCCTCGACAAATTGATCGTCAGTGCGTATTGTCTGTAAGTATTATTTCTATAATTAAGTCTCTAGTTAGCTCACCTCATTTATTGCATGTATAATCATATTCACTATATTATGTAGACTGAAGATTCTCGGATGCAGAAGGATAGATCTATGACATTGGGTTCATTGACCCATATTGGGTTCATGAACTTACTGTGAAACTTAATCCCAAGGACATAGAGGATAAAATTGTAATGGCATTAAGGTTTCAAGAAACCAAAAGGGAAATATTATTAGCTTACAACTTCGAGTGAGTCTTATTGTCTTATATACATTCTATTTCGCTTACTCGATGTGAAGTGTATAATTGATGAGTTATGCATGTGCAGCTTTAATTTTATTCTGCTAATCATTCAACCTAACAATAGAGTAGTACACGTCGTGGACTCTAAACGTAAACCCCTTGATAAGTGGGTGAACATGCAGGAAATGCTCCAATGGTAATTTCAGTCATTATGACACTATATTGGCAACTTTCCTTCATTTACTGATATCAAGTAATTAATAACTTATTTTATTCATTTTCTTTGCCAGGCCGCGCTTGGAAACGGTTCACCAACAAGGCTAAGGGCGCCTAGAAAGAGAAGCTTACATTTAAACCACTAAATGTAAGTACTACTACATAGATCCACCCATCTCTTTGATTCTAGTTTTGATACCATTATCATGCTTTATTTTGATTGAATTTTGTTCTAGTAAAGTGTTTGAGGCAGGCAAACGGAAATAATTTATGTGAATACTATGTTTGCGAGTTCATTTGTCAGACGACCTGTGAGAAGGGCAGAAATTTAGAACAACTTCGAGTACGTAAACAATATACAGAATTTTGTTTTATTACCATCAATTGTGTTTAGTTTCATTCATATAGTTGACTCCTTTTTAAAATTAAATCGAATGGTTGCAGAACGATCTTCTTCCAAAGGATCACGTACAAGAAATCCAAGAGGAAATTGCGGGATTCTTAGATGCAGAGGTCCTAAATCCAAAAGGAGAATACTATCGAAAGATGATGATAATGTACTTTATACAGTGGCGAGCCCAGGAAAAAATTGGAGGGTGTGCACACTTCCAAAAAACGCACTAGCATACGTGCGATATAAATTTGATAATGAGTAATATGCATAGATAATTGATTCCCAACATTGTACTTCAATACATTTGTTTCAAATGTGCATGATCCCAATATTCAAAAACATGAACAAATTCTTACAATACAAAATATGGCACAAATAGAAATTACATCACTAGGATTTGGTAATTTTATGCTCTTTCATTCCCATGAAGGTGTCAACAGTGTCATCTTCACTTACTTTCAAGACACATCTCGCTCAATAAATGTCACTAAGCAATGGTTCATGAGCTCATCACCCATACTATTTCTCAACTTATTTTTTACTAGACTCATTGAAGAAAAAACTCTTTCAACACTCGCGGTCGCCACCGGTAAGAGCAATATCAACTTGAGAAGTAAATAGACAAGATCATAAACAATATGCTTGTTTGTTTCAAAAAGCATAATAGAGAGCTCACCAAGATGATTTACACATTTGAACCTATCATCCGTTCTCATATCATTGATAAAGGTATCAAGTTGGTATTCAAGTCTTATTAAATCTGAGCTTGATATGTCATTGGGATAAAATTGGGCAAGTTTCATTACCTTTTGAGCATCATAAGAAGCAAATGAATTCAACGGATTCATAGCCGACATGCAAATAAGCAACTCCATGTTAACCTCATCAAACCGATTGTCAAGTTCTTGAATAATTTGATCAACAACACCAAGATACACTTCTCTTCTATAGCGGTCATCATTTGTTTGTATTTCATAATACCGTCGTGATCTTCCATGAGCCACATAATTATCCTCCGGTGAAGGAACTTCAGTGCCATGTTTGTGGCAAAATAATGTCACCTTTGCAAGAAATCCTTCCCATCCATGAGACCTCATAGGTTGCATTTTATCTTTTGCCAATCTAACAAGCCCCATTGCATTAACAATATCTTGATCCCTCTTTTGCAAGGATATGGACAAGTCATTTGTGTACCCAAGAATAACAAGCATCAAGTGAAGATTGAAAACAAAGTCAAATGATTCAAAGGCTGTGGCAACTCCACGTATTCTTGTCCACTCACTCTTTTGTGATGGATCTTTTCCAATCCTTACAAGCACTTCGAGGATTGTGGGATACATATCAACAATGTGTAGAATGGTTTTAAAATGAGAACCCCATCGAGTATCACCAGGTCTAGATAAACCCATTTCTTGATTCAATCCACTTCCACTTTAAATTTCACCCATTTCAAGTGCTTTCAAAACTTTTTGAGCTCTAACATCACGAAGAATGTCATGACGCTTGCAAGAAACTCCAATAATATTGAACAAGTAAGAAACATGATCAAAAAACCACACACATGCTTCATTTTCCTTTGCCACGGCAATAAGAACCAATTGGAGTTGATGTGCAAAGCAATGGATATAATAAGAGGATGGTGACTCTTGCATAATCAATGTTTTCAACCCTTTGATCTCTCCCTTCATGTTGCTAGCCCCATCATATCCTTGCCCACGAATTTGAGTGGGAGTCAAATGATGATCTTTTAGTAATGAAAAAATTGCAACCTTGAGTGATAATGAAGTAGTATCGGAAACATGAACTACTCCAAGGAACCTCTCACAAACTCTTCCCACTTTATCAACATAACGCAAGCAAAGAGCAAGTTGTTCTTTGTGAGATATATCACTAGACTCATCGGCTAGAATTGCATAGTTATCATCACCAAGTTCTTCAATGATTTGTCTAGTAGTTTCTTTCGCACAACATTCAATAATGTCATGTTGTATCTTAGGACTATTCAAGATGCAATTTCCAGGAGCATTCTTCAAAACAACTTTATCAACTTCTTCATCATTTGCAGCAAGCCATTTGAGAAGCTCAATAAAGTTCCCCCTATTACTTGATTCTTCACTCTCATCATGCCCACGGAATGCCAATCCTTGATTCAAAAGAAACCTCAAGCATCTAAGAGAATAAGTTAGCCTAGTTCTATAAAGAAGTAGATCCTTCTTAGAAAGCTTCACAATAACATTGTTGATTTTTGTGTTGGGCATTACAAATAAGTTATACTTCTCTTGAGCTTGGTTGTGAATGCTACCAACACCCCCCACATGTTTCCCAAATGCTTTCGGTCTTCTCCAATCTCTAAAACCATCTTTCACAAAGGCATCACCCCCAGGGCCCCCATTAGATCTCCCTTTGAACAAATAGCAAACAAAGCAAAACACAGCATCCTTTACAATGCTATATTCTAGCCATTTGTATTGCTCTAACCAAACAAAGCTGAAGTGTCGGTTTTTACCATATATTTTTCTTGTAGGGAAGGCATGTGCAAATGGTTGGCATGGTCCTTTTCCGATCTATCCTCTCCGAACAATATCTTGATCATTAACATCATATGCTGAAATAGGAATCCTTTCCCCAGGATCATATGGAGCAAATTGAGCATCATATGAGGGTGGATGTGGTGTTGGGTCTTCTTTTTCAGTCTCACTCTCGGACTCGGTATCGGATTGGACAGGCAGAATGTGGACATGAGATGCAGAATGAAGACAATTCAAGAAAACCCCATCCTCTTCGGTTTGCTCATCGGTTATAACCAAGGGTGCCGGAGAAGATACGATCTTTGCTTCATGATTCCAGAAAAGAGACGCAATATAACTATCACTTTTTCTCTTCATAAACAATCTTGTTCCTACAATTACAACAAACATAGGGATAAATTCGAGTCAATTTCACAAATATACAGAGGCCAAGGGCAAGGATACTTACGAAATAGGGAACAAGACATAAATTAGGAGGATTTCGTGGGCAGTTTACACTCTTCTCCAATCTCCACCACAAATTCGTGGGAAAAAATTAGATATAGAGTGGGGATTTTTACCTGCTTCGCGAATCCGGCCGATTTGTTCCCGTTCGATCTGGCCGCGGCCCGCGGGGCGATTGACAAGCAGCGCGAGCGGCGAGCGGCGAGGGGATACAGGTCGCAGGGGAGTGAGGCGCCAGTGAGAGGACGGGCCGGACGGGCGGCGGTCGCTGGAGTCCGAGCCTGGATGAGCTGATGACGCTTGGACGACGGAGCGAACAGGTTCGCTCTCCCAATGTTACCGATACTCCCCTTGATTTTTTCTCCTTTGCTAGTGGACCGGTTTGGAAAGTGATTAATAGGCACACCCGGCACACCCGTTACGTCCGCCAATGACTTTATATTGTATATATGCATAAATGTAATATGTTTGATACTTGCTGTGTAATATAATCGGGAGATGTTGTGTAATATAATGGTTCTTTCATTGTTGAGTGTAAAACACAAAATAAAAAGAAAATAGATAAAGGGGAAATAAAATAAATAAAAATATACAAAATGAATTCTCCGCCGTGGCACAAAAAGTGCCAAAATTCTGCCGTGACAGAGACACATAGATCCCGGTTCGTATTACGAACCGAGACGAATGTCCCTCCTCCCTTGCAACACCCAGTGGCCACGTGGACCGCCCTTTCGTCCCGGTTCGCAGCCCTACCGGGACTAAAGGGTTGGGGCTTTAGTCCCGATTGCCCCGTCCCGGTTGGGCAATCGGGACTAAAGCCCCTTAGGAACCGGGACAAAATGCCTCGTTTCCACTAGTGATATAATAGTTTCATGGATCCATACCACAAACAAGTGTTATTTTCAACCGTTAATACACTCTTCGTTGTTCTAGTGTTATTCTGACGAGTGGGCCCTACTATCTCAGTTGTCAACTGCTCATGTTTGTCGCTCTGTTGCTTCGCTCCACTGCTCAGGTCCCTCCTGCCTCCACACCGTTTCGCCATGCACCGCCCCGCACCTCTATCGTCCTCCCTTTGAGTCTCTGTTTGTCGCCCTCTTTGTTGTCCCTTTCCCGCCCTCTCTCCTTCCCATTGTGCCCTGCCCTGGCGTGGTCAGGCGGCTAGAAGTAAAAAATATGAGCCAGCCATTGGCTGCATGCGTACGATGGTGCATGTGAAGCGGATCCGGCAAGGAGATGGGTCTTGCACGGTTGGAGAGCACGAAGATGGATCCTGCAAGGCTAGAGAGCATAAACGAGGATGACACAGGGAAAGATGATGTGGGAAACAAAGCTCTGGATCCAGAGCCTGGTGAATGTGTTGTTCATCCTCACTGAAGGGTAACTACTATAATTCCATCTCCGCCTGTCCTAATTAGCGATTTGAGTCCCATGGTAATAGCGAGGACATGTGTTGATAATCGCAGGACGTAAAGATGGATTTTTATGAACCTTTAGCCACGGCCTTCCTGCTCTATACTCACACAACACTCAACATCATGCATTCGTTTATGATGTTCTGCTTAATGGGATCGACGACAGGCTATGAAACCACATGACTAATGCAGCACCGCTAAACGGATCATGCTTCTCCTCCAAGAGAGCATATGACTCATTGCAGATAACACTCCTCTACCAAGATGCATCACATATTTGGTCGTCAAGAGTTCCCATGAAAGTCAAGGTTTTTAGATGGCTGGTGCACCTTGACAGAATAAAGGGGTAATCTTTTCCACAAGAACATTATTCAATGTACAACATGTCCTAGATGTCCTGCACCCGTGGAAGATAGACAACACCTCTTTTCCGACTGCCCCTCAGCTGCCGCGGTATGGCAAAGACTGCAGATCCAACCAAATAGCTCCTCATCCTCTGGTATTTGGTCAACGCCACCTCCTCTTGGGCTGCCACGATCTGTTTGGGACTTAGTTGCTCTGATTATTCCTTGGAAGATTTGGGATGCTATAAATGCCAAAGTTTTTAGGGGCAGTAGATCAGGATACTACATCCTTCATAAGGAACATCATCTCTGATCTCACTCTTTGGTCTCACTATTTGAAACAAACAGAATCCAGAATGGCTGCCCACATGTGGCGTGACCATTTCTCCCTATGTATTCAGTAAACTGCTCTTTTGTTACTTATCCTGAAGTCGAACTTGTGATTGTTCACTTGTCAATTTTCTTCTATGGGATGAATTACTTCCTAAGGATGGGTTTTTCTATGAAAGATATGTGCTCCGTGACCTCTAGCATCACCTACTTCTTGGTTAAATAGTATATTGAGCTTGCTACGGAACCAAATCTTGAGTTTCTGTTACGAACCATGAAGAAGCATCTTAAATCCTTTTGCGGAATGCCCAATGTAACTCAGCTATTTCCGCCAAAGGAGGATAAGATACTCTAGAGTAGAAGCATAGACGGACAGGCATGTTTTGCAAAAACCAATGAAAGAGTACATGGGAATGAAAACATGACCTATGACAACTTGTCTACAATCAAACAAAGGGCTATAAAGAGCTAACCACATTACCATCCCTGATTATACATAATTATGCTTCCATCTGGGGAGGTTGTTTTTGAGATGAGATCTCCAGTGTTCAACATTCAGAAGATAATACACTATTTATCACATGAAAGCAGAAGTTGACGATTTTTCATGGCCTTAACTCACTTTAAGAAATATACCAATTTGTCATAATGGGGAAATATTTCATACTACTGGGTACTACTCCCTGCTTACTTTTCATGTTAGTGAAGCTCCCAAACATGAACTGCAATTAGGTACCAAGGTCAAGATTATAGGAAACTTGACTGTGGATTAGTGGAGCTCCCAAACATGAACTGCAATTAGGTACCAAGGTTAAGATTATAGGAAACTTGACTGTGGATTGACTTCTTCTGAACATAAGGGCTTATTTTGGGTGGTTCTTGATGTACAAACATACCTTCAGAAAACGCCAACTAGAATGTACAGTATATGCTAATTTGTTTTCACGTGTTTTTTCAGGTTTTTAACCAAAGTATGCTCCCTAACTTTGTATGAGTACCGACATGTATTTACCAGAGGCCATATTCATATCAGCAACGGACTGATTGGCAAAATCCCAAACATTTTGTGCTGGAAGCTGCAGCAGGAAGATAAACTGCTTGTTGCATGCCATACTTCGTTGTATAATGTATCTGAAACTTGCAACAACATTTTATTTTCTTACAAGATAGGAAGACCAGGGCCCAGGGGATCGATTGGATGTATATCTATCTACCATATCATCCGTCTTAGGCATAGTCTCCAGCAGCGAATCTGTCATGACTGAAGAACGTGGCAGCTATCTCCTTCCCGCCATACCACCTCCCATCCAACCTACTCCTGCACCAGGCCGCGTCATCGAGGTGCCTGAACTCCACAAACACTTTCCCGACTCCGGCCACCACGCAAGCAGACCCGCCACGCTCGATAACAGGGTCAGGCCGCAGGATCACCACCTTGACCAGGTCACCAAACTTGTGTGCCTCTTCGGTGACATCCTCTAGAAAGTCCTGGTAGAACCCACCGTCCTCGAGGCGGTCGTCTGGCGAGAGCATATTAGCCAGGCATACCACCTTGGTCGCCCCTTTGTCGTCATCGTCGTCATGCGGCGCTGGAGATCGTTGATGGCGGCGATTGCTCCAATTGGTCCAACGCTCGTGGTGCTCGGGGCGGTGATAAGGAGTGGTTGGCTGGCGGTGGTGGCGGGGATAAGCGGCGTCTCGACGACGTGGCTTGTTGCAAATAACCACAACCGCCGGGAAGGTAGTGCCGTCTGCGTCCTTGATGGGTACAATCAGTTGGATAGGGTCTGAGCTAATCACCTACACCTGCTGCAGGCCGAAATTAGAAGTAGAACAAAACAAGAATTTCCCCAGTTCAGAGCTATGATGATGAAGCAACATATAAGAGCAAAATTAAGAATTTCCCCAATTTAGCAGCTAGCTTTATTTGTTTTCTTTCTAGGTTGTTTAGCGGGTTCGGTTCATCAACTCTAACTGTGGCTTAACTTAGATCCGAAGCGATGGCCGTGTAATTCGAATAGATGAACCCATGGATAAATCATGCGGTGTTCGACAAAAAATACTCAATTCAATGGTGGATGAAGGAAGGGGCATGAGATGCGAACCTGCTGCTGGCGGTCGCGGGAGTGGTCGTCGGCCGGCGCGTCGTTGGCCCTGCGGCGTAGATGAAGGAGGAGGTCGGAGATGCTAGCCTGCTGCGGTAAGTGGATGTGGCCGTCGGGCGGCGGTGGGGAGGGAGAGGGGCGGCCGTAGTAGTCGTAGTTGCCCATGGCGATCGATACGGCGGCGGGCGATTCCGTCTGTGGGGAAGGGGTCGATGGTTTCGTGTGGAGCCGGTCGGGCTGTTCGTATATATATATGGGCCGGCCCCAGTTCAGAAAAAAAGGAATAAGGCGGGTCGGTTTCTCACCGGTGAAGCCCGGCCGGTTCCAAATAGGATTCGGTTTCTCACCAGTGAGGCATCTCGCCGATCGACCCAACCAGGCGCGTTCGAACGTGTCCGCGACGTGCGCGGTTTCTCAGTGACATCATCTATCTGGATCGTGTCCAGCTTGATATCAGCGCACCTAATTTGCGTGATAATTGCGTCGATCTGGACAGGGGCGAGTCGTGGACATGTCCTCCCCGCACGCGCTACTGCCCCGGTCAGCGTCCATAGCGAGTCAGAGGCAACCGCGGCACCGATTCAGAGGCGCGGACGGCAGCACCGAGTCAGACGCAACCGCAGCAGCCTTCGCCATCAATGTCGATGGGACGTGGCGTCGCCTGAGTTCCTGCGCCAGCATTGATGGCGAAGGCGCGAGAACCTACGCGCGCTCCCATCGGCAGGGGATACTTAAACATGCCCATGCGGCCATCGGTGCCGCACTTCCCTCCTCTCGCCATCGTCGGAGCCTCCCAACATCTAACCACCACAGCCACCACCACCGCCGCCGCCACCGCCAGCGATGAAGAAGCGGGGGTGGTTTAAGAAGGACAAGAACGACCATGAGGCCGGCGAATCCGGCTTGAGCGGCCGGCATCGTCAGGGGAGCGGCATGCCGGCTTTCCTTCGAGGGGTCGTGCAACCACCGCCCCGGGCGCATGACTTCATCAGCGTCCCCGCCGCGTGCCAGGAGGAGGAGGGGCCAGTCCGCAACCGCCACTACTTCCGCGTGGCGGAGTGTGAGCGGCGGTGGAGGGAGGGGAGAGGCATCGTCCACCACGATGTCTCCCTCCCCACGGGCTGGCACCTCAACCTGGAGCGGGTGCTGGTGCCACCCGCGCCCAAGAAGGGCAGGGCGTTCGAGGAGATCGCCCGCCACATCCCCAAACTCCCGTCGGCCTACTGAAACAAAGTGTTCTAGAAGCGGTTCCTGGAGTGGGAGCACACGACGCGCCATCGCGGCACCTATCGTGGCGAGTTCGACCCGTGGGCCCCCGCGACCTCCCCACCTTCGAGCCCGGCGATGACGGCGCCGTCAACCACGCCGATGCTGACCTCGGCGACGACGACCTCAACATCGTCGTCAAAGAGGAGGAGGAGGAGGAGGGGTCGTCCACCGCATCCGCCGCCGCGCACCTGCCCCGGAGTATCAGGAGGTCCTGGTGCGAGGCTACGATCAGGACGCCTTTCTCGAGCAGGCCATCGCGGCCAACACGAGGGAGGAAGACCGCATGTGGGACGGCTACCAGGAGGCTTTCTAGCTCACCGGCCTGGTGGCGCAGGTGAATGCGGGGCAGTCGCTGCCACCGCCCCACGGCAGCCTCTACGGGGGTGGGGCTACTTCGCCCGCGCCGGAGTGGTACGCTCCACCCCCGTCGGTGGAGACGGACACGTGGCCAGCGTGACCAGACTAGGTGATCGACGAGCCGGCACCTCCCGCACCTGCACCTGCGCCATCTTTGGGACAGCCGCCGCCACACCTCTGGACGCCGTCTGAGTACGGGGTGGTGCTCGTGGCGGGGAAATCGTCAGTAGCTAGGGCTATTTTTATTTTTTATGTTTTAAATATAACATTTTGTATAATTACGTACCAACTTTGCCCGTTTACGCGCGAAATGTCTCGGTTTGAAATTCGAAAAAATAGCGTGGCTCTGTTGGCCTGGCACGAACATATGGGTCGCGTCGCTGGGCACGGCTGGCTGGACAGGCCGGACCATGACCCAAAAGCGACACCGGGTCGATCCAAACTGACAAAAACAGACATTTTCGGTTACACGTTTGGGTTGCCCCGGCGAAGATGGCCTAAAAGGGGAAATCTTGCTAAAAATATGTTATTACAATTATAAAATTGTTTATCTGGCCAAAAAAAGTTCGCCTATTTCAAAATATATGTTCATATAGTTCAAACAAATTGGTCCGTGTAGTTCAAAAAATTGTTCGCAATGTCCAGAAATATTCATATATTCTGAAAAATGTTCATACAATTAAACAAATGTCCACTCCATTCAAAAACCTTTTTGCAACTTTCAAAAATATATTCGTGTAGTTCAAAAAAATTGTTTGTCGGGTTAGAAAAGGTTTATAAGATTTAGCAAATGTTCACGAGTTCAAAAAATTCTTGGCGACTTCAAAAAATGCTGAACCGAGAGAAAACATATTCAGACAATCGAAATAATTGTTCACATGCTAAACAAGATTAGCTTATTAGACAACAAAAAAATATAAAAATATATTGGAGATTGAAAAATAAACATGAACAAAAATAAAAAATAAAAGAAAGAAAGACTAAAAGGATATGAGTAAAAAAAGAAAACAAAAATAGAAAATTGTTCATATTTTGGAAAAAAAATTGTATCTTTGAAAAATGTTTAGATTGGAAAAAAATCAAAGAACACAAAAAGAGAGAAAAGAAACAATAGAAAAAACGGGAAAACACCAAAAAAGAATAAATCATTGGGTCAACCTAGTACACCCGCCTTGGGATGTGTTTGGGGGGGGGGGGGGTTGAAGGAATTATGCCCTAGAGGCAAATAATAAAGTGTATTATTTGATATATCTCCTGTATGTTTACAATACGTTTCATACTGTGTTAATACGAAACGTTAATACACGTGTGGTATGTAAACAAACCGTGTCTCTAGTTATCTCTAGTGAACTAGTTCATTGGTCATGAGGATGGTCTGTGTTTCAAGATCATGGGCATTTATGCCAACTGACAATGAGATCATGTTATTAGTTAAATAACATGATAGACAAACATCCGACCTTTATATCTTAATGAGATCTAGTTACAAAGTTCACCATTGATGATAAAACACAGAGAACCTCGTAACCTGATCCTTTGACTGTGAGGTAATGCAAATCACCATTCCGGAAGAAGCTTAGATGGTTATCAAGAGTCATCTCGTAACAGGGTGACCAAAAAGGTGCCACTCAGGTTCTCCGAAGTGAAGCGTAGAGGAGTACATATCAAGACCAAGATTTGTCTAGTCCGTGTAACGGACAGATACATGTGGTCATCTCGGTGACATTGCATTGATGAAGCTTACAAGCATGTGACTAGGTCCCGGAATACAACGACATGAGAACGAGAAAACAAGTTCATCAGTAACGAGATCGAACTAAGGTATGCAGTGATGGGTTCGTAGCATGGAAAACAAAAAATTTCTACCGCAAGAACAAATAAAACCCAGATCTAATCTAGATAAAAGCCAAGATCTAATCTATTAGACATGTGCAATGAGATAGATCTGTACTAACCCTTGTAGACACGAAAGCGTTACGAGATTAGATCTCGTGGTTGATGTAGTCGATCACTTTTCGATCTCAAGATCGAGTGGACGATCCTTCCGGCGCCGCGTTCCGGCAGCGCTTCCGCAGTCGGTCACACGTGCGGAGTCGAAGCAGACCTTCCTCTCCTCGTTCCAGCGAGCAGCGGAGGTAGTAGATCTCTCCACGGAATCCCAGTAGCACGACGGCGTGGTGGTGGTGGTGGAGTGGAGAATTCTGCAGGGCTTCGCCTAAGCCTGAGCAGAAAGATGGAGGAGGAGAGAGGCGGCTTGGGGAAAGAGTGGAGGATCAAAGGGGGTGGCGCCTCCACCCCTCTATATATAGAGGGAGGGGTGCGGCCTAGGGTTCCCACCCCTAGGCCCACCCCTTAGGGCCGGCGCACCAAGGAGGTGGGGGGAGGAGTCCTCCCCCCCCCAAGTCTCCTCTTTAAATTTCCCTTATCTTATCTTATCTTATCTTATCTTGGTTTTCAAATAAACTCCAAAATATCTTCTAGAACCTTCCGGAACAATCCGAAACCTTCTAGAATCCCCATACAAACACTCCGGAACATTTCCTAACTCAGAAAAAGATCCCCATTATATGAATCTTACTCCCCGGACAATTCCGGAGCTCCTCGTGATGTCCCGAATCCAATCCGAGACTCCGAACAACATTCGGTCTCCAACGCATATTCCATATCTACTTAAAACAACTTCGAACCTTAAGTGTGTCACCCTACGGTTCGTGAATATGTAGACATGACGGAGACACCTCTCCGATCAATAACTATCAACGGGATCTGGAGATCCATAATGGCTCCCACATACTCAACGATGACTTCGTGATCGATTGAACCATTAACATACGAAAACCAATTCCCTTTGTCTCGCGATACTCTACTTATCTAAGGTTTGATCATCGGCATCTCCATACCTAGTTCTACCTCGTTACTGACAAGTACTCTTTACTCGTTCCGTGATATGTCATCCCTTGTGACCCAGTCACATGCTTGCAAGATAACTAGATGACATTCCACCGAGAGGGCCCAGAGCATATCTATCCGTCATATGGATGGACAAATCCCAATCTTGGTCCATGCGCTTCAACACATACTTTCAGAATACCCAATGACACCTTTATAACCACCCAGTTACGAAGCGGCGTTTGATGTCATCAAAGTACCCATCCGGTGATGGTGATTAACACAACCTCATGGTCGAAGGATTAGGTTACTATGCATTTAAAAACTTATAGCAATACAAACTTAATGACTTGATCTTATGCTACGCTTAGTATGGGTGTATGTCCATCACATCATTCTCCTAATGATATAACCTTGTTATTAATCACATCCTAATGTCCATGATCAGGAAACCATGATCATCAATTAATTAACAAGCTAGTTCAACAAGAGGCTTACTAGGGACTCTTATATGTTTACAAAACACATAAGTATTAGTGTTTCCTAATAATACAATTATAGCATGGGATGTAAACATTCATCATAAACATAAAGATATAATAATAACTACTTTTATTATTGCCTCTTGGGCATATCTCCAACATGCAGATACCGAAGATCAAGTCTTGGATGAATTAGGTACCGAATGACAAAGGGAATGGGGAACGACTATCTCACGGTTCGAGCGATTGTATTCGTGAAACGCACGGGGGTCACATGGCCATCCATGTCTCTCTGTTGATCATTGATATGAGAGTGGTCTCTATCATGTCCGGCATGTTTCTGAACCGAAGGATGTCACACTTAAGGGTAGGGACGCTTAGGGTAGATGAGGAATCGTATGAGAAATAGAGAGAGAAACCGAAATAGTTTCGGTAACATCCGATGGAGACCGGAAGGGGTCCGGAAGGTGTTCCGGAGTGAAGGAATAATATAATATGTGTATTTAAATGTTAATTGGAGAATTAATATTAAATATATATTTATTTTTAAAGGATCCATATTACTAATGGGCCTCACCCGAAGGGAGGCCCAATAGGGCAAGGCGCATAGGGAGTGGGGGCCGGCCGGCCTAGGGCTGGTGGGCCACCCCAGTGGGGCCCACCTAGGGCCGGCGGCTGCCCCAAGGTGGCCGGCGGGTGTGGGGATTAGTCCCACACCGCCTGGCCCCTGGGTGGTGCCCTCCCCCCTCCCACTATATAAAGGGGTCCCCCCTTCCCCTTTGGAATCACCCATTCCTCTCATTCTCTTTCTCTCTCATCTGCTAAGGACTTCCCCGTAATATTGGGAAGGACCTCGTAGTTGAGTTCACCACCTTCACAGTACCATCATGTGATCGGCGATCCGGCATCTACTTCTTCCGCTGCTCGGCTGGATCGGAGTCCGGTTGATGTCTCCTACACCGGACATGTGACGAACTTCGGAGGCACCACACTTGGGGTGCTGCTCATCTTCATCAATATACGCCTTCCTGCGTAAGGCGTGCCTCTGTTTGCAAAGGTATTAATACTGTATTCCTTCTCCATTACTTATGTCTACATAGTATAGATCCTGGTATTAGTGTTTGAGTAGATAGAAATTTTTTGTTTTCTGCTACGGAACCCTTCATTGGTATCAGAGCGGGTCTATGGGTAGACATGTCGTACGGATAGAACACATAGCAATATGTGGGCATTGATTCTCTGGTTGCTACCGTCTTTAGTATCATTGTTCATATCGCGGCACTGTTTGATGAAGCGGCCCCCAACCGACCTCACATGGTGATTCACGAGACTGGTCCACGAATCAAAGTGGCTTAGGGGGTGTCTGTCTCTCTACAGTAGTTGATATGGCATTGATACTGGAGGGCCCTGAAAAGGGAAGAAGAATGGCAATCATTGAATCCATGTTGTGGCTCGACGTTCGTAGGTGGGAAAGGGTTCTACTGCGAAAGCCCTAAAGCCGCGTAAAACATGCAATAGTTAATATAGAAGCGTATATGTTCTTCATTGCATAGGAGCAAGTATTATAACATGGCAATGACGAGTTTGCGAAACTCTTATTAAAGCTGTCGATGGTGATCATAAAGCTACAAACCATGTCATAACACTTTACTTTTAGAAGTATTACTTGTTGTGCTAGTATACTTACTAGACGGTAGCATAATAAGATAATCCCTCATAGTATTCCAGTTATCGTATTCCCCTTGTGTGTGCACCACCAAGAAAGTTCTTTGGTATGAGGCGATCCAGGGTTACAGGCCTAGGTGTCAGACATATCTACGTTCGCATACAGTGGATGTAAGCCATGTTGCACTACGAATACACACGAGTTAGGACTGACGAGCCTAGCACGTTAGAGAAACGTGGCCTCGGAATATAAGAGACCGAAAGGTCGAGCATGAATCACATGGTTGATGTGATCGACATTAGGGAATGTCCACCTTTGATACTACACTGATGGCCGTGACGATCGAGGGAGGTGCAAAGGATAGGGATCATGTGATCACTGAACGAGTAGAGGGATGTTCATTTAAGTGGGAGTTCTTTTAGTTAAAACTTGAACTCATTATTATGAACATAGTCTAAACACTTTGCAAATCCTTTGTAGATGTCTCGCCCACCCACCTTCAACCTTAGCACTTTCCTCGAGAAGGACAAGCTAAAAACTGATGGAACCAACTTCACTGCATGGTTTCGCAATCTTAGGATCCCCCTAGTCCCCTACAAGTTGACTTATGTCATCGAGGCTGAGCTTCCGGCTAAGCCTACAGATTCCGCCTCTAAGGATGAAAAGAATGTCTGGCAGTCCAAGGCGGATGATTTCTCCCTCATCCAGAGCGGAATGCTCTATGTCATGGAGCCGGAGCTTCAAAAGTGTTTTGAGAAGATGAATGCTTTTGAGATCATTGAGGATCTCAAGGCTGTCTTTACTCCGCAGGCTCGTGTAGAGAGGTATGATGCTTCCGAGCTCTTCTTCTCTGCTAAAATGGAAGAGCACAGCAGTATTAGTGAGCACGTGGTCAAAATTTCTGGGTACGTTAAGCGCCTAAACGCCCTGGATTACAAAATCCCGGAGGAGCTCGCTATAGATAGGGTGGTGCACTCGCTGCCCCATAGTTATAAGAGTTTGTGATGAACTACAACATGCAAGGGATGACTAAGACCCTTGTTGAGGTGTTCGCCATGCTCAAAACTGCTGAGGTTGAGATCAAGAAGGAGCACACAGTGATGATGGTCAACAAGACCACCAATTTTAAGAATCCGGGGCAAAAGGGAAAAGGCAAGGGTAAGAAGTCTAAGAAGGATGGCAGGTTCGCCTCTAGCACCTCAAAGACTGCCAAGCCTGGCCCTAAGCCCGGCATTTCGTGCTTCTACTGCAAAGGGGATGGGCACTGGAAACGCAGCTGCCCCAAGTATCTTGAAGATAAGCGAGCTGGCAAGATAGCCATCCCGGACAAAGGTATATATGATATACATGTTATTGATGTATTCCTTACGAGCGCCAGGAGTAACACCTGGGTATTTGATACCGGATCTGTTGCTCACATTTGTAACTCTCAGCAGGATCTGCAGAGTAGGAGGCATCTGAGGAAGGACGAGGTGACGATGTGCATCGGAATGGTTCGAGAGTCGAAGTGATGGCCGTCGGCACCCTGCATCTCCGTCTACCATCACGATTATTGTTGGTTTTGAATAAATGCTATTATGTACCCGCACTGAGTATGAATATTGTGAGTGGGTCTTACTTGTTGCAAGACCGTTATTCGTTTAAATCAGGAAAAAATGGTTGTTCAATTTATATGAATGATGTTTTCTATGTTCATGCTCATGTATGTGATGGTTTATTCTTACTTGATCTTGATTGTGATACACACATCCATAGTGTTGATGCTAAACGTTGTAAGCACAATGACGATAATTCCATGTACATATGGCATTGCCGTCTTGGTCATATTGGCATAAAGTGCATGAAGAAGCTTCATTCAGAAGGGCTTCTTGGATCGTTGGATTTTGAATCCCTTCATACATGTGAGCCATGCCTCATGGGCAAGATGACCAGGACACCATTCCCCAGAATAGTGGAGAGAGTTGTAGACCTACTTGGGATCATACACACGGATGTATGTGGACCAATGAGTGTCTCAACACACAATGGTTATCGTTACTTTGTTACCTTTACCGACGACTTAAGCAGATATGGATATATCTACTTGATGAAGCACAAGTCTGAAACCTTTGAAAAGTTCAAGGAGTTTCAGAAAGAGGTAGAGAATGACTTAACAAGAAAATCAAGCACCTTCGATCGGATTGAGGAGGCGAGTATTTGAGTTATGAGTTTAACATGCACTTGAAGGACTGCGGGATTATCCCACAGCTTATGCCAGCCGGAACACCACAGCGTAATGGTGTGTCGGAACATCGTAACCGAACCCTATTGGATAGTGTACGGTCCATGATGTCTTTAACTGATTTGTCTGTGTCTTTTTGGGGATACGCGTTGGAAACCGCCGCTTTTATTTTAAACTGCACCATCCAAATCCGTGGAGACAACCCCATATGAGATATGGCATGGCAAGAAGCCATTATTGTCATTTCTAAAAGTTTGGGGTTGTGAGGTTTATGTTAAGAAACTGCAGCCTGACAAACTCGAACCCAAATCAGAAAAATGTATCTTTGTGGGATATCCAAGGGAAACCGTTGGGTATACCTTCTAGAACCAAGCCGGAGGCAAAATGTTTGTCGCAAAAACTGGCACCTTTCTCGAGAAAGAGTTTCTTGCAAAAGGAGTGAGTGGAAGGAAAATTGAGTTAGATGAAATTATTGACCCTTCTCTCCATATTCCGAGTAGCGCAACGGAAGCTGTTCCGAAACCGCTCTCCAACATGGAGGAAGAGCCCATTGATGCTGATCAAAACAATGACATCGAGACTCCTGAGGTTCGCAGGTCTACAAGGGTTCGTGCCACTCCAGATTGGTATAGTAGCCTTGTGATGTCTGTCATCTTAGATGAACAGGAAGAACCTGCAAACTAAAAAGAAGCTATGGATAGTGCTGACTCCGAGAAATGGCTAGAAGCCATGAAATCCGAAATAGGATCCATGCATGAAAACCAAGTTTGGACCTTGGTGGATCTTCTAGAAGTCCACAAGGCCGTGGAAAATAAATGGATCTTTAAGAAAAAGATAGATGCGAATGGTAATTTGACCATTCACAAAGCTCGACTTGTCGCAAAGGGTTTTCGACAGATTCAAGGAGTTGATTACGACGAGACTTATTCTCCCGTAGTGATGCTTAAGGCTGTCAGGATTTTAATAGCAATTCCTGCACATTTCGACTATGAAATTTGGCAGATGGATGTCAAGACCGCATTCATCAATGGTCACATTGATGAAGAGTTGTATATGATGCGTCCAGAAGGTTTTGTCAATCCTAAGGATGCTGGAAAGGTATGCAAGCTTCAACGGTCCATTTATGGATTGAAGCAAGCATCTCAGAGCTGGAACCAACGTTTTGATTAAGTGATTAAGAGTTTTGAATTTGTCCAAAACCAACAAGAGTTCTGTGTTTACAAGAAAGCGAGTGAGAGCTCGGTTGTTTTCTTAGTAGTATATGTGGATGGCATATTACTCATGGGAAACGATGTGGATCTTATGAAAAGCGTGAAAGCATATTTGAGCAACCAATTTTCCATGAAGGATCTAGGTGAAGCTGCATATATATTAGGAATCAAGATCTATAGAGATAGATCAAGACACCTAATAGCATTGAGTCAGAGTACTTACATAGATAAGATTTTGAAGAGGTTCAAAATGGAAAACTCCAAGAGGGGTTTTACACCTATGATGAAGAATTGCAAAATGAGTACGACTCAATGTCCTGTAACGGACGATGATAGAGAGAAGATGTCTTACATCCCCTATGCCTAAGCCATAGGATCTATCATGTATGTAATGCTTAGTACCCGACCTGATGTGGCATTGGCTCTTAGTTTGACGAGCCGATATCAGAGTAATCCAGGATCGGATCACTAGACAATTGTGAAAAATATCCTGAAGTATCTGAGAAGAATAAAGGATATGTTCCTAATCTATGGAGGAAATGATGAAGCTCTAAACGTAACAGGTTACATAGATGCGAGCTGGAATTCAGATCATGGTGACTCGAAGTCTCAGACAGGATTTGTTTTCTTGGTGAATGGTGGGGCGGTAAGCTGGAAGAGCAAGAAGCAGCCGGTGGTGGCACAATCTTCAATGGAGTCTAAATACATTGCTGCAGCTGATGCAGCAAATGAAGCTGTTTGGCTAAGGAATTTCGTCATCGAACTGGGATTTTTTCCCAATGCGCAAGACCCCGAGACGATCTATTGTGATAACACGGGAGCTATTGCAAATGCAAGGGAACCAAGAACTCATTACACAGCCAAACACATCAAGCTTATATTTCACGTCATCCGACAGAATGTTGATGAAGGTGAAGTCAAGATTTGCAAAGTAGATACGGAACTGAATGTGGCAGATCTTCTGACTAAAGCTCTCCAACTGGATAAGCACGAACAACACCGAGATTCCATTGGTGTTAGGTTCCTACCTATTGTAAACTAGTTTTGTTTATACTCTAGTGCAAGTGGGAGACTGAAGGAGTTATGC
Source organism: Avena eriantha (assembly GCA_910589775.1). NCBI lineage: Eukaryota > Viridiplantae > Streptophyta > Magnoliopsida > Poales > Poaceae > Avena > Avena eriantha. Next base: position 11,174,375 of record OU342743.1, read on the forward strand.
CCTAGAGGCAAATAATAAAGTGTATTATTTGATAAAGACCAAGATTTGTCTAGTCTGTGTAACGGACAGATACATGTGGCCATCTCGGTGACGTTACATTGATGAAGCTTGCAAGCATGTGACTAGGTCACGGAATGCAACAACATGAGAACAAGAAAACAAGTTCATCAGTAACGAGATCGAACTAAGGTATGCAGATACCGAAGATCAAGTCTTGCATGAATTAGGTATCGAATGACAAAGGGAATGGGAAACAACTATCTCACGGTCCGAGCGATTGTATTCGTGAAACGCACGGGGGTCACATGGCCATCCAGGTCCCTCAGTTGATCATTGATATGAGAGTGGTCTCTCTCATGTCCGGAGTGTTTCCGAACCGAAGGATGTCACACTTAAGGGTAGGGACGCTTAGGGTAGATGAGGAATCATCTGAGAAATAGAGAGAAACCGAAATAGTTTCGGTAACATCCGATGGAGATCGGAAGGGGTCCAAAAGGTGTTCCGGAGTGAAGGAATAATATAATATGTGTATTTAAATGTTAGTAGGAGAATTAATATTAAATATATATTTATTTTATTTTTAAACGCTCCATAGTACTAATGGGCCTCACCCGAAGGGAGGCCCAATAGGGCAAGGCGCATAGGGAGTGGGGGCCGGCCGGCCTAGGGCTTGTGGGCCGCCCTAGTGGGGCCCACCTAGGGCTGACGGCTGCCCCAAGGTGGCCGGCAGGTGTGGGGATTAGTCCCACACCGCCTGGCCCCTGGGTGGTGCCCTCCCCCTCCCCCTTTGGAATCACCCATTCCTCTCATTCTCTCTCTCTCTCTCTCTCTCTCTCATCTGTTGAGGACTTCCCCGTAATATTGGGGAGGACCTCGTAGTTGAGTTCACCACCTTCACACTACCGTCGTGTGATCGGCGATCCGACATCTACTTCTTCCGCTGCTCGGCTGGATCGGAGTCCGGTTGACGTCTCGTACACCGGACGTGTGACGAACTTCGGAGGCACCACACTTAGGGTGCTGCTCGTCTTCATCAATATACGCTTTCCTGCGTAAGGCGTGCCTCTGTTTGCAAAGGTATTAATATTGTATTCCTTCTCTATTACTTATGTCTACATAGTATAGATCCTGGTATTAGTGTTCGAGTAGATAGAATTTTTTTGTTTTCTGCTACAGAACCCTTCAGGGGGTTGTGCGGCGGCACTTGGTGTGTGTATAGCACCACCCGCCATGTTGTCGAGCTCCTGCGCCCATGCCACTCCATCCATCGCTTCCTCGTCCATGAATCCTCCGCCACATCCTCCGTCGCCTCCTACCTCGCGATACCCTGTGGTGCTGGACATGGCGGAATCGGTCACGCCCGCTGCCTATTCGACAAAGTGGCTGACCTAGACAGGTTCACGCACAACAGCAGCGGGATCGCACTTGACACCATATTCATGGCCAATTCATTCATGCAGTCCTACGAGTCAGCGAGGTCTCTGTGGCTATTTTTTCAAAATAATACATTTTTTCAATCAATTCTCAAAATTGTACACGAAATTTGGAAATTTTGAATCTAGCGTGACTGCGCATACGGCACACGGTGTACCGACATGCTCTAATCGGCACATGGTGTGCCAACAGGCACTAGTCGGCACAGTACCGACTAGTGCCTGTCGGCACACCGTGTGCCGCAGCCGCGCTAGATATAAAAATCTAAATTCCGTGTACTATTTTAGGAATTGATTAAAAAATATTATTTTAAAAAAATGATCGTCTCTGGGAGATGCTCGGAGGTTCTTTGGTGAGACAGCTTCGTGCAGGATCGTTGTGTCGTGGAAGTGTGGAACACGGCGGGTACGTGCAATGTCTTAGGATTTATTTAATATTGTAAATAAGAGATAATCTTGTGTTGTAACCGAATGTCGGTTCCTCGCTACCGACGTTCCCACGTACCCCCTCACGATCGGACGTGACCTCTCTCTCGCGTCCCTTCACTTTGTATATATACCGAATCATTGATAGAATAGAATATTAGTTGATTCATTCGATTGTCTACTACTCGTTTTAATATAACACGTTATCAGCACTGCCTCTACCAACAAGAGCAAAAGCCGAACTCCGGCGACCGCCGGAGAAACAAGAACCAGAGAAGAACGAACGAAAAGGAATCTTCTGGAAAATCCAATGGAGGAGGAAATTTGTTTAGCGGACAGTGGAGCCTCTAACACAATATTACGGGAGGTTAAATACTTCCAAACTCTAAAAAAGAGTAAGGAGAATGTTATGACTATCGGTGGTCGCGACACCGTCATTATTGGTTTTGGTCAGGCCACATTTACACTCTCAAATGGTACGAAGCTTATGATCCAGGAGGCATTGTTGTATCCGGATTCAACTCGTACATTGCTGAGTTTTAAGGATATCCGGAGTAATGACTACCACATCGAAACTCATGAAGATGGTGAGGTTGAAAGCCTACTCATAACTCAGAAAAAGGGTTCCGAAAGGAAGACCCTTGAGAAACTTCCTGCTCTATCTTCTGGATTGTATTATACATACATAAAGCCAGAGCCACATTTGACATACAAAATAATTTTCCAAAATCTTGATAAATTCAAGATATGGCATGATCGCCTGCATCATCCTGGTGTGGGGATGATGAGGAAATTATAGATGGTTCAATTGGACACAACATAATGGTTGCTAATTTCCCCAAATCCTCGGATTTTGTATGCACTGCGTGTGCAACTAGAAAATTCATCACTAGACCCTCGTACCTGAAGGTCAAGAGTGAATCACTAAATTTTCTTGAATGCATCCAAGGAGATATATGTGGTCCAATTCAACCGTTATCAGGACCATTCAGATATTTTATGGTACTCATTGATGCATGTGCAAGATGGTCAAATATGTGTCTCATATCGACAAGGAATCATGCATTTGCAAAGCTGATTACTCAAATAATAAAATTGAGAACTAATCATCCTGAACATAGGATAAAATCCATCAGAATGGATAATGTTGTTGAATTTAGTTCACGAGCATTCAATGATTACTGCTTAGCTTTGGGCATAACTATGAAGCATTCTGTACCGTATGTACACACACAAAATGGTCTTGCAGAATCACTTATCAAGAGGATCAAGTTGATAGAAAGACCACTCCTACAGAATTGTAATCTCCCAACTTCATGTTGGGGACATGCGGTCTTACATGCCGCGGAATTGATACAAATACGACCAACTGCATACCATACGGCCTCCCCGTTGCATACGTGGAAATCAACCAAGTATTTCCCACCTTCGAAGATTTGGTTGCGCTGTGTACGTGCCGATATCACCACCTCAGCGTACATCTATGGGTCCACATAGAAAGATGGGTATCTATGTGGGGTATACTTCTCCGTTGATTATGAAGTACCTGGAGCCTCTAACAGGAGATCTCTTTACAGCCCGGTACGCTGATTGCATCTTCGATGAGGATAATTTTCCGGCATTAGGGGGAGAAAATGACCACAAAAGATACCAGGAAATAGATTGGAATGTTGAAGGCATTCGGTCTTTAGATCCACGTACGAATGAATTTGAACTAGGTTCAGAGGATAATAAATTTGCAAAATATTGCAAATAATCTGCTCGATGCATTTACCGACTATAAAGGTGTTACTAAATCCCATGTTCCCGCTATGAATGTCCCAGAGAGAGTTGAGATATCTAAGACCACTCAACTGCCCAAGAGGGAAAGAAATCTGGACAAAAAGGACAAAGCTTCTCAGAAGCGTCCGCGGGGAATGAGGATCTCTAAAACAGTAAATGTAGGTCAACCGCGGGTTGACGTTCAACCAAGTGTTGAAGAAAGACACCTAAAATATGTTCATCATCCAGGGCCCAGCACAAGTGTGCACACAAATATAGGTGATGGGACATTGGAACACCTTGATTCAATCGTTGAGGGAAATCACGATGAGTCTGAAGGTATTGAAGACATTTCTACAAACTATGTAGAATCAGGAGAATCATTCAACATAAAGTCTACAAATGTCGACATATTTTTTCCTCAAAGATTGCAAATGACCTAGCAATTGACCGTGAACCTAAGACCATGGAAGAGTGTATGAAACGCTCGGACTGGTCCAAATGGATGGTTGCAATTGAGGATGAACTGCGCTCGCTTACCAAGAGAGGGGTATTTACTGCAGTAATACCTACTCCTCAGAATGTTTTCCCCGTTGGGGCACGATACATTGCAAATGTATCTATAATATTTGATGTTCCATGCTTGATTTTATCCACTTTTTTGTGTTTTGTTCCAACTTTGGAGTACTTTTATTATGATTTCTTGAACTAACCTATTAACAAGAGCCACAGTGCTAGCTGCCTGTTTTCTGTTGTTTTTGGTTCCAGAAAAGTCAGAAAATGAATATTCTCGGAATTGGACGGGACAAAAGCCAAAGTGCCTATTTTTCCGGAAGGGATCAAGCGCCAGAATACGAGACGGAGAAGGGATGGGGGCCGGCCACACCACCTGGCCGCGCAGCAGGCCTGGCCCGCGCCAGGGGGTGTTCTGTCCACCCCCAACACCCCCTGGGCCTCTCCTTCCGCCTATAAGTTGCCCTCGGGACGAAAACTCTAAGTACCCGATCAAAAATCCACGAAAGAGTCTGTAGCCGTCGTCGTCTCTGTCCCTAGATCGGGGGGGATCTGAAGCTCTTTCTGGCACCCTGTCGGAGAGGGGAATTCACCCTGGAGGCCTTCTTCATCACCATGCAAGCCTCCGGTGTGATGCGTGAGTAGTTCATCCTTGGACTACGGATCCATGTAGTAGCTAGATGGCTAGTTTCTCGTCCTTTGTGCTTTCATGTTTAGATCTTGTGAGCTCTGTTCATGATCAAGATCATCTATTTGTAATCCATACATGTTGTGTTTGCGGGGATCCGATGGATATTGAGATGCTATTTCAGATTGATTATTGATTCTATCATGTCTTTGTTATTTGAGATCTTGCATGCTTTTCGTTGTTAGTAGCTATCTTGGCCAAGTAGATGCTAGCAACTCCAAGAGTTAGTATTTATGCTCGATAGTGGGTTCATGCCTCTGGTAATCTGGGAAGTGACAGAAGTCTCTAAGGTACTAGATGTGCTGTTGCTACTAGGGAGAAAACAACAATCATTTGTTCATAGAACAATTGTATTGTTTACTTTACACGCAGTTTGTAAAGCAATAATCTGTTGCTTGCAACTTAATACTGGAGGGGGTTCGGATGATAACCTGAAGGTGGATTATTAGTCATAGATGTAGTTGGATGGCGGTCTATGTATTATGTTGTAATGCCCAATCAAGTCTCAAAGGAGTCAAGTTGATTAGTATATGCATGTATTGCTTTCTCAGTGTTTGTCAATTTCCCCGCTGTAATTTGTTCACCCAGCATGTTATCTATCTAAGGAGAGCCACCTCTAGTGAACTATGGATCCTGGTCCTTTACTTTACATACAATCTATAAACTGTTTCTACTTTGTGTTTACTTTCTGCAAACTTTTACTTCTTTCCATTCGATACGTTTAATCCTTTGTTTTCCGCAAAACACGGTGAGATTGACAACCTCGTTGCAAGTTGGGGACAAAGTTATGTGGTTGTGTTGTGCAGGTCTCCACGTTGCTACTAGCACCGGTAGTGCGCCCTGCCAAAGCTCAGCTAGTAACACCTTTGAGGTGTTTCCTTGCTCCTACTGGTTCGATTAAACCTTGGTTTTCATAACTGAGGGAAACTTGCTGCTGTGCTCATCATACCTTCCTCTTGGGGTTCCCAACGAGCTCTACATCAACACCTCCATCAAGCATTTTTCTAGGCGCCGTGCATTGAGCTCTGGCGCCGTTGCCGGGGAGTCAAGGATATCTTCACAAGGGGAGTCCCTCATAACCAATCTCTTTACTTTGTTGTTTTTGTTTTGCTTAGTTTTCTTTTCGCTTTGTTTGCTTGTTTTGTTCTTTAAAAAACACAACAAAATTAGTTTTACTTGTTTTGCTTTCTTATTTGAAAACACACAAAAAATTAGTTCCTATCTTGAGTTGCCACTATGTCTAGCCTTGCTCCAATCACTATGTCACCCGAGGAAATGATTCTCACTTTTAAACAAGGAATTGAGGAAAGTTTTAAGGAAGCTTGGTCTAGAATCTCTGATCTACATGAAAAGACTAAGCCTAAAATGATTCAAGGATTGTTCCTTAGCAGTTTTTACCTTGGGATTGCTCTTTGCTATAGATATGCTTTAGATGCTATTGTGGGAGGAGATTTCCTCCAAAGTAATGAGGATGATGCCATTAATGCTATAAATAAATTAATCCTCACTTACAACTTGCCTAGCCAAACTGATACTTCTTTCGCAAAAATATTTGCTAGGTTGGACACTCTTGAAGCTAGCACTACTAGATTAGAAGGGTGCTATAATACGCTTAGGGAGCAACGTGATTATGTTCCAATAAACTCTGAATCATCAAAGTGGTTCCCTACAGTAAAGATTGAGATAAACACTGGAACTTTTCAAGCTCGCTGTGATATCATGTCTGAATTTTGTATGCCCAAAGCTATTTATGAATCTCTGAATCTTTGGGGGCTCGTTGAAGGAGGAAAAGAAATGTCTCTCACCAATAATACTACCATATTACCTCTTGGAATAGCTTAAGGAGTGTTTACAAAGATCCTTGGGAAAATGATTTCTATTGATTATCTTGTTATTGAATGTGTAGGAAAAGGACAAATTACACTTGGAAGGTCCCTATTAGGACTCCTTGGAGCAATAATAGATGTGGGAAAGGGGACCATGCACCTTTCTTCTCCACCAAAAAATCATATTTTCCCCAAGGTTAAGAATAAAAATAAGAGAGGTAAGGGCAAGAAAGTTGGTTTTAATGCTTCTTCATTTGAGAACACTTGATTCTTTCTTTGCTTCTTATGCCTAACTTAAAGGCGTTAAAGAAAAGTACTTGTTGGGAGATAACCCAAGAGTTTTAGTTGAGTCTTGGAAGTTATTACCTCTGTAATAACCTCTCCTTATCCTTTTTATTTGGTTTTTGTGCCAAGAGTAACCTCTAATGAGAGTGAAGTAATGATTGGGAAAGTTGCTGTCCTGAAACAGATTTCTGTGCTTCACCGTAAACATTCCTGAGAAAGCTCTGTACGTCAGATTGAGCTGTAATGTTTTGTGCCTCTGCCCCAGGTTGTTATCTAACTTTCGTTAGTTCAACACTTTTTGATTTGAGCAACAGAAGGTCTTCGAAAAAATTCGTCTTTACCTGCTGGTCTGTTTTGACAGATTTCTGCTATTTTCTGCATTTGCTTCTTGTTAGTTCCTTCTTGAGTTCCTTTGGGGAATTGAGCTTTTTGAGGGAAGTGCTACAGTAGCTAGTGTTCTAATGGAAGTTTATTTGGTGTTAGAACTTAACCTTGAGACTTATCTATCTTAAGTGCACTAATGTTGCTAATGAGATTGTGTGAAGTTTTGTATGAAGGAAAATTTCAGGTGTATGGAAGGAATGAGTAATGAGATGAAGGATGGACTAAAGCTCAAGCTTGGGGATGCCACGCGTGTCACCCCAAGAAATATCCAAGAATTACAAGCGTCAAAGCTTGGGGATGCCCAAGGCATCCCCTTCTTCATCAATAAAAATCCCAGGTTTCTTCCAAACGCTTCATTTTTATTGTTTCATGCACAGTTGTGTTTCTCTTGGAGCGTCTTCTTTTTTGTTTTCGTTTTGGTTTTTAGTTTGCTTGGTTTGCTTACTTTTCTGAATAAGTTGGTTGGACCCCCTCTTTCACACTTTGGTTTGCAAATAGTTTGGTTTGGTTTGGAAAAGAGTAGGAAAGTTTATGCTTATGTAGTAAAAAGAGCTTGTTTTTTACTGTGGCCTGTGCTTTGTCATGCCATGCTCGATATTGTTTTGGCTTTATGCTTAGTATTGTTTGTTGTAGCATGACTTGTTATAAACAATTGAGATTGCTTAATGTGCCTTGGATGAATCATGCGTTGTTTTAGCATATTAAAGCGTAGTATAGTGGTATTCTCCTTTGATGCTTTATTTGGGTTGACTTGGCGCATGCTCACACCATGTTATGACTATCTAAAGTCACCATAGCCTTTATGATCCTTTAGTTTTCAACTTGTAGTACTACTTTATGCTTTGATCAATGATGTTTTGTCGCTCTGCATGATTATGGCCATTATTGCTCTCTTAGTTTGTCGCTCCCAGTCTTTTGCTAGTCTCCACAACCAAGTATGAGTTCCACTCATGCATCCAACTCCCTAAACCAAGTTTTTCCAAAGAGTCCACCATACCTACCTACTAGCTTATGCTATTCCAAGTATATTCATGCTTTTGTTTACCTTCCACTTGTTATGAGAAAACTAGTGATTAAAGCTCTCACGAACTTGATGGCACACTTTAATTTATTGCCTCTAATAAACTTGAACCATTGGGTCCTTCTTTGTTGCGCATATGCTTGTGCTTTATAAGTTGAAATTAACAGAACCATGTACCATGGGGAACACTTTCAACATTGCACTTGTACTTTGTACCTCGTTGATATTATGTTCTTTTGCTTACGGATCCCGGCGGTGTGAAATAAAAGTGGAACTTGTAAGATCATGGAGATTGTATTTGTGTTAGAGAAATGCCTGGGCCGCTAGCCTAAGCCATGCCTAATCATGGTGGAAACTTGCAGCATCACCATAATGAGCACTCTATGAAGCATCCTCAATAAAAACCTATGCAAATAGCAAATAAAAAGATCGCTGAGATGCTCATTGTCTGCTTGCCTTGTCATTTTGATTATGGGAAAGCTCCCGTATCATGTGCAAGGGGTACCCCATTGGCGGTTCTTAATGATACACATATACTTACAATGACAAGAGCTTACTCGTGACTGAAGTTGAGTAGCATGAGGATCGGTCTTCGTAAGTAAGGGGCATGAGATTTCGGTTTATAACTTGTCAAGCATATCCTCTTAGTTGTGTCACTTTAACCTTAATCACCTTCAGGATGCTTATGATAGGGGCAATGAGAGCTGAAAGCTATAAGTACCATAATTTTTGGAAGCTCTTTATGAGACTTGAATCCCTACTTCCTTTTACAACGGCTTTTCTTCCACCATTATATTGAGTCTCCACCTTCTATCTGTATGCACTACTTTGAGAGCATAGTGGCCATTCTTAGTTCTAAGTGCATTGTCCCAAGACTAGTTGATTGATGCATAACTTGTTATTGCTTGTTTGAAACTATTGTATCTAGTCACTCTTATGAACTTTGAAGGTGTCCTATGCATTTATATTTGCTACTCTATTGAGGGACAAGCTGAATACTTTTATGCTATGTTTTCTTTATGTGAAACAAACAAACGTCTTGCAAAGCATTGTTATTCATGAATCTTTTGTTTGTGCCTTTTCATGTTGTATCATAGTTTCTTTGCTTATTGCTAGAACTTTGTCTTTCATGTTATGATTGAAGTACTATGATCCTAGCTTTGAGTTTTGCAAAAACTTTGATCAAGTCTTTGATGGTGCATGTCACCTCAAAAATTCTTTCTTTTTATCACTTACCTACTCGAGGACGAGCAGGAGTTAAGCTTGGGGATGTTGATACATTGCAAATGTATCTATAATTTTTGATGTTCCATGCTTGGTTTTATCCACTTTCTTGTGTTTTGTTCCAACTTTGGAGTACTTTTATTATGATTTCTTGGACTAACCTATTAACAAGAGCCACAATGCTAGCTGCCTATTTTCTATTGTTTTTGGTTCCAGAAAAGTCAGAAAATGAATATTCTCGGAATTGGACGGGACAAAAGCCAAAGTGCCTATTTTTCCGGAAGGGATCAAGTGCCAGAATACGAGACGGAGAAGGGCTGGGGGCCGGCCACACCACCTGGCCACGCGGCCAGGCCTGGCCCGCGCCAGGGGGTGGTCTGCCTGCCCCCAGCACCCCCTCGGCCTCTCCTTCCGCCTCTAAGTTGCCCTCAGGACGAAAACCCTAAGTACCCGATCAAAAATCCACGAAAGAGTTTGTAGCCGCCGTCGTCTCTGTCCCTAGATCGGGGGGATCTGAAGCTCTTCCCGGCACCCTGCCGGAGAGGGGAATTCACCCTGGAGGCCTTCTTCATCACCATGCAAGCCTCCGGTGTGATGCGTGAGTAGTTCATCCTTGGACTACAGATCCATGTAGTAGCTAGATGGCTGGTTTCTCCTCCTTTGTGCTTTCATGTTTAGATCTTGTGAGCTCCGTTCATGATCAAGATCATCTATTTGTAATCCATACATGTTGTGTTTGCGGGGATCCGATGGATATTGAGATGCTATTTCAGATTGATTATTGATTCTATCATGTCTTTGTTATTTGAGATCTTGCATGCTTTCCGTTGTTAGTAGCTATCTTGGCCAAATAGATGCTAGCAACTCCAAGAGTTAGTATTTATGCTCGATAGTGGGTTCATGCCTCTGGTAATCTGGGGAAGTGACAGAAATCTCTAAGGTACTAGATGTGTTGTTGCTACTAGGGAGAAAACAACAATCCTTTGTTCATAGAACAATTGTATTGTTTACTTTACACGCAGTTCGTAAAGCAATAATCTGTTGCTTGCAACTTAATACTAGAGGGGGTTCGGATGATAACCTGAAGGTGGATTATTAGTCATAGATGCAGTTGGATGGCGGTCTATGTATTATGTTGTAATGCCCAATCAAGTCTCAAAGAAGTCAAGATGATTAGTATATGCATGTATTGCTTTCTCGGTGTTTGTCAATTGCCCCGCTGTAATTTGTTCACCCAGCATGTTATCTATCTAAGGAGAGCCACCTCTAGTGAACTATGGATTCCGGTCCTTTACTTTACATACAATCTATAAACTTTTTCTACTTTGTGTTTACTTTCTGCAAACTTTTACTTCTTTCCATTCGATACGTTTAATCCTTTGTTTTCTGCAAAACACGGTGAGATTGACAACCTCATCGCAAATTGGGGACAAAGTTCTGTGGTTGTGTTGTGCAGGTCTCCATGTTGCTACTAGCACCGGTAGTGTGCCTTGCCAAAGCTCGGCTAGTAACACCTTTGAGGTATTTCCTTGCTCCTACTGGTTCGATTAAACCTTGGTTTCGTAACTGAGGGAAACTTGCTGCTGTGCTCATCATACCTTCCTCTTGGGGTTCCCAACGAGCTCTACATCAACACCGCCATCAAGCATTTTTCTGGGCGCCGTGCATTGAGCCATCAGGGCAAAATGGGTTTTTGTTCGGAAGAGGAACGAAAACAATGAGGTGGTGAGAAATAAGGCGAGGCTTGTAGCACAAGGTTTTACACAGAAACCTAGTATCGATTACGATGAAACATATTCTCCTGTGATGAGTGGAATCATGTTCCGATACTTGATATCACTAGCAGTGCAAATGAATTGTATATCCAATTGATGGATGTGGTGACCGCATATTTATATGGGTCACTAGATACGAATATCTACATGAAAGTCCCTGAGGGAATGAAGATTCCGGACCCAAAGGTTGATCGGAAAATGTACTACGTAAAGCTACAGATGTCATTATACGGCTTGAAGCAGTCGAGTAGAATGTGGTACAACCGACTAAGTGAGTTCCTTTTGCAGAAAGGGTACTTAAATGATGATGATTGCCCATGTGTATTCATCAAGAAATCTACTAATGGATTTTGTATAATCTATGTGTATGTGGATGATTTGAATATCATTGGTACTACACAAGAGATACATGAGGCTAGTAATCATCTTAAGACGGAATTTGAGATGAAAGATTTGGGTAAAACCAAATTTTGTCTCGGTTTACAACTTAAACATGTTCCTTCTGAAATATTGGTTCATCAGTCTGCTTATATCCAAAAGATATTGGAGAAATTCAATATAGATAAAGCATACCCGTCAAAAACACCTATGGTTGTTAGGTCTCTTGATAGAGACAAAGACCCTTTTAGACCTAAGGATGACGATGGAGAGGTATTGGGACCAAAGTTCCCATACCTTAGTACAATTGGTGCACTAATGTATCTAGCAAACTACACGAGACCTGATATATCGTTTGTAGTTAATCTGTTGGCTAGATACAGTGCATCGCCGACAAAAAGGCATTGGGCTGGTGTGAAGAATATTTTAAGATATCTTCAGGGCACCAAAGATCTTGGTTTGTTTTATCAGAAAAATCAAGAGAGAACCATGGTGGGGTATTATGATGCTGGATACTTATCAGATCGCCATAATGCTAGATCACAGAATGGATTTGTCTTCTTACATAGAGGTACAGCCTTCTCTTGGAAGTCGACAAAGCAAACATTGGTGGCTACGTCCACGACACATTCTGAGATAATTGCTTTGTATGAAGCATCATGAGAATGTGTATGGCTTCGCAGAATGATGAACTTTGTCCAAGGTTCAATTGGGATTAGTTCGCTAGAATCATCCACCATTATCTATGAGGATAATGTTGCTTGTATTGTACAGATGCAGACAGATTATATTAAGAGCAATATTACAAAGCATATTGCTCCTAAGCTGTTTTATCCCCATGAGCTACAAAAGAGTGGAAAAATTAAATATTTTGCAAACGAAGTCATGTGATAACCTCGCGGATTTGTTTACCTGTTAAAGATTATCAGATCTTCAGTATTGCACTCTTTTCCTTTGTGAGTTTTACTAACGGTTTCTCACGTAAGGTTTTTAATGAGGCAATATCAGTACAAGCATGGATGACGTTTGTCATTTTCTCCTTATTTTCCCACAGGGTTTTTGGAAGGAGTTTTTCATGAAAAATTGTATCTTTCTCCTCTATTTTTTCCATAGGGTTTTTGGAGAAGGTTATTCTAAGGATGATCGGTCGCAAGGACAAGCAAGGATTAGGGGGAGTGTTAGGATTTATTTAATATTGTAAATAAGAGATAATCCTGTGTTGTAACCGAATGTCGGTTCCTCGCTACCGACGTTCCCACATACCCTCTCACGATCAGACGTGACCTCTCTCTCGCGTCCCTTCACCTTATATATATACCGAATCATTGATGGAATAGAATATCAGTTGATTCATTCGATTGCCTACTACTCGTTTTAATCTAACACAATGCAAGCTGGGGAGACAAGCGAGATGTGCGCGTTGTTTGAAGACACGTGGACTAAATCAAGCAGAATTTACTGTTTATATGGTGAAGTGGGACGTATATTGCTCACTAATCCTCAATTGTTTCTGAAGTGTGGCTGCTACACCACAGTAGACAGATTATGGCCTCAAATGAGCTCCTTTTGCTGTTACATCAGGGCTACAAATCGCAAACTGAAACTGATCAGCAAACACGCAAGCATGGAACCACAAGACTTTGACACAAGCTGATCAGGCAAGATGAAACTCAACATACGGGGAGAATTCCAACTTAACATAATTGCTATTAAGGAAACACAGCAGATCTCTACTGCTCTTCCTTGATGTCTGCCAGATTACTCACGATTCAGGTACCATCCGAGAACTTCCTTAGATCTTTCTTCTGCGTGTGGAATTTCTGTTTCAAGTGAAAACAGAACAAATGTTAGAATGCAGATTATGAAGTAATATCAAATGGACAACTATAGTGTAGAGATCATCTCTAAAGGCCAAAAGACGAACCTTGCAGGATCATGCTTGAGCACCGGGAATTTGGGAGGACAGATCATCAAAAAATGATTGATATCACCCAAACAACCGTCTTTGGTTTCATATACTTTACGCAATGTCCTGCACTTGATATCAAATTGGAGTGCGCATCCACCCATCTTCAAGAACAGGAAGTCACCGTAGTCCACCACCTGGTTCATGAGAAGAGGTGTATTTCCCTCCTCAGTTGTGCAACATGACTTCTTCAAATTATCACACATCTCGTGCATACAAATGGCATCCACCAGCGTCCAGCTGTCTCCCCTGTGGAGCCAGGCACGAGCTTGGATTAGATACAAACCAGAGCAGTCACGAGCCCGTGCCAACAACGTGGTGTCTCTCTGGTGATTGTTCACTCCTGGTGGAAGATGAATTAGGGAGAGACTCGAGGTCATCAAATCTAGGACAATTATTTAATTTTGCTCAGGCCTGCTAGCATATAAATTTTGTTGTCGACGAGTACAGCTTTTTGTTCAGGAGGTAGATGAGGGAGTTGGCCCATGTCCAAGATACGAAGCTTCTCGTGCCAGCAACCATCTTGCAACATGTATACTTTCACAAGGAAATATGATTCTTGTGGGTCGGGGATAGATTCCACATGCAGGCAGAAGTAGGATAGTCCATCCCCATCATGCTCTCTCGGGAGAGGACTTGTCTGATGATGCAGACACTTATACTCTGGAGTTCACATGTCGGGAGTGTTGGGAGGATGGTGAGTCCTCGCTGAGGGTGCAGCGGGTTGTGCACCCGAGCTATGTTATTGCTTTCGCGGTCGTACCAGTGAAGGAAGACATTGCCATTATGACATTCATCGATATGGAGCATATGTGAAAGAAGGTTGTAGGCTTCGAAGCCGAACCTTGCACGGGACATGATGGCAACAAGCTCTGGGGTTTGAGTTAGCACTAAGATGAAGGGTGGTGGAGCGGTTGGAAGAGCCCTGTCCTCGATGTAGAAGCCGAGGAGGCGGGGCGGGTGGAGCTCCCGAAAACGCCGGAGGAAGGCACGGTCAGAGACGTGTCCTAGCCAGCGCTTGCAGACGAGGGCGGCGTGAACGAGGGTGGTGGGGAAGCCGACATGGAGGAGGATCTCGATGAGGAGGTCGTCGTCGTCGAGCACCTTGCATACGGTAGCCGTGGACACTCCTCGCTGCCTGTCGTGTCCCATGTCCGTGGGTTTGAGCAAAATATCTCGAACTCTGACACTCGATACTTCTCCTCTTGGTGTTACAAGCGATACAACTTTGTGTGCATATAAACACAGCCAGGACAGCACGTACAGCCTGAAACGACTCGGATACGAAAACAACTGAAACATGGTATGTATGGATTAGTTCCAACCGACCGCCTGGTGTTTATGGGCCTTAGGCTTGATAATCACGGCCCGTCAAGGTCCGGCCAGATCCAATAGTTTAGGGCCCACCAGGATCATAGTTTCTGGGGAACTTGATGAACGCCTCTCGCCTGATGTCACCGGCAGCAGCCCGCCATGTCCTCGAGCTCCTGCGCCACTGCTGCTCCATCCAGCAGCTCGACCAGCTACACGCCCCTACGCGTCTAATGCGATCCTGCACTCCTACGCGTCGGCGGGGTCGCTGCGGGATGCTCGGCAGTTCTTTGTTGAGATGAAGGACAAGGACGTCGTGTCATGGAACACGATGATCGGCGGGTACGCGCAGGATGGGGAGACCAGAGAGGCTTGCGCCTTGTTTACAGAGATGAGGCATCAATGATTTCTTGCCGATGTGTTTACATTCGTCAGTCTGCTTTTTGTTTGTTCAAGTCAGGGAAATCTTCAAGTTGGTCAGCTCCTGCATTGTCATATTCTGGCAAAACATGGCTCAAGTGATGCTGCAAGAGATTGGTTTGAGCAGATGGCAGAGAGGAACACAGTCTCTTGGAATGCCATGATCTCTTGCTATGTTCAAGGTGGCCGATTTTGTGAAGAGTTGGTTCTTTATAAGCGTTTGAAATCCCCGGGTCCCACTCCAGATGAGGTTACCTTGGCTGGTGTCCTCTCTGCCTGCAGACAAAATGGCGATTTGGCCTCTGGAAAGATGATACATTGCTATGTTAAAGACAGTTTCAGTGATCCTGGTGTCAGTGTCACTCTACTTAATTCACTTCTTGATATGTATGCAAGATGTGGTCAGGACGTCAGGTAGACACATCATAGGCTTGTTCACTGCGATGCCACATAAAAACGTCTCTCTTCTTTCTGCATGCAGTCATTCTGGTCTACTAGAAGTTGGACAGTATTACTTCGAAGCCATGGGACATGTCTTACAATGTTGAGCCTGAAGTTGAGCATTACGCATGCATGGTTGATCTGCTTGGTCGCTGTGGCCATCTCGCAAAGGCTGCTGATCTAATAAAAGATATGCCAATGAAGCCTGACATTGTGGTTTCAGGTGCATTACTGGGAGCCTGCAGGATCCATGGGAATGTGGGGATCGGCAAGCTAGTGATCAAACAACTACTCCCTCCGTCCCAAAATAAATGACTCGAGTTTGTCTAAATTTGAATGTATCTAGACACGTTTTAGTATATAGATACATTTGAATCTAGATAAACCCAAGTCACTTATTTTGGGACGGAGGAAGTACTTGAGATGGATGGAATCAGTGGAGGCTTATTTCGAACTTGTTTTATGAAACTCACCGGTTGGAAGACATGAAAAGGCTCAGGAAGCTAATGAGAGAGCGGGGAACAAAAAAGGATATGTGCATTAGTTCAATTGAAGTAAACAGCGGCATACATGAATTTGGAGTAGCAGACATCAGACATCACAACTCAAACGAGACATATTCAGCAGTTGATCAGCTGTCGTATCATTTGATTTCTCTGCATGCCTTGGCTGTGCAACCTGTAGAACTTGTCATGGAAGAGTGAGACCGTCTATTTAAGGAGTGCTATCTTAGGCAATGATACTTGATGCAATAGAGACAAACATATACAGAAACATAATGAAATCGATGCTGCACATGGGCCGCATAAGTAAATATTTATCTTTGAGCTGCTGCTCTGTTGAACCCTGAAAGTAAGGCATGCTAAAGAGTGCATGCCTGAAAGAGTGTAAGTAAAGTACTAGGGAGCATGGCGCGGCGTGTGCCCTTGGGTCCTTCTTAATCTTACAATTCTAGTGCAATGCTGAAATTGTAGTTAGGGCTTCAGAGGCAAAAAGAACAATTCACTATGTGCTGCCAAGGTTGAGTACTTATCAAGCAGTGACGGCAAACTACAACAGCATTGCACAATTTGCCTTCTGTATATATGTACATACTGTATGGTCACACCGAACAAATATAAAAAGCAGAAAACATGATTAAAATTTTCCAATTAGCAGATGTTCAACGTATAATAAAGCCAGCCAGAAATTTGTCAGGCCAAACATGTGTTCATTGCCTCATAAAATTTGGATCACCTCACGTAATTCTTCCTGAGTTAAAAGGTTGGCGATGACAGAGTACTCCCACTTGGTGGTACTGGATCTGCCATAAATATATAGTGATCTGACATAATCGGATCATTTCCACCAGTCTATCAGCGCATTTTCAGATTTCCTAGAAGGGGACATAATTTCTTCTCTTGAATTAACAGTATAACTTCAGAACTTCCACCTCAAGAACCTCTGTCGGTGCATTCTCAGAGTTCGTAGAAGCGAACATAATTTCTTCTCCTGAAATAACAGTATCGTAATTCTTATTTAATATATGGATCTATAGTGTTGTGTGGCACACCAAAAGTTCTAATCTGATTGCCCTTTCAGATGTTACTGTAAATCTTAATATATAGATTTTAGATAGGAGTTCAACAATGTCTTCTTTTAAATATTTAGAACGTCTTCAGTGTAGTGGATTTTTTGGACCAACAGCTTGTTGAGGAATCAACATTTACTCGTCAAGATAAAACAACAAATTCAATTAACTACATGCTCGAAATGAATTGGCACATACGCTAGATGTATAACCAGTGAGGGTCCAATTAGATGTGTATAAAAAGGCAGAACAGAGAAGAATATTTTGCCAATGCACCTATCTAGTTGCATGCAACCGAGGCCCTGTACTCGTATGAACACTAAATAAAAAATATCATATGAACACTGAATAAAAATATCAGATTGGCATGTATTTACTGTCAAATGTAAAACAAAGCAAGTAGTGGCCAAATCTGCATAGTGACACCAATATGCTTCTTTTAGGTATCTCCAGGATAGTTTCCAATGATCTATGAATTGGTCATTCAGAAGTAGGAACTGATGATACGTAGCAGAGGACTGATTGATATACTTCTAAAATTACCTCACAATGCTACTACATGTAAGGTTAATATGTAGTAAAGCTTAATAAAATTACGGAGTAATGTTCATGTATCTGCTGGGTAAATGGAATGTTGGAGAAATAATGGAGATTCGTGAAAATATAAATCAGAAACATCTTGATCTCCTTCAATGCCAGAATTGCATAATTATGAACCACTGAACAAACTACCTGACCTTGTTATTCTTGATTATCGCTAAATTTCAGAGAAAATATGAAATCATCTCAATTACATACATAGATTAACCCCCCTATAAGTCTGACTGGGTTTTCGTTGAATGCCTTGTAGGGCTAGATAAAAAAAATACATAGACAAAGATGAAAAGGCTGGGGGATTAAAATTTGTCAAATCACTGCAGCCCAAGATGTTGGGCCATTTGGCGAATATATCAAAATAAAACAAATCACTTTTGGAATTTCCGATCAACATCAGTATGACGTATGTACAAAAACTTTTCCAATTATTAGTTGGACATATCTGCACTAACTATTCCATTTATCAGCTGGACATATGTACACTAAATGCAGTGGCACGTGTACTTCAAGGAATGTAAGGGGGCACTGGAAGATAGGTGGAGGAAAATAGCCAAGAAAAAAAGATGATTGTAGGTACCTTCATTAGGCCCCGATGCAGCGAGATTGCATGCATAAGACCACAATCATTTCAACTGGAAAATTGTTGAGAAGACCCATCGATTGCTGATGATAGGTCCTGCAGGAAATGTTGTACCATATAAACAGAGCAAAGCTTGATATGTTGTACCATATAAAACTTTGTTCTACTCAAACTAAGTGGGAAGACTGATATGTTTAGAAGTTGTACATAATGACCCACAAAAATTAAACATATCAGCAAAGCCAAAGAGAATAGCGAAAAAACAAAATAGAAGAAAAAATTAAGTGGAAAGCAAAAGAACCCGGTGCCATTTACGCGCATCAACTATTCCAGCTTCCCGAAGATAGACTGGATATGAATGAAGAGCAGACTTACCTCCCGCCATGCATAGGCTGACGCAGTAATGCAATTGGGCCTTCAAGGATCAAATTGGGCGTGATATGGCCTTCATCCTCAAGGAATGCGGATCAAATTAACATTACCACTGATTTGATATGATCTAACCAATGCAAATGTTTTTGGATGGGGGAAGACAGAAGGTTCAGTAAAGAACGGAAGAACAACACGAGAGATCCTGCAAATTTTCTTGTGTGTTCGGCACTGCTATGGGATTGAAATAAAAAAAAACTGCAGCGAATCGAAGGAAACAATAGGGCTGTGGTGATCTACTGATATACACTTGACTGAATATAGAAAAGAACATAAAAGATAGGGAGTGCCTAGATCTCAGGCGTCTGAGAACTTCTTAGGTCTAAGTCGCTGATGTCATCCTAATATTTGTGTTAATTCTTAGTTGCAACCTAGTTGTAACTCATAAGATTTGTACTAATTTTCAGTTGCAACCTAGTTGCAACTCATTAAATTCTCAGTTACACCCTAGTTGCAACTCATGTGTAACTTCCACTTTGCACGAATCACGAGGTAAATCGAACGGTGAAAGAGGCGACTGAGACCTGAGAACTAGCAAAACCGTAAAAGATAAGAGGGAAGAGACCAGATCGAGGGGAAGGAGGTAGAGAGAGAGAAAATGAGGAATAGACCTGGATGGTTGAGTCCCCCTGTCTGTGTCGCCGGACTCGACGCCACGCTCTCGCTGCACGTGCACGGGTCCCGGACCCGCCGCGAAGCTCGTGTGCGGCAGCGGCGCCTCTCGGCGTCCTGCAGATGCTGCTGGGTGAGTAATTGTGAGGTTGTCACAATTATTTATCTGTATTACTGAGCATGCTTGAGTCCATGAAATTTTGCACCAAGAGCACTTGAGTCCATCAATAAACTCTAGTCACTGATTCATGGAAGAAAGAAACAAATCAGCAAGAAGATGGCTCATATTAAACCCCGACCGGACCAAGCCCAGGTCACTACGCATCCTAATACAACCACCAAAACAACCAGAGTTCAAAAACTCGCAGAACCACATACACAAAAGAGCAGATGAATAGAAGGGGGAAAGGAGAGACCGGAATAAACGCTGAAACCCTAGTTTACCTTTGACGTCTCCGAGGTGCACACAACCGAGTCGATGCGAAGGACGATGGTCGACATCTCCAGACGCTACCCTCCATGAGTGCGAGCTCGCCGATGGTGCCACGTGGAGAGCTCCGGAGGCGGTGAGGCACGACCACCACACCAATCCGGGGGAGGAACCAGGCGAGAGAAGACGGGAGAGTCGGGGCGGTTGGCCCGAGGCGATAGGGTCGGCGAGGCGAGGACTGGGGGAGGCGTTTGGGATATTTCTCCTCCTCCACAGTTGGGTCAAAGCGGTGAGGGTAGGAGCCGGTGGGATCCGCCCAGTAGATGTTTCCAGAGGAGTTTTTGGGAGGACTGATCCACCGCAATTAATTGAGGGGGAAAAAAGAACAGGAGCTGATGATCGCGTGCGGAAAAAAATAGGAAGGGAAAACGTCTCGTGGTACTGTAGATGCCATCTATAGTACCAATCGCTGAGTTGGCTCTCTGAGGCCTTGTTTGGTACTAGAGTTTTTGTGGGGATTAGTGGGGATAATTCCTACCAAACCCCAAATCCCCACTTACTTCTAAAAATACATTTGGTACTAGAGTATTAGGCGAGTTTAATCCCAGCTTATCCCCACTTTTCCCCAAATTTTAGTGTATTTTTCTCAATCCCCAATACTCTACCCCTACCTAGTGGATTGTGGGTGGGGTTTTATGGGAATTGGATGAGGGTAGAGGTTTCACCCAATACTCTAGAGGATTATCCCTACTAATCCCCACAAGAACTCTAGTACCAAACAAGGCCTGATGGATCGATGAAGCCCTCCACTTTCATATATGTAGTAATTCCAAGATTCATTTAAATTTTGAACAGTGGTTAGTGCCATTTCAGACGTTTTATTTAAGATAAACATTTCATTATTGTAGAAAATACTCCAAATTAGAACTTTCTTTGATATAAACCTGCATTTGGCCTGCTAATCAGCTCACTTTCTGGTTTTGTGCAGATATCACAGTTTGCTTGGCAACCAACTCAACAGAATGCGCAGACTGTGACTCAAGTGTTGTTGCCATTGGTGTGACGTCTCGGAAACAGCCAGTCCATCAGATTGGCATGACGAGAGGTGAGCATCCTGACCGCTAACCTGTAAGGAACCAAAGTACCAAACTAGTATTAGCTTTTATTGGGATTAAACTGTGTGCTTGCACAACTTTTTTTGTACTTTCACCTGAGTAGCTGTTTGGATGGGCCCTGATCATGACAGAGTTAGCCGCCAATATGAACTCATCAAAGAAAGAGCTATTTGTATTCTTGGAAGGAAATAATTGTTCGATTAATCAGCTGCAAGTTGGATCGACGATGTTATTGACGGGAAAGACATTCTAGGCAAGCCAGGCACCCTGCACCCGATACACTCCTTGGAGCCGATATCCTATTCAGCTGATATGTATTTAGTTAGGGCCTTCATTGTTGGTTTACCTAATTGGGATGATTTTATATTAGACAAATAATTTCACAATACTCTTTGAGAAAACTAACAAAGTGCAAAAAAACTTACCTAGCCAAGAGTGATGGGTAGGCGCAAGCTTCTGACTATCGAAGATCCAGCTACTTCTCAAGGGTTCTTGCTGGTAAAGACTTGCTATCAGAAGTTCAGAACTACTTGCCAAGAAAATGGACCACCAGCATGTTACTATTGGAGTATTGGTAGAGCATATATGGTCTCAACTGTATATATGATCTTGAGCAGTCAGTAGTATAATCCACTTGAAAAGCCAATTTTCTATTTCCGATTTTACTGTTTGTTGCTTAACTGAAGTCCACCAATGTGATTTTTTCACTTGTCATATGTGCGCTAAGATGTTGTGTGAACTCATAAGTGTCAATTGCAATGTTTACAGGATGGATCGCTTCCTGGAGATGTGTTCTCAACGATCTGTAAGATTCTTCCCACTTCTGGTTTACGGTAATGAGCCTGTTATGGAAGCAAAGCTTGATTTTCTGTTAGGAACCATGAAGAAGCCTCTCAAAGGCGTTGCAGAATATCCAAGGTACTAAAAGCTATTTTCTGGAGAGGAGGATAAAGCCACGATTCCGGATAATTAATATTGGGAATATGGACTGCGGTCTTGCTGATATGTTTGCATAAAGCAATGAACTTCCTGCTGAAGCCTCTTCCATCTGGGGAAAGCTGTTTTTCAGATGAGAAGCCACGTCTCCGGTGTTGAGCATTCAGAAGGTAATGCAGAAGTTACTACATGTAGCTGGACGATAAGTAGTTTCGTCAGTTTTGGTTTTCTCTATGGGGAGACTCGGGACATGGTGGCTGTTTGAAATTCAGTTTCGTCAGTTTAACTCTGCTGCACCTGAGATTCAGTTCCGTCAGGTTCTTCAGTTAGTTTCGTTTCCAGTTAGCGAATAAGCCGTGGTTTTAGCCTGTTCACGATCCGTTCATTTACTCTTTTTCAGTAGAGTAGTGAGTAGGTCGTCGCTGCGAGCTCATCGTGGGGTGGCACGAGCAATTGGGTCGATGGCGGCTTTGTGGGGCGACGGGCGATCGTCTTCTTCCTTCTGCTTCAGCTAGTTGGCAACTACCGCGTAGACCCATTTTTTGTTTTTGGTTTGGGATATCGCCAGCTTAATTGATCAACGGCAATATTGTCCGGGGTTCAGACAGCCGGATAGATATGATATCTCCACCATCTGAGGTTGACACGCACTCTCTGGCTAGCTAGACGACGAGGCTCTGAATTGGAAGCTCTAGGCTCATGGACGAAGACATATTCACACCGAGAGCTTGACGGCAAGCCTGAAGGTAGATATACCCGAGATGGTGAAAGTAGGCCTATGTTCATTTGAATCTGGAACGGTGGATTCGGGGCATTTGATTTAAGATGCGCGTTCCACTGTCATGGAAAATTTACCACAGACTACGCAGAGCTTCCTTGGACATAAAAATGGAAGCATCCTGACTAGCTGCTAACCTGTAAAGAACCGAACTGTTTTATTACTACTCTCTCCGACCCAAATTAATTGACTCAATTTTGTCTAGATTCGGATCTATATAGCACTAAAACATGTCTAGATACATCCGAATCTAGACAATCTGAGTCAATTAATGATCGGAGGGAGTAGCTTTTATTGGAATCGAACTGTCTCTACTTAAACACCATTAGTCTTGTCCTTTCACCAGACTAGCAGTTCGACCCTGCCATAACCAGGACAGGGAGTCAGCCGCCACATAACATAAGGTTATGAACTCATCAAAGACAAACAGAGGGTTTTTTTTTTTTTTTGCGAATGAGGAAAAGAAGTGTTTGTTACTGAACCTACACACTAAAAGGATCTAGATACACTCCCTTCACAAAGCTAAAACATCTTATATTTTGAAACGGAGGGAGTAGTAGAGTTCTTCTTGTCACATTCATGAACACCCTAATGATCTTCACATGTTTTCTCTAGCAATAAACCAGGGTGCCAGCACTCTGCACTTGGCAGTTGATGAAGGTAGTAGTATAATTAAAGGAGAGTCGCCAGCCCATGTGTTGTTGCCTTGTTGGGCTTGGGCAGTTATTAACCGCCGGAGAAGTTGCCACCGGCACCACCGCTCTCACATCATTCCTGGTCAGCTCATCAACAGTTCTTGGTCAGTAGTAGCAGTACTAGCTCGATGACATCCTGTTGAACTTTTCCATGTCTTACTAGCTGTTTGCAAGGTGATTTTTTCCTTTTCTGGAAGTGTTTTGAGAAGGTGATCACTGTCCATCAGATTATGATCATGATGATGCTTTGGTTCGGTTTTCTTTTTCGAAGAAAAATGATGCTTTGCGCTTATGGATTATAAGTGGATGATGCTTTTGGTCCCGATGCTGGTCTGACTAGCGTCATTCTTTGGTTTCTTGATAAAATATGAGTAGAATTTGGCCTGAGTATTGTCTCAACTGTTATTTCGTTAGACAAGGAATTCTGAGCTGGTTTGGCATTCCTCTGGAAGATGTCATCGAGATTCCAATTTTCATCCCTTCAGAAGTTATTCTACTACTAGTAACAGCAAATGTGAGAAGTTCATTAGCAGCCAGATATATGTACGTACTAGGGAACATTTTTCGTACGAGTGACAGATCTGTCATTATCTCTCGCTCCCTTTCTTCTATAAAAGAAATATAGACCGGCACAACATGACAATGTCTGGATCATGGCGGTTGCACATGAGCACGGTCTAAACGAGACCCACCCACGGCTTGGCTGGAGCTTTTTCCAGCCCAAGGGGGCCACGGGCTGATGACGACACCGTGATGATTGACATAGGATTAACCTTACTTCCTCCGATTAACTCAACTTTATCTAGATATATATATGCATTTAGTCTAAATATTTAAGTACTTAACGAGATATATGCGAACCTAGACAAAGTTGCGTCGATTAATATAGATCGGAGAGACTATTGTAATGGTCGTACTACCATCATCGAGAGAGATTTCGCAGATAATGACACCATGATGATTGAGATAGAAACTTGTAGTGGAAATGAGATCACAACGTTGATACATATCTTTTTCATGTAGAACTTATTTTGAATCGGAGCATCGTTATCTAGGTTAGAACCAGAGGAGGAGCTAGGAGAAAATTATCCTGATGTACAACTATGCTACAAGTGTTGCATTTGACAATTCTTATCATATAAAATTCAGTAAAACCGAGGACACATAGAACAATATACAGAGGCCTGCTTTGGTGCTCCTCCATCTCCTAAAATTTAAAAAGCAATTTAGTCTTTTGTTATTAATTAATCTCTAATCTCCTAGTGTTAATTATATTCGCCGCTTAGATCCAAACTTAAACCTGTATTACCCATATGTATACCCACATATTCATATATGGGATCGACCTAACTATATTTCGTCCTTGACATAAGCGTCCTGATAGACGCAGGTGAGGACAGGGACATGACCGTCGTGAGACGCGAAGGCAGAGGCAGCAGCGCCATTTCCTCTTCACTCGCCCCTCCCCTTTCACCTTGTACTGAATTGTCAGCCATCGCTAGCTCAGTTCTAAACCATCGCGTGCGCATTTAGAGTATCGAATTTGCGTTGATCGATGCCTCTGGCAACAACGGCGCTCGATACTTATAGGAGGAAACTACTGCTCGCAGCTGGTTGTGTCGAGGGCATGCCATCGCTCGCCGTCGGCTAGAACGGAGCCACCATGAATCGTGGGCGACAAGGATGGGCACACACCTATTTTTTGCGGGTACCCCAATATATATTGGGTTCTCAACATAGAAAACAAAAATTTCCTACGAAGGGAAGTACTAAGCACCGAGATCTATCTACCTAGATACAATCAACGGATGGATATACATCCATAGATAACATACCCTTGAAGAGCGACAAAGCGTTACGAGGTTGTACTCATGGATGATGTAGTCATACACTTGTTGATCTCAGGATCGTGATAAAGTCCAGCGAATCCAGCAGGTCCACCACCAGCAAGTCTAGCAGGTCTAGCACCAGCAAGTCCAGCATCGCAAAGCAGCGGTGCATCCGTGATCGCACACATATCCGGTATCCCTACAACCTCCGCGTCCTCGCTCCAGCGATGCAACGAAAGCAACAACTCCTTTCAGACATAGCCACCGGGAACATGTATCTCGCTAATCCGAGACTATGGGGAATAATTTCTAGAGGGGGAGAGAGATCATCCACGAGGAGGTGTGAGATGAGAGGAGTGGGAGGCCTTTTATAGGGGAGAGGGGGCAGCCTCTCCCATGTCCGGTGGCCAAGATGGTGCCCCCACCTCTTCCATCATTCATATGCGTGGAGCTCCCACTCACATAAACATGCCTCCACTCAAAAGTCCACTCACCTCCATTAAATAGGCCTTGGGGTGCCCTAGGGTTCCCTCAATACCGTCATATGACTTAGGGAAGGTTCTGGAGCTTTCGGAGGGCAAAATCCCGTCGTTTGCGATCTTTTTGGCAACTATACGGCGGGAGCTATACGGCCGGAATTTTTGCTCCCGCCGTATAGTTGGTCATTAAACCTTTGGTACTCTTTAGTATTTTGGCCGCAATTTCTTCATATGTTCTTGGGCTCGTTGAATTCGTCTCGTTGAGGGCTACAACCCTGTGGTCTTGGATCTTTATTTTGAGAAGTTGGAAAAATTCACTTTTCTAACATCTCAAATGGCTAAGTCTGGTTCCTGCAGCTCCTCCATACTATGCTCTCTTTGTTTTTTTGCCTTTGTTTTATCCATAATCATCATCAACACATACACACATGTCAAAGATAAGGAAGGGGGATAAAATTTTACCTAAATTACTAAATGTGCAAAGCTCATATTGAATTTAATAAAAACAAGTAATAATGCATATTAGGCATAGCAATAGTTAGATGGAGCATGATATGATAGGCAAATGACACAATTTATATTGCTAAAAAGTATTTATTATCACAGCCATCAACTTTTCAAGCTAGATCTTGCTCGTCCTCGAGCAAAAGAGATCGATAACTTAATGGATGTGATTTTGCTTATCACTGAAAATCACCGTATCCTTGTTTTTCCTGCAAGCTCAAAGCAAGAGAGCACATAATCATACAAGGCAATATAAGCTCAGTTATATTATTATAAACCACTAGAGATTAGTAAAAAGCTTGTATGCCCCATGTCAAAGTTAAATCTAGCTTGCAAGTAAACTGAATTTGATTTGTCTAGATTTGAATGTATCTATACACTGAAACGCATCTAGATACATCCAACCTTAGACATATCCAAGTCAGTTATTTCTGGACGGAGGCAGTAGTATTTACGAAGGCTTTTTCCAATCAGTTTCCTTTTTTCCAAAGCTCTTTTCTTTTTAGCTACTTGTGTCTAGTACTAGACCCGAGTTTAGCAAAAAGCTACATGTGCTCCAGTGTTTGGACTCATGCCTAAAGTTTTTAGACACATCTTTTTTCATACGCTGCATTTGCTCCCTAAGATGGCCTCATCGTATCCCAATCACAAAGCAATCGTGTGGTGCATGCATTAGCGTGCACGCTAGAAGACCGTTTCTCATATTGGTGTGTGAAGCTAGCTCGATCACTGCTTTTCCATTGGCAGACATCTCATGATGTGAAACTTTTCCATGGCATGTTTTTGCAAGGTGACTCTTTGGAAGAAAATAAAAAGGTGCTTGCTTTTGGGCGATGAGATGATGATTATATGTGATGGTGCTTCAGTTTAGTTTTCCTTTTTCGACAAAAATAAATGGATGCTTTTGGTCCCAAAGCTAGTATGATCAGTGAAATATGAGTAGATGGCGGTCTCCGTTCTCAACTGTTCTTACTTTTAGATAATGAATGAATGAATTCTGAGCTGGTATGACCTGACCTCCGTTGCAAGATGCTCGGAAATAGTGGAGACAGAGCACTATTCTGAATTGTAACATTCCATTTCTTTTTTCTCCCTTCTCAGGGGTAAACTACTACGGTAGTGCAGAAATGAAAAGAAGAAGAAAGATGAATTGAGTTCACTAGTAGCCAGATCTGTACAACAGAACAATTCGTACGGGTAACAGATCTGTCATTATCCATCCCTTTCATCTGTAAAATATACTGACACAGCATGAAAACGTCTGGATCATGGCGGTTGCACATGAGCAGTCCAAAAAGAGACCCACGGCCTGGCTGGCTGGAGGTGCACCGGCCGAATGGAGCCACGAGCTG
The DNA here is from genome assembly GCA_910589775.1 of Avena eriantha. Taxonomy (NCBI): domain Eukaryota; kingdom Viridiplantae; phylum Streptophyta; class Magnoliopsida; order Poales; family Poaceae; genus Avena; species Avena eriantha. The sequence goes on from OU342743.1 coordinate 11,202,133, forward strand.
ATGATGACACCTGATGATCGAGACAGGATTGGAGTAGTAACAGTCCTAGTGCCATCACCGAGAGCGATTTCACAGCTGATCCTCATTAAAAAAAGTGTAAGAGCCTCTCCACTAGCATTCCCAAGAGGCCATTTCCAGATGTTTTTTGGTCCAGATTTGCCAAAAACGTCCCAGTAGCGTTTCCAGGAGGGGTTTCCAGGCCATTTTTTGTCCAAAATAGGTTCGGGCTTCCCAGTCAGATCCCACGAAGCCGGGAACGCGCTGGGAACGTCTGGATGAAACCGCCTCCACTCGCCCGCCAACACGTGTCTCTCTCTCTTCCCCACCTCTGTCCTTTCTCTCCCCACCACGCAAGCAGAGGGCGCACGGCGGCCATGCTACAGAGGAGGCGACGCGTGGTGGCAGGGTACCGCGGCCACGGAGCTTGACGGGCTCGATGGAGAGGCAAGCTCGCGGGCGGCGGTGGCGCTAGCAGAGAAGGCAACCTCGGGGCAGCGACATCGCCCTGCAGAGAAGGGCGGCCACGACAGCGGCTTGACGACGAGCAAGGAGAGGCGATGAAGTCCACGACGAAGGTTCAGGGGCTAGCACGGCGGCGGGGCAACGCACCGGGTCGCGTGGCCGAACGCGCGGAACGACGACGAGGTCCGGAGGTCAAGGACGGCGCACGGGGCCCGGGATCCGGCAAAGGGAGCCCTGGTCGCGGCGGAGAGGCAGAGAGGCGATTGGGGAGCGATGGGGCGGCGGCGGCGGTCTGCAGAGCGGCACGGGGTGGCAGGGGATCGAGGAGATCGCGACCGGCCGCGCCGCGTGCGCGCCTCCGCCGACCGCGGCCGCCTCGCCGGCCTCTCCCTCCCGCGTTCGGCGCGTGCCCGCCGCTCGCCTACCTCGCTGGCCACTCGAACTTGCTTGGGCCGCGACGCCTCTGTTACCTGCGAGCAACAGCGTCCAGCACCGCGCGTGGCTGCGGCATCGACGTTGTCTTGTCTTCCTCCGCCGCCCAGTTCGCCGCTCCGGTCCGCTCGATGCTGGGAGCTGGGAACGCGGCTAGAAAACCGTCATTCCTAGGCGAAATTGATTCATCTGTATCTATTTTACTTCATCCGGACCTAAATTTGGCACTGGGAACCACAGAGATGCTCTAAAGTCTTGCATGCACAATCACATAATATTTATTTTTGGTTGGATGAACAATCACATGTTCTTGGCAGGTGTGACTTATCAAGTCGGAAAAGCCACCAAGTATAATTTACAGACAAAGTAAAGAGTCTGATTATGATTGGTATCATAATAAAATGACAATATAAGTAAGAACTTTTTTTTTGTAAGTAAGCATCTTGTATAAACCAAGTTGAGCAAACTCGAGAGTCATGGTATGAAGAATCGCAGCAATTGCTGCAAGCAATGGAATGGCTGTACTGGGCTGCATATCAGATCAAACGGAACGAACAAACAAATCATCACTTGTAGGTAAAAAAACAGCAGAGACGTTGACAATTACTGATCAGAGGTGCAGCACGGCCATGGACTTCAGCCGGCAGGACATGGCGTCGGCCTCGGCGGCGGCGTTCTTCCGGGCGACGCGGCTCCAGCTCTGCTCAGCGGCGCAGGAGACCTGGCAAGACGTCGCGAAGTCGAGGACCTTGCCGAAGATCCTGAACATCTCCACGGCGTAGATGCTGTCCTGGCCGGCGGCGAAGGCCGCGTTGGGGTCCATGGGCGCGTCCGGGTGCGAGGACGCCTCGGCCCACTTGGGGAGTGGTGACGATGATGATGAGGGGGCCAGGTCGGCCAGCTCGAACACCTTGCGCACCACCTTGTCCCTCCGGTTCGCCGGGTCGCACCAGGACACGCAGAGCATGAACAGCCGGGACGCGCAGCAGACCAGCGCCGGCGCGTAATCGCGGAGCCGTGGCGGCGGGCGGGACGTCTGGACGACTGACCACGAGCCGACGTCGAGGTGGTAGGCCACGAGCGTGTCGGACTCGCAGTAGACGTAGAAGGTGTCGCCGCAGACGGCGCCTGAGCACGCCAGGCCGACGTCGGTGGGGAACCCGGCGATCTCGACCCATTTGTCGGTCAAGGGGTTGTATATCTCGCCGGACACCAGGGGCTCGTCCCACGGCCCGCGGCCGCCCACGACGATGAGGGCCTGCCTTGCCTGAGCTGGCTTGTCCGCTCGTTTGGCAGCCTTGCCGTGACCGTGAGATGCCGGGGCAGTGGAATCGGTGTCCTCGCTCAGCACGTCCCTGAGACGGAGCCGCCGGAGCGAGAGCCGGTGCGGGTCCTCGTACACGGCAGAGGTGCCGCCCAGCCGGAACTTGCCGCCGCCGGCATTGGCCCGCCGGACATGCTTCTCCGCACGGGCGTGGACGACGCTGCGGCTTCCGGACATCTCGAACACCCCGAGAACAGGCCGCGACCGCGCCGCCCGCATCGGCGCGGCCTTCCGCCACGCGCCCGTGAGAGGGCTGTACACCACGACTCCCTTGTGCGTCTTGGCCTTGACGGACCCGACGCCCGTAGTCCCGGACCGGCCGCCGACGACGTAGAGCTCGTCGCCGACGCCGGCGACGGAGAACATGGACCTCCCGCGGACCGCGGCCGCCCTGACGCGGCGCCACCGCTGCGCGTCCACGTCGAGCGCGTGCGCGACGGGCGTGCTGCCGCCGCCGCCGCCGCCCCAGCCGCCGTCGCCCTCGACCCCGAAGAGGAACAGCCACGGCGTGGTCGCCGCGCCCTCGCGGCGCAGGCGCAGGAGCTGCGGCGCCACGGTGAGGTCCCTCCAGCGCCTGCACGCGCAGCGCGCGGCCAGGAGCGAGGAGAGCGGGAGCCGGCTCAGCACCATCTCCAGCAGCTCGTCCGGGAGCGCCGACAGGGTCGTCGCTGGCGGCTCCTCTGCGACGACGACAACCGCCGCCGCAGACGCATCCTGAGACGCTAGCGCGCGTCCGCGGCGCGCGACGGGGATGGGCGGGCCCTTCTTCCACGAGAAGCACTGGAGCGCCGCGGGGACAGGCTCCTCTCCCTCCTCCTCCTGGACAACCTCGTCGTCGCCATCCGCCAGCGCGCGCCGGCGCGGCGGGGCGGGGTCGGCCTCGTCGCAGGCGCAGACGCGGCACCCGCCGGCGCCGCCGAGGGGCAGCCGGAGCAAGGCCCTTCTCCTCCCTCGTGTTCGTCCTCCGCCGCTGCCAGGACGCTTGGTGGCGGCCAGGTCGTCAGCAGCAGCAGCAGCTTCGTGCGGCGGGTCCTCCTCCTCCTCCTCGGCGCGCAGCAGGGCGGATAGGGTGTTGCTGCCAGATCTCCGTAGCGCGGCCGCGGCCGCTGCAGACATCGGTCGGAGACGCAAGCGAGCAGACAGGCAGGCAGCAGCGGTGGATTGGCTAGCTAGATGGAGAAGAAGAAGAGGTTGTGGGTGGAGGCGGGGGCGGCGCGGAAGTGGAGGAGGACGGCGCGGAGGAGCGCGAGGAGGGCCCTGGCGAGCGAGGGGATGGAGAGCATGGCGTCGGGAAGATGAGATGAGACGAGACGCCGAGAGATTGGGGGGAGGAGAGGTGGCGGTGGTGGTTGGAGTGGGGGTTGGGGAAAGTGGACTGACGCCGCGCCGCACGGTGGAGCGGAAGCGAAACGCGCGGACGGACGGATACAGGCGTTGTGTCGTCGGCGGGATTCACGGGGCTTTTCAGGATGCCGCCGCGGGCTGCAGGTACCGGTACCGGGCGGGCGTTTTGCCAATCCCGTCATCGCCACTTTGCGAGTGTACGTGTCGAGCGTGTGCCTGCGGTACAGCAGCTGAGGCCAGGATTTACTCCGGGTGGTACGTCTTCTTTTCCTGGAATGGGGGTATACATGAACATCATTGGGTTTTTAGAAGATGAATATATTGATATCATATGAATATATTAGTATAAGCAGCATCTGCACTAACAAGATGTCCAAAGACACCTAACAAAATAAAATAAAAAAGAGAAAAGTAAAAAAGAAAGATCCGGCTGCGATGTTCAACCACTGAAACAGAAGCATTCTAACCAACACATACACCGCAAACAAGGCTCTTCAAAAGAACGCCACCATAAAGGAAACAACACACAAGTGTTGTTGTTGTCCGTCCAATCGAATATCTTGGGTTTTCACCCCGGAGAAAGTGTGAAAATCCAAAACAATACCTTCAGCAATGCTATTGCCAGGTACAACCAGCGAAGGGCAGATCTTGGGCTTTCACCCTGAAAATCGTAGCTTGGTACTCAAGGAGCATGATGAGTCCATTTTTAAAACATATTTATCGTATGTTTTTGCATAAGTACAGTTAGGATTTTGGTGTTTATGGTGCCCGCGCGTATCTTTTTCCCTTATTTCAACAGGATCCCGAATTCTGAAGTATTTTGTGAATATATCAATTGGGACTGTCATATTATGTGATAATATGATATTTTTAAGTGATTAATGTTATTTAAATGATTTTCCACGCACTTGAAAGAAGAGAGGATGCAAGGAGAACCTGGTACGGGCGAAGCTTGCTCGTACGGTCCACCCGTATGGCCTATCAGGACGTCTACTTCGTCAGATACTCTCACCACACGAAGACAAATCTGAGATCCGAAATCCACATACACCTTCAGGCACAACACACCATGCCAGGAAAGGATCTGGAGGAGGAACTTGGAGAAGGGCAAATACTTGTTGCTTCGCGGCTCATCGAAAGACAATGCATCATCCCCAACATCATCATCAACCGCTGCATCTCCATCGTCACTATTATCCACTCTCTTATCCATTTAGATCTTGTTGTAATTCTAAAATACAATGGTAGTTTTACACTTGATTTTACCTTCGCACTTTCAATCCATGCATATGATTATGATGATATTGTTGATTACTTCCATGTGTGAGTAGATAGAGAAACCCTAGAATTATATTATGAAATAAAATAAAGATGATCTATAACTTTGGTCCTTCATCTACTGATTTATGATATTATGCTAGATCTCTCTCTTTAGATGGTATGTGAACTCATCCATATAGCAATTGTCTTCGGGACTAAAGAGAGGGAGCTACCCTTGAAACGTGAATGTGAGTATGTCTAGTGCTATTTTGTAACTCTAAGCATTGGATTATAACCTACACGGTCAAAGGGGTGAAGGGGTTTCGTGGCAGAAAACAAAAAAAATCCTACGACAGAACGGTAGCCAAGATCTATCTATAAGTAATGTTGTAACGGAGAAGGTTTCGGTAACATACTCTTGTAGATCGAAAGCGTTTAACATTTCGAGAGGAACGTGGATGGGATAGTTGATCCTGCAGCTTACCTCAAGGTCGTGAAGCTCCTCGCAAGTCATCCCAGGTCCTTGGATGACAACCCCGGTGCCACTAATGGCAGCACCCCTGAGGTTTCGCACACGTACGGTGTACGATGATGATTTCCGGTCCTTGATCCCTGGCGGGAGTGTGCGGAAATAGATCTCCGTATTGGAATCATTGTAGCACCTCCTTGTGTCGCGACGAAGTCCTCCCTTCACGTGCACAGCCCCAAACGAAGTCGCGGTTGCAAGAGATAAAGATAGAGAGATTTCTTCTCTAAGGAAATAGCCTTAGAGAAATATTTATGTATTTATTCCCACCCCATGCCCCTCTTTATATAGGGGGAAAGGGGTGAATCCTTCCCCTAAAGTCCCGGAGTGGGACTAAAGGTCAAAAGAAAAGGGGTGAATCCTTCAGCAATGCCTCCTCATCACTCTCCTCGGTGCATCTCGCCTCGCCTCCATTGCCACATTGCTTCCCTGGGTGGGCCGGCTTGGGGACATCTTGGCCCATCCCGGACCAACCTCACCGCCACCTTGACACCGCTTCCCCGGGTGGGCCAGCTTCGGGATATCTCGGCCCATACCAGGCCAACCTCACCGCCACCTCGTCGTCCCTAGCTCCTCCTGCCGGCATTCCCTGGGTGGGCTGACTACAGGACAACTCGGCCCATCCTGGGCCGACCTCTCCCCACCGATTCCTTCCTAGGCCAGAATTGGACTATCTCAGCTAGCCCCATCGCCAAGATCACTTGGGCCAGTATAAGCCATCCCAGCTTCCCTTTTGGTCTCTCCCAGGTGCTTCCTCGACCCTTCCTTGACTACCTCCAGCTACCTCGACACCCCGGCTGCTCCTACACTGCTACGTCGACTAAGCCATCATCTACTTCAACATATCATGGTCTACGTCAAGCCACCATAGGTCCTTCTATCATATGCCAATCTTGGGATGCCCCTGGCTCAGACTGGCATATGTTGCATCGTCAAGTACAAGATGATCCCCTTATTCTTAGGAGAGGATAAGGTCGATGAATAGGAGATGCCAAGGACAAGCTCTAGAGGACAATGCAAAGAACAGACAAGACCCATGCCTTGTCAGTTGACAAAACCCTAGTAGTCAAATCATGAACAATTGATGTGACCCTAGTAGTCAACTCATGAACAATGTATGTGGGGCATACCTTGTCCCTTGAGCTTTCCTTTCTAAGGAGCACCAGGGGGATCGTTCCCCCAGCACCCCCCCTGGGGGCTCATTTCTCCCCTGCTCACGTATGAGCTCACTTCTTCTTCTTCTTCTTCTTCCTCTAGCTCTCAGGGATACAAAGAAGACCTCTAGGAGACAAGATACAGCTCAAGGAGCCCAATGTAGCTACAACAAATGGCCAGGATATATCATCTAGCATGCAGGAGTAGGGTTTTATCTCACCAGGAGAGCTCTAAACCTGGATATATCGTGTGTGCTTGCAGTGTTCTTCCGTGTGAGGTCTTCACTTCATCATCCCTCTCCGGATCCTCCAGTGTCCATTGGTCCCACCATAAGCCTACCCCAGGCATTTGCCGTGATACCACCACGACAGGTTACAACAAGATGAATGTAAATGAGATGTGGGGATGATGATGACGATGGAGATGTAGTCATTGATGATGAAGATGATGCCTCGATCTCCAAGGATCTTCGTATCGTTGATGATCAAAGCTCTTCTTCCAGTTCCCCCTCCAGATCTCATATAGAGGAGAAGTTTCTGCGAGTTGTGGTATCTCGGTATGTCAAATCTCAGATCCATCTGTACTAGGTGAAACTATTTGATGAAGCGACTTCAACGCTGCATGGTACGGACGAGCGCATGGTGTGGACATGCTCCGTCAGTACCGGCGGTCGTTAAAGTTCATGTTTTCTTTAAGCGAATTGCTTTCTCTTTGACTTTCCCCCCAAGTGCGTGAATAATTATTTGGAGGAATTATCAGCACGTATCCAAAAACACTAGGTAAATATGGTGCAAAAATGCAGTCATCATGGATTTCCATCTGCTCCCTCTGTCCTAAATTAACGGACTTTACTTTGTCTATACACATGTATCTGATTACCCACAAAGAAACAAAATCCGAAGTCCCTCTCTTGATATTGATTTGTTTAGATTGCTCACCACGTATCCCATGTGGTTCTGTGAAATCCCTCTCGATGATGCTAGCAACATTAATCCACCTATCTCGATCATCACGGTGTTATCATCAGCCCGTGGCCCCCCTTGGGCTGGAAAAAGCTACAGCCAAGCCGTGAGTGGGTCTCGTTTAGACCGTGCTCATGTGCAACCGCCATGATCCAAACATTGTCATGTACTCATGTTGTGCCAGTCTATATTTCTTTTATATAGAAGAAAGGGAGAGATAATGACAGATCTGTCACTCGTACAAAAAATGTTCTCTAGTACAGTGCATATATCTGGCTGCTAGTGAACTTCTCACATTTTCTATTACTACTAGTAATACTAATAAGTAGAATAATTTCTGAACCACCGTAGTAGTTTACCCCTGAGAAGGGATAAAAATAGTAGGAATCTTGATCATCCCGGTTGGTGCTCGGCCTCCTGTTTCGCTTACCATCTTCCAGAGGAATGTCAAACCAGCTCAGAATTCCTTGTCTAAAGAAATAACAGTTGAGACAATACTCAGGCCAAATTCTACTCATATTTTATCAAGAAAACCAAGAATGACGATCGGTGCTACCGCTAGTCAGACCAGCATTGGGACCAAAGGGCATCACCCACCTAATCCATAAGCGCAAAGCGTCATTTTTTTTCTTTGAAAAAGAAAACCGAACGAAAGCAACGTCATGATCGTCATCTGATGGACAGTGATCACCTTCTCAAAATACTTTCAGAAAAGAAAAGGCTCGCACGACATGGAAAAGTTCAACATCATGTGATGGAGGATCAGGATAGTACTGCTACTAACCAAGAACTGTTGATGAACTGACCAGGAATGATGTGAGAGCGGTGGTGCCGGTGGCAACTTCTTCGGCGGTTAATAACTGCCCAAGCCCAACAACACATGGGCTGGCCACTCTCCTTTAATTATACTACCTTCATCAGCTGCCAGCGGCAAGCCGGCAAGTGCAGTGCAGTGCAGCAACCCTGGTTCATTGCTGGCGAAAACATGTGAAGATCATTAGGGTGTTCATGAATGTGACCATGGAGGATCCCATCTCGATCGTAGTTATACCAAGACAAAAGGAACTCTACTAAGATAGTAACAAACACTATGTTTGTCATTCGCGAAAAAAAATGTTTGTCTTTGATGAGTTCATAACCTAATTATGCGGAGGCAGCTGACTCCCTGTCCTGATCATGGCAGGGTCGAACTGCTAGTCTGGTGAAAGTACAAGAGTAAACGGTGTTTAATTAGAGGCAGTTCGGTTCCAATAAAAGCTAATAAAGCAGTTTGGTTCTTTACAGGTTAGCAGCCAGTTTCTCAGAGCTATTGGTGAGGCGTCACAGCGAAAGGCAGCGGCTCCAACCCGTGCCGATGTGATGCCACTGACCTAACTGAACCGACTAGCGAGCTGAACGCATCCATGTTTATGTCCAAGGAAGCTCTGCGTACTCTGCGGCAAATTTTTCCATGCCAGTGGAACGCGCATCTTAAATCAAATGCAAGGAAGAAGACGATCGCGCCCGTCGCCCTACAAAGTCGGCATCGACCCATTTGCTGGCACACCATCCCACGATGAGCTCGCGGCGACGATCTACTCTACTGAAAAACGGTGAATGACGGGGTAGTGAACAGGCTCAAACCACGGCTTATTATTCGCTAACTGAAAACGGAACTAACTGAAGGACATGACGAGACTGAATCTCAGATGCAGCAAGTGTTAAACTGACGAAACAGAATTTCAAACAGCCACCATGTCCTCAGTCCTCACATAGAGAAAACCAAACCTGACCGAGTACTCCGTGCAGTGAGTTAATAGCATTGCAAAATAGTTAATCTTCCAGCTTCATTCAGTAACTTATGTTTTACCTTCTGAATGCTCAACACTGGAGACGACGTGGCTTCTCATCTGAAAAACAGCCTCCCCAGATGATCAGTCCGACTGCAGTCCAGACGGGAATCGGGCTGACGTGCCCTCACGCGAGCTAATAGCGTCGAGCTAGGTCGGTACGATTTTGGGTCGACTCGAGAGATCACACGACCGGCGACGAGTTTGACTCGGATTGGGGTTGGGCTGGTGGTGATCAATATATTAGCCCCGCCGGACCGTCTCCGAGTGAACCAAACTATCAACCCCGAAGACGAAGACTATAATCACCCGACGCCGACGCATAGCATGGCCAATCGCGGCTTCGTTTTCGAGAAAAACTGGGCGGAGAACCTCCCACCGAGACGGCCAGCCACGACTACGGAGTTCCCTCCTGGCCTGCCGGCCGACGGCCACGCCCCGCCGCAGGTTCGCGTCTCTCCGGTCCCTTCTCTTCCTTAATCCGTCCGTCCTAAAACTGGAGAAATTCTAAAATTCTCTTCTTTCTTTCTACTGTATGTCCTTTCATGGCACTCGATCCTAACTGAATTTCGGGCTGGCTTTGCATGCGTGCAGGGATGGACTCCGGTCCGCATCGAGTGTACGCACTTCACGAGACCCGACGGCACCCCGGAAATCCTCCATCTCTACGGCAGGCCATGTTCTCCCAACGCCGCCGCTCGTCATGACCAACAGGACTGGGTAGACCCAACCGACATTGACAGGGCGGAGCGTCGGCGCCGGTGGTCTCCGGAGCCGCACCAGGTCGAGGGGGCGACGAGGGTGGTGTGCCTTGCAGAGATGCTCTCGCTGGACGAGCTCCAAGACGACGAGCTGTACGAGGATGTGTTGGTCGACGTCAGTAATGAGGCGCGCAAGTTCGGCGAGCTGGTGAATGTCGTGGTGCCGCGGCCAGGCCAGCCCGGAGCCGGGAAGGTGTTCCTGGAGTACGCGTGCCTCGACGACTCAATCCAGGGCATGATCAGGATGGATGGGAGGTGGTTCGATGGGAGGAAGATCAATGCTGGGTACTACCCCGAGGACAGGTTTGCTGCGGGAGACTATGAGGGACAATAGTTTGCTAGCTTGTAGCGCCATCTACAATGTTTCTATAGCACGGGTGTGTATTTAATTATTGGTGCTGCTTGTTTCTATACCACGGGTGTGTATTAAGCACTTTCCTTTACCACTTTCTTAGAAATAAGCATTGGTGCGAGGAGAAAAACAACTGTTTATGTTCAAAGTGAAAGAATAAAGTTTTATTTTTTTCAAAAACAGGCCTACATGAGGGACGCAGCAATTCCACACACTGTCGGACGTTGCGGTCTTATCTCCACCATACATGGTGAGTTTGAGATTCGTGCTATACCTTTTTACGTTTAGAACCTTGACCTTGTACATGTCATGCCCCCTATAGCCTCGAAGATGTACACGGGCAACTTGTCTGTCCCCGAGCCCCACCCGATTCTCTCTCCAGCCCATCCCCTTCAAGCCAACACGCCACCGTCTTCCACCCCACAGGCGCGTGAGGGATGCGCCGCCTGCGAGGAGGCAGGATTCCCCACTGATCCATGGAAAGCGTGAGCGCCTCGACCTCGACTGTCGCCTGGCCAACATCACCGACGGCATCACGCCCTTCACAAGACCTGACGGCATCTTGCTGTTCGTCGTAGAAGTCGCTGAGGAGTTGTGCGTGCGGCCGCGTGCGGGGCCATCGAGGTCCATGGAAGGACCGGAGTGCTGGAGGAGGCCAACGGCTCACCATGGCTTGGACCGAGGAAGGAGGCGGCGGGGCGGCCAGGCGTGGAAGGAGGCAGCACCACATCCTCCTGATTTGGATCCTCCTAATCTGCTTCCTTTGTTTGTTCTTTTTTTTTATTTTTGTTCAAGGGATCATAACAAAATACTCCAGATCCAAAAGTTTAGCCTAAATAATCCTCGTCCAAGATGAGGAGGGACACGCAGCCAGATTTGGATCTCTCTTGGATTTATTTTCTTAAGAATCCGGAATTTGTTCATGGACAGATTTTTTCTATTTTGTTCAAAATTAGAACAACAAAAACGGTGCAATATATGCCATTCTTTTGATGCAATATATGCCATTCTTTTGACATTTGTTGATTAATTATGGCTGTCATATTTCTGGTCAAAATAATTTCTTGAGTAATACTCCAGATCCAAAAGTGTTGTGATTTTTTGAGTAATTTCTGGTCGAAATAAATGATCCAGATCAGATTAAATAGTTTCCTATAATGTATGGTTTCCTAGATCTCATCTACATACGGTGAAAAAATAGTTTGGCAAGGAATTATGTGTTCGATCAGGAATGAGTGTATAACATTTAGTGGAGCACAAGAAAAGGAAGAGGTGCGTTTTGCATAATCGGAGAGATTTGTTGATGCAAACTAGATTTGGTTCCGGACGTTTTTGCAAAATACCAGCACCAATCTTGGAGCAGCTGAGAGGAATGGAAGGTGTGTGATAAGACGGAGACGTCTATAGGTGGGTGGAATTGCTTTTTGGGCCTATATGGAGCTTGGGCAAGTTTTCGCCTGCTCGGACACTACAATCTTATTTTTTCACGGCCTACAATCTTTTGTTAACATACTTGTCAGCTAAACTCCTTATTTTTTCACAGGCCTACATGGAGCTTGACCCCCGCACGGGTCTCGCTCCGCTCGTCAGAAGTTGACATATACATTGTGTTTATTACAAATAGCTTAGAGGAAGAGGCACAAGCAATCTAAGGATACACAAAACACACAGCTTGAGCCACCAAGACCACTGACCGACGCCGGGAGAGACCAAAAGGTAGAGGTCATGGAAGAAGTGGACGGGAACGAGTCGTCGGCTACACCATCTAGGCACCAGGCTCAGAACTCCATCGGCTCTGCATCTGGAAAGGACCCCTTGTCCCTCACCCTGGATCGGAGGGTGCCGTACCATCAGGAGGCAGAGTAGTTCCCCCAAGAACACCATGAAGTAGAGAGCAATGCCACCTAGGGCAGCCACCGGAGACGCCCATGGAGCTTCGCCAAGAACACCACCGCCAAGGCACAAACGCGGCACCAGACCAAAGCTATCGGACGAAGACGCACCAAAGAGAAGAGACCGGAGTCACCAAGGCCACCTCCAAGCACCACTGTTCAACCAACACCGTTGTAGTACCCAAGACGACGCCTTCAGGAAGGTGAGCGACGTCGCAACGCCGCCGTCATCCGCAAAGGGGACCAGGGGATTTTGCCCCAGCAGAGGAGAGGTAGGTATCTCAACGAGGCCTTCAAGAAGGGTAACGGCGCTGGCAGCGTTGTCCTCGTCGTGGCCAGCAGAGCCGACCAAGGGTTTCCCCCAATACCATGTCCCCGACACCAACCCACCTGCCCAACCTCAGGGTCCGGCGAGCAGGGATGCCACGACCAAGATCTAGCAGGGGGTGAACAGATCGAGCAGGGAGAGGGCTTCACCTTGAGAAGGAGCTAGGGCGGGCGAGCAACCACCGCGCCACCGCGACCTTCAACTGCCGCCTCCACGCTGCCCGCACGGCCGGGAGGAGGAAGAAAGCACACCACGGACGCCACCCGCCGCAGGGTCGACGCCGTCTGTGCCGTCCGGGGCCGTCGCCTCGGCGAACAGATCCTGACCAGGGCCACCACAAGCAGCGCCCCCGCCACCTCCCACCACCATCCAGCGCCGGCGAGGCCGAGCTGGAGAGGGGCACGGCGAGCGGAGAGCCGCCAAGCAGCACCAGAGAGGACCAACCACCCGGCAGCCTGCCTCCATACCGCCTCGGAGGGGCTCCGCGAGCAAATCCCCACCGCCCCCGTCACCGGGGCTGTCAGACCGCCTTAGGGGACGGCGAGGGAGGGGAGGCGGCGGCGGCGGGGGAGTGTTAGGGTTTCGCCCCTCCTGTCGCCTTATAGGAGACGACACGAGGGGGGCTGCTCTGCCACCTCCTTATAATTGGATTTAGATCATACTTTAACACTTTAGGTTTAATGTCACATCACTTGCCTTGTACTATCCACCACGCTATCCAGCTGCTGACAACTTAGTTTGTCAAGTTTCAACCGTCCACACATCGGTACACGGAGCCAACCGATGTTCGAGATAAAAACTAAAATTACAAGCATATATCTTTGTTGATAATCTCCTCATTTCCAGTAAATAATTGAACATCCATTTTATTTTGTAATAAGTTTGTTACAGTAGGAATCATTTTAACTTTGGCCGTTTTCAGGAGTATGGTCATATGGAGCCTGCCCAGTGTTTTATAAAAATAAAATTGGTATTTGAAACTTTTAAAGAGTGATTTTTTGTATAAAAACATAGCGGACATGTGAAATCTCGTTGAAAAATGCTTTGTATTTTGGGTTGGTAAAAAAACAGAAAAAATATGACGGTAAGTAGACATAACTCGATGAAACTTTATACATACATACATCTGCACATGTATGATTCTGTTTAGAACTTTTCAAGTGAAAAGGTAAAGTTTTGGAAATTTTCAAAAGTCACGCAATCTGGTGCTCGGGATCAATTGAAGTGAAATCAAAAAAGAAATAAGAAAAGATAGTAGGTTGAGTGCTCTTCTTTCCACCGATTCAAAGGAACAACACTATCAACAGAAAAGGCGCTTTGAAAAGCGACTCGAGCAGTGGAACACTGGAACCCCGGGGTTGAGAATCCAGTTTGGGGCTTCAATCTCGTCACACAAACTTTTCTGAAACAAATATATCTAGACGTTTTTGTAAGGTGTAGGTTCACCCATTTTTCTCTAAATCTACGCTAAAATACATACATACATATATATATATGTATATATATATGTATATATATATGTGTGTGTTTTTTTCAGAAAAAACTAGAATATCTTACATTTTAGAACGGATGAGTACTGATCAGCTAATTAAACTTCACAGTACAGCCTAATTAAACAGTTGTAGCAAAAAGAGCGTGTTCTGCAGCAAAACTGGGATTTTGGTGTATTTTTGGGACAGGTGGCGTGCAGGGAAGGATGACGATGGGAAACCCCCATCGTTCGGGGGACGCCTAGCGCTGGCCTTTTTGTAAGGTGTAGGTTCACCTATTTTTCTCTGAATCTACACACTAAAATACATATATATATGTGTATTTCAGAAAAAACTAGAATATCTTACATTTTGGAACGGACGAGTACCGATCAGCTAAATAAACTTCACAGTACAGCCTACCAACCTCTACGTTGACTTCAATTGATTTGTCTCCACCACGCAGTAATCCAGCCTCCGACAAGTCGATCGGTTTGTCAAGTAAGTTTCACATCAGTGGACGGCGCCATTAACCGAATATGGCAATCCCGTCCATGCAAGACAACTCCATTTACAGTGCTGCCACCACGCGTTCTACTACATCACCGTCAGACCACATCTTCGCTTCGCACCTTGCCCAGTTCATGGACACGCAACAGCAGAGCACACCCGACGCGGTGGCGTTGGCCATGGCCGCGGACGAAGACGACGAGCATCATCCCGCGCTGCACAGTCACAACGTGGCAGAGGTGGTGGCCACGCTGCCGCTGGAGACACGTTGGTTGCCCCTGGCGCTCCGCCGGTACCGCGGGTACTGGCTGCCGGAGGCGTACATGCCGGCGCTGGCCGCCTTCTACGACCATTTCGAGCCGGCGCCCGCCGGCGACGTCCTCCTCGCCACCTGCCCCAAGTCCGGCACCACCTGGCTCAAAGCCCTCGCCTTCGCCACCGCGCACCGCGCCACGCACCAGCCCTCGTCCGCGCACCACCCGCTCCTCCGCACCAGCCCGCACGGCCTCGTCCCGTTCCTCGAGGCAGTCTTCCTCGGCGACGACCCGCGAGGCGTCCTCGCCGCGTGCCCGTCCCCGCCCCGCGTGCTCGGCACCCACTGGGCGTACTCGCAGCTGCCAGAGCGCGTCACCGGCGTCGGCGGTGCCCGCATCGCGTACCTCTGCCGCGACCCTAAGGACGTGCTGGTGTCGTGGTACTGGTTCCTCAGGAAGTTCATCGCTCATGCCGGCGGCGATCACCGCGAAGTCGACTTCGGCGAGCTCTTCGAGGTGTTCTGCGAGGGCCGCAACGGGTGCGGGCCCGTGTGGCGCCATGCCCTGGAGTACTGGGAGGCGAGCAGGAGGCACCCGGGCAGGGTGCTCTTCCTCAGGTACGAGGAGATGCTCCGCGACCCGGCGGCGAACGTCCGAAAGCTAGCGGGGTTCCTGGGGTGCCCATTCACGGCGGTGGAGGAGGGCGCCGCCATAGTGTACGCCATCCTGGAGCTGTGCAGCCTGGAGAAGCTGAGGAACCTTGAGGTGAACAGGAGCGGCGCGCCGGTGCTGGCCGTCTCCAACGACGCCTTCTTCAGGAAGGGGGTGGTCGGTGACTGGCGCAACCACATGACGCCGGCGATGGCGGCCAGGCTGGACGGGGTCGTGGATGACGCCCTGCGAGGCACGGGGTTCTCGTTCGCCACTGACTCCAGCCACGCCGCGGAGCACGACGGAGTGCCGGTAGGAAATTTAAGCATCACTCTGCCATGATGCGATGCATGGAGCGAACGAACCAAAATCACTGAGTGACGAAGGAGAGTGATAAACTTTACTGTACTGTTCCTGGAGTATTATATGGTTTGCTCCTTTTGTTGCGTGCGTGAGCAAGTTAGCTGGTGGTCTGTCTACCGTCTCCCCAAGACAAAATCTTAGTACTACTCCTTCCGTTTAAAAATATAAGATGTTTTATCTTTGTGAAAAAATCTATCTAGACCTTTTTAGTGTGTAGGTTCATATAAGTTTGGAGTTAAGCTACTTATTAAAAGGGGTCTAGATATATTCATTTTATAAATCTAAAACATCTTATATTTTGAAACGGAGGGAGTACAACTCAAATGTTTCCGAGTGATCTCGTTTGTTCGTTACTGTAACAAATGATAGAGACGGAGTTTATATCAGGTTTGTGATTTCTCATATTAGGTTAACGATGCCTTTACCTCTGCACCTCGGTTCGGTTCGTATTTATATATGGCAATTGCCGAACAGACTACAACAGAGAGGGCGCGTGAGGTTGAGAGAAAGAAGGAGATCAATCTTACATGGAGAGATCAGATCGTTACATATGGATATAATCGATTCTATATCTATCTCTCTACCTCACGCATGCACACAAACGTTACATGACACGTTCAGTTCGTTAACACCCCCTCCTCAATCACAACCTTCTTCAGGTTGACATTGTGTTTGAATTCTTCAAAGCTACCGAGTTGGTAAAGCTTTTGTAAAATCATCTGCTGCCTGGTCTTGCGATGGAATAAATCTGATCTCAAGCAATTTGTTTGCAACCCTTTCTCTTACAAAATGAATATCTATTTCAATGTGTTTTGTCCTAGCATGAAAGATAGGGTTAGCGGAGAGATAAGTGGCTTGCATATCGTCACACCATAGACATGATGTTTGTCCTTTAGCAACAGCGAGTTCTCCTAGCAGGGACTCAATCCATGTGATCTCAGGTGTGGCACTTGCCAAGGACTTGTATTCAGCCTCTGTACTGGACCTAAAAACTATTGCACGTTTTCTTGCACTCCAAGAAATTAGGTTCTGACCAAAATAAACTTCAAAACCCCCGGTAGACCTTATATCATCTACACATTCTACCCAATCAGCATCTGAAAAGGCACTTACTAAGGTGGATGAGGATCTCCTGAATGTGAGACCTAAACTTGTAGTTCCATTAATGTACCTTAGTATTCTTTTCACAGCTGTCCAATGAACAGTGGTTGGTGCATGACGATATTGACAAACCTTGTTTACTGAGAAGGCAATATCTGGTCTTGTGAGTGTTAGATATTGGAGCGCACCTACAATGCTCCTATACTTTGTGTCATCTTATGGTCCAAGTACATCCCCTTCAGTGGATGACAGTTTCTCTGAGGTTGAAAGTGTGTTGGAGACACCTTTGAGTCCTTCATCCCTACTTTGGTTAACAAGTCCAAAGCATACTTTTCTTGGGTCAGAATGATACCATGATTATATTTCTTAACTTCAATTCCTAGAAAATAATGCAAGTCACCTAGGTCCTTTAATGCAAATGTTATCCTCAAATCTTGAAGAAGTGTAGAAATAGCTTTGTTCGAGGAGCTAGTGACTATGATATCAATGTTATAATACTTGTATTTGTATTATTGTGAATAATTATTTATAATTAAAATTTCTCCCCTCATAATTCACTTAATCAATAGAGGTCATGTCAAAATTCATCTCACTCACCTCGGATGACACTAAACCTAATTCATCGGAGTGAGAGAATTCTGATCACTCTAGTCTTTTATTTTGGCAAAAAAATTACCCTGATTTTCAGATGCATGCATGCAGATGCACAAAATCTTAAATCTACCCTTCGTTAAATCCTAAATGCTGGGACGTTACACTATCATAGATGAATAGTACTTGTATAAACCCACAATGAGTACGAGAATTACAACAAGATCTAGACAAGATGTAGATGGGATGGATGGAGATGGTGGTGATGCAGTGGTTGAGGATGAAGATTGATGCCTTAGCCTCCCGGATCTGTGCAGGGTGAAGATGGATCCCCGGTGGATGAGTTCCCCCTCCAGATGCCTTTCAGAGATGAGGTTTCAGTGATTTCTAGTTGTTCTGTCTTCCGTCTCTCTGATCCAGTTGCACGGGGTGAAACTATGAGGCGGTGGCGGTGCCAACTATACGGCGGGAACTATATAGCCGGGAAATTTATTCCTGCCATATAGTTGGTCGTTAAACGGTCTGTATGCTTTGTTCGCTTCGGGTTTTATTCTGGTGTTCTTGATATTTCCCAAATAAGCAATTTACGTTGTTTTTTACTCTTTTCTCCCCAATTCAACTGCTCCAAGAATTGTGTCCATTGTATCCATCATCTGTCCTGATCCTGGTGAAAATAGACATAAAATATGCACGCGAACGCTGTAAAATACCAAGATCCTATATCTATAATACAAAATAATAATATAAAACATGATGCAAATATGCACTCATCAACTTCCCTAAGCTTAGACTCTTGCTCGTCCTGAGCAAGTTTAGCTTTAATGGATGTGATGCTCATATTCATGAAGCTGAGTAGATAAAATAAATGAGGTAGATGCAACATGTGTTTATCATATATGATACATGTGAATAAGTTCATGAATAGTACCTTACTCGAACCATCTGAATAGTATTAGCAGGCTTCCACACCTTAGTGATCAACAGTTCACAAAAGATGAATCTCAACATAATGTAAAAGTATCCGGTTCAACCGAATGAGTTAGCGAGGTAGTCCCAAGTATTTTTGGATTAACATATTCACTTGGGATTTAGAATATCAAACGCTTCTTTGTCATACTACATATAGTGGTGTATGCCTATTTGCTCTTTGCACATTCGCTTTTTTCGTCTTTCTTTTCTTCTCTTTTGTATATATGCTCACATTTTTATTTAAGTGTTGTGCAAAGGAGCTAGCCATATATTCCACTTCATGTAGGAATTCAAAGTTTAACGATCTCAATTACTAAATTCCAATTGTATATGAAGCAATCTTCATATCTTGAAGATTCTACCTCTTCTTGATCTCACTCTAATTTGATAGCACTTTTTATTTTCCTTTGTTCAAGGTTTCTTTTTCAACTTAACTTATTTGATTTTTTCTCTTGTAAATCAAGCCGTAGAGTTACAACATATTGACCAAATTATCTTTGTATGTTCCATTAACACTAATGGTGTGGAAGACTCCTATTGCTATCATCAAGTGCAAGTAAAATTATACTCAAGCCATTTATATATCCAATAAGACAAGCACAAACTCAATATTGCTCCATATATGATAATAAACTCTAAATTTCATAAAAGGGATCGACTATTCCTGAAGGGAATTCTAATGATGCAAACTTTATTTCTACTTTGGACTAATGCAAAACTAAAATAGTAATGTAAAACTTATAAGATAGATTACAAGATCTTAAAGATCTCCCCAAGCTTGGAATCAAGCTTGGCAGGATTAAATAATCCCTTGCAATTATTTGATACCATGATTATTGTAGATCATGGTGGTGCCATGGCATGTAACACCGTGGTGCGTAGCTTCTTGTTGGTATCCTCCAGAGCAGTGATGCAGCTATAGCACCTGCGCAAATCATATTGCAGAGTGTCCGCTTTATCTGCAAGCTTAGTCACCAATGGGAGGAGATCATCCTTATTCTCTATCTCCTTGAGACGGTGGTGGACTTCAACGCGATGGAGTAGCTCCTGCTTCCGATATATCTCCAGTGCTTGCATGCGATCCTTGGTCGTGGGAACAGCTTATTCTTCCTCATCCATAATTGATGGATCGAGGAAGTGGAAACCGTTCCTCCACTCTTCTTGAGGCTTCACCCTCATACGAGCACTAATGGTAGGCTTCAAGAGTGGTGCCTTCGCTCTCTTGCTAGCACCTGCACCAATATTAGATAATTCCTTATGCTTTTGTGGCCTAGGGTCTGTGGCGATGAACTTGACCATCTCCACGCGCCCTTTTCCATGCGGCTTGTGACCTTCTCTCTCTTCTTGAGCTCTCTTCATTGCCGCCCAGTTGATCTACGGGGGATCATAGACATCACGGCGGATGTAGACGTCAATCACATCTTCATCGAAATCATTGTTGAATAAGCTTGGCTCGACGTACTCCTTGTAACCTAGGCTAAACGTCTCCACCTCCTCATCATCATCCTCCATGGACGGGGTTCTAGAGCGGTCCCTGGAAGGAGCAATGAGACCCAAGGATTTCCCACGGCCTAGGACGGGATATCGCATGGCTAGATTGTTTCCTGGTGATTATGATTAGAGGGAGACAATGACAGTATATAAGGGGGGTCAGAGGTCGGCAAAACTCACGAGAAACACCAAATTCTTTCCCAAGAAAAGAATCTTAACGAAACAGGGAAAGAAATCGCGGATTTGGAGGAGTCCTACCGCGTAACGACCAACTATACGGGCGCGGCCCGTATAGCTCTGGCCGTATAGTTGGTTCCGGGCAGATATTTCCAAGTATCTCGAGTCTAGTCGATTAAGTTACGACTCGGAACCGATAATACCGTTTTTTTATCGGGGGAAAAACGAAAAAGCAAACAAAAATGTCTAAGAGTTTAACGACCAACTATACAGCCAGAATTTCATCTCTGATCGTATAGTTGCGACCGTATAGATACAGACATCAAAAATCAAAAGTGTCTAAGAGTTCAACGACTAACTATACGGCCGTAATTTTATCTCCGGTCGTATAGTTGCGACCGTATAGATACGGACATAAAACAACAAAGTGTCTAAGAGTTCAACGACCAACTATACGTCCGAATTTTTATCTCCGGTCGTATAGTTGCAACCGTATAGATCCAGACATCGAAAAAAAATTCACGAAGAAGATACAGAGGGTTTAACGACCAACTATACAGCGGGAGATTTTTTTCTGGTCGTATAGTTGCGCCCGTATAGTTTGTAAAAAACTTCAAAAACTTCAGAAAAACACGAGGAATTCAAAGGTAAAAATTATAGAAGTAAAACATGTGAAGACAAATCACTTATTTGAGTAAGAACACTTACCTTGCACTTACCGTTTACTTAGTCAGGGATGATAGGCTCCTCCAACAACAAAGACTTCTTCTCTTTTAGAGAAATTGACCTTAGTTCAATTAGTAATTCTCGTAAGCAAAAATCACCAGGACTAAAGTTCCTCTCAATAAGATTAGTGTCTTGCTGGGAAAATATGGACACTACATCCAATATCTTTATTTCTTGCCTCTACATAATCTGCAACTCAAATTCTTGAAGTAAAAGGATCCAACGGATCAGTCTTGGCTTATGATTTTCTCTCAAGGAGTTCTCTTAAACCATCACGATCCGTGTGAATTCTTAAATTTGCATCCACTATGTAAGAACAAAATTTATCACAAGAGAAAAATACAGTAAAAAGTTTCCTTTCTTCCTTAGGATAATTATTTTGAGCACTATTAAGATTTCTACTAGCATGATGTACAATATTAAATCTGCGACCTATATGTTGTCCCAAAGTTACTCCTACAGATCATCACTATCTTCACATATTAAGTCAAAAGTTATATCCCAGATAGGTGGTTTAATGATAGGAGCATGGAATAAAGCATATTTAAGTTTATCAAAGGCTACAAGACATTTATCATCAAAATTAAATCTTAGTCCCTTTTGCAGAAGGTTAGTCAAAGGTTTAGATATTCCAGAGAAATTTCTAATGAACCTTCTATAAAAGCCCACATGACCAAGGAAACTTCTTATACCTTTTATATCCCTAGGTTGTGGCATTATCTCTATGGCCTCAACCTTATCTCTATCCACTTCAATTCCCTTACCTTATGTATAAGGACTATACCTTCTTTAACCATAAAATGGTACTTCTCCCAGTTTAGAACAAGATTGGTCTCTTTGCAACGCTGCAAAACTCTTTTGATATTATCCAAGCAACTAGTAAACGAAGTTCCATAGACAGAAAATTCATCCATAAATACATCCATTATCATTTCTATAAACTCTGCAAAAATAGTAGTCATGCATCTTTGAAAATTAGCTAGAGCATTACATAAACCAAAAGGCATACGTAGGTAAGCATGTAAACCATAAGGACTAATAAAAGTTGTTTTAAGTTGGTCATCAGGATGAACAACTATTTGAGAAAAACGAGAGTATCCATCCAAGTAGAAAAAATGAGTATGGTTTGCCAACCTCTCTAAAGTTTGATCTATGAATGGTAAAGGATAGTGATCTTTCCTAGTTTCGTTATTCAATTTCCTGAAATCTATACACATCCTATGTCCAACAATATTTCTAGTAGGTATCAATTCATTGTTTTCATTAGGAAAAATGGTAAAACCACCCTTCTTAGGGACACAATGAACAGGGCTTACCCTTTCACTTTCTTTTACAGGATAGATTATACCCGCATCCAGTAGGCGTACTATTTCTTTTCTTACCACTTCCTTCATTTCGGGCTTCAGCCCCCTATTAAATTCCGCAACCAGTTTAGCACCTTCCTCCATAAATATTCGATGGACAGTTATCATGGGACTAATGCCCTTCAAATCATCCATTGAGTACCCAAAGGCCTTGTGATGCTCCTTAAGTATTTTCATGAGTTCTTCTTCTTCATCCCCTAAAAGTTTAGCACTAATAATAATAGGAAATTTATTTGTATCATCTAAAAATATGTATTTAAGATTATCGGGTAGAGTCTTCAACTATGGGGGTGGTAATTCTTTGTCCCCTCTCTTTTCTGGCTCTTCGAAAGCCTCATTAGTTGGAGGCCCTATAATGGGAAGTGAATCGAGTTCACCTTCTAGTTCTTCTAGGGACTTATCCTCCATAACTATTTCTTCATAATTTAAGTCTTCATTTATTTCTTCTTCTTGGTTACTAAAGAAGAGAGCTGCCATTTCCTCAATAGTCTTCTCTTTCTCTTCTTCTTGTATTTGTGGACGTTTGTCTTTAAATTTGGAAAAGTGGAATTCTGTTTCCGCTCCCCCAAGCTTAAGAGACACAATCTCCTTTTTGAAATCAACATTGGCACCTACATCACTCAAAAAGTTCCTTCAAAATATAATTGGGCAAAGAGTGTCAGCTGGCATATCAACAACTACAAAATCGATAGGAAATTTTTTATTGCCAATTGTGATAGTTGCATCTTCAACTACTCCCATTGGAATTCTAAGAGTTTTATTGGCATATTAGTATGTTAACCCCTACCTCATTAGTCAAAGTCTGACTAAAAAGTTTAACCCTTACCTCATTAGCACTATATCCCGTTAATTGGAAAGTGCCACATATATGTTTGAAGCATGCAATGTTCTCATATGGATCAGGGTCTTATTCATCTCTAGTAAATTGCTTCTTGTATAGAATACCAAGTAATAGAGGATTTATTTCAACCCCCCTTGTCTTCTTGTTGGAGTTGTCTCTTTTATTAATATCACAAGGCTTCCCAAAGTGGCTGAGTGGGTTAGCACTAGCCATATGCTCAAACTCCATCATGTTGGTGGAAACATGTAACTCAAAACAAAACTTAGCAAGACCAAAAATAAATTAGCAAAAACTAAAAGACCTACAACGCTTAGCTCCCCGGCAACGGTGCCAGAAAATAGCTTGATGAAGTCTAATCACTCTTGAATTAAATATTTCAATAGAAATGCTAAATAAAGTTCTAAGTAACAAGATAAAATGCGAGTATTGTGTAAAAATATGTTTTTGGGTTTTTAGTATAAGAGAACAATAAGTAAAGTAAAATAACTAAACACAGAAAGTAAGTATCACGTATGTAAAAGAGACTTGGAACTGCAAGAGGGAAAATGCGTTCTCAGGGAGTAGTGGATACACCACTAGCATTATAAAGAGCTAAAATAAAGATTATTATCATGAACATTATCAACTATGTATGTGTGGGAGAAACTCCGTATTTGGACAAATAGGCAGCAACCACTGCTCACATCATCCTCATAACCACAGTAGTCAGTAATCGACATCAATCGAATTACTGCGCTATTAAGGGTCTTAATCCCGTAGGATGTATCCCATGGCATGGATAGTATTTTGTGAGTTTCCTCGGTTCTCAAGTTGGTGCGTAAGGGGTGCCAACAACGATGACTAAACTTGAGTAGCATGAGGATCGGCCCTCGTATTCAAGGGACATGAGATTTTCAACTTACAACTTGTCAAGCATATCCTCATATTTGATCACTTTAACCTTAACCACCTAAAGATGCCTATGATAGGGGCAATGAGAGCTAAAAGCTAAAAAGTACCATAATTTTTGGAAGCTCTTTATGAAACTTGAAATCCCTGCTTCCCTCTAAGAAGGGCCTTTCTTTTACTTTTTAGTTGAGTCAGTAAACCTATTCTCTTCTACCTCAGCAAGTATTTTGAGTTGTTGTGTTTCATTCATTCATATGATGATTTATTCAATCATGTTTCTTATGTTCCTTGTTTTGCACATTGCTCTTATCTTAGTGTCTACTTCTTTGAAAGCTATCATTGAAAATCAGTTATTTGTGAACTCTAGCAAATTGTTAACTATTCTTCGACCAAGAGCTAAGTTTTCCATTACCAATTGTGATTTACTTTATGCATCTTTATTGTGTTTCCTTTACTTATTGCAAGATAAGTTATATAATAGTAAGTTGTCTTCTATTATGACTTATGTATTGATAAATGTGATGCTTCTTTTCCGTATTCTTTTATCGACTCTTCACTCCATAAACCTGAGGTCATGTTTATTGAGTTCAGTTTTCGCTTGGGGACAAGCGAAGTCTAAGCTTGGGGGGAGTTGATACGTCCATTTTGCATCACTATTCTATATCATAATTTACTGTTATTCATTGATATATTTCATATTAAGAGATGATACTTATGTTATTTCATCTATTTTTCCATGGTTGATGACTTTTGGAGCATGGACCGCTGCAGTCAGGATTCTGATGGAAAAGGTGCTGTTTGGAGGCAAAATTCATGAAGATCAGAAAATCCAGGAAAATAAATGGAAAATCCTATTTTTCTAGAAGACGAAGAAAGACAGAAGGGGAAGTGGAGATGGGCCACAGGGGGCCCACACCACCCCCTGGCGCGGGCCACCCCAGACTGCACCACCAGGTGGTGTGGCCCTGGTCCACTCCAGCCTCTCCCCTATGGCGTATATTATCCTCCCGGAACCCTAAGACTCGGGGAGCAACCATAGAAATCTTCCGCCGCCTCTGCGGGGCGGAAAACACCAAAAGAGAAAGATCTCTCCGGCAGACAGAATTCTGCCGGGGGAATTCCTTCCCGGAGAGGGGAGATCATTGCCATCAACACCATCATCAAGCTGGACTTCATCGAGATCATCATCGTCATCATCACCATCATCATCTCCACCAGCACCATCATCACCACTTCATACCACTGTAACAATTGGGTTGAATCTTGCATAGTTCTTAGGGGAAAGTTTCCCGGTGTTGATTACTCCTTGTAGTTGATGTTATTGAGTGAACCATTGAATTATCGTTTATGTTCAGATTGTTACATATCATTATTTCATCTCTGATCATGATCCATATGATGTCTTGTGAGTAGTTCGTTTAGTTCTTGAGGACATGGGAGAAGTCATGTTGTTAGTAGTGGAATGAGAAAGATACAATGGTTTGATATTTAAGTTGTGGTGTATTTCTTCTAGTGGTGTCATGTGAACGTCGACTACATGACACTTCACCTATATGGGCCTAGGGGAATGCATTGTGTATTTGGCTACTAATCGTAGGGGTTGCCGGAGTGACGGAAACCTGGACCCCCGTTAGGAAACCATTGCACAAGGGACGTCAGGGTCTTAGAGTTTAAAGCTGTGGTTAGGTTTCTACCTTAATTACTTTCTTGTACTTGCAGATGCTTGCAAGGGGTATAATCACAAGTATGTATTAGTCCTAGGAAGGTCGGTACATTAGCACAGGTTCACCCACACAACACTTAGCAAACCAAAGAAGATTAATCAACTATATGAAGCGAAAGCACTTGACGGTATTCCCATGTGTCATCGAGAGCGTTTGGTCATCTTAAGGAATACAATCGTCTTGTCCTTTGCTAAAGAAAGGATTGGGCCACTTGCTGCATTTATTCTTATTGTCTTTTATTACTCGTACTTTATTTACCTGCATTATCAAAAACCCCTAAAAATCCGCTTGCTAAGTATTTACAGAGAATTCCTACTCCAAGCCATTCGCCAACACCTTATGCTCCTCGTTGGGTTCGAAACTCTTACTTATCAAAAAATACTGTGATACACCCCCTATACTTTTGGGTCATCATGGTGATGCAGCGGTTGGCGATGAAGATCGATGCCTTAGCCTCCCAGATCTGTGCAGGGCGAAGATGGATCCCTGGTGGACGAGTTCCCCCTCCAGATGCCTTCCGGAGGTGAGATTTCGGCGATTTATGGTTGTTCTGTCTGTCGTCTCTCTGATACAGTTGCACGGGCTGAAACTATTTGAGGAGGCGGTGGCGGCGCCAACTATATGGCGGGAACTATACAGCCAGAAAATTTATTTCCGCCATATAGTTAGTCGTTAAATCGTCTGTATGCTTTGTTTGCTTTGGGTTTTCTTCTGGTGTTATTGATATTTCCTAAATAAGCGATTTACATTGTTTTTTACTCCTTTTCTTCCCAATACAACTGTTCCAAGAATTGTGTCCATTGTATCCATCATTTGTCCTAATCCTGGTGAAAATAGACATAAAATGTGTGTGCGAACGCCATAAAATACCAAGATCCTATATCTACAATGCAAAATAATAATATAAAACATGATGCAAATATGCACTCATCAAAGCTCAAATTTTCTAAGAACACATTGAATGACTTTAAAAGAAGGATGGCCCTACTGATCATGCCACCTTGTAGTTGAAGGCTTGGTGGCGCTAAAAACTTGTTTATTTGGACTTGATGATGATCAGGATGACACCAAGGGGTAGAGACCACGGGAGCATATCCCCTTAATAAGTACTTTCTTCGTTTCCCGATCCTTCACATAAAAATGTCATGGGTGAAATTCAACAAAAACATTGTTATCTCGAGTGAGACGATGAATAGAAACAAGATTTTTGTGTGGCACTAGGCACATGAAGAATGTTGCGAAGGTGGAGAGATTTTGATGGGGATTCAACAAGTGCATGACCAACATGTCTAATGTCCATACCTGTCCCATTGGTCGTGTGAATTTTTTCACAACCATTGTACCACTAGTAGAAAAAGGGCCTTTGGTTCGGGCCACTAGTCCCGGCTGTGGCTGGGGCCGGGACTAATGGTCCTAACCGGACGGCCCGAGGACACTGAGGTCCTTTGTCCCGGCCCGTAAGGGACCATTAGTCCCGGTTTGAGATACAAACCGGGACTAATTGGTCTGGACACGCGCGCGTGCTCCTGGCAGAACCATTAGTCCCGGTTTGTATCTCAAACCGGGACTAATGGTCTGGCCCTATATATGCACCCAGCCCTCCACTCTCTCTTGTTTTTTCCTCTATGAGGTGGGTATAACTTTGTGCTAATTTTTTTTCTTCATATGTACTAGAGGTGTTCGGCGAAATGCCTGTTAGAGCGATGTCACTTGAGATCACACAAGACAAAACATGATATGAGGTGCCAGAGCCACACTTAAGTTTTCTCATCTTTGTTTCCAGGTGTCCTAAAAGGTTAGCCACTATTTTATCGTTTAGACCGCGCGGTACTAATTTGAGCATTGTGATTGCGTTTGATATATATGCATGGTTGTATGATGTAGATGAGCTATCCATGGATGTACGGTGACCGACGCTCTAACGCTTACAGAGTAGGCGTGTGTTCTTTTTGCCTTGTGGCCGAGGCGAACAAGCGGCGGGATGGTTTTATGTGTTGTCCATGTGTTGAGTGTCGAAATGAGTAGGCTCACACTTCCTCAAGAGTTATTCAGAGTCACCTGCTTCAGTCCGGTTTCATGTCCGGCTATAATGTTTGGACCAAGCACGGAGAAAGAGGAGTTATGATGGAAGACGGCGATGAAGAAGAGAACGATGATGATAACTACCGATCTATGTTCCCTGAATACGCTGATACTGCAATGGAAGACAATGAAGAAGAAGGGGGTGAAGAACGGGAACCAGATGAGCCTGCTGATGATCTTGGTCGGGTCATTTCTAATGCAAAGCGAGACTGTGACACAGAAAAGGAGAGGTTGCAGTTTGAGAAGATGTTACAGGACCACAACAAATTATTGTACCCAACTTGTGAAGATGGCCAGAAGAAGCTGGGTAGCACACTAGAATTGCTGAAGTGGAAGGCAGAGACCGATATGACTAACTCGGGATTTGAAAAGTTGTTGGTAATAATGAAGAAGCTGCTTCCAAGACATAACAAATTGCCCTCCAGTACGTACGAAGCAAAGAAGGTTGTCTGCCCTCTAGGATTAGACGTGCAGAAGATACATGCATGCCCTAATGACTGCATCCTCTACCGCGGTGAGAAGTACGAGAATATGGATAAATGCTCGGTCTGCACTGCATTGCAGTATAAGATCAGAAAAGATGACCCTGGCGATGTTGAGGGCGAGCTACCCAGGAAGAGGGTTCCTACCAAGGTGATGTGGTATGCTCCTATAATACCACGGTTGAAACGTTTGTTCAGAAACAAAGAGCATGCAAAGTTGTTGCGGTGGCACATGGAAGACCGTAAGAAAGACGGGAAGTTGAGGCACCCTGCTGATGGTCGACAGTGGAGAAAAATCGAGAGGGACTTCCCGGACTTTGCTGGTGATGCAAGGAACTTATGGTTTGGTCTAAGTACCGATGGCATGAATCCTTTTGGGGAGCAGAACTGCAGTCACAACACCTGGCCCATGACTCTATGTATCTACAACCTTCCTCCTTGGTTGTGCATGAAGCGGAAGTTCATTATGATGCCAGTGCTCATCCAAGGCCCGAAGCAACCCGGCAACGACATTCATGTGTACCTAAGGCCATTAGTTGATGAACTTTTACAGTTGTGGGCCAAACCAGGTGTACGGGTGTGGTATGAGCACAAACAGCAGGAATTTGACCTACAAGTGTTGCTGTTCGTAACCATCAATGATTGGCCTACTCTTAGTAACATTTTAGGACAGACGAACAAAGGATACAATGCATGCACGCACTGTTTAGACGAGACTGAAAGTATATATCTAGATAAATGTAGGAAGAATGTGTACCCGTACAATCGTCGTTTTCTTCCACCAAGTCATCACTTAAGGAAGAAAGGCAAGCATTTCAATGGCAAGGGAGAAGCCCGGACAAAGCATGTCCCCGTACTGGTGCTGATGTATTTGGTATGGTCAAGGATTTGGATGTAATCATTGGAAAGGGTCCTGGAGGACAACCTGTTCCGAAAGACGCCGACGGACACGCACCCATGTGGAAGAAGAAATCTATATTTTGGGAGCTACCCTATTGGAAAGTGCACGAGGTCCGCTCTGCAATCGACGTGATACACCTGACGAAGAATCTTTGCGTGAATATTCTAGGCTTCCTGGGCTTGTATAGGAAGTCAAAAGATACTCAGGCAGCACGGGAGGACCAGCAACATCATAAAGGACGAGACGGCAAGCATCTAGGGCAGTTTCAAGGGCTTGCCAGCTACGCTCTTGCCAAAGAAGAGAAGGAAATCTTTTTGAAGTCCTTTTCAGTATCAAGGTCCCGTCTGGCTTCTCATCGAATATAAAGAGAATAGTAAATATGAAAGAGAAAAAAATTCAAAACCTAAAGTCTCATGACTACCACGTGCTTATGACGCAATTGCTTCCGGTTGCATTCAGGGGAATTCTACCAGAAAATGTTCGACTAGCCATTGTAAGGTATGTGCATTCCTCAATGCAATTTCTCAGAAGGTAATTGATCAAGAAAGTCTACCAGGGTTACAGATTGATGTGGTCTAATGTCTGGTCAGCTTCGAGTTGTTGTTCCTGCCATCCTTCTTCAATATTATGATGCACCTCCTAGTTCACCTAGTCGAAGAGATTAGAATTCTCGGTCCTGTGTTTCTACACAATATGTTCCCCTTCGAGAGGTTCATGGGAGTCTTAAAGAAATATGTTCATAACCATGCTAGGCCAGAAGGAAGCATCTCCAAGGGCTATGGAACTGTAACACCCTCAAATCGGCCCTATGCAAGTTTTAGCCCTTTCCGCCAAACCCGCATAGAAATGATTCAAGGACGCCCACCAGGCACTTTCGTGCGGGTGGAAAACAAAGTAATACCATTACACAACAGTCCTCGATGGGACCCACAGATCATATATATATACAACAAGACTCCACGAGTCAAGAATACAGATATACAATACAAAGATCCAAATCACCTTGAAAACGATACCGCGTCCGAGTACGGACAAGATGCAAATGGGGCTAAGAGCCCTGAAGAATAACCAATGGCGTCCATAACCCTGCCCAGGCCAAGCCGGAAGGGTAACCCTGCTAACGACGTTGATCTCAAACCTGCTAAAACAAAAGGGGTGCCGACAAAGGGCAAAGGAAAAAGAGAAGCGTCAGTACTGAGGCCAGTACACGGCGAGGCTAGAATTCGGCGGCTCTCGTCTACATAGGTATGGTGGACTGAAGCGGCAGCGCAACAGCACTAAACAACCTATAGAGACTCGATACATCTGTCGGCTATTCGAGAGGGGTAAGAAAGACCTATTCGAATCCAACCTGATACTAACACCAAACATACCCATCCTGGTATTTCCCCCTCGAGACCAAACGAGGAAGTCAGACCGAGGAACTCACACGGTTGGCAATTTTACTCATTCCGTTTTAGTTGCAGCACTTACTATTTAGATATAGGTAGCATGAGTCATCCTGAAGCATAAGTAGTGGGCAGTTTTAATTAACCATTCTGTGGTGGTTGGAACATTTACTGGTCAGATATAATTGTCTTGAGGAATCCCAAAACCCAGCAGTTGTTGGCACTTTTATCACATTCCGTTGGAGTTGCACTACTTACTAGGCTTATAGCATGTCACAAAACAACCCAGATCCACCAGCTATTGGCATTTTTAATATCCATTCCGTTATACTTGAGCTGATTACTAGTCACATATTAAGTCAAGTTTATAGCACTACTTTAGTTATGCTTGTCTATGATCGAGATACTGTGCTCCAAGTCGTCCATAACCGCGGACACGGCTTTCAGAAATTTTTACCCTGCAGGGGTGCACAAATAGCAACACACACTCGATCAACCTCGGAAAAACCAACTCAAAACCCAACGAGGCATTCACGACAAAGCGATCACAGGATTCAGAAATATTTCAGGGGGCCACCCCACTAAGCTACCCGCAACCAAGTTGGCCGGCTCTGGAACGGACCCAGGGTTTGTGTGGACGGCTGTAAACGACTGGGAACCCAAAAGTGGACTGGGCTTGTCGATACAACAAAAACGTGTCACGATCCTATATAGTATAGGTGCTCCACGCACAATCGTAAATAAAGCGGTAGAGCATGGCATAAGTACATGATAGTAATAAAACCCCAAACTAGTTTGTGGCCCCAAAAAATAGAAATGAATCAAGCTCTAGCTCAGGGGGGGTCCACGGCCTCCCGGATGTGGATAGTGCAAAAAAACAAGGAACAGGTATCAAGTACCCGGGGTCCTACGGGACACAAGTGAGCGTGGAAGAACCAAATAACATTTATTGCCCACCGATGCCTCTGCATTAGTTATATCGAGCATTTTAATAGTTGTATTTAAAGTCATGATCATCTCCACCATTAAGCATCTCCACCAATAAACATCTGCCAGCATTCCAACAACCGTGGTACTTGACAACACGAGATCGCACCTGAGCAAGCAACTATGACTCGCAAGGCCAGCTATCTACCAAACACAGGTAATGGGAGGTGTCCAAGGCAATATAGAGGTTGCACAGGATATATCTGGTACGGAACACTAAAGCATCGCGACACGGATAGCAATAGATCAACAGGAGGAAATAAAGACTATTAAAGCAAAATAGGTAGAAGGGGAAGGGATGCTCGCCTGGGAAACACTTTTGAAGGAACATATCCAGAGAACTGGTCGATACTCGCATCAACTCATCGGCCTAGTCCGCGAAGAAGCAAACACTAGAAGAAACACCGGATGCAATATTTAATACTACGGCAGAAGATCCGGCATGCTTATGATATGATGTAGATGCGGTGCAATTAGGCAGTATTAAGCGGAATCGGGGTCCCGACAATTAATTAGGCGATTCAAGTTATTTAGAAACCCCGCAATTTAAATGTTGATTTATCAATGCAAAGCATGTTATCGGTTCGCTACGCAAATTTAAATGGAGGCGATATGAGACAAGTATAGCCCACATATAGTCTCCATATTTAATTATGAGGTGAATCGACTATACAACCCGGACCCACAAAAATATGTATGCAGGCATGTACAATTGACATGCAACAATTCATATAGATGGCATTTATAAAATAGGGGTCTTGGTTAGGGGATCACATTAGGTTTCGGCAAACTTGGTGTTCACCGGGGGTCGGTGGGGTTCAGCTCCGACGGGATCGGTCTTCGGGGTCGGACTCCAGGATCAGGCTTCAGGATCCGTGAAGCAGACCTTGACATGCCTAGGGTTCGGTCTTCGGATCTGGGGAAGCGATCTTGGCGTGCCTTCTCGAAATCGCTCGGGTACATCTCCAAGCATCCGTGGTCTTGGGGTCCGAGAGGTAGATCTTGGCATCCGAGGTATTCTCAAACTTGTCGATCTTGGTGAGCTCCTCGGTTCAAACTAACACGACATGGACATCCTCTTGGGCGCTCACGGCCTAGTAGGGAACTTGCGCGATGCCGGTACGAACTTGGATCACAGCATATGCATTCGTCAGATGCACATAGATAACACTTAGGCATCGGCACCCGAACAGACACAGTAGCAGGCACAAACACGCGTGCTCGCAGATGAGACACAGATGACTCATAGCAGGAACAGAGACTACCATTGACGGGCGCCCTACACTGCACAAGCCACTCGAGCGATGGCAGGGCGTGTCGGACACGCGCAGTAGCTGGTCGCGGGCAGGAGGTCCAGCAGCGACAGAGGACGTCCAGGAGGGGCGAGGGCGGCGGCTCGATGCGGAAGGGGTCACCGGGGAGGGAGCCCGCGAGGCGGCGGCGGCGCTCGCTGGCGGAAGAGGCGGGCCGGGGCGGCGTTGCCGAACTCCGACGGCATGGTGCAGAGAGGGCGCAGGGAGAGCCGGAGAGGAACGCGGCCGGAGCGGCTCGGGAGGCGCGGGGTGGATGGGACGCCGCCGGTGGCGACTCCGGTGGAGGGAGGAGAGGCGGCCGCGAGCGCCTGGGAAGCTGCAGGAGGCGGGGTGAACCGCGGCGGCAGGCGTGCGGAGGCAGAGGAGGGGAGGAGCGGGGAGAGAGGAGCCTGGGAGCACGTTGCGCAGGTGGGGATGGCGACCGGTGGTTGTCCTCGCGGGGAAGCGTGTGCGCGCGCTGTGTCCGCGTGGGTGGGGCCGCTAGCGAGAGTACGTGGATGGGCGCGCGAGTGGCCTGCGGGGTGGGGCTGGGAGCGTGGTAGGTGGCGACGCGGCAGGCGGGGTGGGACTAGGGACGGGCAGGTGGCGGGGTGGAGTTGGCGGTGGGGGCCGCGCCCAGGTGGCGACCAGGTGGAGGTGATGTGCGGACAGGCGTGTGTGGGTGTGTGGGTGTGGGTGGCAGGAGATGAGGTGGCGGCTGGGGGTTGGCTGGAGTGATGTGGAGGTGTGAGGTGGAGGGAGGGGATTGGTCAGGGTGAGGTGGAGGGAGGCTGAGTAGAATAGGATTGGGTAGAATTAGGATCAGAACCAGATATTTTAAGACTAGGGTTTTGGAGGTGGCCGGCTGGGCTTGCGGGCCTAGCTGGCTGCCTCCCAAAAATAATATAAACTTTTATTTTAATTTAAAATAGAGTTTTGTAAACAGTTTTTAGACAAATAAAAGCCCCGGGAAAGACCGGAATTTTGATTTGAATAAAGACAGGGGATATTTAGAAAACCAAAACTAGTCTTGTCGAAAATAGTTTTATGCAAACAAATGCAAGATGACATGACGATGCTCAAATGCAAGGTGGCATGATGACATGAGCATGCGGTCATGATGATGCAATGCACAAAAACAACACGATTTTCTGGTAGTGGTTTTTGCGGGATGCCACAATTCGACACCACTTACAATGGATCTCGCCCTCGAGATCCGCCTCATGGTACCGGGAAGAAGGTCGGCGACCTGAACCTTCACGCTTCACGTAGATCCTCGCGACACCAGTAACAAGAGGTCGTTGTCCGTGATCGTCGAGAGGACACTCCGGGAAAACAAAGGACGAAGGTAGAGGTATCAACAAATAAAGCCACCTCTAGCTTCCCTGGACGGAGTAAAATTGTTGGATCCACCGATTCAATATACAAAAGCGAATGATACAAGTAGTGGTATGGTCGCGACTCCATCCCGCACTCAAAACATTACGCTGTACACGAATAGTTGAATTATGCAATCAACTCTCGAAATCAGACTGAAGATCTCGACAAACGAGGTTCGGAAACAAGGAGGGATGCAGACTCTGCATCGGATCTGGCGTAGATGATGTCGTTGCATCGGAAAACACCGGAAAACACAAGAAGGAACAAAGGGAAGTCCAACAGATGAAGGATTCCTTAGATAGCACGAAGACCGGATGTAGAAGCACCGTTACCAAAGGAGGAAGCGAAACCCTAAAGGTACGACGGAAACCCAACCACGAGAATTCCTAGACTCGAAGAGTAGATAAGAGAGCAGATTCAAAACACGCAGAGGTAAGAGGAGAATAGCAGATGGTAAGGAGTAAAAGCAGACCTAATCAGATCTATCCAATCGATTTTGCAAAAATAGTTTTGACACTCTACTTCGGCCGTCAGCTAGGTTATCCTTAAGGCTGGACTTGTGGGGTATCGCAACTGCTGAGCTCTGATACCACTCTGTAACACCCTCAAATCGGCCCTATGCAATTTTTAGCCCTTTCCGCCAAACCCGCATAGAAACGATTCAAGGACGCCCACCAGGCACTTTCGTGCGGGTGGAAAACGAAGTAATACCATTACACAACAGTCCTCGATGGGACCCACAGATCAGATATATATACAACAAGACTCCACGAGTCAAGAATACAGATATACAATACAAAGATCCAAATCACCTTGAAGACGATACCGCGTCCGAGTACGGACAAGATGCAAATGGGGCTAAGAGCCCTGAAGAATAACCAATGGCGTCCATAACCCTGCCCAGGCAAGGCCGGAAGGGTAACCCTGCTAACGACGTCGATCTCAAACCTGCTAAAACAAAAGGGGTGCCGACAAAGGGCAAAGGAAAAAAGAGGAGCGTCAGTACTGAGGCCAGTACACGGCGAGGCTAGAATTCGGCGGCTCTCGTCTACATAGGTATGGTGGACTGAAGCGACAGCGCAGCAGCACTAAATAACCTATAGAGACTCGATACATCTGTCGGCTATTATAGAGGGGTAAGAAAGACCTATTCGAATCCAACCTGATACTAACACCAAACATACCCATCCTGGTATTTCCCCCTCGAGACCAAACGAGGAAGTCAGGCCGAGGAACTCACACGGTTGGCAATTTTACTCATTCCGTTTTAGTTGCAGCACTTACTATTCAGATATAGGTAGCATGAGTCATCCTGAAGCATAAGTAGTGGGCAGTTTTAATTAACCATTCTGTGGTGGTTGGAACATTTACTGGTCAGATATAATTGTCTTGGGGAATCCGAAAACCCAGCAGTTGTTGGCACTTTTATCACATTCCGTTGGAGTTGCACTACTTACTAGGCTTATAGCATGTCACAAAACAACCCAGATCCACCAGCTATTGGCATTTTTAATATCCATTCCGTTATACTTGAGCTGATTACTAGTCACATATTAAGTCAAGTTTATAGCACTACTTTAGTTATGCTTGTCTATGATCGAGATACTGTGCTCCAAGTCGTCCATAACCGTGGACACGGCTTTCAGAAACTTTTACCCTGCAGGGGTGCACAAATAGCAACACACACTCGATCAACCTCGGAAAAACCAACTCAAAACCCAACGAGGCATTCACGACAGAGCGATCACAGGATTCAGAAATATTTCAGGGGGCCACCCCACTAAGCTACCCGCAACAAAGTTGGCCGGCTCCGGAACGGACCCAGGGTTTGTGTGGACGGCTATAAACGACTGGGAACTCGAAAGTATGACTGGGCTTGTCGATACAGCGAAAACGTGTCACAATCCTAAATAGTATAGGTGCTCCACGCACAATCGTAAATAAAGCGGTAGAGCATGGCATAAGTACAGGGTAGTAATAAAACCCCAAACTAGTTTGTGGCCCCAAGAAATAGAAATGAATCAAGCTCTGGCTCAGGGGGGTCCACGGCCTCCCGGATGTGGATAGTGCGAAAAATCAAGGAACAGGTATCAAGTACTCGGGGTCCTATGGGACACAAGTGAGCATGGAAGAACCAAATAACATCTATTGCCCACCGATGCCTCTGCATTAGTTATATCTAGCATTTTAATAGTTGTATTTAAAGTCATGATCATCTCCACCATTAAGCATCTCCACCAATAAACATCTGCCAGCATTCCAACAACCGTGGTACTTGACAACACGAGATCGCACCTGAGCAAGCAACTACGACTCGCAAGGCCAACTATCTACCAAACACAGGTAATGGGAGGTGTCCAAGGCAATATAGAGGCTGCACGGGATATATCTGGTACGGAACACTAAAGCATCGCGACACGGATAGCAATAAATCAACAGGAGGAAATAAAGACTATAAATGCAAAATAGGTAGAAGGGGAAGGGATGCTCGCCTAGGAAACACTTTTGAAGGAACATATCCGGAGAACTGGTCGATACTCGCATCAACTCATCGGCCTAGTCTGCGAAGAAGCAAACACTAGAAGAAACAACGGATGCAATATTTAATACTACGGCAAAAGATCCGGCATGCTTATGATATGATGCAGATGCGATGCAATTAGGTAGTATTAAGCGGAACCGGGGTCCCGACAATTAATTAGGCGATTCAAGTTATTTAGAAACCCCGCAATTTAAATGTTGATTTATCAATGCAAAGGATGTTATCGGTTCGCTACGCAAATTTAAATGGAGGCGATATGAGACAAGTATAGCCCGCATATAGTCTCCATATTTAATTATGAGGTGAATCGACTATACAACCCGGACCCACAAAAATATGTATGCAGGCATGTACAATTGATATGCAACAATTCATATAGATGGCATTTATAAAATAGGGGTCTTGGTTAGGGGATCACATTAGGTTTCGGCGAACTTGGTGTTCACCGGGGGTCGGTGGGGTTCGGCTCCGGCGAGATCGGTCTTCGGATCCGGGGAAGCGATCTTGGCGTGCCTTCTCGAAATCGCTCGGGTACATCTCCAAGCATCCGTGGTCTTGGGGTCCGAGAGGTAGATCTTGGCGTCCGAGGTCTTCTCAAACTTGTCGATCTTGGTGAGCTCCTCGGTTCAAACTAACACAACATGGACATCCTCTTGGGCGCTCACGGCCTGGTGGGGAACTGGCGCGACGCCGGTACGAACTTGGATCGCAGCATATGCATTCGTCAGATGCACATAGATAACACTTAGGCATCGGCACTCGAACATACACAGTAGCAGGCACAAACACGCGTGCTCGCAGATGAGACGCAGATGACTCATAGCAGGAACAGAGACTACCATTGACGGGCGTCCTACACTGCACAAGGCACCCGAGCGATGGCAGGGCGTGTTGGACACGCGTAGTAGCTGGTCGCGGGCAGGAGGTCCAGCAGCGACAGAGGACGTCCAGGAGGGGCGAGGCCGGCGGCTCGATGCAGAAGGGGTCGCCGGGGAGGGAGCCCACGAGGCGGCGGTGCTCGCTGGTGAAAGAGGCGGGCCGGGGCATCATTGCCGAACTCCGACGGCAGGGTGTAGAGAGGGCGCAGGGAGAGCCGGAGAGGAACGCGGCCGGAGCGGCTCGGGAGGCGCAGGGTGGATGGGACGCCGGCGGCGGCGACTCCGGTGGAGGGAGGAGAGGCGGCCGCGGGCGCCTAGGAAGCTACAGGAGGCAGGGTGAACCGCGGTGGCAGGCGCGCGGAGGCAGAGAAGGGGAGGCGCTGGGAGAGAGGAGCCTGGGGCGCGTTGCGCAGGTGGGGATGGCGACCGGTGGTTGGCCTCGCGGGGAAGCGTGTGCGCGCGCTGTGTCCACGTGGGTGGGGCCGCTAGCGAGAGTACGGGGATGGGCGCGCGAGTGGCCTGCGGGGTGGGGCTGGGAGCGTGGTAGGTGGCGACGCGGCAGGCGGGGTGGGACTAGGGACGGGCAGGTGGCGGGGTGGAGTTAGCGGTGGGGGCCACGCCCAGGTGGCGACCAGGTGGAGGTGATGTGCGGACAGGCGTGTGTGGGTGTGGGTGGCAGGAGATGAGGTGGCGGCTGGGGGTTGGCTAGAGTGAGGTGGAGGTGTGAGGTGGAGGGAGGGGATTGGTCAGGGTGAGGTGGAGGGAGGCTGAGTAGAATAGGATTGGGTAGAATTAGGATCAGAACCAGATATTTTAAGACTAGGGTTTTGGAGGTGGCCGGCCGGGCTTTCGGGCCTAGCTGGCTGCCTCCCAAAAATAGTATAAACTTTTATTTTAATTTAAAATAGAGTTTTATAAATAGTTTTTAGACAAATAAAAGCCCCGGGAAAGACCGGAGTTTTGATTTGAATAAAGACAGGGGATATTTAGAAAACCAAAACTAGTCTTTTCGAAAATAGTTTTATGCAAACAAATGCAAGATGACATGACGATGCTCAAATGCAAGGTGGCATGATGACATGAGCATGCGGTCATGATGATGCAATGCACAAAAACAACGCGATTTTCTGGTAGTGGTTTTTGCGGGATGCCACAGGAACAGAGGAGGTCATTGAGTTTTGTGTTGACTTTCTTCCTGACCTTAAGCCGATTGGTGTTCCTGAATCTCGGTATGAGGGGAGGCTGACTGGAAAAGGCACACTAGGAAGTAAATCAATGGTATGTAGGGACGGGAATTCTTTCACTCAAGCACACTACACAGTTCTACACAATTCCACCGTGGTGTCTCCGTATATAGAGAAACACAAGAATATTCTACGCTCCGAAAACCCGGGGAAGCCCGACTCCTTGATTAAAGGGGAACACGGGAAGAATTTCGGCAGTTGGTTGCAGACACATCTCATGAATAACACCACTGTTGGAGATCAGTTGTACTTGTTGGCCAGGTTACCATCTTCTACTATATGTACTTTCCAAGGGTACGAGATAAATGGGAATACATTTTACACGATGGCCCAAGATAAAAAGAGCACCAACCAAAACAGTGGTGTCCGCTTTGATGCAACAGATGAAAATGGGCAGAAGCACACATATTATTGGTACATAGAGGAGATATGGGAACTTGACTATGGACCTACTTTTAAGGTCCCTTTGTTTCAGTGAAAATGGGTCAAGCTGACAGGAGGAGGGGTACATGTAGACCAAAAGTACGGCATGACAACAGTGGATCTCAACAATCTTGCGTACATGGATGAACCATTCGTCCTAGCCAATGATGTGTCTCAGGTTTTCTATGTGAAGGACATGTCTACCAAACCGAGAAAAAGGAAAGATAAGCAAAAGAATACAGAATATGATGAGCCAAAGCGCCACATAGTTCTTTCAGGGAAAAGAAACATCGTGGGAGTGGATGACAAGACAGACATGTCAGAAGATTACAATAAGTTTCATGAAATTCCGCCATTCAAAGTGAAAACTGACCCAAGCATCCTGTTAAATGAGATACGGTGCAGAAGAAAACCACAACACTAGATGTTGGTGATGTGTAATAATGTATTACTTAAACCTTTTATTTGAGACATATATCTATGTAATGTATTAAACCTTTTATTTGAGACATAAATCTAGGGAATGTGTGGATGTGTGGTGTTTCGCCGGAGGAAGACCACCGGAGCGTCGGAATCACATGAAAACTTGCATGTGCCCCTAGGATATGTGTGTGGGAGTTGTGCAAGGTTGGTAGGTGCCATGTGTAGGCCCCAGATGTGACCCCCTTCTCGGACATGCGTTAACACTTAGTGAAATCCTGGATCTGTACGTGAAAACTCCCGCCGCGGGACAACCGGGGCCTAGAATGTGGCAAAGTTGGCCCAACATTTGCTCTCCATGTACATATGTCCTAAAAAAACCAAAACAAATAGAAAGTTCCACCGCGCTACCCTCGTACGGAGAAAGCTATAGGGGTAGACGATCCGGGGCCCCCGGTCTAGGGTTTCGCCGGAGGAAGACCACTGGAGCGTCGGAATCACATGAAAATGGCAAAATGGTTAATAGTTTGACTAGTTAGAATAATTATTTTATAAAACAGAAAATGCTACACACCGCGACTAAGGTGCTAAATCCTAAACCCTAAATATAATAGTTAAACCTTAAACCCTAACCCCTAAACCCAAAAATCTAAACCCTAAACCCTAAACCCTAACCCTAAACCCAAAACCCAAAACTCTAAACCCGAAACCCTAAACCCTAAACCTGAAACCCTAAACCCTAAACCCTAAACCCTAAATCCTAAACCCTAAAATATTGTAAACTTTATCAGATTTAATAATATCGATATATAGTAGTTTATTTAATAACATAGTATGCAATAAGGCGGGAAACAGAGGTTGTAGTGAATTTTTTTAAAAAGGGGCCTTTAGCCCCGGGTTGTGGCATGGCACGAGACTAAAGGGTGATGTTGGCGCGCACACCGTGGGCGGTGCCGAAAAGCCTTTAGTCCCGGGGCGAGCCACGGGCCAGGACTAATGGTCATACCTTTAGTCCCGATTCGTGCCTCGCCTCGGGACTAAAGACCCTTTAGTCCTGGTGCGAGCCACGGACCGGGACTAAAGGTTCATCCACTTAAATACGCGCCGATTCGCTTCCCCAATCTCCATCTCCACACTCTACAATAGGACGCGCGCGAGGACGACGACATCGACGCCGGCATGCTGCCAAAATTTGGACCGTCCCGCCGCCTCTCCAGCCGTCTACGCAGCCGCGCCGCCGCCTCTCTAGACGCCGTGGATGTCCGCCCCGCCGGAGGTAACTCCCTCCCCCCGCCGCGCGCCGCGCATCCTCCATCCCCGGCCTCGGCGAGCCCCGCCGGAGGTAACTCCCCCCGCCGCGTGTCGCGCCTCCTCCATCCCCGGCCCCGGCGAGCCCAGGTGGCGCCCCCGACCACGCTGCCTCTCTCCGTCTCTGCCGGCCCCGGCGAGCCTGGGCAGCACCCCCCGGCCCGGCCACTTTTTTTTAATTTCATCTTGTATCTTTTTTTATATTGTTAATAATTATTACTAGTATATATATATATATGTTTGTGTATAGTAATAGAGTATATAGATATAGTATATTATATATATGTTTTTTTTATTTCGTGTATCTTTTTTATATGTTAATAATTATTACTAGTATATAGATATAATATATATATATGTTTGTGTATAGTAATAGAATAGATATAGTATATACATATATGTTTTTTTATTTCTTGTATCTTTTAGATATAGAATATTGTAATATAATAGATATAGTATATAGATATTGTATATATATGGAGTATAGTATATATGTGTATAGTATATATGGAGTATAGTATATATGTTATTAATAGATATAGTATAATAGATATATGTTATTCTCGCAGGCCCCCCGGAGATAGGGTTAGGGTGGTGGTGCTCGCGGGCCCCCTGACTTAGGGTTAGGGTGGTGGTGCTCGCGGGCCCGCGGACTTAGGGTTAGGGTGGTAGTGCTCGTGCCCCCGGGACTTAGGGTTAGTGTGGTAGTGCTCGCGGCCCCTAGACTTAGGGTTAGGATGGTGGTGCTCGCGGGCCCCCGGACTTAGGGTTAGGGTGGTGGTGCTCACGGGCCCCCGAAATTAGGGTTAGGGTGGTGGTGCTCGCGGGCCCTCGGACTTAGGGTTAGGGTGGTGGTGCTCGCGGGCCCCGGACTTAGGGTTAGGGTGGTGGTGCTCACGGGCCCCCGGACTTAGGGTTAGGATGGTGGTGCTCGCGGGCCGTCGGACTTAGGGTTAGGGTGGTGGTGCTCGCGGGCCCCCGGACTTAGGGTTAGGGTGGTAGTGCTCGCGGGCCCCCGGACTTAGGGTTAGGGTGGTGGTGCTCGTCGGCCCCGGACTTAGGGTTAGTGTGGTAGTGCTCGTGGCCCCCCGGACTTAGGGTTAGGGTGCTGGTGCTCACGGGCCCTCGGACTTAGGGTTAGGGTGGTAGTGCTCATGGGCCCCCGGACATAGGGTTAGGGTGGTAGTGCTCGCGGGCCCCCGGACTTAGGGTTAGGGTGGTAGTGCTCGCGGGCCCCCAGACTTTTTGTATATAAGAAATATTTGTATATAGGCAATATTTGTATATAGGAAATAATATTGTGTGCATCTCGCATTTTGCAGAAACTATGGATCCACCTAGTCCAATGCGCAGAGACCTAGCACAAGGAGAAATTCTCGAGGATATGATCAACGACGCCCATGTTGATCCACCCGAATCTCCATCGATGTATCTGAACCCCTCCGGTGAGGGTGAGAAGGTCGACCGAAATGATCAGGGAGAAGCCTACGGCTCCGTTGATGGAGAAGCCGACGGTCTCTGTGGAACCTTAACGAAGTCCGGCGAGGTATATATATGAAGTCCGGTGATTAGTAGATGCATTAATTGAGTTGTATATATATAAATTGACGAATGTTTCTTCTCTTAGGCCTCCACATCGAGCAAAAAATATTCCAAATGAGGCCCGGCCAAAAAGTTGGACGCATCTACGCGTTATACAATTACGGTGGAATCACCACGGGGTAAACCGTTGGAACTCGAAAAGGCTAAAGGTGTATTTGTACAACAATGCGGAGTTATGGTTAGGGATCGCATCCCGATCACCGTTCGAGAGTGGAATAAGACCAAAGGGGCGGAAGAGGGTGAGTATGTCGCCGACAGGTACAAAGAGGGTCTTTGGAAAGACCTCATGACACATTTCACCCTGCCAGAATGTGAGGATGATGCCGACACAGCTGCATTGAGGAAGAAAGTTAAGCCGTGGACTCTTACGAAGAT
Organism: Avena eriantha; assembly: GCA_910589775.1. Lineage (NCBI taxonomy): Eukaryota > Viridiplantae > Streptophyta > Magnoliopsida > Poales > Poaceae > Avena > Avena eriantha. The sequence continues at coordinate 11,245,183 of OU342743.1, forward strand.
GGCCGAACTATTCAAGAACTGGAAGAAAGCATTATGGCAAAAGTATCAGAAGACGAAGACTCCTCCTAAATTTGAATGCTATCTAACGAAGCAGCAGGCTAACTGGGATGCATTTGTGAAGTACAAGGAGTTAGAACCTGCTATGGAAAAGTCGGAAAAAAACAAGAAAAATGCCGCGATGAAGAAATATCACCATCACCTGGGGCCAGGGGGCTATGCGACTGCCATGCCAAAGTGGGATGCTAAAGAGAGTGAGTTGCTTGCTAAAGGGATCACTCCAGAACCAATACACGAAGAATGGGATCTGAGGGCAAGAAATTGGTTCCTTGGGCATGTGAGTGAGTATGATGAAAAAACAGGGGACCTTATTTGCAGTGACGGGATTAGGATACCCCGGGAGACATGGCAGAGAGTGGTTAAGGAAATTAAAGAGGGGACAACAAAGTTCTGTCCCGGTAGAGAGAATGACTTGCTGACAAAGGCCCTTGGGAATAAAGAACGCGGAGGACGAGTACGAGGCCTTGGCACTAGTTATACTTGGGAGATGGGGTTTCCCAAAGACAGAGATACTTATAGGAGCCGAGAGAGAGCAAAGAGGCGACGGCAGGAGGAGGATGGAGACAGGTTCACCGAGTTGCTAGGAACACTTCGAATGCATCAGCAACAGATTGGCGAACTTCGAGGAGTAGCGCGCCTGCAAGATCCTGCACTCGATATTACCACCGTTCCATCTTAGCGGAGAAGCAGCGTGGCTGAATCGGAGGTCCCGTCTGACGATGCACGGATGGTAGATGGCGGTCCCGGCTACCCCGTGGATGGAATCAAGGAGAAGGCATCTTGTGAGCTCCATCAGAAGGTGAAGAACCTATCCATCAAGGTGGCGGTCGGATGTACTTTACCTTGTCGACATGACGCACGCTGGCATGGCCGTGAGATTCCAGCTAGCTATGCTAAAGTCGGGGTGGATGAAATCGCAACGGGGTGGGACTCAATGGAGCTTGACATCCCTGGACCTGAAGGTGAGAGGACACTCGGAGAAGTATTGGGTAGCATCATTCTATGGGACAAGAACAACATCAAGCTTCTAGGCTCAGCGCCAAGGCCAACACCGCCTCTGAGTCGTCGCATGTCACCTTCACCTCCATCACCTCCAAGAAGCCCACCCCATGACTACGACCACCACAACGCAAGTCCATCTCGATCTCCGCCGCAGGGTCAGCCGCCTTCGCCGCCCGCTAAGGACAAAAAGCGGAAGCATGCACCGTCGATAAGGACTAAACGACGCAGCAGCCCAAAACGACAAATGTCGCCCCTCCCAAGAGTACCTCATAAGTATCTTCCCATTAGACCTTACGATCATACTGACGAGGAAAACGACATGATCGTAAAGGCCGAATGTGTTGCGCAGCTTCAAAAGAAGAAACCCGAGCCCGCCTCGGTATACACCGAGAAGCAAAAAGCGTATGCACTTTCTTTTCTGAACACAAAATTGCAATATGACTTGAACCATAAGCCAGATGACTATTGATGCGCGCTTCAGAAGGAAGTGAAGAAGAGCAAATCAAGAAGTGCAAGCGGGAGCAAAACATCAAGTCAAAGTGCAATCGGGAAAAGAAAGGACGTCCCCCAGCTCGGGGAACAGGCCAAAAAATCGACCCCACCCCTCAAGGTGGTATCCCATGACATTCCCCAGCAGAATATGGAAGAAGCTGCGAAGCTTGCGGCCTCTATGAATGTGACTGTTGAGGAATTGCTAGGTCCCAAGGACGACAAGTTACCCAAGGCTCAGGTAGTCCCTACATATGTCCCTGGGAAACCTCCGGTCAGCTTTGAGTAGTTCCAACAACTACCAACACAAATGCGGAGTTTACATAACTGGTACTGGAAAGCCGCAAAGCAGGAGAGAATAATGATCGTGGCGAAAGTCCCACATGACTACTACTTCCGAGAAGAAGAGGTCCAAGTTGAGTTTCCAGAACTCTTCCAGTTATACGCTTTCGACGCCCTCGACAAATCTATCATGAGTTGCTATTGTCTGTAAGTTGTTGAATTCATTGTCTATATATAAGTTGTTCATTTTTTCAGTTGTTCAGTTCATTGCATGTAATTATCCTAATTATATCCTTTTGCAGTCTATTATTATACAGAATGAAGATCATGGAATGTAAAAGAAGGTCAATCTTTAGTGTTGGGTTCATTGACCCAGATAAAATACATATAAAGAAGCTGACGGATAAACTCGAGGAGACGCAGGAAAACCTTCTAAGGTTTCTAACGGAGCAAAATTTCTGTGACCACATACTGTTTCCTTACAATTTCGCGTGAGGGTCTTACTCTGTTATACACATTCATTTTTGCTTACTCGATGTTAAGTGTAATTTATGAGTTACTGATATATATATATAAACGTGCGCAGTTTCCACTGGATTCTGCTAGACATTCAACTTGATAAGGGAAGAGTTGAAGTCATGGACCCATTAAAGAGACCCCTGAAAATGTTTAGGGACATGCAGGACATTCTCCAGAGGTAATTTTCGCGCTACATCGGTCTCTTTCGTTGATTTCTAAGATATCACGTAATAAATAACTCATTCATTTTCTTTACATGGCAGGGTTTGGAACCAGTTCAAGAGTGCGGTTACGGGTGACTTTAGTGAGAAGCTGACGTTTAAGCCGGTCTCGGTAAGTACTACGCGCGTCTCTTTATTTCTAGTTTCAATACAATTATGATGCTAGATTATTATTTTGATTAAATTCTATTCTCGTAAAGTGCGCGAGGCAGCCACCGAAGACGAATCTATGTGGATTCTACGTTTGCGAGTTCATTCGCACGTTTACCAGTGAGCTGAATGATTATAGAGTCGATGTAAGCAATACATTCAGAACGTTATTTTATTACCGTCACTTTTTGTTATCATGATTGATATTCATATTGATCTCCTTTTTTATATAGTTCGAGAAAATGCGGGATCGGCTCCTACCAGAGCAACGCGTAGTAGCAATTGCTGAAGAACGGGAAGGATTCTTGATGAACGAGATGATAGATGACGCCGGAGAATTTAGTGTGAATAGGCGCCGATGATCCTCGACCGTGTAATTGAATAGACGGGCTCTAGTCCCGATAATTGTGATCTCCATGTGTAACTATCACGTATATATTTATATGCTCGATCTTAAGAGAAGTTATCTTATGTATGCACGAACATGTACGGTATGTGGTAGCGTAAAAAACAATTTTGAAATGAAAAAAAGATACAAATTGAATTCTCTGCCACGACAGAGAAAGTGCTTAAAATTCTGCCGCAGCAGAGAACCATTTGTCCTGGTTCGTAATACGAACCGGGACTAATGGGGGGCGCGGGTATATGTTACATAATATAAGATATTTTAGTTTTTGTGAAACAAATGTATTTAGACGTCTTTTAGTGTGTAAATTTACTCTGAATCTACAAACTAAAACATGTTTACATACATTTGTTTCACAAAAGTTAAAGCATCTTATATTTTAAAACGGATGGGGTAATAGATAGATAGATAGATTGATAGATAGATGTTAGCTAAACAGTTTTCCTATTAAACAGCTAGCTGTTTTGTAATTGAAAAACAGACACATTTTGAACCGCCAGATCGGTGTCCGAATCTTGGCGCGCTCATGTCCCTCAGTAACCTTTTTCCCCGGCCACACGTGACGTCGTGAGTCAACGGTAGCCACGCCCACCCCTTCAGTAACCCATTTAAAAAAATAAAAATTTCCTCGTCTCGATCGGGAGAGGCAGAAGCCATGCCGGAGAGCCCTGTGGCGACGGCGCAGCTTGCTCGGCCGGCGGTGGAGAAGGCCGTGCTTCGCGAGGCGGGGCTACAACTGATGTAGAGAGCGACCACCGTGCAGCCGGCGCTAGCGTCGTTGGAGAGAGCCGTTTCTCGCGTCTCTCCTCGTGCAATGGCGAAGAAATTCAACGATTCGCGAGCATAGAACGTATGTCCGCCCCCGTCGAGATGTGTATTCCTCCGATCTCCCCCCTATTCCTGCTACGTACTCTGATTTCCTTTTAATTTAGCTCGTATGTGTGCTTGTTTTGGATTTCTGTGGATTGTTTGTTGGGCATGAAATCTAGGAGTTCATTGATCTGGTAGCTTGTATTTTTTGGAGTGCGGCTGATGTAGCAGTGGAGTTCTCTGATTTTGGTGCTAGGTACTTCGCCATCAATTTTCTCAGTGTCTCTGATGCCTGTGCTTGAGCTCCCCTTAGTTTAGGTTTAGTTTGTTTCCAAAAGCCAATTGCCGAATCCTGGCGGACACAACTTGCCGAACAGCGCCGCCGGCGCCGAGGCTGCCACATCGTACTCTGACCGATGATGGTGCCAAATTGCCTGCGCCAAATTAGACATTTCTAATCTTTGATTTCCAATTTCAGTCATTCTGATGCTCCTTTTCCTGATGAACGACCTCTTCCTTGAGGGTTACGATGGTTCAGAGGCTTCATGTCCTCAAGCCCGTATCTGATGCATGTTCAGAATGCGCGGTTGTATCCACCTTATTTAATAAACTTCAGCTGCTGTTAATACTACTACTCTGAATTAACTTTGGCATTAACATTATCCTTGGAGACTAACATGACGTGAGAAGACATTGAAATGACAGAATAGTTGTGGCATCCACATTGATCTATCTCGATCAGTTGAGAGGGCAGTGGTTATATGGCAAATGACCATCATCTATGCACATTGTCTATCAGCCACCCTCCCGCAGAAGAGCTCGCTCCCCTGTGTGTAGGTCATACTTGGGTGCTATGTGCCTGATAGATTAATGTATACACTGCAGTCTGCGTTGCTTATGAGTAGACAAACAGACACATCATTTGGATAGTTTGTGATTTATTTCGTGAGTTAAATACCGAGATGGACATGCCAGAACCTTCCACTACTATGCCTCTGTTTGTCTCTCCTATCAGCCTGTGAAATTTATTCTCTATAAACCTATCAATGCAGGTTACATGTTTAGATTCACAAGATTATTTGCCTAGGGAAGGCTGAAATTCTAGAAACCTCCATGTTGTATATATGTAATCTCACTCTTTTTCACTTTGCGTATGAGCATATCTATGTATTATGTGCTCACATGTTCGTTATTAGTTAGTGTTAAGTTAGTGGTAGTGTCCAGTTTATAAGTTCTTTGTTGCATGGTACTGCTCCCATTTATTGATGGATGATCTTTTGAGTGGGATAGTTTTGTGTATGTATTGTTCAGTTATCTCAAAATCATCTTGATCTGGTTGTAGTATCCGTGAGCTTTTTTGGCTTTCGATTTTTTGTGCATGAGATTTAGCTTGCTGAAAAATTGTACTTCATATTGCTTTCAAGATTCTTTACAACTACTCCCCTGGTTGTAGGTTTTGTGAGATTTGATAGTTTTTCTAATTTTGTGCATGATTTTCAATTACCTCTTAACTACTCTATTCAGATTGCGCTGAAAACTTTATTACCTCTTATATTTTTGTTATCTTACTTTTGTCTAGCTTTGTACAACCCAATGATCACTTTTGTGTTTTTGCAGTGATGAAGTAACGAGATGATTTCATTTGGTGATGATTTGTCATCAGGGAATTCAAGAGCTTGCCGTTCAGCCGATTACGAACCTTATTACGAGTTGTCTTTTTCTCCCTGGCTTCACATTCTCATAGAAAGAACAAATGAATGTCTTTAGTCTTTCATTTCTCAGTTATTCTGTCATTTAATTCTTCGTTGTCTTACTCACCATTTCTTCGTCTTTTAGCAACTTATTTCCTCTGTCTTTAGTAATTCATTAATCAATTTCATAATTTATATTTCTTAACTATTGTTAGGTTTTTCAGTCTTTTATTTGTCTTGTATTCACTTATTTCTTTAGTCCAAGCATGACAGTTGCATTAGCTTAGTGTTCTATGTCGTGTTCTCTAGTCTTGTTCTTTAATTCTCCCAATCTTCATTTCTTTCAGTCATTTTGTTTTTTCTTATTTATCTTTTCTACAGTGTCCACTAAGTCTCTCAATGTAGTCTCATTCATTAATTTCATTATTTAGTCCTGGTCCTAATTCTTCAATCCTTTCCCTTGGTCAAAAATCTCAGTTTTCTTTACCTTAGTCTCTGAATTCTTTCTTTAGTATCTTAGTTCCTTTAGTATCTCAGTTCCTTTATTGTCTCAGTTTCTTCTTCGTAGTTATCTTTTGATAAATTTTTCATCTTTATTTACTTAGAACCTCAGTTTCTTTATCATTTTTTAAATCTATTTATCAGTTCTCAGTGTTGAGTCTATATTTGAGTTCATTTCTTTGTTCTCAATTCTCAGTCTTGAACAAAGAGCCGATATGTCATAGTCATTGATCTAGACGAAGATCCATACCAGGAAGGATTTTCGGTATAGTTTTTCACCATTCTTAATCAATAAAAACATCGTTTTCATTTCTTCGGTCCTTTAGTTGTTCAATTTTTCATTCCAAGAGTCCTCAGTTGTGTAGTCTTCCGGTCCATCTTATTCAGCTCATTCAATCTTTATTTTCTCAGGCCTCTCAGTCTTATTTTTCTTCTTTCTTTGGCTTAAGTGTTCAGTCGAAATGTTTCCATCTTTTCTCCATTATTCTTGAGTTTTTTGCTCTTTTTTTCTTATTCTCCTATTTCTCAAGTCTTTCAATTATTCAGTATCTTAGCTATTCATTTTTTTGTTGATCTATGAGCCTCGATTTGTTTCTTAAGTTTCTTCATTCTTCCTCACTCATTTCTAGGCATTTCAAAATCTAGTTTGTTCTTTCATTTTTAGTCACTCATTTCTCGCTATTTGAAAATTCAATCCTCATTCCTTTGTTCTGAATTTCTAGAGTTGAGTCTTTAGTTCCTCCTTTACCTCTTTTTGATTTAGTCATCAAGTCTCTCTGGCTTATTCTTATATTTTGAGCATCATCATGCCATCATAGTGTTGGATTAGTATCTTTCACTCTATATCGTAGTCTATTTCTTTATTATTCACTCTGTCCCTTTGTCGTTGTTCTTTGTCTTGTCAGTCTAAGCATTGTTCACATCTCGGATCAACTAAGAATTATTGTAAATTGTATATATGTTTGTAAGTAAAATTGCTCTACTCTTATAGGAGATCGTGTTGGGCCAGAGGGTCAGATCGGAGTGTCAGTATATTTTCCTAACCATTTTGTAGTCGGCAGGACATGCAATTGGCTTGCTGGATACCTTATGGAAGTTGACCTCTTCTTCGGTATTGTCATATACTCCCTCCGATCCATATTAGTTGACTCGATACATCCGAATCTAGATAAATCCAAGTCAACTAATATGGGTCGGAGGGAGTAGCATTTCCTTATAGTTGAGTTTGAGAATGCCGGTCAGTTAAGTTGCTTCCTCTAGCCATCTTTTAGACCGTCAGAAGGCATGTCAGTACATATACTAACAAGAGCTATATAGATAAGGCAAAATCTCATTCTTCAATTATTTCTTCAATCAGTGTTCCATCAAATAAGAACTTATTATGATAGGAAGTGAACATATATTATTTTTCTTCAAAATAGGGCCTTTTGTTTGTTACCTCTGTAGGATGCGGCATCAACTCATGCCAGATGAAGACTCAATGTTGGACAATTGAACTCAAAGAATGAGGTGCTGCAATGCTATGTTGGTCTGACGAAAAATGTGTATGTTTGGTCCAACCGAAAACAGACACTTTTCTTTACTCTTTTTGACTTATTTTCAGTCTTACAGCTGTCATTTTTTCATTGGATACAAATGTGTCTGTTTCTCAATTGTAAAACAGCTGGCTGCTAAATAGTCACTCCCCTAAATTAGACAGTACACCCTACCAACCTCTAGGTTTAATGTCACACCAACTTGTAGACCCTACATTTTAGAGTACACCATTTTCAGCCACACGCGTTCGTCACGTCTATTCCGTCAGCGTCGGATCACATACCTATTCTCTCCTCCACTCGTTCCATTCCCTGATCGTGCCATCATCTTCGCTTGCCCACTTCTACATGGACGCGCAACAGCAGAGCACAACCGACGCGGTTGCGGTGGCCATGGTGACGGCGGCAGACGACGAGCATCATCCTGCGCTGCACAGTCACAACGTGGCAGAGCTGGTGGCCGCGTTGCCACTGGAGACGCGGTGGCCGCCGTATGCGCTTCGTCGGTACCGCGGGTACTGGCTTCCTGAAGCGTCCATGCCGGCGCTGGCCGCCTTCTACGACCACTTCGAGTCGGCGCCAGCCGGCGGCGACGTGCTTCTCGCCACCTGCCCCAAGTCCGGCACCACATGGCTCAAGGCCCTCGCCTTCGCCACCGCGCACCGCGCCACGCACCCGCCCTCCTCCGTGGACCACCCACTCCTCCGCACCAGCCCGCATGGCCTCGTCCCGTTCCTCGAGAAAATCTTCCTTCGCGACGACGCGCGAGGCATACTCGCCGCCGCCTGCCCATCCCCGCCGCGCCTGCTCAGCACCCACTGGGCATACTCCCAGCTGCCGGAGCGCGTCACCGGCGTCGGCGGTGCACGCATCGCGTACCTCTGCCGGGATCCCAAGGACGTGCTGGTGTCGTGGTACTGGTTCCTCAAGAAGTTCATTGCCCACAGCGCCGGTGGCGGCGACCGCGACCTCGACTTCGGCGAGCTATTCGAGGTGTTCTGCGAGGGCCGCAGCGGGTGCGGGCCGGTGTGGCGCCACGCCCTGGAGTACTGGGAGGCGAGCAAGAGGCACCCGGACAAGGTGCTCTTCCTCAGGTACGAGGCGATGCTCCGCGACCCGGCGGCGAACGTCCGAAAGCTGGCGGGGTTCCTGGGGTGCCCATTCACGGCGGCGGAGGAGGGCGCCGGCATAGTGGACGCCATCCTGGAGCTGTGCAGCCTGGAGAAGCTGAGCAACTTGGAGGTGAACAGGAGCGGCGCGCCGGTGCTGGCCTTCTCCAACGATGCCTACTTTAGGAAGGGGGTGGCCGGCGACTGGCGCAACCACATGACGCCGGAGATGGCGGCCAGGTTGGACGGTGTCGTCCACGACGCCCTGCGAGGCACCAGGTTCTCGTTCCCCACCAACTCCGGCCATGCGGCAGAGCACCCCGGCGCGCCAGAAGGAAAATTTAGCAGCACTTTGCCATGACGCGATACATGAAGCGAACCAACCCAAATCAAAGAACGTTACGTGGAATGTAGTACTCCATGAGTGATCAAAATAAAGTTTGACTGCTTTTGTTGTGTGCGTGAGTAACTTGGTCAGATGGGGATACTTGATGGTGGCGAAGGAATTCCGGCCTGTCAGGCTTATGCATAGTGCGGCAAAGATTTTGTGTAAACTGCTCGCAAATCGTCTCGCCCCTGCACCACCTGGTGTCTAGTGGGCAGAGTGCTTTCATCACATTCAGGACAATTTCTTGTCTGTTAAAAACATTATCAAGGATGCCCATGTTAGGAAATCGCCGCTGATCTTCCTGAAGCTGGACATTGCACGGGCGTTTGACTCCGTCAGCACTACAGGAATAAACAGAGGCGCCGACGACCGGTCCCCGTCGGCACAACGCCATTTTGTCGTCGGCGTAGTCCCCTCGGCGTAGCTACTTGTCGGCATAGCCCCTCGGCCGTCGGCGTAACGGTTCCCCCTCGGCATAGTCTTGAAGTGGGCCACACGATGTCAGACGACGGCCGTTGGGTAACGGCCTAGATCTGGAGCTACGCCGACGGCCAGGCCGTCGGCACAGGCCTTGATAATGGCCCAGCCCTGGAGCTGGCCGTCGGCACAGGCATAGATTATTTCAAAAAAATTCAATTTTTTTTAATTTGTTTAACTTTTTTGAATTATTTAACTCATTAATCTCAGAGGAACATTTTTAGTTCTAAGTACACTTAATCTTATGTCAAATTCATCACCCATCCTAACACTACTCTAGCCCTAGCACGCTTAACTTCTAAGTTCCTTCTATATGAGCTTCCAACAAAGAAATTAGAACTTGTTGTTAATACTATGATATCTATCCTATTAACCATTAGACTATAATGTTAGACGTCATTATTTTTTTATATTCCATGCAATTATTTAAGTAAACAACAATGAATTAGTAATAATAATCTTGAATACAAATAAAAATAATTTTATTTATTTATTTTGCCTTTTTTCCATTTAATATTGAATAATTCATAATATACAAATCCGTAAATCGTAATTTGACAAATAATATATCTAAATCGATCAGAAAAATGAGAGGAATACAAATATGATATTCCTATCATCTAATTAGTTAAGTATAATATCTTTTTAACACTAGACCAACCGAAACTATGTCAGGATTCATGAAACACCCGTTTTTGACTCGAAAATTAGAAAATGGCTTTTTGGTGCGACAAAAAGGAAATCTTCCTCCTGAAACATTGTTCGCCATCCCATAATGCACATGTATGCATAATATGGACAAATTATCACAAACTATGCCTTCATTCTAGCCATAACATTGGTCATTTGACCCGAAAATCAGGAAACCTCCAACAAGATAGGTCATTTTGTGAAGGTTTTTTTGAGACATAATCAATATACCAAGTTTGATATTTTTCCTTCTAACTATATCACATTGTATGACACCACGCGAAGATTTCACATTGTTTGGATCGTTTTTGAATTTCTTATGCCCGTTTTAATCTATCGTCAAACTTTTTCGAACGGCGGGCATGAAGATTCTTAGCTCGGGGCTGAGACTCGCTAAAATTGAAGTGAATCTCTGATGAAACATCATATTATGAACCTAAAAATGATTCTTGCAAAAAATCATGAGCATCAGATCATGTGCTTGTAGTTCATATCTGACCCACTTTCTACCGATTCGGCAGGAATTTGTCTTTTTACAAGAGATAGACGGAAATGTTTGAGATCCTTCTGTTAGCACATTATCCATGTAATGTGGTCTAGTATTTTTGAAAAATATGGTGGTAGCATTTTGAATCAGCCATTTGGTGGTTGCTTCACAAAACCGCTCGGTTTTTGCACTCGGAAGATGGAAAATGGTTTTTTTTGTGCGATGAAGAGGAAAACTTCCTCCTGAAACATTGTTTGCCATCCCATGATACACATGTATGCATAATATGGACACATTATCACAAACTATGGCTTCATTTTAGACATAATATTGATCATTTGACTCGAAAGCCAAGAAACCTCGAACGAGATAGGTCATTTTGTGAAGGTTTTTTTGAGACATAATCAATATACCAAGTTTGATATTTTTTTCTTATAACTATGTCACATAATATGACATCACGCGAAGGTTTCGTATTGTTTGGGTCGTTTTTGAATTTCTTATCCCCGTTTTAAACTATCGTCAAACTTTTTCGAACGACGGGCATGAAGATTCTTAGCTCGGGGCTGAGACTCGCTAAACTTGAAGTGGATATCTGAAAAAACAACATATTGTGAACCTAAAAATAATTTTTGTAAAACATCATGAGCATCCGATCATGTACCTGTAGTTCATATCTGACCCACTTTCTACCGATTCGACAGGAATTTGTCTTTTTTCGCAAGGGATAGACAGAAATGTTTGAGATCCTCCTGTTAGGATATTGTCCATGTAAGGTGGTCTAGTATTTTTGAAAAATGTGATGGTAGCATTTTGAATTAGCCATTTGGTGGTTGCTTCACAAAACCGTCCGTTTTTTGCACTCGGAAAATAGAAAACGGCTTTTTTGTGCGATGAAAAGGAAAACTTCCTCCTGAAACATTGTTCGCCATCCCATGATGTACATGTATGCATAATATGAATACATTATCACAAACTATACCTTCATTCTAGCCATAACATTGGTCATTCGACCCGAAAGCCAAGAAACCTCGAACGAGATAGATCATTTTGTGAAGTTTTTTTTGAGACATAATCAATATACCAAGTTTGATATTTTTCTTTCTAACTATGTCACATAATATGATACCACGCGAAGGTTTCGCATTGTTTGGATCGTTTTTGATTTTCTAATGCCCGTTTTAAACTATATATAATGTTTTATGTTTCACTTAATTTTTATTTACAAATATGTAATATTTGAGTGTAGATAGATAGATCTTATTTTTCTGCAAATTTTGATATATTATTTGTATTTTTCTGAATTAGAATGATTTAGTTATGATTTTTCAAAAATTAATGAGGTAAAAGGAAAAATGGCTATTAAATGGAAAAAAATCTGGAGGCCTACGCCGACGGCCTAGCCGTCGGCACAGACCAAATAATTTTTTTCAAAGAGCTGTGCCGATGGCCTGGCCATCGGCACAGCCTGGCTACCTAACGTCGTTTCCGTCGCCGTGTCTGAACTGGGGCTACGCCGAGGGTTGTGCCTACGTCGTGGGCCACCGTCCGCACAGCCCTCTCTACTACGCCGACGGCCACGCTATGCCGAGGGCTACCCTCGACATTGTCATCTACGCCGACAGCCGTCCTACGCCGACGGCCAGGCTGGTCTGCTGGCCGGGAGAGGCAGTTACGTCGACGGCCCCGACATTTGGTCGTCGACGTAGTCGGCCGGCCGTCGGCACCTCAATTCTTTCCTGTAGTGCAGATGGGGATACTTGCTGCAGGTCCTGTCCCGAATGGGCTTTGGGCAGAGATGGAGAAGCATCATCTCCCTCATTCTGGCCTCCTCCTCTTCTCGTGTCTTGCTCAATGGCTGCCCTGGGAAACCATTTGTGCATCGAAGGGGGCTGCGACAGGGGGATCCCCTTTCCCCAATGCTGTTCATTATTGCAATGGACCACTACAACGGCTGCTAGAGATGGCAACTCAGCAGGTGGTGTTGTCGCCTCTATCATTGAGATCTGCGAAGATGCGGGCCAGTTTCTACGCTGATGATGCTGCACTCTTTGTGAACCCCGAAAAGAGTGACATCACGGCCATTCATCAGATTTTGCAGTTGTTTGGCGAGGCCTCGGGCCTGAAAACGAGCTTCCAGAAATGCGTGGCATACCCAATTGCCTGCGGCGAGGTTGATCTGGACGATGTTCTCCAAGATTTTGGAGGCACCAAGGGTGAGCTACCTTGTAACTATCTGGGCCTGCCACTCAGTCTACGCAAGCCAAAGAAGGTGGAGGTCTAGCCCCTTTTTGACAGGGCTAGTGGGTGACTTAAAGGATGGAAAGGAAAAATGCTGACCAGGAGAGGAAGGCTGCAGTTAATTAACAATGTGATAACGTCAACGACAACTTATTTCCTTACTGTTTTCCCTGCTGAGGCCTGGATGATCAAGAAGCTTGATAAGTTTAGGAGGAAATTCCTTTGGGACCCAGATGCTGAGCCTGATGCAGCCGTGAAAGGTGGGAAGTGCCTGGTCGATTGGAGCAGGATTTGTGCTCCCGCAGATTATGGGGGATTAGGGATCAAAAACATTGAGGCATTCAGTAGAGCTTTGAGGCTTAGGAGGGAGTGGTGCAGCTGGGACACAATTGATAGGCCTTGGAAAGGCACGGCCACTCCTTGTGACCTATTTGACAAGGGTCTGTTCTCGGCCTGTACCACGATCTCTCTGGGAAATGGCGAAACTGCAAGGTTCTGGTCGGATCACTGGTTGGAAGGGGTGGCTCCAAGGATAATTGCACCACTGTGTTTCAGGCTGGCGGCAAGAAAGAAGCTCTCGGTCAAGGAGGCGCTGGTGAACGGAAGATGGATGAAGGGACTGCAGCGAATAGATAGCATGGAGCAAATGGACCAGTTTGTGAATCTCTGGACACAGATACAACAGGTTAACTTGACGGAGGAGAGGGACAATATTGTCTGGAACCTAACAGCCGACGGAAAGTACTCTGCCAGTTCTGCGTATGCGATCCAATTCCTTGGGAAAATTGCAAGACCGGATCTGAAGCATGCTTGGTTAATCAGGGCAGAAGGCAAGGTGAAATACTACTTCTGGTTGCTACTTCAGAACCGGAACTGGACTGCTGACAGGTCAAAAAATAGGGGATGGCCCCATGATGAAAAATGCAGCCTTTGTGATCAGCAAATTGAGACGGCGGTCCACCTTGCATTTCAATGCCCATTTGCGCAAGAGGTTTGGGTGTAGTTCCAGGTGGAGTATCCTCTGGCGGTGCATACAGCTATCAACGCACCTGACCTGAGCACCTGGTGGGAGGACATGAGACGGGGGGCGATGACGAACCAGAGGAGGAAAATGATTTCGATGTCGGTTATGTGTTTTGGCACATCTGGAAGGAGAGAGGAAGACGTATCTTTTAAAAGAAGCTGTGCAACACGGTTGCAGCTGCAGCAATGGTCCGAGATGACTTACAGATGCTAGAGCTGGCTAAGAGCAGAGTTGATGTGTAGTTGTTGTTGAGTGTTGTGCTGTTCTTTCTTGGACACACTTGTGCCCTCCCGATATGTTGTAAAATGTATTGGATTTCCCTCTTCTAATATGAAAAGGCAGAACACCTGCCGTTCACGGTCAAAAAAAGTAACTTGGTCTGTCTAGTGTCTCCCCAACACAAAACCTCAGTACTGCAACTAAAATGTTTTGCAGTGATCTCTTTAGCACACTGTCACCAAAGAGCTTGATCTTAATTTGCTGGTCAAGTGGTAAATAACAAGTATTACATCGACAGCTTTCAAATAGGAAGATAATGCAACAAAGCTGAGCCATATATGCTCATTTCTTATTCTGTTTGAACGCGATGTATTATTAGGCGTTTGCTTCAGTACAAGTCCTATCCAAACTTAGCCAAACTTAAACATAAGGACGACTGATATAGCTCGACAACCGTTGTAGTTAAGGACGTTGATAGTCTTGAATAAATTGTTATATGTTGGTTACGACTAATAAAGTCGTATCTAGCCCCGTAGAAACCCACACGGACCAATTTAGTACGTAGGAATCCATATATGTCCTTGTCGTTTTTGGAGTCGTCGAACTATTGGTGTTGTACTGATGGTGTTAGTATCGTTGTTTTGGAGAATCGTTCTCTCTAGTGGAACTTTTTGTTTAATTATTTTTCTTTTTTCTGGTTTGTGTGCATCCGTAACGCTACTAGGGCTATAGCTACGAAGGAGATGGAAGATGAAGATGATGAACGATCTCGTTCGGTGTGAGATGGATAAGATCTGGATGGCAATTATGTTACACGGCGGCTGGAGGGTTGCTTTCTTCACATAAGTAGTAATGTTTGACATAATAAAGGTGCAGGCAGGTGGTACGGGCGGGCCTCGCCCGTATTGATGCTCGTTGCGGCTCCTGGAGATGGCTTTTCACCCATGGTTGACTTGGTTGTGTTGGCAACTAGCATACTCCAAGAGCCGCAACGAGTATGTTCTTTAATAATTGCTCCTAATTCCGCCATAAAAGTGTGATTTTTTGCACATCATAAATGAAGAGGAGGATTTCACATCTTTATAATAATTAATAATTAGTACTCCCTCAGTCCCGTAAAAGATGTCGGACGGGTCTATTTGCAAAATCACCCTTGTCAATTTCCTGACCAACTCCGAAGTCCACGCGACGCCACCTGCCTCCTCGCTCTCTCCCCTGGGCTCGCTCGACGCCACCGACACCTTGCTCCACCACCACCCCTCCCAACCCGGCGCCACCCGGCGTTGCTGCCGCCTTGCTTCTCCTGCACCGAGCTGTCGCCACCCCTTCCTCTCGCACATCATCGCCGCCTCCATCTCCCACCTACGCGTCATCGCCGCCTCCATCGTCCTCCCGCATCGTCTTCTTCCTAATCGAGTTAAAGATGGGATATTTCCCTGTAACACCCTCGAATCGGCCCTATGCAAGTTTTAGCGCTTCCCGCCAAACCCGCATAGAAACGATTCAAGGACGCCCACCAGGCACTTTCGTGCGGGTGGAAAACGAAGTAATATCATTACACAATAGTCCATGATGGAACCCAAAGAACATATATATATATATATATATACAACAACGACTCCATGAGTCAGAAATACAGATATACAGTACAAAGATCCAAATCATCTTGAAATCGATACAACATCCGAGTACGGATAAGAAGCAAATGGGGCTAAGAGCCCTGAAGAATAACCAATGGCGTCCATAACCCTGCCTAGGCCAAGCCGGAAGGGTAACCCTGCTAACGACGTCGAACTCAAACCTGCTAAAACAAAAGGGGTGCCAACAAAGGGCAAAGGAAAAAAGAGGAGCGTCAGTACTGAGGCCAGTACACGGCGATGCTAGAATTCGGCGGCTCTCGCCTACATAGGTATGGTGGGCTGAAGCGGCAGCGCAGCGGCACTAAACAACCTATAGAGACTCGGTATCGCTGGCGGCTATTAGAGAGGGGTAAGAAAGACCTATTCGGATCCTACCTGAAGCTAACACCAAACATACCCATCCTGGTATTTCCCCCTCGAGACCAAACGAGGAAGTCGGGCCAAGAAACTCACACAGTTGGCAGTTTTACTCATTCCATTTTAGTTGTAGCATTTACTAGTCAGATATATAGCTTGAGTCCTCCTGATAGCATAAGTAGTGGGCAGTTTTAGTTAACATTCTGTTGTAGTTGGAACATTTACTGGTCAGATACAATTGTCCTGAGGAATCCCAAAACCCAGCAGTTGTTGACACTTTTATCACATTCCATTGTTGTTGCAATACTTACTAGGCAGGTACAGCATGTCATAAAACAACCCCAGATCCACCAGTTGTTGGCATTTTAATATCCATTCCGTGATAGTTGAATCTGATTACTAGTCATACATTAAGTCAAATTTATAGCACTACTTTAGTTATGCTTGTCTATGATCGAGATACTGTGCTCCAAGTCGTCTATAACCGTGGACACAGCTTTCAGAAAGTTTTACCCTGCAGGGGTGCACAAATAGCAACACACACTCGATCAACCTCTGAAAAGCCAACTCAAAACCCAACGAGGCTTTCACGACAAAGCAATCACAGGATTCATAAAATATTTCAGGGGGCCACCCCATTAAGCTACCCGCAACGAAGTTGGCCTGCTCCGAGACGGACCCAAGGTTTGCGTCAATGGCTGTAAACGACTGGGAACCCGAAAATGTGACTGGGCTTGTCGATACCGCGAAAACACTCCGCATCCAAAACAGTACAGGTGCTCCACGCACAATCTTAATAAAACAGTAACATGGCATAAGTATAGAATAGTAAATAAAACCCCAAACTAGTTTGTGGCCCCAAGAAATAGAAATGAATCAAGCTCTGGCTCAGGGGGGTCCATAAGGCCTCCCGGATGTGGATAGTGCGATTAGTCAAGGAACATATATCAGGTACTCGGGGCCTACGGGACACAAGTGGGCATAAAAACCAAATAGCATATATTGCCCACCGGTGCCTCTTTCATTAGTTGTCCCAGCAATTTAATAGTTGTAATTAAAGACATGATCATCTCCACCATAAACATCTGCCAGCATACCAACAACTGTGGCACTTGACAACATGAGATCGCACTTGAGCAAGCAACTACGACTCGCAAGGCCTGCTATCTACCAAACACAGGTAATAGGAGGTGTCCATGGCAATATAAAGGCTGCACGGGATATAACTGGTGCAAGGAAACTAAAGCATCGCGACACGGATAGCAATAGATCAACAGGAGAAAATAAAGACTATAAATGCAAAATAGGTAGAAGGGGAGAGATGCTCGCCTGGGAAACATTGCCGAAGGTACATAGCTGAAGGACTTGTCGAATCTCACAACATCTCATCGCCCTATCCGAGAATAAGTAAAGCACTAAAAGGAACAAAAGATGTAATAATTACACTAATGCGAAAGATCCGGCATGTTCATGATATGCATGGCAAGACATGGTTGGCATGGCAAACCCTAATGCACAATAGCAAGATTAAACGGAATCCGAATTCCGCCAAACAATTATATAATTCAAGTTATTTTTCAAGTTATTTTTCTACCCCCAATTTAAATGTTGTTAGCATGGTCCAATATGTCATAGGTGATCTACACAAAATTAAATGGAGTGGGAATTATAATTGGCATTATCCCAAAACACTCCATATGTTATCTATTAGTGATATATGCAAAACTATTCCCAAACAACATGAACAAGATGTAAACAAGCATGTGGGTGGCATATTAATGATCAGTGCATTTTTCCGATAAAAAATAACATATAACTTGTAGTAACTGCATTTATAGATCAAAAGATGTGATATAAATATATTTGCAAAAAGAAAAAAAAATGAAATAGACAGAGGGGTATTTGGGCTGGATCTGGTAAGACATGCGGCGGTGTTTTATTGTGTGGTTGTGGTCAAATGATGGAAAAAGACTAGACAAAAATATGTGTCTGATTCAATCTGCAGATGGGTTGGAGAATTGATACCGGTTTACAGCCATCCGGACTGATTCACATTGTTTATAGGAAAGGATGCCAAAGAAGTTGAATGACCATGGAGCTAGTAAGGAAAACAGCTGAATCAAAACTCAGGTGCAAGACGAGCTAGCTAGTTTTCAACTGAACGTGCGAGGTGGTGTTGTTGTGCATCGGACATGGAGTGCACCCGCGTACGGAGGCTGGCAGAACCGACGGCGATGCAACATGGTGGCGGACAGGGACGTCATCGACGATAACCAGTGGCGTGGTTCTGTAGTGTCAACTAAACTCTGAAAAACATTATCAGTTAGCACAGTAAAACAACAACGTTTCGAGGATTATTTCATTGCGCTCGGTGCTCGACAGGGGAAGCAACAACTTGCATCAGGTAGCTAGGACTACCAGGTCAAGCTTCAGGTGCTGAATAAAGAAAGAGGGTCGCCGGGGAAGGCTCCGATCTGGGCTGGTTTCAGACTGCCGAAAACAAGGAGATGCATATCTGACGAAACTGAAAACGAAACGCGCGAGTACAGTGAAGAATGTCGATCTTCTCTGGATGATTGCGAGAGCTACGAGCGACCAAAAGGACCACGGTTTGTTTCAGTATCGAGATGGTACATCCGGGAAGAAGTAGACGTGAAGTGAAACACCGGCGACATACTGAGGCGGTCGTGAACTTGATGGAAACAGAGGAATAAAACATGGTGCACGTGGGCTGCAAACTGACAACGGCGTCTGTGAGATTGTGTCGACTTCGCCGGAGGATTTAGAGCGTCTGGGAACACCGTTTCAGGCGCCGTTTGAAACTAATGCAAGCTGGTTGTGCCCTGTTTACACGAGGTGATGGTCGGCTCTGGAGGCAAACTATGGTGGCCGGGAGGACTCAGGGAACAGAGGGCCAAAATAGTGATGCGTGTGACATTGCTGCTGCCTGAGAGCATACGCGCGCGCATCGTGGCGTGCGGCTTCGGCGCGTGCTGGCGAGGGCAGCGATGGCGAAGCGCGGCAGAGCTATCAAGGCCAGGGGAACTGGGGCTAGCGTCTGCTCACCGGGAGGGAGTCGGAGACGGTGGTTCCCGGTCGGAGATGCGACGAGGACGGCGGCACGGCGAGGCGTCCGTGATGGCGAGTGTGGCGTCTCCTCCTAGTGCACAGCAACGACCGGTGCGGGGCGTCATGGTCTTCTCCTCCTTGCAGGTACACGACAGGCCAGAGATGGTGCCATGGCGTGTCCGAGGCGCTGGCATCCGGTGGTGATGTGCAGGAAGGCAGATGAAGGACGGGGCTGCCACGCGAGGTGTGGAGGGGGTCTAGGGTTCCTAGGGGCTGCGTCGGCTTGGGGATAAGGAGGGGGCGCAGCGCTGACGTGGCAACAGAGCTGACGGCAACCTGCTCGCTGCCGTGAGGCTACAGAGAGAGGGAACGGACGGAGAAGAGAAGAACAGTAAAGGGGAGCTCTCCCGGCTCCATCGAATGGTGCCAGGCCATGAGGGAGATGGGCCGATGGTACGCTTCAGCTGCTGGTCTGATGGTTGCTGCTGCAGGTATCTCTCTCTCTTATTATTTCTGTTTTTATTTCTTTTTCTTTGTTTGTTACAAATTCAAACAAGTGTTTAACTCAACTCTTTTGAATATTTTGTGGAAGCTTTTGATCAGAGAAGTCAAAGCCATAAATAAGTTCAAGGGAGAAATAGAAGAAGACAAGAGCGTGGCCCCATAACAATTTGGGGTTTTAAGAAATAGAAAGACAAAACATTTTTGATAATGGTCCCTAACAAAAGGAACCCACTTGTAGAAAACAAAAAATAGATGTAGGTACAATAAGGAGAGAAGGTTTAGGTGATAGCAACAATAATAAGAAAAAATTGAATAGGAACAAATGCAATGCAATCCAACATGAATGCAACAATTTTAATATGATGCTCAAATACAATGTGGCATGATGACATGAGCATGCGGTCATGATGATGAAATGCACAAAAACGCAGCGATTTTCTAGTAGTGGTTTTAGCGGGGCGCCACAATTCGACACCACTAACAAGGGATCTCGCCCTCGAGATCCGCCTCATGGTACCGGGAAAAGGTCGGCGATCAGAATCTTCTCGCTTCGTGTAGATCCTCGCGACACCACTAACAAGAGGTCGTTGTCCGTGATCGTCGAGAGAACACTCCGGGAACAAAGGGCGAAGGTAGAGGTATCAGAAGATAAAGCCACCTCTAACTTCCGGGGACGGAGTAAAATTGCTGGATCCACCGATTCAATATACAAAACGAATGATAAGAGTAGTCGGATGGTGATCAGTCCAACGCGCACCCAAAGCATTACTCTGCACATGAATAGGAGAATTATGCAACCAACTCTCGGAATTAGACTGAAGATCTCGACAATCGAGGTTCGGAACAAAGGAGTGGTGCAGACTCTGCATCGGATCTGGCGTAGATGAGGTCGTTGTGTTGGAAAACACCGGAAGACAGAAGAAGGAACAAAGAGAAGTCCAACAGATAAAGGATTCCTTAGATAGCACGAAGACCGGATGTAGAAGCTCTGTTACCAAAGGAGGAAGCGAAACCCTGAAGGTACGACGGAAAACCCAACCACGAGAATTCCTGGACTCGAAAAAAAGATAAAAGAGCAGATTCAAAACACGCAGAGGTAAGAGGAGAACAGCAGAGGGGTAAGGAGTAAAATCAAACCTAATCAGATCTATCCAACCGATTTTGCAAAAATAGTTTTTACACTCTAGATCGTCCGTTAGCTAGGTTATCCTACAGGCTGGACCAGTAGGGTATCGCAACTGCTGAGCTCTGATACCACTCTGTAACACCCTCGAATCGTTTCTATGCGGGTTTGGCGGAAAGGGCTAAAACTTGCATAGGGCCGATTCGAGGGTGTTACGTTTCCCCTCCTCCGGTGGCCAGATTTGAAGCGGCGGTGTTTCCTCCGTGCTCGATGGTGAGGACTCTGCTGAGGCCGTGCGCACCGGCGTCGTCGCCCTCCTCGTGATGTATGTAGCTGTTTCTCCTTGATTTGCAGAGTGTTGGTAAGGGAGAGAGATGGCGGGGCGAAATCGATGCAGTAGACGAGTCCGGCCGCCGCCGCGGCCCTCGGTACCGTCTCAGTTAGGGGAGAGGGTGGGGGTAGCGCACCTGGCTGCTGGGTGGAGGAGGGGCGCGTGGGGTTGGGTGGGGATGGGTAGATGGGGACGTCGTCGCGTCTGTGTTGGGTCGCCGCTGAGCAGAGGATGTGTCTCCTGTAGCTGTAGCTTTCTACTGTAGGGATTATAGTCTTTACTGTGTCGACTGATGCCCCGTTTTCTTCCGCTCGGTGCTGTTTAGTGCATCTCTTGAGGATTGCAAGTAGTTAGTGTTGTAGCTAGATTAATGCTAAGTTTGCTACATTTAGGTCACTGAATGAAACGAAACTATGTATGTAGGAAGCTTTAGCTAGATATATCTGAAAAATGTCAGAAAAATCATGTGTTTGCCGTTGTCCATTTGGGAGTAGAGCCTGGATCGATGACGATTGCTAGTGATGTTGCAGGATGGTATCCTTACTTTTCTGGGAAATAAGTTAAGTTTACAAGTGATGGCATCTATTAAAGGAATCATTACTTGTGCGTCCAAAGTAACTGATGCATACGGTGTAGGGATATGTTTGGTTTTGAAAAACATTCACATTAAAGTGTCCATGCTCAAAGCTTTTCCATGGTGATGAGTTCTGGCGATTACTTGGGCCTTTTTCCATATCTAATTGGTGTGATTTTGCAGAACACATTGCAGCACTTTGATGTTTTAGCTTATCATGAATCAAGATATTAAGCCTTAGCCCTACTTTTATTTGAGACCTGTGTTGAGATGTTGCACGTTTTTTCTACAGGACTTCCCTAATGACATGAGGGTGGCTCAAGAGAAGAAACTGGAAGAACTAAAGAAGCAGCAAGAGTCGCGTCTGTGTTGGGCCACCGCTGAGCAGAGGATGTGTCTCCTGCAGCTAGCCACATCCCGGTGCTGCTCCCGCCAGCCACAACTCCAAGCTGCTGCTCCCTGGTGAGGTCCCTGTCCCCTCCCCCCTCTATTCTTTCTAAAAATTCTTATCTTTTCAGCATACTACTTGCAGATATACTTGCCAATGTTGCTAATGATTCAGTTCAACAACCAAAAATAAGTGATACTAGTAGGCATCATACCATCCAAACACTTGCAGTTTTATCGGTGTGACTAACTCCGTCGTACGTCTCGTATGAATCTGAAATCATATCAAATCTATCTGTATGTCTCATATGATCTTGGACGGTACAAATTTCAGATAGTACAACTGACATTGTCCTATACATTTTAGATAAATTTGACTGTACAAATCAATTTCAGGAGCTGGACGGAGCTGGACGCAGACGAGCTCGCCATGCGCCATCACACGACGAGCGGGTCAGCGGAAAGACTTCATCCTCCTACTCCGCATCGACTCCACGGACGTCGCTGAGCTGTACACGGCCTTGGCGCCCCCTTGACTGCACGGGTGCTGCTGAGGCGTTGAGCTGTACGCGGCCAGGAACTTGGCGCCGTGAGCTCGCCCAGCGCCGGCATCACACGATGACCGGGGCAGCCGAACCACTCCACCTTCCAGCGCCGGACACCTCAGCGGAGGGAGCGGTAGCACGGACGAGGGAGGCGTGTAGAGGGCAACGAGGAGGCGCCGCCGTCATGCCCGCGAGCTTGACCCCCGTGATTTCGAGCGGCGTCCGCGGAGCAGGGCTCGACCCCAGCGGGATTCGTTTGACCACGAGCAGGTCAGGTGGGGCGACGGCGACCGGAGCGGCGGCGTCCACGGAGCAGGGCTCGACCCCAGCAGGATACCTTCGACCACGAGCAAGTCAGGTGGGGCGACGGCGACCGGAGCAGCGACGGACAAAGGAGACTGCGGGGGAAGGGAACGGTCCAAGATTTGAGTTTTAATCGGCTAAATTTGAAACGATTTGACTTTATTAGAGAGCTTTTTGCAAAAAAAAAAAGAACTAGATGGGGGATGACCCGCGACATCTTTTCTGACAGGGAAGGAGTAGTAAGGATAGAGAGATATTTGGTCAACTTTTTTACTTAAAATAAGATTTAAATATGGATAAAAAGATGGTTGTTTTCACAGCCATCAACATCCTAGCATAACCTTGTAACTATATAAAGCTGCTTGTGTGGATTAAAAAACCAAAACCAACACGAAAACAAAACCATCACATGAAAGAAAAACCACGTACAAGTAGGAAAAAAAGAGAACCAGCGAAGCGTCCGAGAGATGGAATAAAGTGGGCTAGACCCAAATGTCCCAGGGGTATGCGACACGATAAACTCACACCACTACGAGCGGTGTATAGGATTTGCTGGCGTGTCTGGTGGTGTGATGTGGCTCTAGGGTTCCTAGCTGGACCGGCATGGCTGGGCCTTTGGGCCTGAGCGGCCTGAGGTATTTTCGTTATTTTAAAATGTGGTCTTTTAAGATTTCGGTGAAAAAAGAAACCAGGAATAGTATTTGGTAAAAATAAAAGGGATACCATTTTTCAAAAGAAAAATTAAACATATAACAAAAATTGATCCATGTTTATATAGTTTGAAATATTACGCAAATAGTAACATTCTCGAAACAGACTTTACGCCCCGTTATAATATAGCAACCACCCGATACAACGTTCAGAACGATGCATACTAGGGCAGAACAGCACAAGCCATGCCCAAAAGAAAAACAAGAAGAGAGAAAAGAAAATAAAGCCGACATCGACGGAGGGACAAAAACGGCGATAACTCGCAGCCATTGTGTCCTCCGGAGAAGTACCACCACATGTTTAGTAGTCCAAAGCGTCGCGTACCAAGCAGCACCTCCAAGAAGAAAAGTGACGATGACGACACTGCTTCCCGGACTAGTTCTAGGGTTTCCCCTGATATGCCACGGGGGGAAGGGTTAAGAGATACACCCGACGCCTTTCAAGAAGGACGACGATACCCGCAGGTGTCACCGCGTCGGTGTTAATGACAAGGATTTCTCCCGACCTCTCAAAGCACACCCCGGACACTTTGTAATGCTCCACCAAGCTCGCCGCCCACGTGCACGCGCCACCATGGTCTTGAAGTCACCACCGCCATCACACCGTGAGCCACGAAGTGACGCCGGTAGGATCGCGAGAGCGGAAACTTCGACGGGGCCGGCATGAAATCAGCATGCGGGAGGGAACTACCTCCACCGCCAGAAGGCGGTAGCCGATCGGATGCAATAACAAGACAAACCAGCGACCTTCATGGCCCAGCCAAGCCCGAATAGGCTTGTGAAGTCCTGCCGTCACACTGCAGCAAGGGTGCCACCGTACACGCCGACCCCATCACCAGGCCCTACTCCTTCGTCCACCAGGGGATTCGCCACCTTGGCAGATCACTACCACCAAGCAGCAGCTCCGTCGTCATAGAGCTCACCTGGGCATGCCGGACCGCCGCCGGTCTAAGGAACAACATCGCAAGACACCTCCCGGAGCTACATCCACAGTAACATTCACATGTGTAACTAAGAGGCCCTAGTATTTATACTACTAGTATTATCGATCTGATGGCGTTTATAGTGACACCCACTGTGGCATTGATTACTTCGCATCACGTGTCACGGGTCTTTTTTAATGATCAAGGTGAAGGGTTCTGCAGCAGAAAACAAAAAAATTCCTACGTTGGAACTCTAATACGCCCAAGATCTATCTATGTAGTAATACGGTAACGACCGAGCGTATACATACTCTTGTAGACCGTACGCGATTAACATTCCGAGGGGAACGTGGTTGAAGTAATCGAACTCGTAGCCGACCTCAAAGTCGCGAAGCTCCTCGCAGGTCACCCCTTGCTCCTTATTCATCGTGCAGCAGGTCCAGCTCATGACATCCAAGGTGCCTCAAGTGAGGCCCCTTGTGGTTTCGTACACATACGGTGTACGATGACGACCTCCGACTCCTTGTTCCCTGCCGGGAGTGCGGAAGTAGATCTCCGGCTTGGAATCCCTAGAGTGCAACGGCGTGCTGCATGTGCGATGTCTCTTCCATGGACAGTCCTTACTTGGGACCATGCCAACGCATGGAGACAAGAGAGAGAGAGAGGGAAGAAGAAAGTCAACCAAAGGACTTCTCCAAAAATTGGTGTGTCAAATCCCACCCATGGGCACCCCTTTATATAGGGAGAGGGGGTGTGCCCTCCCCTTTGGGTTTCCCATGTGGGAGTAAACAAGAGAGAGAGGGGGAAGGCGCCATGGGCCTCATGGGCCAGCCGGCCAGGGGTAGGCCCCACCCCGCGGACAGCCCTAGGCTGGCCGGGTGGGCCCCCTTGAGGCGGCTAGGCCTTGGCCCTTGGCCCTTCCCTTCCCTCATGAGCCCTTTATCCCTAGAAAGTTTGGTCCATTAGTAGAATACCCCTTCAAATTAGATTTTAATATTATATTTAATATTAATTACATTAATTAATATGTAAATACATATTTCAAAATCTAACTTGACCCGAAACACCTTTCGGTTCCCTTTCGATTTCCTCCGAACAACTTCGGATATTTTCCGGAACGATTCCGGTTCTCTCACGGAACTTTTCCGGTTTCCTTTTCTCTTTCATATGGTGATTCCAACTTATAGAGGATCTCTAGCTCATCGTACCCTTAAGAGTATTTCCCCACGGCTCGGGAATGGCACAGACATGATCTCCATCAATGATCAATAGCGGGACAGAGATGCCCATAATGACCCTTGTGCATTCCACGTTGATAATGTCGTTTGAACCGTAAACAGTCGTTTTCCATTCCCTTTGCCACTTGATACCTAGTTCACCCGAGATTTGATCTACGGTATCTCCATACCTTCATTCGATCTTGTTACCGATGAACTTTTTTTCTCGTTTCCATGTCGTTGCATTCCGTGAACCAGTCCACGCTTGCAAGCTTCATTAATGCAACGCCACCGAGATGGCCACATATGTATCTATCCGTTACATGGATTGGCAAATCCTGGTCTTGATATGTACTCCTCTATGCGCTCCTTTGGGAAACCTGAGTAACACCTTTTCGATCATCTAGTCATGGTGTGATACTTTATAACCATCTAAGCTCCCTCCAGAACGGTGATTTGCATTATCTCACAGTCTAAGGATCAGGTTGCAAGGTTTCCTTAGTTTATCATTAATGGTGAACTTTGTAACTAGATCTCATTAAGATACAACTAGTTGGGTTGTTTGTCTATCACATCATTCAACTAATGACGTGACCTCATTGTCAATTGACATAAATGCCCATGATCTCAAAACCCTGGATCATCCTCATGACCAATGAACTAGTCCGCTAGAGGTAACTAGAGACTTAGTTTGTTTACATACCACACGTCTATTAACGTTTCATATTAATACAGTTATACCACAATATGAAACTATTACGAACTAATTGAGATATGAAAATAAAAACCTATTTATTATTTGCCTCTAGGGCATATCTTCTTCAGTCTCCCACTTGCACTAGAGTACAAATAATCTAGCTCGCAATTTACTCATCATAAACCATATCACATATGCGTTTACTGATCATGCATGCTTATGGAAAACATCCTATCCATGTTCTGTTTTACCAGATCATTATGTCTTTGCAAATTGTTAATGTCTTCCTAACTTTGACATTCATATCATTATCTCATAATGGGTTGAAGTATTCGTTTGGCGACAAAGTGAGACTTTGTTTCTAGTGTTTATAATGACGGTCGTTGTCACGGTTGTCATCTAAACTTCGAAACACACTTTGCAATCCTTTGTGTATATATGGCAGTTATGGCAGCAGAATGAGGCCGGTTTCCAGGAGCCTAAAGTGACTTAGGATCAACCTCGAGGGCTTTTTCATGGACAATGTGCCCTAGGACACATCATTCTACATTAAAGATGAACTAGTCCTGCGATAACAATATACATCACATCAGATGGAGCCTTTATACTTCTATGTAGATCCTAGTGCATGAAATGCAAATATGCCACTTACTTTGCTTCTTCCCATTTAAGTATAAACTTATTTATGGTTCAGTGATTAACTCAAGAATCACTTCAAGACATGTTCTTACAGTTAAGAGCTTGTCCTTCCAACCAGAACTTCGAGTCATATTACGCCAAGTATACAATATGGTTGTATGGAAGAACCTACGACTAAGGCATAGGAGATGCATCGCATCACTTTCTTACTTTTTAACCATCGTTGTAATACTAAGACAATGCTTCATATAGTAAGAACTTCTTTATTATCTTGTTCCATTCTGAACTTCTTCAAAATATTGCTTAGGACATTCTGAACATCTTCAGAATCAAGTCCAAGAAGCATTCGACATTCAATGTTTATTAAACTCACCAATCTATCTCGATTGATCTCATTGTTTAATAAGTTTCAACTCCATCCCAATTTATCTACTTAAATGTTATTAACACCAATAACATCATTCACATATGTCGTCCACATATCCTAGAATGATTTCACGCTCCCACTCAAATATGGCAAACATATTTGAGATCCAGGGATTTCACTTAGCTCCCACTCAAAATATGTCTACTACATATTACTATTTGGCCAAGCTACTTAGCTCCCACTCAAAATATGTCTCTTACATATTAAGATTTGGGCAAGCTAATTAGCTCCCACTCAAATGCAGTTCCTCTCGATAATCATGGACATTCCAAAATTCTTTGATCATCATCAAATTGAGAATTCCAGCTACGAGATTCCAATATTCATATATTGCTGGTGTAAATCCAATAGACTCAAGCATCGCTACATTGTAGTCAACTCCTTGAATTTGTCCATACTTTGTGACGAATCGAGCTTTACGTCTCCATTAAGTTTCATTTTCATCTTATGACTTTGAAGTCATTCACAAATATCAAGTAAACTTGTTTACTTAATAAGATTAAGTAACATATTACTTCGCAATCTTAAATGTAACTTAATATATAATTTTATGACTCCTGGTCATTTCTCGCACTTAGGTCCATCACGCTTCTTTTTAATCCGTAGGTATGTCTTGTTCATAAACATCACAAGTGAATCAGTAATATATTTCCATGAACTTGCAGAGTATATATTGTTGAATCCTACTTTCTTTAGTAAAACTATTCACTGAAACTTTACGATCATTATCATTAGTTTCTCCTCTATTTGTAGAGTTCGGTTTCACGAAACAAATTCCGCTGCGCCACTCAACCATTCGGAGGCAAGGTCAAATACCTTGTTTTGATCTTTTACTTTCTTCCACCTGTATCTTCATCAAGACATGTCAACTTTGGACAACAATAGGTTTGCCCCTTTTTGGAAGATGTATTCATAGTTTCCTAAGAATACGCTACAAAGACTTGTTTATTCGCCACGGTTTCGAACTGTCGAAACCTCTAGAAACTTGAACATGCCATAACTCTTATGATGTTGTTTCCAGGAATACTTTTTAGATGTTCCTTTGTATTTCAACCGAGTATTTTCTTATTTCGATCTCTAACTCTAAACAATAACTATAACCCCGATAAGAGATAATATTATAACATATGAATCTCATACATAATGATTTTGATATTTAGACATTTCAATACACTTTGAAATTGCCCTATTATCATAATTTGTGAAACCTCTTTCACAAGTCCTTTTATGCTAAAAATTAACTTAAATACATTAGTCATGTCGATCAAATCGAAGATACTTTTGTATTCTTGTTAATTCAATATCCTCCTTCACTTTGAAATCTTTTGAACAATTCAAAATAGTTTCAAACTTATGTTTCATTGAGCAAATGCTCATATTCACTTAAATCCACAATGAGTGTGAAATAATGATTTCCACTATTTGTTGAAAATACGATACATCACTATGTATAAGATTCAACATTTCTTCGCATGTCGCCGTTTTACTAGAATGCGGAGTTTTATTCATTCCGCCCAACGAGGCATGGTTTTGCAAAGTCTCTAGATAAAGCATCTAGAACCCTGATCTTCATTTAGAATGAAGAACATGCAGTAACCAAAATGACTTAAACTATAGTGTCATGTCATTACTAAACCTTGGATATCTTTTAGCATTCTAATCCTTTATAAATGTTTAAACTATTATCATTAACATAGTGATGATAATAACTCATTTATGATCGTAATCTGACCATAAAGGTATCATTCATAAGAATAGTACAACTGGTTTGTAACTTATTCATATGAACAATTGTCTTGCCATAAGCAAGACACACAAACAAGGATTACAAAATTATATTCAAGTACACTAATACAAATGATAAACCTTTGAGGAAAGGGGTGATGTCGGCCATCAACTACTTTGCTTGCCGTCATCAAGCCACATTGCCTCATATTATAGCAATTCTCAAGAAGACCATCCCGTTTTCACAAAACGGGACAAGTATCCAATACTTATATAAACTGCAACGAGTTTTGCAAGAATTACATTTATAACTTTGTATATCTAACATATACCCTTTTTCATTTATGACCTCCAGTGCAATCAAGCCCTTCCGAGAGTTCATAACTCTAATGCAAGATTGCTAAGTGTTTCTCCAAATATTCCCTTTTTCATCCATCATGGAAGAAAGCCCATCCAACGGCTCATACTTTATGTGCCTGATCTTGCAGAATAGAAGATTGTAATCCAACTCTCCATCGAATGGAGAATGGTTTATTGGATGATTACGGAGAACACACAAACATTGCGGAGTCATCGGATTATCTCCTAATGGTCATTGTATCAAGAAGAGAAGTTCACCTTTTATGAGGACATCCCTTAGGCGTGGGTATTAATTTATGAAGTTGGACCCTTTTGCTAAGTTCCACATCAAGAAGTATATTCCCATGGTCGCAAAGGACCTCAATGGGATAGGCCATGATCTACTAAGATATTTGCAAATAGACATCTAGACTAAGTTCATAATATGAGTTCAATCCTAATTGAGCTCCCACTAAAATTGTCATCCCCTAGACGATTTTATTGATCACATGATCCCAATCCTCTGCACCTCCCCCAATCGTCACGACCATCAGTGCAGCATCAAAGGTAGACATTCCCTAATGTCAATCACATCAACCATGTGACTCATGCTTGACCTTTCGGTCTCTTGTGTTCCGAGGCCATGTCTACACATGCTAGGCTCGCCAAATCTAACTTGTGTGTATTTGCTGTGCAACATGGCTTATACCCACTGTATGCGAATGTAGATATGTTTAGCCCCCGATCGTCACGGCCAGCTTCATAACGGCAAACTTTCTTGGTGGTGCACACACAAGGGGAACACTATCATTGGAATTATATAGGGACTATCTTATTTGCTACCGTTGAGTATCTAATACTAGCATATAATAAGATATAAAACAAGTATCAACATCACATGTGTATTGTGATATGATATGGTCCTTCTTGCGCTTGATCTCCATCGAGCGCTCCAGCATGATCTCCATCTTGCCCTTAGTTTGACACCAAGTCCACGACGCCACCACTCGGTCGTCCATCGGAACGATGGATATTACTACTTAACTTAGTAACATAAAAGTAAACTAGTTTACCTTCGTAATGACCAATACCATATCATAGCACAAGCCCTCCTGCAAAATAAAGTTAGACGCCTCTACTTTATATTTTGCAAGTTTTACGTGGTTGTTAGGGCTTTCGCAATAGAACTGTTTCTAATCTACGAACTTTCCAACCACAACACGGATCCAACAGTTGTCTCTACTACACCCCTTTCGGGGCCTTCCATTGTAAATGCTATATCAACTATTGAATGAGAGACAAACACCCGCTAGCCACTTATATGGTACAAGACGCATGTTAAGCGTGGAACCAGTCTCGCGTACGAATACGCGTAAGGTCGGTCCGGGCCGCTTCATCAAACAATACCGCGATATAAACAAGTACACGTTGGAGGGTAAAAACTAAGGGATCAATGCCCGCACAATACATGTGTGTACTAGCCGTACAACACTCCTACGCACAGATCGACTCTGATACCACTTAAGGGTTCCGCAACAGAAAACAAAAAAAAATACTACGTTGGAACTCTAATACGCCCAAGATCTATTAATATAGTAATGCGGTAACGGCCGGGCGTATAGAATACATACCCTTGTAGACCGTAAACGGTTAATGTTCTAAGGGGAACACGGTTGAAGTAGTCGAACTCGTAGCCGACCTCAAGGTCGCGAAGCTCCTCATAGGTCACCCCTTGCTCCTTCTTCATCGTGCAACAGCTCTGGCTCACGACATCCAAGGTGCCTCACGTGAGGCTCCTCGTGGTTTCGTACACATACGGTGTACGATGACGACCTCCGACTCCTTGATCCCTGCCGGGAGTGCGGAAGTAGATCTCCGGCTTGGAATCCCTGCAGCGCAACGACGTGCTTCAGGTGCGGTGTCTCTTGCATGGACAGTCCTTACTTGGGACCGTGCCAACGCATGGAGACGAGAGAGAGGGAAGGATAAAGTCAACCAAAGGACTTCTCCAAAAATTGGTGTGTCAAATCCCACCCATGGGCACCCCTTTATATAGGGGGAGGGGGTGTGCCCTCCCCTTTGGGTTTCCCATGTGAGACTAAACAAGGGAGAGAGGGGGGAGGCGCCATGGGCCTCATGGGCCAGCCATCCAGGGGTGGGCCCTACCCCGCGCACAACCCTAGGCTGCCCGAGTGGGCCCCCTTGAGGCGGATAGGCCTTGGCCCTTCCCTCCTTTGGTTTTCCCTCATGGGCCCTTTTTCCCTAGGAAGTTTGGCCCATTAGTGGAATACCCCTTCAAATTAGATTTTAATATTATATTTAATATTAATTATATTAATTAATATTTAAATACATATTATAAAATCCGACTTGACCCGAAACACCTTTTGGTTCCCTTTCGATTTCCTCCGAACAACTTCGGATTTTTTCTGGAACGATTCCGGTTCTCTCACGGAACTTTTACGGTTTCCTTTTATCTTTCATATGGTGATTCCACCGCCACCACATCAAGGACGACGATGAGAAAGGAGGCAACACAGCCGCCGCCAAGCCTAGCACGGAGCATCGGTGACTCCCTCGCGGCACGGGGCTGAAAACAAGCAACCAGCCGAAGACTACCTAGTGTATATAGGGGGAGGGCACCGGCGCCTTTCCTCAGCCAACCACGACCGGCATTGCCGGCGGGACGACGTCATATCAGGCTGGTGCCGAAGAAGATCTTGACGAGTACTATAGCGAGGGGGGAGAGGATCAAAGGGACTCCGTCCCCCGTTCCATTACTGGGAATGAAACCAAATAGTATCCAAAACAGAGTTCTGAAAGTAAACTTAAAAGCTAAAGCAAAGCAGGGCTAAACCCAGTAGGGGAGAGATGAAACTACAAAGCTAGACTGAAAGTTTTACATATGCGATCCGAGGAACAAGAGGGAAGAGCAAACCAGACTTAGAGCACCACATGGATTGAATCATCTTCTTCAGGATGGACCTGTAGATGACCCAGAGATGCGCGCCCTCCATAGCTCGACGATGCTGAGGTCTTCCAAGTGGAGATCCACTCGAAGCCCACGCAGCTTAATTCGCCATGAGCGCCAGAGGACTTCTTAGTCTGCAGATCATCCTCTCCATGAAGAGGTTGATCAGCCCTACCTCCAGTTCTTTGAACGGCATCTTCCACAGTTTCAGATACGAGAGAACCAGGCGCCAGACCTGTTTCATATTGATCCAAGAAGTCTTATTAAAGACAAGACTATTTCTATTATTCCAAATACTCCACAGGACAGCCGAAGAAACCACATTGAAATGCAGATGTTTCTTATTAGCAAGCCATTTAGAAGCAATAGATTCAAAATTTGTAACCAAATTCCCAAAGATATCTTGAACATCTTCCCAAATAATTCTAGAGACTAGACATTCAAAGAATAAATGATAAACTGACTCTATTTCTTTACAAAGATTACATTCCAAAGGCTTCTGGATCCCCCTAGCTCTAAGATTGTCTCTAGTCATGATTTTATTCTGTGAAAATAACCAGAGAAAGACCTGCATCCTCAGGGGGATTTTTAATTTCCAAACAACAGGAATGTAAAGCGGAGTAATGCCTCTAAAGTTAACTAAGGAGTACATTGAACTAGACGAATATACTCCTTTAGATTCATACTGCCAGATCAGCTGGTCCTCTTCATCAGTGAAGGCAATATGTTGGGCAATTCCTAAAATTTCATGCCACTGAACCATCATGTGCTCACTGAAAGTTCTCCTAAAGTCACATTTTAGGTGAGTTACATCCCATAAATCAGCTATAGTTTTGGTTTGTTGATTTGAAATAAGGTAAATCTCCCAGAACTGGGTAGCTAGAGTAGAATTACCAAACCAAATATCTTCCCAAAACTTAATGGATTTACCATTACCTACATGCCACTTATATCCTATGTCTACAGCCCTGGAAGCCCACATAATTCCTTTCCAGAAAGTAGAGGGGTGGAGATCATTACAGCATAAAACATTGGGGGACTTAGTTTTATACTTAGCATCTATAACTTTTCTTCAGAGGGCTCCTTCCCCTTGGATATATCTTTTGATCCAAGAACCTAGAAGGCACAGATTCGGGTCTTGGAGATTTGGAATGCCTAAACCTCCAAAATACTTTTTCATGCAAACTGAAGACCAGTTTGCAAGATGGAGTTTATGGTTTCCTTTTCCGTCATTCCAAAATAAGTTGGCCATATGAGAATCTAAAAGTTTAAGGGCCCATTTTGGGAATTTAAAAAAGGAAAGCAAATATATAGGAATGCTAGAGAGGCAGGCCTGAATCAGGACTCTCTTAGCAGCATAAGACAGGAGTTTCCCTCCCCAACCAGTAATCCTACTAAGTAAATTTTCTATCAAGGGTTGCAAATCTTCCCTCCTGAGCTTTTCAAAAT
Source organism: Avena eriantha (assembly GCA_910589775.1). Taxonomy (NCBI): domain Eukaryota; kingdom Viridiplantae; phylum Streptophyta; class Magnoliopsida; order Poales; family Poaceae; genus Avena; species Avena eriantha. The sequence continues at coordinate 11,279,411 of OU342743.1, forward strand.
GCAAAGGTATCCCTAGATATTTAACTAGGAAGCTGCCCAGAATGCAGGAAAAGATATCAAGGAAAGGACTTACTTCTACCTCAGTCATATTAATTGGGATGAGTTCACTCTTGTGATAATTGATCCTCATCCCAGAAATTTGTTCAAAACAAGTAAGGATCCATTTCAAATTAATGGCTACAGCTTCATCAGGTTCCAGAAACAGGAGGGTGTCATCTTCATATTGCAAACATGCCACCCCTCCTGGAATAAAATTAGGGCAAAGGCCTCTAATAGCACCACACTCTGAACCTTTAATAAGCATCCTAGCAAACACATCTATCATAAGATTAAAAAGAAGGGAGGAAATGGGGTCACCCTGTCTAAGCCCCTTCCCAGAGAGAAAAAAATCACTCTCAAAGTCATTAACTCTAACTCCTATAGAGCCTCCCAGAGTGATCTGTCTAATAAACCTAATGAAGGTAGGGCAAAACCCTCTAAGTTCCAAAATTTCAAACAAGAAATCTAAATTAACTCTATCATATGCTTTTTCATAGTCTATTTTGAGCACAAGACATTTACTTTTATTTCTATGCACCTCATGGATCACCTCATGAGCAGTGACCACACTTTCTAGAATAAACCTACCTCTAATAAAGGCAGATTGATTTGGAGAAATAAGCCTACCAATTACAGTGGCCAATCTATTGGTTAAGACTTTAGTAAAGATCTTAAAGGAACAATTTAAAAGACTAATAGGTTTGAATTTCTTCATACTTCTAGCCTCATTTTCCTTAGGGATTAAAGTAATCATAGCAAAGTTAAGTCTAAAAAGATTAAGTTGATCCCTATGCAAAGCATTAAACATAGACAAAAGGTCATCCTTGACAATCTCCTAGAATGTTTGATAAAACATAAAAGAAAGGCCATCAGGGCATGGGGCCCCATCACCATAAGAAGTAAAAACAGCTACTCTAATTTCCTCTTCACTAAACTCAGCACCCAGCCCTACATTTTCACTGTCACTAACTTTTTCATCCTCCCTAAAAAAATCTTGTTTTAAGTGGATGTTAGGCCTGGGTTCCCAAGCAAAAAGGTTCTTATAGTAGTTAGTGGCTATCTGAAGCATGCCTTTAATGTCTGTGACAGGGCCATCAGGTCCATCAAGAACATTAATCATCTTCTTCCTCCTCCTCTGATTAGCTACTGCATGGAAGTAAGCAGTGTTTCTATCACCCTCTAGAACATTTCTATCTCTTGATCTCTGTCTAGCCTTAATCTCTTCCAAAATCCAGTACTTATGCAACTCAGCATATATAAAGTCTAATCTATTTCTCTCATCATCTGACAGGGCTATAGTTTCAGACTTGATATCTAGAGTATCATATTCCTCCATCAAATCTCTCCTATTCTTCCTAATATTAGCCTCTATATTTATATTCCAACCTCTAGCCAATTTTCTAAAGTATATGACCTTGCTTTGCTAGATGTCCATGGGATCACTGCTATTAACTGATAAAGACCAAGGTTTATTCACTATATCCTTAAAATCAGCTCTACTCAGCCACCATTTCTCAAATCTGAATCTAGAAGGTTTCAAGAGAACCTGTTCTCCTGATTCCCAAACTATAGGAGTATGATCACTTCCTATCCTAGATAAAGCTCTAGCATGAGCTAAAGGAAAATTGCTATCAAAACTAGTAGTACAGAAAACTCTATCTAGTTTACACATGACAAGGGATTCCTGATTATTCCCCCAGGTATAAGCTCTCCCTGAAAGACCAACTTCCATAAGGGCCCAAAGATCAACCCAAGTATTAAACTTATCTACCCATCTAAAATCAACATTCCTAGTGGATTTGTCATCAGGGGATCTCACCAGATTAAAGACCCCCTATCATAGCTGGACCATCCTAGTTAATAAAAAGGTCATGTAACTCAGAAATAAACTCTTGTTTTTTCTCTTCATAAGCTGACCCATAGACAGTAGTGATTCTACAAGTAAAACCATTAATCTTATTCTTAAGAACAGAGCTAACTGAAAAGGATCTAACATCCCAAGAGATAATATCAAAGAGATCTAGGTTAACCCCAACTAGAATGCCTCCTGCAGTACCTTGAGAGGGCAAAAAAATCCAACTAAAGTTTCTATTCCCTAAGAGACTCTTCAAAAAGGAATTGCTAAAACTATCTTTTTGAAGGGTTCGTAGCATGGAAAACAAAAAAATTCTACCGCAAGAACGAACAAAACCTAGATCTAATCCAGATAAAAGCCAAGATCTAATCTATTAGACATGAGCAACGAGATAGATAGGAACTAACCCTCGTAGATCCGAAAGCGTTAACGAGATTAGATCTCGTGGTTGATGTAGTCGATCACTTGCCGATCTCAAGATCGTGTGGACGATCCTTCCGGCGTCACGTTCTAGCAGCGCTCCCGCAGTCGGTCAAGTTAACGATCCTTCCGGCGTTGCGTTCCGGCAGCGCTTCCGCCGTTGGTCAAGTAGTCGATCCTTCCGGCGCCGCGTTTCGGCAGCGCTTCCGCAGTCGGTCACACGTGCGGAGTCGGTCTCCAACGCATTCGGTCTCCAACGTGATCGGTCTCTGAACAACATTCGGTCTCCAACGCACATTCCATATCTACTTAAAACAACTTCGAACCTTAAGTGTGTCACCCTACGGTTCGTGAATATGTAGACATGATAGAGACACATCTCCTATCAATAACCATCAGCGGGACCTGGAGATCCATAATGGCTCCCACATACTCAACGATGACTTCGCGATCGATTGAACCACTTACATACGAAACTAATTCCCTTTGTCTCGCGATACTATACTTATCCGAGGTTTGATCGTCGGTATCTCCATACCTAGTTCTACCTTGTTACTGATAAGTACTCTTTACTCGTTCCGTGATATGTCATCCCTTGTGACCCAGTCACATGCTTGCAAGCTAACTAGATGACATTCCACCGAGAGGGTCCAGAGCATATCTATCTATCATATGGATGGACAAATCCCAATCTTGGTTCATGCGCTTCAACACATACTTTCAGAATACCCAATGACACCTTTATGACCACCCAGTTACGAAGCGGTGTTTGATGTCATCAAAGTATCCATCTGGTGATGGTGATTAACATAACCTCATGGTCGAAGGATTAGGTTACTATGTATTTGAAAGCTTACAGCAAAACGAACTTAATGACTTGATCTTATGCTACGCTTACTATGGGTGTGTGTCCATCACATCATTCTCCTAATGATATAACCTTGTTATTAATCACATCCTAATGTCCATGATCAGGAAACCATGATCATCAATTAATCAACAAGCTAGTTCAACAAGAGGCTTACTAGGGACTCTTATATGTTTACAAAACACACATGTATTAATGTTTCCGGTTAATACAATTATAGCATGGGATGTAAACATTTATCATAAACATAAAGATATAATAATAACCACTTTATTATTGCCTCTTGGGCATATCTCCAACAGTCTCCCACTTGCACTAGAGTCAATAATCTAGTTTAAAAACTTGTGCATTCAACACCTATGGCTTTCTGGTGTTGTATAGACACTATTGCTAGTGGTAAACATAATCTTCGGATCTGACACTTCCAGGTCCGTGTGTATTTGCATGTCCTTGCGTCTCTACACATTACTCATTCTCCAATGAGATGGCATTGTATAAATTTGGTCCTTTGGTGAGACCTTTAGTTCCTCAGGATTAAATCATGTTGATACAATTGTCATACAATGTATCTTCATAGTATTATCCCGCTATGAACCACACCTAGTTTGCCCTCCTTTGCTGCTACTATAGCAGTTATATACTTAGCCTTTTGTTGTAATATCTGTCACAATATATCAACTTTGGAACTCATCCAAATCCATCATGGAACATCCTTTCCATTATATTGTGCTACCCTTAGTCTAAATTGAGATAAATTTAATTTGTATCTTGTGACAAAACTAGTATCAATGTAACACTTTACAACGAACTACCTTTAACTATTTGTCACTTATACATAATATATTCTTAGTTCTTCCAAAGCTCATAAGAATATCTTTACTATTGTCCAATGATCATCTTATGAATCACTCTGGTATATGCTCATAACGTTTAGAGCATAGGACATATCTGGATGTGTACATCTCAAAGAATGATTGATCAAAATATTCTTGTGATTTCACCAAGTGTCAAAACACTTGAATCTCGTGTCAACACACTTGAATCTTGATTTAGTCCTTTCCGTGCGTCAAGAACCTTTCTTGTTGTTTCCATATTGAACTCATTCAACATCTTATCTATGTACATTTGGCAAAACCATATTAGCGCCTCAATCTATCCATATAGACATTGATGCCTAATTCTTATGCCTAAGTCTTTCATCGAAATGAAATTCTTAACCTGTGTCAATACAAGATACATTATTTCCAATCAACAATATGTCCTCTACATAATGTATTAGAAATATGTCTCAGCGCTCCCACTTAATTTCTTGCAAATGCAAGCATCTTCATCATCTCCGATGAATTTAAACTTTTTTAACAGTTTCATCATGGTGAAGATTCCAACTCCGCTATGCTTACTTCAACCATTGAAGTTTTGCATACTCTTTTAGCATCCTTTGAATAAACAAAAACCCTTTGGATCGTGTCATCTACACGTCCTAGGTAACCATTCTATTAGAAGAACTTGTTTTGTTTGTTCAACTACCATATACCAAAATATATGTAGTGGTTGCTACATTAATCCGTCCAGACTAAATATCGCTATGAAAGATCAAATCTTATCATAGTCAATTCCTTGAACATTGTCGTAAACTCTTTCCGACATGTCGACTATTTCATAGATGTGAAACATCCATGTCTATTTCTTTATAGATCCAAACACGACCGATAGGCTTCACGCCTTTCTGGAGGGTCTTCTAAGTTTAGAAACTTGATTTCTCGTGTATGGATGCTATCATGGATTCCATGACTTCTAGTCATTTTATGGAGTCAGGGCCCATCATCGCTTCTTTGCATGTAGTCGGTTCATCATTGTCAAAACAATAACGACTTGCTTATCAAATCTTACTATTTGATTCTTACCGACCCACATGGTTCTATAGGAACTCTAATCTCCGAGATCACACCTTTTGTAATCACGAGAGCCATGAGCATTGTGGCCGTCACCGGGACACTTTCCGGCGCTGCGCTACTTAGCACATATAGCTAAGGTTCAACAACCTTATCAAAGTTCTATTGTCCTCCCACTTAACTTTTCACGAAAAATTCCTTCTCAAGAAACTTGACGTTTCAAGTAACAAACTCTTTTGTCCTCAGTGTTATGGAGAAATTCCCAACAAATTCTTTGGGATAACCTACAAAGACGTGCTTATCCGACTTTGGTTGTAAACATTTTACTTATGTATAACATACCAAAATTTAAGAAAAGATAATTCGGGTTTTATCCCAAACCATGACTTATATGGTGTCATTTCAACGGATCACGATGGAGCTCTTTCAGTGTAAAAGCGATAGTCACTAAAGCTTTAATCTTTAAAAAACATAATGGCAGTTTTATAAATGACACCCTTGATCTTACCATCTCAAACATTGTTTGATTTTATCTCTCGAATATGCCATAATCCTATGGTTTATCGGGAAACACAAATCACAGAACAATTCCTCAAGTCTTAGGTGTTTTTGCTAAACATGTAACTCAAATATCTTCCTTTATGATCGAATCATAAACTCTTTATTTTCTTGTTACAATGATTTTCCACTTCATCTTGAAAGTCTTTGAACATTTTTCAAATGTTTCATGTTTCTTCCTTATTGAGTAAGTATATACATATACTCACTCAAATCTTCGGAGAAAGCATATGAAGTTGAAATCCATCGCCCATGACTACACATAATGGACTATATACATCAATATGTACAAATTCCAATCAGTTAGTCGTCCGTTCCTCTTTTGGCCTACGAACGGAGTTTTAATTATCTTCAGGAAAGTATTACAAGCGTCATTTGATCTAAATCAAAGACTCCAAAAATCCATCAACATGGAGTTTCTTCATGTATCCCTTTCAATATAATTTAAATGACGATGTCACTTCGCAAGTGATCTTTCAATCATTTGTCTTGCGACATTTTAGCATTAGTTTTATGGTCGTTATTTCTCCAACCAGACTTGTATATCATCCATCTATTATGGAATACGGTAATTATTTGAACAACCTTTTTGTCGTCATAATACCTGATCAAAATAACAATTATTGAAACAAATCTTGAAGGCAAGCTTTGATGTTAACGAGCAACACAACAACCCCTTGTTTGTTTTCGATGAACATCATCACATATTCTCTTGCTAGTTACTTAGGCCATTGCAGTTCATGGATTGTGTTGTCCTATATGACACTTCATACCAACCAATTCGGTATCCAATACCGGAGAACCACTTTGTTTAACAAGCAAGGAATACAACCATAACATGTATATCTTCTATATGCCTAATTTGGACATCTCCAACCTTTTATTTTCTGCCAAATATTTTATAGATTCTCTTTCAGCAATTCCTTTTCTTTTTAAAAGAATCTATCAACATCAATAGTGGTGTCATTCACATGACACATAGTACAAAGTGTGTATAGTCAAATACCAATACCTTTGGACTTGCACTTTGAAGTGGACCACCTTCATCAAATGTTTGGTGTTCTTTCAAAAATCCATTCTTTAGTAATCTTTTAGTGTAGTAAACATTTTACTTATATCTTCTATTCATCTTTATCATGACAACTTTCATGATCAAGCTTCTATAGCTTATAAAGGTGAATTGCGAGTATAATGTTTCTTTTCCAAAACCTTTTGGAGGATTAGGACGACTAGCATCTCCAACCTTCACAAATTCTCATCAAATATGAGGACGTATACTCTATCATGTTGTAACCAACACATTGTTTTAGATATCGCAATACCTTTCACATATGATGGTTTCTGAAACATTGCTTTCAGCTCTTAGATAAACTTGATATTAAAAACAATCTTTTGAGTATCAAGAATCATGGAGGCTAACATGATACATTAGATACTAACACTGGAATTGTTACTCTTGATTTAATACTATTTATTAAACTTCATGGAGTAAATTGAGTTTGCTGAAAGTTTGCAATAGGACTTATAAATTTTAATTGACACTCAAAACAATACGATACCAGTTCGTAAAGCAAATATCCAGAATTTCTATAGTTCCACTATCTCAACTATAACTAAGCGTAAGGTGGTGAACGGATGCCAATGACTACAACAAACTATGCAAATTCACTTTGATTGTGTTTATGATAAATTGAGTTCGACTAATCCAAATTACAAATGAACTCCCACTCAAAACAACATCCCTCGAGTTGTTTTAGTGATTACATGAACCAAATCCACTACACCAAGTCCGATCATCACGTGAGATGATGTAGCTTTAAAGGCGAACAATCAACATGTTCATCATATCATCCATATGACTCATGCTTTACCTTTCGGTATTCCGTGTTCCGAGACCATGTCTGTACATGCTAGGCTCGTCAAGGTTAACCTTAGTTTTCGCATGTGCAAATCTGGCTTGCACCCGTTGTATGCACACGTAGAGTCTATCACACCCGATCATCACGAGATGCTTCGAAACGACGAGTCTTAGCAACGGTGCCAACTAAGGACGAACACTTTATTACTTGATATTTAGTGAGAGGGATCATCTTATAATGCTACCGTCGCGATCTAAGCAATACAAGATGCATAAAGGATTAACATCACAGGCAATTCATAATATGTGATATGATATGGCCTTTCTTCTTGTGCCTTTGATCTCCATCTCCAAAGCATGGACAAGATCTCCATCATCACCAGCATTGCGTCAAGATCCGTGGCGCCGCTTCATGGTTGTCCATCATCACTAGCAACTATTACAACTACTTGGAACAAAGCTATTACAAGATGAATAGACACGCAGGTCTTAACAGAATTGAAGACAACCATTAGGCTCCTGCCGGTTGCCATATTACAACAAGGATCATTGCATACATCAAATACAATCATAATCACATGATGGCCATATCACATCACAAAACCCCTGCAAAAACAAGTTAGACGCCTCTAATTTTCTTTGCATATTTTACGTGGTTTGGGGCTTTCGCATAAGACCGATCTTACCTACGAACAAGGACCACAACGTTGATACAAGTGTTCTCAAGATGCTCATTGTAAATTGAATCTTAACTATGGTGGGAGAGACAGACACCCGCAAAGCCACTTGTGCAAAGCAAGTTGCACGTCAAGCGTGGAGCAAGTCTCATGTGCGATGACATGTAATGTTAGCCCGAGCCGCTTCATCCCACCATGCCGCAAGATGCAAAGTACACGCTAAGACACCGACAACAAAAGCATCAACGCCCACAACATCATTGTGTTCTACTCGTGCAACAGATCTACGCATAGATACGGCTCTGATACCACTGAAGGGTTCGTAGCATGGAAAACAAAAAAATTCTACCGCAAGAACGAACAAAACCTAGATCTAATCCAGATAAAAGGCAAGATCTAATCTATTAGACATGAGCAACGAGATAGATAGGAACTAACCCTCGTAGATCCGAAAGCGTTAACGAGATTAGATCTCGTGGTTGATGTAGTCGATCACTTGCCGATCTCAAGATCGTGTGGACGATCCTTCCGGCGTCACGTTCTAGCAGCGCTCCCGCAGTCGGTCAAGTTGACGATCCTTCCGGCGTTGCGTTCCGGCAGCGCTTCCGCCGTTGGTCAAGTAGTCGATCCTTCCGGCGCCGCGTTTCGGCAGCGCTTCCGTAGTCGGTCACACGTGCGGAGTCGAAGCAGACCTTCCTCTCCCCGTTCCAGCGAGCAGCGGAGGTAGTAGATCTTCTCCATGGAATCCTAGCAGCACGACGGCGTGGTGGTGGTGGTGGAGTAGAGAATTCTGCAGGGCTTCGCCTATGCCTGTGCAGAAGAAAGGTGGAGGAGAGAGGCGGCAGAGATTGGGTGTTATGGGAGCTTGCCAAGAGGGGGCGCCCCCTGCCCCTCTATTTAAAGAGGGGATGGCGCCTTGGGGAGGGGAGTCCTTGTAGGACTCCCCTTCCTCTATGGCCGGCGGGTGTGGGAGGGAGAAGGAATCCTCCTCCCCCACGAATCCGTGTCTTGACCCACCTGGACTCCTTTGATCCCTATCTTGATTTTCAAGCAAACTTCAAGATATCTTCTAGAACCTTCCGGAACATTCTGAAACCTTCTAGAACTCTCATACAAACACTCCGGAACATTTCCTAACTCATAAAATGATCTCCTATATATGAATCTTATTCTCCGTACCATTCCGGATCTCCTCGTGATGTCCCGAATCCAATCCGAGACTCCGAACAACATTCGGTCTCCAACGCACATTCCATATCTACTTAAAACAACTTCGAACCTTAAGTGTGTCACCCTACGGTTCGTGAATATGTAGACATGATAGAGACACATCTCCTATCAATAACCATCAGCGGGACCTGGAGATCCATAATGGCTCCCACATACTCAACGATGACTTCGCGATCGATTGAACCACTTACATACGAAACTAATTCCCTTTGTCTCGCGATACTATACTTATCCGAGGTTTGATCGTCGGTATCTCCATACCTAGTTCTACCTTGTTACTGATAAGTACTCTTTACTCGTTCCGTGATATGTCATCCCTTGTGACCCAGTCACATGCTTGCAAGCTAACTAGATGACATTCCACCGAGAGGGTCCAGAGCATATCTATCTATCATATGGATGGACAAATCCCAATCTTGGTTCATGCGCTTCAACACATACTTTCAGAATACCCAATGACACCTTTATGACCACCCAGTTACGAAGCGGTGTTTGATGTCATCAAAGTATCCATCTGGTGATGGTGATTAACATAACCTCATGGTCGAAGGATTAGGTTACTATGTATTTGAAAGCTTACAGCAAAACGAACTTAATGACTTGATCTTATGCTACGCTTACTATGGGTGTGTGTCCATCACATCATTCTCCTAATGATATAACCTTGTTATTAATCACATCCTAATGTCCATGATCAGGAAACCATGATCATCAATTAATCAACAAGCTAGTTCAACAAGAGGCTTACTAGGGACTCTTATATGTTTACAAAACACACATGTATTAATGTTTCCGGTTAATACAATTATAGCATGGGATGTAAACATTTATCATAAACATAAAGATATAATAATAACCACTTTATTATTGCCTCTTGGGCATATCTCCAACACTTTTTTGGTTTCTTGGAAACCAATATAATCTACCTTTAAAGGAACAAGATTTTCAGCTATGTATTTCTGTCTAACAGGAGCATTAAGACTCCTACTATTCCAAAAAACACTAATCATACTTTCTTCTTCCTAGGGTGCTTGCCCCGAGATCTATGTAAAACTTCTATCCACCCTTCTGCTTCTTCATCTCTAGTGCTATGTTTAGGTGAAGAAACAGAAAGAGGAGGTAGACTATGCAGAACAGAACTAGTACTAACAGTGTCATCAACAGAAAAATCTACACCTATATTATCAGACAACCCTTCTATTTCACTAGTGGGAAGAGCAGAGAAGGGATTAGTAGACATAATACCTTTCATGCTCTTAGGGATTTCCAGGTTGTTGACTTTCTTCAGGTTCATAGCTTTCTCTAGAATGTTCCTGGACCTGTCCAACCTAGTGCTTTGCCTAGTTGGCTGCATAGGCCCCCACTGTTTCTGTTTTTTGGCAGCTTTCTGATTAAACTGTGAATCATCTCTTTCCCTCATTCCTAGATCTTTGAAGCTTGGCATTATGTCCTCAGGCAGGAACCCAGATTGAGCCACCTCAACAGAAGGATCCACATCTTTTCCATCCTGAGACAAATTCATATCCTCCACCTGATTATCAATCCAGAAAGTCTGTGCTTCTAATTCAGCCCCAGGAGCCACAGGGGACTTGTCCCAGATGAAATTCCCTTCAACATCCACCAGTCCTCTCTGAACCAGGAGTTGGAACACTGCCTTTGCACCACAGGAAGAATCTGAAGCCATTCTAACTCTATTAGAATTTTGGCCACCATTCCTATCAGACAGGGCACTGTTGCCTTGGTCGGAAGCAGGCCCGTTACCAGGAGGATCAGCAGAGCCACTTCCTCCCTTATGTCCAGCAAAATCTTCCTCTTGTCCCCTGCTCTGTCCACTGTGATCATCATTTAGGAGATCATCCTCATCAACAACCACTGGCACAGAACTATCTACAGCAAAGCCTAAGTGGAATAGGTGATCCTGAAAATTAAAGAGCCTGCCAACTAGAAGTTTTGAAGGGTCTTTGCATTTGATGAGAACCCTCACTTCCTTAGCATTATTCCTAAAGATACTCTGCCAGTCCACATCCTCCAGAATACCACAAATAGAAGCTGCTTGATCCAGAGTGTTCCACTCACACCACTTTGTCTGCAACCCTGTAATAATCACCCACACCTTCTTCAGAGAGTCCACTGGCTCTGGATCATCATTCCAGGCTTCCACCTTCACCCAAACCCCAGGCTTTGAGACACCAAATTTTGGGTACCCTATGACTTGCTCCACTACAATGTGAGGTGGAAATTTGACCAGAAAAATATTTTCCACACCCAGTTCCCTAATATGCCATGGCCAGTTGGTCTTATAGATCTTAGAGAATTCCTCAGCTAGTTCCCTTGCAGTCAAAGATCCTTATTCCACCAGCACAATCCCACAGTTCTTTGTGGAGGCAATAGGGTTTACCACACTTTCAGGAATGTCAATGTGATAAAACCCTAAGCCAGGAGCCCCACTGCCAATATACTTAGCCATCTGATGTGGTCTCTTCCTCACAGGACATTTCTCAACAACATGTGATGAGCTCTTGTAGATAAAGCAGACATGAGTCTTCTCACAGTTAACCTGCAGGTGACCAGGCTCTCCACAACAAAGACAAATATATTCAATGTAATTCCATTGAGAACTTGCATTTGAGAAAGCCCAGTTTCTTTCTGAGCAAGGATCTGCTTCTTCTTGGTCTTATTCTGACCTTGAGGCTTGGACCTATCTCCAACATCAGAACCCTGAGCAGCCTGTTGTTGTGGGGGGGGGGGGCAATCCACTGGTTTGACTGCATCTCAAACTGCTGCTGGGGAGGGAAAGGAGGAAAAGGGTTGTTGAAAGCCCAGGGAGGAGGCATATTACCAGGAGGATAGCCAAAGGGGGGTTGGCTCGAGTAGAACTGGGGATTGAACTGCCCAAACTCATAAGGACGATGCTGCTGCATCTGTGCTTGTCCTCCTTGTTGGTTCTACCAAGTGTCTTGGTTCTGCCAATTGTCATGGTTGCTGCTTCCCCTGCCTCTACCCTTGCTTCCTCTTCCCCGATCCCCCATCCCAGAGCAGCTAGGAGCTTCAGAATGTGTGGATCCTCTACTCCCAGACACTGTAAACCAGAAGGTAGCTCAACTACCGCCGCCAGCAGAAGCAGGGAGGGGCAATGCTTAGGGTTTGCAGCCTCCCTATGTATATATGGATGGACAGGTGTCGTGCTAGGCGATGGTGGGTGTGGTTTTTGTGGCTAAGAGCACATGGGCTGTAAAGGACAGCACCAGAGCTGGGAGAGAAAGCCCTCCATGTCTCCATCTGTCAACCACTCCTTCAGCCCATCCACCTTTTCCATATGATACTTCCACTGACCAATTTTTTGTCCTGGGGCCAAACCTGAACCGCAGTTTCAGACTCCTGCCATTCTCGCTCTTCTGAAGCTCCCCTAACTGCATTTACTTCAGCGAGTGTAAAATTTGGTCGAACGGAATTAGTTGCAGGTTGAGATCCAGTAAACCCACCGCTGCTCCCATCTCTTTTCTCGAGAAATCCGGAGCCATCTAAAAGACATTGCAGAGCTTCAGAAGCGGACTGCGCAACTCCTGTTCCCTCCGCGAGAAAGGGGATGTTGCTCTACGAGGACGCCCCCGTTTCGGTCTGCTCACCACCTTTCTCGAACTCCCTTTCACTCGATTTACCTTCTGCCGGCTGAAACTGTCCGAGGATAGGCGGTTGAGTGAGGCCGACTTCCTTATCGATCTGCTCCTCTGCGCCAATCCCCCCAGATTCCACTCTGCTTGCTTCAATGGGGATGGGTTCGAATGATCCGAGGCAGAGGTTGAATCCGTCGGTGCCAGAGCAATAGAGGGGGTCCTTACCGAGCGAGGTTTCCGATTCCCCCAAATGAAGCCGACGGCGGAGGCGGTCTCCGTGTTCCTCTCTAGAACCCCCAATCCAGCCTCCTCCCCCTTCCTTCTCCGTAGTCCCTTGAAACACACCTTCGCACGGTTCATTTGGGCCTCCATCTTCGAAGATCGCCAGGGTTAGCCGCTGGGAGACCTCAGATCGGGGCTTGATAAAGCGAGCAAGCGGCGGCGAGTTCCGAGCCACGCTGACGAGGGAAGTGTATGGAGAGGGAGTGGGGGGACGCACACTAGCACGTGTCTCCTAGGAAGGGTCCAACGAGGTCCACCATGGGGGGAGATCGAGTCCCCGCCATGAACAGGACCACGGGAGCCGCGGGAACAGATCGGAACAGTAGGAGATCGTGTCTTATTATTGATGCCTTATCATTGCTCTTCTGTATCCACCGGACCTGATCCAGCTGTTTTGCATAATTGCATCACGCCTTTTTTTAATGAAACGATACCATGTTCCTAAATGGGGTGGAGCTCCCAGCATAATTAGGTAACGCCGGCCCCTGATTGCGCTGTGCGATCCACCCCAATATCCCGTATTGTTTCAGTCAATTTTGTCTAAATCGACAGGGCAATTGTAGGCCGGCTCGGGTTGGAGCCACGTGAATATCTTGTCGGCGCCCCAATGGACACACACACGTAGCCACACTCCAGCTTGGCCACGAGGTTGCCCCGTCGACAAGGTCGTAGCCATACACCCCGCGCTTGGAGACAAAGTAGGCATACCCACCGCTCACACTCGATGGAGGCGAGAGACAGCTAGCGCCATGAAAGTGGATCGGATGAAGCTATTGGAGACATTGCCGAGTAGGTCTAGCGGGAAGTCGTTCCAATCCGGCAGCACGAGGCTGGCGCTGGCGGAGGTGCTGCAATTAATGGACATGCAATCGAGCGAACGAGCTACGCTTCGTGCGATCGTGCACATGCAACTAACTCGATCGTCATCATGCACACATCAATCTGCTTTTAACCCTTTGGTAGTACGTACGAATAATCCAGACACGGTGTTCCATTCCATGCATGCATGATGCCGCGCCGTTGCATCGCGTCACGGCCAAGCGCTGCTTAATCTTCCTTCCGGCGCGCCGCCGGGTGCTCGATCTGCCGCGGGGCCGGAGTCGTCGGTGGCGAATGAGAAGCCGGTGCCTCGCAGCGCGTCGTCGACAGCAGCGTCCAGCCTGGCCGCCATCGCCGGGCTCATGAGGTTGCGCCAGTCGCCGACCACCCCCTTCCTGAAGAAGGCGTCGTTCGAGACGGGCAGCGCCAGCGCGCTGCTCTTGTCCACCTCCACCTCCACGGCCCTCAGCCTCTCCAGGCTGCACAGCACCACGACGGCGTCCACTGCTCCGGCGCCCTCCTCCGCCCCCGTGAACGGGCACCCGATGAACTGCGCCAGCTTCCGGACGTTCCCGGCCGGGTCACGCAGCACCTCCTCGTACCTCAGGAACAGCACCTTGTCCGGGCGGCTCCTGCTCGCCTCCCAGTACTCCACGGCGTGCCTCCACACCGGCCCGTACCCGTTGCGGCCCTCGCAGAACACCTCGAAGAGCTCACCGAAGTCGACCTCGCGGTGATCGCCGACGAACTTCTTGAGGAACCAGTACCACGACACCAGCACGTCCTTTGGGTCCCGGCAGATGTAGACGATGCGGCTGTCGCCGCCCGTGACGCGCTCCGGCAGCAGGGAGTACGCCCAGTGGGTGCCGAGCACGCGCGGCCTGGACGGGCACGCGGCGAGGACGCCTGCCACGTCGTCGCTGCGGAAGACGCCTTCGAGGAACGGGACGAGGACGTGCGGGCTGAGGCGGAGCAGCGGGTGGTCCACGGAAGAGGGAGGGTTCGCGCCACGGTGCGCGGTGGCGAATGCCAGCGCCTTGAGCCAGGTTGTGCCGGACTTGGGGCAGGTGGCGAGGAGCACGTCGCCGCCGGGCGCCGGCTCGAAGTGGTCGCGGAAGGCGGCCAGCAACGGCAAGTGCAACTCCGCCAGCCAGTACCCTCGGTACTGGCGGAGCGGCCGCGGCGGCCACCGCGTCTCCAGCGGCAGCATGGACACGACCTCGGCCACGTTGTGCGTGTGTAGCGCGGGATGGTGCTCGTCGTCTTCGGCGGTGGACATGGCCGCCCCGTCACGTGTGCTCTGCTGCTGGGCGTCCATTATTGGCTAGGCAAGGTGCGAAGGGAAGGTGTGATGACTGATGAGACGATCGACGAATGCAACGACTGGAGAAGAATAGAAAGAGGGAGGTAATCGCGAATGGTGACGACGGAGCAGAAAGTGGAGTTTGACGTGACGATCGTACGGTGGCCGCGCTGCAAATGGACTTGTCTTGCAAGAACAAGATTGCCGTATGTGGACAAATGAAACTTACTGGACTTAGAGGTGTACTTGACAGATACTTCAGCTGAGAAAAAACTAAATTGAGTGCAAAACTGAAGTATTTGAGTGCACGGGGGAGGAATACTGTAGTTTCTTGATACTGTAATATTCCTCAATTTTGCCAAAAACTGCGAGACTTTGGGAAGTGTTGTTTTACCATCCTTTGACTAATTATTATTACATTGCACGTATAATCTCTTTTGACCGGAAGATGCTTGCATGTCTATTGCATGCATCACTCCATGGGTACACATACATACAAAAATACATGCAGAAACCAAGTTAGCAATCAATTAGGTGCCAGTAACGTGGCCGTCCTAGCATGTGTAGAGCTACGGCTCTTACTACTACGCCCTGGTAGGCTACAGCCTATCACATCGGCATGAGCGAGCGACGTTTTTCCATTTTGTAAAAAAAAAGTCTGAACTGAAGTTTTCAAAACATCAAAAAAACTGTAATTTTTGGGATACTTCATAGTTTCCAAAACCACACACTAGTAGAAAACAGGTCGTTTGGCAGGCTCTAATCCCGATAGGGTCTGGGGGTTCATCCCGGTCCCAACGGCTAGGAGGACGTTGGTGACTAGTCCCGGTTCGTTTGGGACCTCTAGTCTCGGTTCGTACCAACCGGAACTAAAAATCTGAACCCAACGGCTAGGAGCTGGGTCATTAATCCCAGTTTGTATTACAAACCGAGACTACTTCTTAATCTCTAGTCCTGTGCAAGACCATGGCCATTTTGCTCCAAGCTAGCTTAAGTTTATCCCTATTTTTTGTCCAAGATTTATCAAGATTTGGTGGCACCCTTCAATCCAAGGTTCTAAAAGGTTGCCAACTTCATTCTTTCATCTATCATTATTATTTTGCTCAATGCTCTAGAACTAGAGAGAGATTTCATGCTTTAGAAGTAGAGAGTTAGAGAGAATTTTAGATGTGTAATTTTAGACATATTTTGATTATGAAAAATTGAAAGTTAAGATGTGTAATTTTAGAGTTCCGGAGCTCAGCATTAAATGGGGTTTTCACTCCTAGATCAATAATTAAAAACTCAATGTTTTTTATGTTAATAGTTTTGTCAAATTCAAAAATTAGTGCATGTAAAATTTTATATATAGGTTGTTAGTACACACTAAATTTTTAGATTTCAACAAGTAAATAAAGTGAAAATGATCCAAGATTTTTATATAATGCAGATGAGCCGGTCATGGATGTACTATGGTTCCCGAATGTCTGACGCGTTCATTAAAGGCGTGCATTCTTTTCTCGAAGTGGCTGAGGCAAACAAGCGGAATGGTTTTATGTGTTGTCCGTGTCGTGTCTATAGGAATGATAAGGATTACTCTTCCTCAAAAACCATTCACGTCCACCTGATTCAGTACGGTTTCATGTCCGACTATAATTGTTGGACAAAGCACGGAGAAAGAGGGGTTATGATGGAAGACAACGAAGAAGAAGAGAATGATGACAACTATTCAATGTTCTCTAAATTCGGTGGTACAACAATGGAAGATAGTGAACAAGAAGAAGGTGAAGAACGGGCATCAGACGAGACCACTGATGATCTTCGTCAGGCCATTTGACAGAACATTTATTGTCCTAATCCGTTTTGGTGTTCGTTAACAACATAAGGTTCATTTTACTATGTGTTAATGTCTACAGGTCAATCTTTTGAAAAGAGAAAAGGCCATAATAGTGTGGGAAATTCCCTGACCAAAGCTGAGCTTTCCTGAAGATTCCCGACCGGAGTCTCTGATGTGTAAACACCGGAGTCTCCGGTGTGGTCCAGAGTTTCCCTGAAAGTCCTCGGGGTGGACTCACGAAACAGCCCAAAGTCATTCTGTCAGGGGGGTCTGGAGACGGACCGGATGTTAGACGGAATCTCCGGCGTGGTTTCTCAGACCAGAGTTTCCGGTGTGCGAACACCATAGTCTCTGGTGTACCCTGTTCAGGGTTTCTGCCAGAGTCTCCGGAGTGAGCGCCAAGACACTGCCCAAGTCAGTCAGAGTGCCAGTCCAGAGATAGAACGGAGATGGGCCAGAGTCTCCAGTTTGCCAGACCGGAGTCTCTGGTGTGGAAGGTTTCCAACAGTCAAAAAACGGTCTACAGATGTGAGGTTTATAAATAGGGGACCTCATCTTCTACCTCAAGTTGCTCGTTCTAGAAAAGAAAGACCACACCATAAGAGCCACCAAAACTCCAAGATCTCTTCATCCAACCACCCAAGGTCGATGATCTTTGGGGAATCAGAGGAGGAGGCATCGATCTATAGCTTCACCAAGAGAGATCTTCCTTTCTCCCTCATTCACTTGAGCTCCCCTTGCTCTAGGGTTTCATTGGAAACCCTAGGCCTTGTTTTGATTCTTACAATCTTGTCTTCGATTGTGTGACAGCTTGCTTGGATTCGGGAGCCTCCAATTAAGTAGTGGATGTGTGACTCGAACTTGTTGTGAGGGTGCCGACTACCACCTTGAAGGTTGCCGATATAGTGGTGTTGGGTTCGTAGCATAGAAAACAAAACAATTCCTATGATGGAAACTATACGCCAAGATCTATCTACTAGATACAAGCAATGGGTGGATATACATCCATGGAGAATTTACCCTCAAAGACAACAAAGCTTTGTTAACGAGTTGGAACTCATGGATGAAGTAGTCGAACGCTTGCCGATCTCAAGATCGTGTGGAAGTCCTAGCGCCGCAAATCAGCAGCGCATCCGTCCTCGCACACACGTTCAGGCCACCGAACAACCTCCACCTCCTCGCTCCAGCGAATCAGCGGAAGCAGCAACTCCTTCCAGAAGAAAAGCCACCGGGAACATGTATCTCACTAATCCGAGACCATGGGGAATATATCTAGAGGGGGAGAGAGATCCTTCACGAGGAGGTGTGCTTTGTGAGGGAGGAGAGGGGGGCCTTTTATAGGACAGGGGGATCCTCCCCTCCCATGGCCGGCGCCCATGGGGGGTGCCCCCACCTCTTCCTCATTCATGTGGTGGAAGCTCCACTCACACCAATTTAGCCTCCACTCAAAGTTCCACTCACATGCATTAAATTTCCAACAAATTTAACGGAACTCTCATTTAATAAAGCTCTATTATTTATTTTATTCAGAATTTTGTTAATTACTTTAATTAACAAACATTCACATAAAATCCCTTGCAACATTTCAATATCACATGCAGAACCAGTTTCTGCAATTTCACCCGAAACAATTCCGATTTCCATCAAAATGATTCCAGCGCTTTGCAATTCTTTCGTCTGAAACATATATGCTCCAAATGGTGTTTGGCAACCCTTAAGTGTGTCACCCTACGGTTCACGAATAATGCAGACATGATTGAGACTCCTCTCAGATCAATAATCAGAAGTGGGACCTGGAGATCCATTCTGACTCCTGCACATTCAACGATGACTTCTATGATCGTGAGAACCTTTAACTCTGGTAACTTAATCCCTTTGTCTCACGATAAATTACATGTCCGAGATTCGATCATCGGTATCCAAATACCTAGTTTGATCTCGTTACCGACATGCACTCTTTTCTCGTTCCCGTGATATAACATTCTAGTGATCACATCACTTGCTTGCAAGCTATTCTCAATGTGATATCACCGAGAGGGCCTAGAGTATATCTATCCGTCATCGGGATGGACAAATCCCACTCTTGATCCCTGAGCCTCTACATAACACCTTCATAGCACTGAACTCATCTTTATAGTCACCCTTTTACGGTGTGACGTTTGATGTTATCAAGATACTCCTATGGTGTTAGTGATTAACATGATCTCATTGTCTAAGGATTAGGATTACTTCGTATGATGTTATAGCAATATAAACTCAATGACTTTGATCGTAATGTGATACTTCGGATGAATGTTCATCACATCATTTCCCCAATGTTGTGACCTCGTTATTAACAACATCCAATGTCCATGATCAGGAAACTTTGATCATCTTGTTAATCAATGAGCTAGTTTAAAGAGATGCATAACTAGGAACTTTCCATTTTTTTATTAAACACACATTTATTAACGTTTCTGTATTAATAAAATTATAGCATGTAAAATAAACATCTATCATATACTTGGAATGTACATAATAATAACTTTATTATTGCCTCTGAGGGCATATTCCCTTTAGTCCCCCACTTGCACTAGAGATAATAATCTAGTTACATAGTGATAAATCTAACACCCATGGAGTTCTGGTGTTGAGCATGTTTTTCCCTAGGGAGAACTTTAGTCAACGGATCAACAACATTGAGATCCGTGTGTACTTTACAAATCTTTATATCTCCATCCTTAACATGCTCTCGGATGGAGTGAAATCGGCGCTTAATATGCTTGGAATTCTTGTGAGACCTTGGTTCCTTGGCGTTGGCTATGGCTCCATTGTTGTCACAATAGATAACCATTGGGTCCAACGCACTAGGAACCACACCTAGTTCGGTTATGAACTCCTTCATCCAAACCGCTTCCTACGCCTCTTCTACAGCAGCAACATATTTCGCGTCCGTCGTTGATCCAGCCACCACAGGTTATTTGGAACTCCTCCAACTAACTGTTGCTCCGTTTAAGAGAAATACGTATCCAGATTGAGACTTAGAGTCATCCGGATCGGTGTCAAAGCTAGCGTCGACATAACACTTGGCAACCAGCTCTTCTTCACCTCCGTATACAAGAAACATATCCTTAGTTCTTCTTAAGTACTTAAGGATATTCTTGACCGCTATCCAGTGTTCCGTACCTGGGTCGGATTGGTACCTACTAGTTAAACTAATAGCATGTGCCACATCCGGTCTTGTACATAGCTTGGCGTACATTATAGAGCCTATAGCTGAAGCATAGGGGATTTTATCCATTATCTCTCTTTCTTCCGCCGTAGCTGAACTTTGAGTCTTACTCAATGTCTTGCCTTGCAACATTGGTAAGAACCCCTTCTTACTTCCGTCCATTTTAAACTTCTTTAAAATCTTATCAAGGTATGTACTTTGTGATAGCCCTATTAGGCACCTTGATCTATCTCTATAAATCTTTATGCCTAATATGTATGACGCTTCACCTAGGGCCTTGATCGAAAATTTGTTGTTTAGATAACTTTTAATAGTGTTTAAACGATCTATATCATTTCCAATCAATAATATGTCGTCCACATATAATATTAGAAATGCCACATTGCTCCCACTCACTTTCTTGTAAATACAAGCCTCTCCATTGATCACCTCATCAAAGCGGAGATTCCAACTCCGTGATGCTTGCTTCAGTCCATAGATGAATCGCTGAAGCTTGCACTTAACAAAACCCTTTGGTTGTATCATATACAATTCTTCTTCAATGTTTCCATTGAGGAATGCAGCTTTGACATCCATCTGCCATATCTCATAATCGAAATAAGCAGCAATTGCTAACATAATCCTAACTGACTTTAGCATCGCTATGGGAGAGAATGTCTCATCGTAGTCAACCCCTTGAATTTGTTGAAACCCCTTTGCGACAAGTCAAGCTTTATAGACGGTTACATTACCATCAGTATCAGTTTTCCTTTTGAAAATCCATTTATTCTCAACGGCCTTTCGGTCGTGAGGTAAGTCCACCAAGGTCCAAACCTGGTTTTCGTATATGGATTCCATCTCGGATTTCATGGCTTCTAGCCATTTGTTGGAATCCGGGCTCATCATCGCTTCTTCATACGTCGCCGGGTCATCTATTTCATTGACCATGTGACGAGGGTTTAACTCATCAATGCCCATTGTTATGGACTTGGGTTTTGGAGAAGGAGGGAGCGCTGGAGGCATCAATCGGCTAGCAAACAAGCACACAGGGACGCAAGGTTTACCCAGGTTTAGGCCTCGTAGAGGTCCCTACTCCTGCTTGTTTGCTCTTGGAATTATCGAAGGAATCGAAGATTATAGGGGTGCGCAGATGCAATCTGGCGAGAGTTGTGGAAACTAGGGTTGTGATTGTCCTCCTCGCTGCCCCCTCCTAGCCTTTATATAGATAGGCTAGGTCTTGGGTAGCAGGTCGAGTCGGTTACATATTAGGGTTCATCCTTTGAACTTTCTATCTTTAAGCTTCTTCTTGTCTTGCAAGCAATCGAAGAGTCCGTGGGCCACTCGAATTCTTCATTGGGCCTTGGCAACGCCGTGGGCTTCTGTCGTATCTGGACCGTATATGCCAAACTCGAGTACCTGTAGGGTATACCCATGTCAGTAGCCCCCAAGTGTCCAATGGAATCGCAGATTCGACTGGAGACTTTATGAAGTCTTTCGAGTGCATGATTGAGTGTTTTTTCGAGTGTTCTGTTTATGTCATAGGGATTGTTGATATACGTGCCTGATTTATCCAATGTATCGGTATCAGTTAACTACCTTAGGGCAAAATAACACAATCTACTCAAACTCGAGTCCCTGGACTCGAATTCGGAGAAGTGCTGGCGTAATTCGACACAGGCCACGGAGGTCTTACAGGAGTCGAATTCCAGTGTGTAAATGTGAGCACTCGACGCGTCCGTCAAGGCATGTTCATCGTACCTGCAGGCACGGATATATTTCTGGTAGTGCGCAGCAGATGCGTTGACAAGCCTTATTCAGGTCTTATCTTCATGCTGCAAGCGTGGCATCCGAAATTTTGGTCATCGCGGAGATGATTTGGGTGGCCCGGGAGACGTAATCTCTTTGTAGGGAAAATATGAGGCAGAGTCGCCATAGCATTTAAGTGTGGATGTTATCGACACACAATACGATGTACAAATAACCATAGGGTGCACGACCAACGCTCCCTATGGGAGTAGCCCCTGAGTGCCTATTCGAGTCATAGACTCAAGTGGAGACTAAAAATATTTTGCTACTATTGTCGCCTTTGATTGCTTGTTTCAGTCGATGCTTCCAGCGCTCCCTATGGGAGTAACCCGTTGCTCACAATCAAATCGTTGATTCGAGTGATGGGTTTGTCTTGAATGCTCATACACCTGCATAAAAAATTCTTTCGGGTGCGCGGCCAGCGCTCCCCGAGTGCTTGGTTGAGTCAAAGACTCGAGCAAGAAAAGTAGTCAAAATCTTCTTCTGCTAGAATCGATGACGTCAGTGCTGATGATATGATGAACTCAGTTTCCCACGTGAGCGGCTTTGACGGGACGTGACGAGTGGTGGGTCCCACTTTCTAACTTCGATTTGACTGGACGTGCGTAATCTTCTGGTTTGACTGCGTCTCCTCGATTTCCGCGCGTAATGGGAGTAGTGGGGGACGGTTCGTGGTTCACCCTCGGCACGTGTCGATGGCGATGGGTTTTACTGGCCATTGGATGACACCTGCGAGGAGGTTAAGTAGCAGCGTAGCTGCCGTAATTTTCCCCATCCCTCTTCTTGCTCGTGCTTCCTTCGCCATTGCTCTTCTCTCTGCTTCCTTGCGCGCTTCCTCTTTGTTGCACTAGACCAGCTCCATGTTTTCCCCAGTTACTTTCTCCGCTCGCATCGCCATCGAAAGATGGGTAAGAAGAAGGGAGGCACCACCGCTGGATCTGCAGCCGCCATTGTCGCTGCCAAGAAGAAGGGCAGCACCACCGCCGTGGGCACCAGCACTACCAGCGTTGGGAAGAAGAAGGGTGCGGGCACCCGCATCACCAACGGCTCTTGGCGCGCGTCCATCATCGAGTCTTATGAGCTGCATCTTCTTCGTCAAGATGGAGCTCTTCCACCCAGAGATGATGACTCGTGGGTTCCTGGTGATGAGGTAATCCCTCGTCCTCCTCCGGGTTTCCGGGTGATGTTCCTTGCGTTCATAATTCCAGGTCTCTCTCTTCCCTGCATCCTTTCTTCAGGGGTCTTCTTTGTTTCTATGGGCTCCAGCTGCACCACATGTCTTGATTCATCACACTTTGTGAGTGCTGGCTCGGAATCGAGCCACACTTTGGCCTCTTCAAGAGGCTTTTTAAGCTCAAACATTAGTTGGCGTCTGGTTCGGTAGTCTACGACGTAGGAGGCTCTGGAATCCACGTCGACTCCTCCGCTGTCTACTTCAACATCAAGCTCACCGCGTCTGTCCAAGGGTGGAGGGACAAGTGGTTGTACATCCGTGACTAGAAGGCTGACGGAGAGCACTACGGACTCGCACCCCTTTGACTCTGTGGCAGCTTGTAAGAGGAGGCGTTCCTGGAAGACCGTCGTGATGCCTGGCGAGTCCGAGGGAACTGATGTCTACGCACTTCTATTCTTGTATAAGAAGTCTCTTGTGTCCCCAACACACCCAATACACTTGTTAGGTGTATAGGTGCACTAGTTCGGCGAAGAGATAGTGAAATACAAGTGGTATAGATAATTATAAGTGGTAATGGTGATAGAAAATAGCTTGATGGCGTGGAAAAGACTAAAGTAAAACTGAAATAAAGATAGAAGCAAGCAAACATGTAATAGATCTAATAGCAAACGGTGTTTCAGTGCTTAGAAACAAGGCATAGGGATCATACTTTCACTAGTGAACACTCTCATATAAATATATTCTTCTTTATGATACTACGCTGAACTACTCTCCGGTTGGACACTCTAATCCATGGTAGGGCTATAACACCACACCTCAAAGTCCGCTTTCCCCATCTAGAAAACCCCACACTGTCACCTTGAGCACTAGATGGTTCCAACAAACACCACAATTTCATAAAGACATCCAACTCCAAATATAACTCATAAAAAGTATTTGTAATCTCTAGCCTAAGTGCCACCATGGTGTGCACGCTGTCACTTTCACACACATGGGGAGAGTAGAGATCTATTAAAGCACTTGAGTAGCAAGGTAGATCTACTTGATTACAAAGCTCATGATCACAATATGATCATGCATAGAGAGAGAGATGAACACATAGCTACCGGTAGAACCCTTCGCCTCGAGGAAGAACTACTCCCTCATCATCATGGGAATCTGCAACGGTGATGAAGATGGTGGTGGAGATCAATGGAGATGGCTCCAGGGGCACTTCCTCGTCCCGGCAGGGTGCCGGAACAGAGACTTTATGTCCCCCGTATCTCCTTTTCGATGGCGGCGGCGCTGCAGAACTTTTCGTGGCTGGAGGCTTCACGATCTAGGGTTTTTGCATCGGGAGGCTCTTATAGGCGAAAGAGGCAAGGTTGGTGGCCGGCCAGGGGGCCCACACCATGCCCTGGCGCGGCCAGGGGGACCCGCGCCTAGGGGTGGTGTGGCCACCCTGTGGCCCCTCTCTGACTCTCCTTCTAGCTCCGTGAGTCTTCCGGGAAAATAACAACTTTGGCTTTTGTCCGGTCCAATTCCGAGAATATTCATTTTTTGACTTCCTGGAACCTAAAACAGCAGAAAACAGGCAACTATCACAGTGGCATCTTGTTAATAGGTTAGTCCAAGAAATCATATGAAAAGTACTCCAAAGTTGGAACAAAACATAAGAAAGTAGATAAAACCAGGCATGGAACATCAAAAATTATAGATACATTTGCAATGTATCAGGAACAGAGGTGCTGTATCAGTGCGTCTGCAACCTCGAAGGCCGCATAGGCAAAGAAGAGGGTGGCGCCTCTCTCATTCGCATGTGGTTGCGCCGCTGCATCTAGCCTCTGCAAGCTAGAGTCCATCCTATGTTCCGCTGGACCAGTGTTGGCGACGTCACTCGCATATCTGCCAAGGGAATTTCTGCGGGTGAGGTTGAGAAGAGGTTGCGATTGGTGACCAAGTACACTGCCAAGGAGGATCTCCCAGGCGAGCCAGTTGTGCCTCCTTTCGACGCCTCTAACCCTCCTCCTGAGGTAGAACTGTATTGTGAAGTAGTCTTCTTTGTTGACTGCCACCAAATACTTGATATATAATGATGTATCTTCTGATTGCAGGACTGTAGCATGGCTGCCAGTTTGCCTCCTCAGCCCAAAAGGGACGATTCCTCGCGAAGCGGCGGAAGAGGACGAGTCAGAATCGACCGTCCCAATTGAAGAAGAGGAGGGAGCCCCCGAGTCCAGCGGCCACGACACTAGCAAGCGTTCCCGCATCGAGGATTCTGACGCTTCTTCCCTGACGACACCAGAAGGTCTTCTGCTGCTGCAGAGGAGACAATCCCCACCGTTCCTGTGCGCACCATGGCTCCTCCTGCTCGAAAGAAGCTACGACTGCCGAAGGAATCGTCGGATGACTCCTTTGACCTCAACAATTTAAACTGGGAAGCTTTTAATCTCCGCGAGTTCATCTTGCTCTCTTTGAAGTTGTTTTTTCTGAAGTGGTACTGGGCACGTTTTGCAGTAAGCGGCATCGTCATCTTCTGACGATGTCCAATTTGTGAAAGAGTCCGGAGTCGCAGACTCCAAGGCTAAGGAGGTGGCCGAACGGTCTCCTTCTCCTCTAGTGGCGGCCCACTCCGGTGCCAATTCTTCGAGTTCCCCACATGCTGGGGAGCACTAGATGGTTGCCCGGACGATTGCAGGTCAGTCATCTTCAGAGTCCCTGGAGGAACATGTAAGTGTTCCTTTTGCTATTTGGCCGCTGAATCTTCGTTTCCCTTGATGTAGCTCATTGTGAAGGAAGCTGCTCGCCTTGCGGAGCAAGTCCTTGCCATGGGTCGACAGCATGCTCTGTTAGACAATCGCCACTACGCAGTCGAAGGTTAGTTTTGGATTTTGTCTTTGTCTTCGTGGAAATTTGTCGACTCAATTGTTGTTGTGCCCCATCCTTTGTAGGTGAGCACAATGAGCTTCTCCGTCATGTTGCATCCCTCGAGAAGGGGCTTGCCGTGGCGGTGAAGAATCACGACGAAACAGTCGCAGCCCTAGAGGAGTCGCGAAAGCGCGAAGAGGATTTGCACTCTCCACTGCTGAAAGGGAGAAGTTGTTCGAAGAACAACTTTTCTCGATTGTCAAGGCCCTCTCAAGTAATTTTCAGTTTGATTTGCGTTGCTCCTAATTTGATGTCATGTTGATGTGCTAACACCTTGTGTATGCAGATGCCGCTGATCTGAGCTTTGACACCTAGTCCCTGCGTCGCGCGGATGCGTTGGCTGGCGTCGTTGCTGCTGTCGAGGACTGCAGTGTTTCCCTTCAGGAGACGCTGGGGAAGGCCAAGGATGTACTCAGCCGCCTCCATGAGGACCTGACTCCCAAGGCTGGGTTGATTGACAATCTTGACGACCTGGTGGAATCCTTCGCTGGAGGTATTCCCACGGAATTCAGGAACTCTCAGCGGTCTGTCGGCGCCACCATGTCACTCACGATGGTGCAAGCCCATGGTGTGGAGTTGGATCCTAGCGTGATCTCCGAGGCGATGCCTGTCGACGCCGGAGGCCAGCAGGTAGTGTTTTCTCCCTTCACTAGTAGCTGCGCTAAATACGGGCCTTAGCTTATTGAGACAATCGCCAAATACTCTGAGGAGCGGCAGCGAGCGAGGGCGGTGAAGGCCGCGACATCTGGGGATACCACCGGCAATTCCGAGGCGTCAGAGACTGCCACGGATGCGATGAAGCCCCCGAAGTCGAAGTCGAAGTCAAAGAAGCAAAATGCTCCCTAGTCTTCATGTGTAATAGCTATAGCTTAGACATTTGTCTGAACCGTGCTTTTGTGGGAGGTGTTCCCTTGACATTTTATCAAGTTTGACTGCAGTTCTCTGTTTATCAATGTGTGATGAGTCTCATTTTCCTCTTGCTTGATTGTACCTAGGGTCCTTCGAGTGGTCCTTCGAGTGGTCCTCATGATTCTCCTCCCACCGATGAAACCACAGCGCAGCTGTGTTCATAGGTGGAGGAATTGTCGTTGCTTTCACGACTATGAGATGGCATTAAGAAATTGGAGCATGAGTTGCCCATCATCCGTGGTAGTGCGGATGTGTGGAAGTCGAAGGCGGAGAAGGCCACTGCCCGCGAGAAGTATCTCTTAGAGGAAGTGGCGCAATTGAATGAGCAGTTTAAATGTTAGCTTTCCGCCTTCTCATCTTTTCTTTTAGTCAGTCGTGGTGATGCCTTGTCTTCATACTTTGCTGCTTGCTTGGTGTAGTTGTTAGCGCTCGTCATCCGTAGGATGAGAAGGACCGGATGGCTATTCGAATGAACAACCTGACCTAGGAGCAGATGCAGGTGAGTGGGTATTTTGGGGTGGACCATGACCGTGCAATTGCGTTGGCGACCCTGCAGGATCATTCTTCTCGAGTGCTTCAATGCTTGAAGAAGGCGTAGTCGTGCCTCAGGCACATTTATCAGACGATGTTTCCTCTGGATGTTGTCCCTTCAAGCCTGTTGGCCCTTTTCATGAAGTTTCAAGATATAAGCGCGGTACGCGAGTGTGTGCGGCAGTAGCTGGTTACTGGTCCCAAGGCTGCCTTGTCGATGGTGCGACTGCATCAGCCAGATGTGGACATGGCATCCGTTGCTGCTAGACCGCCACCGCCGCCAGAAGGGATGACCTAGAACATGGTGTCGAACTACCAGGCGGTTGATCAGCCAGCACAGGACATCGTCGACTTCTTTGAAGAGCAGATGAATGTTCATCTTCTGTAGTAGTAGTGTAGTTTGTATCCTGCACATAGATGTATAAGTGTTGTAAAGTTCGTATGATTGTGTTGGTTGTATATAGTACCCATTGATATGTGAAGAGCTAATTTTTTGAGTGTATTGTACTCTGTAGTTCCTTTTCGTTAGCCTGACTTGTGTTTATCTCAGCACCTTGCCAACCCGTCAGGTGCATTGCAACTAGGTTGGTGTTTATCAAGGGTTCGATTGGTGTTGTGTCAGCTACTCAGGATGCTGTGATTTGTTCGTAGAATGAAAGTCTAAAGGGTGGCACAGCCCCCGAGTGATAAAATTGCAAGAAAATAAGGAAAAACACACAGTTTTGGGGCACCTAGCTTTATTTATTCGTAGAATAGTACAAGGTACAATGTGTGGCTAAGTAGCCTGGCTGAATAGCCTTATTTGTAATGGAAAAACAACTAGGGGTAGAAACGACGCAGCTGCACGACGTTCCAGGGGTTGGAGTATGCGACTTCGCTCTCGAAATCTTTAAGGCGATAGGCGCCACCCAGGATTACTTCTGTAATCACGTAAGGTCCTTCCCAAGGGGACTCGAGCTTGAGATGCCCTTGTTGCTTCAGTCGCAGGACCAGGTCTCCTTCGATGAAGGATATGGGGCGTAGCCTTCTGCTGTGGTAGTTGTGGAGGCTCTGTTGGTAGATCGTTGATCTCTCCGCTGCTATCTCGCGAGCCTCTTCAAGGAGGTCGACGGCGTCCTCGAGTGCCAGAGTTGACTCCTTCTCGCTGTATGCGACCACCCGTGGGGATTTGTAGCGCACTTCTGCGGGTAGCACCATGGCGATTTGTCTGCCAAGTACTTGGGGCAGTTGCGCTTCCAATGGCCAGTCCCCTTGCAATAGTAGCACTCGGTATCAGACTTAGGGCCAACTCGGGATTTCTTTTCAGGTGCGGCAACAGATCTGCCACCCTTCTTTCCCTTTTGCTTACCCTTCCTGTCTTTCTTGAAACCGGTGGTCTTATTGATCATCAACACTTGATGTTCTTTCTTGATCTCCAGCTCTGCAGTCTTAAGAATTGACAGAAGCTCGGGGAGAGACTTCTTCATGCCCTGCATATTGTAGTTCATCACGAAGCTCTTGTAGCTAGGTGGGAGAGATTGGAGAACATGATGTATGCCTAAGTCAATGGGAATTGTTATTCCCAAGGACACAAGCCTATCGGCGTACCCAGACATTTTGAGTACGTGCTCGCTAACGGGGCAGTTCTCTTCCATCATGCAGCTAAAGAACTTTTCATAAGCATTATAACTCTCTACGGTAGTATGGGTATCGAAAATCATTTTCAATTCGCCCATGGTATCAAAGGCATTGCCGTTTTCGAAACGCTTTCGAAGTTATGGCTCTAGCCCATACAACATGCCACAATGAACTAATTTGTGGTCCTCCTGATGAGTTGATAAATGTTATTTTCCTCGTCAGGGGCATCAGGAGCTGGTGGGGGCCTAGCGGTGCTTCAAGCACATACAGCTTGTGTGCACCACTGAGGAGAATCCTCAAGTTCATGGCCCAATCGGTAAAGTTGCTACCATTCGTTGCAAGTTTCTCTTTCTCCATGAACACATTGAAATTAAAAGCAGGTGGTGCCATCTACAACAGAATTTGTAAAGTTTAGACTAAGTTTATGATAGATCGAGTTCAATTAATCCAAATTACAAATGAACTCCCACTCAAAAACAACATCCCTCGTGTCTTTTTGGTGATTACATGAACCAAATCCACTACACCAAGTCCGATCATCACGTGAGTCGGTGTAGTTTCAAAGGCGAGCATCAATAAGGGCATCATATCAATTATATGACTCATGCTTAACCTTTCGGTCCGTGTTCCGAGGCCATGTATGTACATGCTAGGCTTGCTGATGTCTACGCACTTCTATTAGTGTAGACAGTTGTTGGGCCTCCAAGTGCAGAGGTTTGTAGAACAGCAGCAAGTTTCCCTTAAGTGGATCACCCAAGGTTTATCGAACTCAGGGAGGAAGTGGTCAAAGGTATCCCCTCTCAAGCAACCCTGCAATCAAGATAGAAGAAGTCTCTTGTGTCCCCAACACACCCAATACACTTGTTAGGTGTATAGGTGCACTAGTTCGGCGAAGAGATAGTGAAATACAAGTGGTATAGATAATTATAAGTGGTAATGGTGATAGAAAATAGCTTGATGGCGTGGAAAAGACTAAAGTAAAACTGAAATAAAGATAGAAGCAAGCAAACATGTAATAGATCTAATAGCAAACGGTGTTTCAGTGCTTAGAAACAAGGCATAGGGATCATACTTTCACTAGTAAACACTCTCATATAAATATCTTCTCTCCATGATACTACTCTGAACTACTCTCCGGTTGGACACTCTAATCCATGGTAGGGCTATAACAACACTCCTCAAAGTTTGCTTTCCCCATCTAGATAACCCCTCGCTATCACCTTGAGCACTAGATGGTTCCAACAAACACCACAATTTCATAGAGACATCCAACTCCAAATATGACTCATAACAAGTATTTGTAATCTCTAGCCTAAGTGCCACCATGCTGTGCATGCTATCATTTTCACACACGTGGGGAGAGCCAGAGATCTATTAAAGCACTTGAGTAGCAAGGTAGATCTACTTGATTACAAAGCTCATGATCATAATATGATCATGCATAGAGAGAGAGATGAACACATAGCTACTAGTAGAACCCTTATCCTCGAGGAAGAACTACTCCCTCCTCATCATGGGAGTCAGCAACAACGATGGAGATGGTGGTGGAGATCGATGGAGATGGCTCCGGGGGCACTTCCCCGTCCCGGCAGGGTGCCGAAACAGAGACTTTCTGTCCCCCGAATATCCCCTTCAGTGGCGGCGGCGCTACGGAAATTTTCGTGGTTGGAGGCTAGATGATTTAGGGTTTTCTCATCGAGAGGCTTATTATAGGCGAAGGGGCGATGTCAGAGGGTGGACCAGGGGCCCACACCATGCCCTAGCACGGCTAGGGGGACCCGCGCCACCACATGGTGTGGCCAGCCCCTGGCCCCTTGATACGTTGCAAACGTATCCATAATTTTTGATGTTGCATGCTTGGTTTTATCTAGTTTCTTATGTTTTGTCCACACTTTGGAGTACTTTTCATATGATTTCTTGGACTAACCTATTAACAAGAGCCACAGTGCCAGTTGCATGTTTTCTGCTGTTTTTGGTTCCAGGAAAGTCAGAAAATGAATAGTCTCGGAATTGGACGGGACAAGCCAAAGTCAGTTTTTCACCGAGGGACACTAGGAGCTAGAATACGAGACGGAGAGGGGCTGGGGCCTGGCCACACCACCTGGCCGCGCGGGCTAGGCCTGGCCGCGCCAGGGGGTGGTCTGGCCGCCCCAGGCACCCCCCGGCCTCCCTCTTGGCCTATAAGTTGCCTCCTGTCCTAAAAACCTAAGGGGGTTCGACGTTTTTCCAAAAAGAGTTATGCTCTGCTGCCACCACCAGATTCTGCGATTCAGAACTAGAAACTCCGTTCTAGCACCCTACCGGGATGGGGAATTGGAGGAGATCATCACCATCACTTCTCCATCGACCATCCATGTTTCCCCCGTTGTAGGCTTTGGGGATGGTAGGGATTGGATGAGATCGTTCATGTAATGGCATCGGATTGTTAGTGCATGGTGCCTAGTATCTACTATTAGTGCTTTTTGACTTTGTTGCAACTTGTTATGCTTAATGCTTGTCACTAGGGCCCGAGTGCCATGATTTCAGATCTGAACATGTTATTGATTCATTATGATAGTATTGTTTATGGTCTTACCTGCAAGTTGTAAACACACGTTGTTGTCCGGAACCAATGGCCCCAAAGTGACAGCAATCGGGATAACCGGAGGGAATGGCTTTGATGTGAGGATCACATGTGTTCACGGAGTGTTAATGCTTTGCTCCGGTGCTCTATTAAAAGGAGCACCTTAATTGTCAGTAGTTCCCTTGAGGCCCCGCTGCAAACGGGCTGGCAGGACAAAAGATGTTGTGCAAGTTCTCATTGCGAGCACGTATGAATATATATGGAACACATGCCTATGATTATTTAGTACTTGGATGCTTTATCTTATTTATCTGCAAATTCCCTATGTTTTGATTGCCATATGAATTGTCTTGTCCATGCAACGCCCGTCCATCCATCCCTGTGCCTACCGTGCTTTAATCCTATTTCTTTACTGCAATTGTTACCACTATCTTTACTTTTACTTTTACTACTACTACTACTACTACTACTACTACTACTACAAAACGGTTGCTACTGATAAACTGCTGTGAGCAATATTGTTTCCAGGTGCAGCTGAATTGACAACTTAGTTGTTAAGGCTTATAAATATTCTTTGGCTCCCCTTGTGTCGAATCAATAAATTGGGTTTCACTTCCCTCGAAAATACTGCGATACACCCCCTATACTTGTGGGTCATCACCCCTCTCCGTCTCGTCTTCTGGCTCCGTGAGTCTTCCGGTAAAATATTGACTTTGGCTTTTGTCTGGCCCAATTCCGAGAATATTTATTTTCTGACTTTTCTGGAACCAAAAACAGGCAACTGGCACTGTGGCATCTTGTTAATAGGTTAGTCCAAGAAAGTGTATAAAATATACTCCAAAGTGTGGACAAAAGATAAGAAAGTAGATATAAAACAAGCATGGAACATCAAAAATTATAGATACGTTTGCAACGTATCAACATCCCCAAGCTTAACTCATGCTTGTCGTCGAGTAGGTAAGTGATAAAAAGAAGGAATAATTTTTGAGGTGACATGCACCATCACAAACTTGATCAAAGTATTTGTAAAACATTGATAGCTGGGACCTGATGGCTCGTGTATTAACAAGCTCGTTGGGGAACCCCAAGAGGAAGGTATGGTGAGCACAGCAGCAAGTTTCCCTCAGTTATGAAACCAAGGTTTAATCGAACCAGTAGGAGAAAGGGAACACCCCAAAGGTCTTGCTAGCTGAGCCTTGGCAGGGCACACTACCGGTGCTAGTAGCAACGTGGAGACCTGCATAACACAACCACAGAACTTTGTCCCCAACTTGCGATGAGGTTGTCAATCTCACCGTGTTTTGCTGAAAACAAAGGATTAAACGTATCGAATGGAAGGAAGTAAAAGTTTGCAGAAAGTAAACACAAAACAGTAAACAGTTTATAGATTGTATGTAAAAGAAAAGGACCGGGATCCATAGTTCACTAGAGGTGGCTCTCCTTAGATAGATAACATGCTGGGTGAACAAATTACATCGGGGCAATTGACAAACATCGAGAAAGCAATACATGCATATACTAATCATCTTGACTCCTTTGGAACTTGATTGGGCATTACAACATTATACATAGACCGCCATCCAACTGCATCTATGACTAATAATCCACCTTTAGGTTATCATCTGAACCCCCTCCAGTATTAAGTTGCAAGCAACAGATTATTGCTTTACGAATTGCGTGTAAAGTAAACAATACGATTGTTCTATGAACAAAGGATTGTTGTTTTCTCCCTAGTAGCAACAGCACATCTAGTACCTTAGAGATTTCTGTCACTTCCCCAGATTACTAGAGGCATGAACCCACTATCGAGCATAAATACTAACTCTTGGAGTTGCTAGCATCTACTTGGCCAAGATAGCTATTAACAACGGAAAGCATACAAGATCACAAATAACAAAGACATGATAGAATCAATAATCAGTCTGAAATAGCATCTCAATACCCATCAGATCCTCGCAAACACAACATGCAGAATTACAAATAGATGATCTTGATCATGAACGGAGCTCACAAGATCTAAACATGAAAGCACAAAGGAGGAGAACCAGCCATCTAGCTACGACATGGATCTGTAGTCCAAGGATGAACTACTCACGCATCACACCGGAGGCTTGCATGGTGATGAAGAAGGCCTCCAGGGTGAATTCCCCTCTCTGGTAGGGTGCCGGGAAGAGCTTTAGATCCCTCCCGATCTAGGGATGGAGATGACGGCGGCTACAGACTCTTTCGTGGATTTTTAATCGGGTACTTAGGGTTTTGGTCCTGAGGGCAATATATAGGCGGAAGGAGAGGCCGAGGGGGTGCTGGGGTCGGCTAGATCACCCCCTGGTGCGGGCCAGGCCTTGCCGCGCGGCCAGGTGGTGTGTCCGGCCCCCAGCCCTTCTCCGTCTCGTATTCTGGCATCTGATGACTTCCGGAAAAATAGGCACTTTGGCTTTTGTCCCGTCCAATTCTGAGAATATTCATTTTCTGACTTTCTTGGAACCAAAAATAGCAGAAAACAGGCAGCTGGCACTGTGGCTCTTGTTAATAGGTTAGTCCAAGAAATCATATGAAAAGTACTCCAAAGTGTGGGCAAAACACAAGAAAGTGGATAAAACCAAGCATGGAACATCAAAAATTACAGATACATTTACAATGTATCAGCATTCCCAAGCTTAACTCCTTCTCGTCCTCGAGTAGGTAAGTGATAAAAAGAAAGAATAATTTTTGAGGTGACATGCACCATCAAAGACTTGATCAAAGTATTTGTAAAACATTCAAAGCTGGGATCATAGTACTTCAATCATAACATGAAAGACAAAGTTCTAACAATAAGACATAGCAACTATGTTGCAACATGAAAAGGCACAAACAAAAGATTCATGAATAACAATGCTTTGCAAGACGTTTGTTTGTTTCACATAAATAAAACATAGCATAGTGGCATTCAGCTTGTCCCTCATAGAGTAGCAAATATAGATGCATAGGACACCTTCAAAGTTCATAAGAGTGACTAGATACAAATAGTTTAAAACAAGCAATATCAAGGTTATGCATCAATCAACAAGTCTTGGGACAATGCACATAGAACTAAGAATGGCCACTATGCTCTCAAAGTAGGTGCATAAAAGATAGAAGGTGGAGACTCAATATAAAGGTAGAAGAAAGGCCTTCATAGAAGGAAGCAGGGATTCAAGTCTCATAAAGAGCTTCCAAAAATTATGGTACTTGTTAGCTTTCAGCTCTCATTGCCCCTATCATAAGCATCTTGAAGTGATTAAGGTTAAAGTGACACAACTAAGAGGATATGCTTGACAAGTTATAAACCGAAATCTCATGCCCCTTAGTTACGAAGACCGAACCTCATGCTACTCAACTTTAGTCACAAGTAAGATCTTGTCATTGTAAGTACATATGTATCATAAAGAACCGCCAAAGGGGTACCCCTTGCACATGATACAGGAGCTATCCCATAATCAAAATGACAAGGCAAGCAGATAATGAGCATCTCAGCGATCTTTTTATTTGCTATTTGCATAGGTTTTTACTGAGGATGCTTCATAGAGTGCTCATTATGGTTATGTTGCAAGTTTCCACCATGATTAGGCATGGCTTAGGTTAGCGGCCCAAGTGTTTCTCTAACACACATACAAACTCCATGATCTTACAAGTTCCACTTTTATTTCACACCGTCGGGATCCATAAGCAAAAGAACATGATATCAACGGAGTACAAAGTACAAGTGCAATGTTGAAAGCGTTCCCCATGATACATGGTTCTGCTAATTTCAACTTATAAAGCGCAAGCATATACGCAACAAAGAAGGACCCAATGGTTCAAGTTTATTAAATGCAAAAAAGTAAAGTGTGCCATCAAGTGCGTGAGATCTTTAATCACTAGTTTTCTCATAACAAGTTTAATTTGGAAGGTAGACAAAAACAAGAATATACTTGGAATAGCATAAGATAGTAGGTAGGTATGGTGGACTCTTTGGAATAACTTGGTTTAGGAGTTGGATGCATGAGTGGAACTCATACTTGGTTGCGGAGGCTAGCAAAAGACTGGGAGCGACAAACTAAGAGAGTAGTAATGGCCATAATCATGCAGAGAGACAAAACATCATTGATCAAAGCATAAAGTGACACTACAAGTTGAAAACTAAAGGATCATAAATGCTATGGTGACTTTGGATAGTCATAACATGGTGTGAGCATGCGCCAAGTCAACCCAAATAAAGCATCAAAGGAGAATACCACTATACTATGCTTTAATATGTTAAAACAACGTATGATTCATCCAAGGCACATTAAGCAATCTCAATTGTTTATAACAAGTCATTCTACAGCAAAGAATACTAAGCATAAATCCAAAACAATATCAAGCATGGCATGACAAACCATAGGCCACAGTCAAAAACGAGCTCTTTTTACCACATAAGCATGAACTTTCCTACTCTTTTCCAAACCAAACCAAACTATTTGCAAACCGATGTATGAAAGAGGGGGTCCAACCAATTTATTCAGCAAACTAAGAAAACCAAGCAAACGAAAAACCAAAACGAAAACAAAAAGGAAGACGCTCCAAGAACAATACAAGTGTGCATGAAACAATAAAAATGAAGCGTTTGGAAGAAACCTGGGATTTTTATTGATGAAGAGGGGCATGCCTTGGGCATCCCCAAGCTTTGACGCTTATACTTCTTGGATATTTCTTGGGGTGACACGTGTGTCATCCCCAAGCTTGAACTTTAGTCCATCCTTCATCTCATTACTCATTCCTTCCATACACCTGAAATTTTTCCTTCATACAAAACTTCACACGGTCTTTATTAGCAACATTAGTGTACTCAAGATAAATAAGTCTTAAGGTTCAGTTCTAACCCCAAATAAACTTCCATTAGAATACTAGCTACTATATCACTTCCCTCAAAAATCTCAATTTCCCAAAAGAACTCAAAAAGGAACCAACAAGAAGCAAATGCAGAAAATGGCAGAAATCTGTCAAAACAGACCAGCAGGTAAAGACGAATTTTTTCGAAGACCTTTTGTTGCTCAAATAAAAAAGTGTTGAACTAAAGAAGGTTAGATAACAATCTGGGGCAGAAGCACAAAAATTCACGCCTCAAAAAGACGTTCTGAGATTTTACACGAATTTTTACGGTGAAGCATAGAAATCTATTTCGGGACAACAACTTTCTCAATCATTACTTCTCTCTCATTAGAGGTTACTCTTGGCACAAAAAGCAAATAAAAAAGGATAAGGAGCGGTTATTACAGAGGTAATAACTTCCAAGACTCATCTAAAACTTTTGGGTTATCTCCCAATAAGTACTTTTCTTTAACACCTTTAAGTTAGGCATAATAGTTTGAGAGGATGCTCACATAAAAAAATATGAATTGAAGTAAAAGAGGGCATCAAGAAGCAAATTCAAAACACATTTAAGTCTAACCCACTTCCTATGCATAGGAATACATATGCAAATAAATTCACAAAAAACAAAGTGACAGGCATAGGAAGATAAAACAAGAGTGACTTCAAAACTTTCAGCACATAGAGAGGTGTTTCAATACCATGAAAACTTCTACAACCATATTTTCCTCTCTCATAATAATTTTCAGTAGCCTCATGAATAAACTAAATAATATGACTATCACATAAAGCATGATTTTCATGATCTACAAACACTAGAGCTTTATTATAAACATTTTCAAAAGAATCATCAGGAACATGACATTCATCCTCCTTTGGTAAGCATGGGGGACAATCAAATAATGTAAGTGGTAAAGAGTTACTCTCATTAGAAGGTAGGGATGGGTAGATCCGTTCTTCCTCCTCTTCATCGTCACTCTCCTCCTCTTTTTCATCCAATGAGCTTTCAGTTTCAGCAATTTCATCTTCCATAGGCTCCTGCAAGGTATTAGTCTCTTCCATTGGTGGAGAGCATCTATTAAGATATTCAAGAATATAGGCATTTTCTACCTTGTAATTATCAAAGCAAAATTTAAGTATTTCATAAACCTCATATTTATAAGGTGAATCATCAGTATTTTCAAGCAAACTAGCAAGTTCAAATGCACCCTTCCAAGCAATAAATTCTTCAATTTGTTCCACATCATAAAAGTCATAATTGCCTTTAACATAAGAAGATATGGTAACATTATCATTATACTCACATTGAAAAGGGAGGTGTCTATACCTCCTACAGCAACAAGATTTATAAAAGCAATAAGTAACATTATAAGTAGAGCACATGTTTTTAGCAATGGTATACAATTTATCAATTTGTTCCCATAAGTGTTTACCTTTTTGTGACAAGTGGTGTTCCTTATAATAATATTTTTGTTCTTCCGTGAACCCACCTTGCCAATAAGATTCAGTTTCAAAGAAACCAACCATTGATAGAAAGCATGATAAAGCAAGACAATAACAGACCAATGAAAATAACAACTATAGTAGGAACTAAGTGTGTTTTTGATAAAGAAACAAGCAAACAAAGCAAAAAGAAACTAAGCAAAACAAAAATAACAAAGTAAAGAGATTGGTTATGAGGGACTCCCCTTGTGAAGATGTCCTTGACTCCCTGGCAACGGCGCCAGAAAAGTGCTTGATGGCTCATGTATTAACAAGCTCGTTGGGGAACCCCAAGAGGAAGGTATGATGAGCACAGCAGCAAGTTTCCCTAGGTTATGAAACCAAGGTTTAATCGAACCAGTAGGAGCAAGGAAACACCCCAAAGGTGTTGCTAGCTGAGCCTTGGCAGGGCACACTACAGGTGCTAGTAGCAATGTGGAGACCTGCACAACACAACCACAAAACTTTGTCCCCAACTTGCGATGAGGTTCTCAATCTCACCGAGTTTTGCTGAAAACAAAGGATTAAACGTATCGAATGGAAGGAAGTAAAAGTTTGCAGAAAGTAAACACAAAACAGTAAACAGTTTAGAGATTGTATGTAATAGAAAAGGACTGGGATCCATACTTCACTAGAGGTGGCTCTCCTTAGATAGATAACATGTTGGGTGAACAAATTACAGCGGGGAAATTGACAAACATCGAGAAAGCAATACATGCATATACTAATCATCTTGACTTCTTTGGAACTTGATTGGGCATTGCAACATTATACATAGACCGCCATCCAACTGCATCTATGACTAATAATCCACCTTCAGGTTATCATCCGAACCCCCTCTAGTATTAAGTTGCAAGCAACAGATTATTGCTTTACGAATTACGTGTAAATTAAACAATACGATTGTTCTATGAACAAAGGATTGTTGGTTTCTCCCTAGTAGCAACAGCACATCTAGTACCTTAGAGATTTTTGTCACTTCCCCAGATTACCAGAGGCATGAACCCACTATCGAGCATAAATACTAACTCTTGGAGTTGCTAGCATCTACTTGGCCAAGATAGCTACTAACAACGGAAAGCATGCAAGATCACAAATAACAAAGACATGATAGAATCAATAACCAGTCTGAAATAGCATCTCAATATCCTTCGGATCCCCACAAACACAACATGCAGAATTACAAATAGATGATATTGATCATGAACGGAGCTCACAAGATCTAAACATGAAAGCACAAAGGAGGAGAACCAGCCATCTAGCTACTACATGGATCCGTAGTCCAAGGATGAACTACTCACGCATCACACCGGAGGCTTGCATGGTGATGAAGAAGGCCTCTAGGGTGAATTACCCTCTCTGGAAGGGTGCCGGGAAGAGCTTCAGATCCCTC
This sequence comes from Avena eriantha, assembly GCA_910589775.1. Lineage (NCBI taxonomy): Eukaryota > Viridiplantae > Streptophyta > Magnoliopsida > Poales > Poaceae > Avena > Avena eriantha. The sequence goes on from OU342743.1 coordinate 11,319,065, forward strand.
CCGATCTAGGGATGGAGATGACAGCGGCTACAGACTCTTTTGTGGATTTTTGATTGGGTAGTTAGGGTTTTGGTCCCGAGGGAAATATATTGGCGGAAGGAGAGGCCGAGGGGGTGCTGGGGTCGGCCAGACCACCCCTTGGCGCGGGCCAGGTCTGGCCGCGCGGCCAGTTGGTGTGGCCGGCCCCCAGCCCTTCTCCGTCTCGTATTATGGCATCTGATGACTTTCGGAAAAATATGCACTTTGGCTTTTGTCCCGTCCAATTTCGAGAATATTCATTTTCTGAGTTTCCTGGAACCAAAAACAGCAGAAAACAGGCAGCTGGCACTGTGGCTCTTGTTAATAGGTTAGTCCAAGAAATCATATGAAAAGTACTCCAAAGTGTGGGCAAAACACAAGAAAGTGGATAAAACCAAGCATGGAACATCAAAAATTATAGATACATTTGCAATGTATTAGGACCATAGTATTTTAACATAGCATGAAAGATATAGTTCTAACAATAAGACATAGCAACTATGTTGTAACATGAAAAGGTACAAACAAAAGATTCATGAATAACAATGCTTTGAAAGACGTTTGTTTGTTTCACATAAAGAAAACATAACATAGTGGCATTCAGCTTGTCCCTCATAGTGTAGCAAAACATAAATGCATAGGACATCTTCAAAGTTCATAATGGTGACTAGATACAAATAGTTTAAGAACAAGCAATAACAAAGTTATGAATCAATCAACAAGTTTTGGGACAATGCACATTAAACTAAGAATGTCCACGATGCTCTCTCAATAGGTGCAAAAAGATAGAAGATGGAGACTCAACATAAAAGTAAAAGAAAGGCCCTTCATAGAAGGAAGCAGGGATTCACGTCTCACAAAGAGCTTCCAAAAATTATGGTACTTATTAGCTTTCAGCTCCCATTGCCCCTATCATAAGCATCTTGAAGTGATTAAGGTTAAAGTGAACAAACTATGGAGTATATGCTTGACAAAGTATAAGTTGGCAATCTCATGTCCCTTTAATACGAGGGCCACTCCTCATGCTACTCAAGTTTAGTTACCGGTAAGTTCTTGTCATAGTAAGTACATGTGTATCATAGAGAACCGCCAACAGGGTACCCCTTGCCCGATGATACGGAAGAATCCCCATATCAAAATGACAAGGCAAGCAAACAATAAGCATCTCAGCATCTTATTTACCATGGGAAAATGGTGCTTTCTTCTCTCTTTCCTCTTTTCTCGTCTTTTTTTTCTTTCTTTTTTTCTCAATCTCTGTCTCTTTTTTTATAAGAAGAATGCTTCATAGATTGCTCATAATGGTTACGCTACAGGTTTCCACCATGATTAGGCATGGATTAGACCAGCCACCCAGGCGTTTCTCTAACACACATACATAACTCCATGGACTTACAAGCTCCCCTTTCACTTCACACCGACGACTTCCATAAACAAAAGAGCATGATATCAACTGGGTACAATGTACAAGTGCAATGTTGAAAGCATTCCCCATGACATCATGGTTCTGCTAATCCCCAACGTATAAGTGCAAGCAGTTACAACATAGATGACACAATGGTTCAAGTTTATTAGGGGCAAGAAAATTAAAGTGTGCCATCAAGTTCGTGAGAGCTTTAATCACTAATTTTCACATAACAAGTTTAATTCAGGAGGTAGATAAAAATATGAATATACTTGGAATAGCAAATGCTAATAGGTAGGTATGCTGGAGTCTTTGGAATAACTTGGTTTTATTTGGAGTTGGATGCATGAGTGGAACTCATACTTGGTATGGAGGCTAGCAAAAGACTGGGAGCGACCAACTAAGAGAGCAATAATGGCCATAATCATGCAAAGCGACAAAACATCATTAATTAAAGCATAAAGTGATATTACAAGTCGAAAACTAAATGATCATAGAGGCTATGGTGACTTGGGATAGTCATAACATGGTGTGAGCATGCGCCAAGTAAACCTAAATAAAGCACCAAAGGAGAATACCACACTACTATGCTTTAATATGCTAAAACAACACATGATTCTTTCAAGGCACATTAAGCAATCTCAATTGTTTATAACATGTCATGCTACAACAAAAATCACTAAGCATAAAGCCAAAACAATATCAAGCATGACATGACAAAGCATAGGCCACAGTCAAAAACAAGCTCCTTTTTACTACTTAAGCGTGAACTTTTTCCTACTCTTTTCCAATCCAAACCAATCTTATTTGACAACTAATGTATGAATGAGGGGGTCCAACCAATTTATTCAAGCAAACTAAGCAAACGGTGTTTCAATGCTTAGAAACAAGGCCTAGGGATCATACTTTCGCTAGTGAACACTCTCATATAAATATCTTCTCTTCATGATACTACTCTGAACTACTCTCCAGTTGGACACTCTAATCCATGGTAGGGCTATAACAGCACTCCTCAAAGTTCGCTTTCTCCATCTAGATAACCCCTCACTATCACCTTGAGCAATAGATGGTTCCAACAAACACCACAATTTCATATAGACATCCAACTCCAAATATAACTCATAACAAGTATTTGCAATCTCTAGCCTAAGTGCCACCATGGTGTGCACGCTATCACTTTCACACACGTGGGGAGATCTAGAGATCTATTAAAGCACTTTAGTAGCAAGGTAGATCTACTTGATTACAAAGCTCATGATCACAACATGATCATGCGTAGAGAGAGAGATGAACACATAGCTACGGGTAGAACCCTTAGCCTCGAGGAAGAACTACTCCCTCCTCATCATGGGAGTCAGCAACGGTGATGGAGATGGTGGTGGAGATCGATGGAGATGGCTCCGGGGGCACTTCCCTGTCCCGGCAGGGTGCCGGAACAGAGACTTTCTATCCCCTGAATCTCCCCTTCGGTGGCGGCGGCGCTGCAGAACTTTTCGTGGCTAGAGGCTGGATGATTTAGAGTTTTCTCATCGGGAGGCTTCTTATAGGCGAAGGGGCGGTGTCAGAGGGTGGACCAGGGGCCCACACCACCTGGTGGCACGGCCAGGGGGACCCGTGCCACCACATGGTGCGGCCAGCCCCTGACCCCTCTCTGTCTCGTCTTCTGGATCTATGAGTCTTCCAGTAAAATATCGACTTTGGCTTTTGTCCGGTCCAATTCCGAGAATATTCATTTTCTGACTTTTCTGGAACCAAAAACAGCAGAAAATAGGCAACTAGCACTTGATCACCATGCATTTAATCACCATCATATGCATCGTGGTATGATCTCTATCATTCCTTTGTGTGTAAGGCCAAGGTCTGTGGAACTTACACGTTAAGTGTGTTGTAAGGGTATTTACCATACATGAACTTACAACATTACCATATCATGACACTAGCCCAGCAATAATCTAAACTAAACGCCTCTAATTTATCCATTGCAAATTTTACGTGGCTTAGGGCTTTCGGATATAGAATCAGTCTTACCTACGAACATGGAACCACAACGATGATAACTAAGTTATTATCAACTCGTTGTAAATCAGATATTGACTATAGTAAGAGAGACAGACACCTGTCAGCCACTTATGCAAACCTAGTTGCATGTCAGTCGTGGAACCGGTCTCATGTGCGATGACATGTAAATTGGTCTGGGCCGCTTCATCCCACTATGCCACCAATATCCAAAATACATGAAAGAAGCAACAACATGATCATCATCGCCCACATATAAACATATGTGTACTACCCATGCAAAGCACCTATGCATAGATCAGGCTCTGATACCACTGTTGGGTTTGCAGCATAGAAAACAAAAAAAATCCTACGATGGGAACTCTACGCCAAGATCTATCTACTAGATACAAGCAACGGGTGGATATACATCCATGGAGAACTTACCCTCGAAGACAACAAAGCTTTTTTAATGAGTTGGAACTCATGGATGATGTAGTCAAACGCTTGCCGATCTCAAGATCATGTGGAAGTCCTAGCACCGCAAATCAGTAGTGCATCCGTACTTGAACACACATTCAGGCCACCGAACAACCTCCACCTCCTCGCTCCAGTGAATTAGCGGAAGCAGCAACTCCTTCTAGACGAAAAGCCATCGGGAACATGTATCTCGCTAATCCGAGACCATGGGGAATATATCTACAGGGGGAGAGAGATCCTTCACAAGGAGGTGTGCTTTGTGAGGGAGGAGAGGGGGGCTCCTACCCTAACATGGCCGGCGCCCATGGGGGGTGCCCCCACCTCTTCCTCATTCATGTGGTGGAAGCTCCACTCACATCAATTTAGCCTCCACCCAAAGTTCCACTCACATGCATTAAATTTCCACCAAATTTAATGCAACTCTCATTTAGTAAAACTCTTTTATTTATTTTATTCAGAATTTTTCAATTACTTTAATTAACAAACATTCACATGAAACCCCTTGCAACATTTCAATATCACATGCAGAACCAGTTTCTGCAATTTCACCCGAAACAATTCCGATTTCCATCGAAATGATTCCAGCGCTTTGCAATTCTTTCGTCTGAAACATATATGCTCCAAATGGTGTTTGGCAACCCTTAAGTGTGTCACCCTACGGTTCGAGAATAATGCAAACATGATTGAGACTCCTCTCAGATCAATAATCAGAAGCGGGACCTAGAGATCCATTCTGAGTCCTGCACATTCAACGATGACTTCTATGATCGTGAGAACCTTTAACGCTAGTAACTTAATCCCTTTATCTCAAAATATATTACATGTCCGAGATTCGATCATCGGTATCAAAATACCTAGTTTGATCTCATTACCGACATGCACTGTTTTCTCGTTCCCGTGATATAACATTCTAGTGATCACATCACTTGCTTGCAAGCTATTCTCAATGTGATATCACCGAGAGGGCCAAAAGTATATCTATCCGTCATCGGGATGGACAAATACCATTCTTGATCCATGAGCCTCTACATAACACCTTTGTAGCACTAAACCCATCTTTATAGTCACCCTTTTACAGTGTGACGTTTGATGTTATCAAGATACTCCTCTGGTGTTAGTGATTAACATGATCTCATGGTCTAAGGACTAGGATTACTTCGTATGATGTTATAGCAATATAAAATCAATGACTTGGATCGTAATGCTATAATTCGGATGAATGTTCATCACATCATTTCCCCAATGTTGTGACCTCGTTATTAACGACATCCAATGTCCATGATCAGGAACTTTGATCATCTTGTTAATCAATGAGCTAGTTTAAAGAGAGGCATAACTAGGAACTTTCCATTTGTTTATTAAACACACGTGTATTAACGTTTCTGTATTAATACAATTATAGCATGTAAAATAAACATCTATCATATACTTGGAATATACATAATAACAACTTTAGTATTGCCTCTCAGGGCATATTCCCTTCAAGTGGAAGCATGAATCGACCCCCTTGGGGTGAGGTACACCAGAGAAAAAGGGAGGCCTTTCGTGGCATTGGTGGTTTGATACCACCCCCTCTCCAAACGCAGACGTACTTCCCCTCAAAAGGAAGGAACTGCGGGAAATAATCCTTGTGTCCCCGTGTGCTTCACTTCGGTTACTTCTATCCTTTACCGCACCTTACTTTATCTAGTTCTTGCATAGTTAGTTGTGCTAGTATGACATATAGGTAAATTCACCTTAGTTGCATATCTAGAGAATTTACCTTTGTGGCAAACCCTAACTTGAAAAAGAGTAAAATGTGAAGTAGCACCTATTCACCCCCCTCTAGGTGCCCATACGATCCTTTCAATTGGTATTAGAGCCCCGGCTCATTAGTCGGGCTTAACCGCCTAAGAGATTATGGGAAACCCATAAGATGATGGAGAGGGTGAGGCTAGCACCTCGGTGACCATGGTAGATCTCAAGAAAATGGAAACAAGCTTGATCTCTACCTTGGGCAACGAAATCCAATAGTTGCGTCAACTTGTTGAGCTACTTCTTAAGGATAGGTCAGCCTGACCACCCCCCCTCAAGAGGAAACACCTCCTAACCCTAAGGCAAATGCTCCGGCTAAGCCAATAGGTGAAGTGGGTGGGGGATGAACATAATTCCACTAACTCCACCACCAAAAAAGGTGATGGGAAGGAAGAGCACCATGTGGTTCCCGGATGGTACTCTCTCGACCCTCCGACCCCTCATCCGCATATAAATAATAGAGGTGATCCACCTAAGTTAGCTGCACATACTTTTGCTCAATGGCAAGTTCTAATGAAATCTCATGTGCGCAGCTCCTGCATTGACTTGTGGAACATTATTGAAGAAGGACTCAAAATTGACGATCCAACCAACTTGACAAGAAGAGAATTGGTCAATAGTCAACTCAATGCCACCGCCTTGCACATGATTCAACTTGGATTGGGGCCAAAGGACTTTCCCCACATTGAGCACTACAATACCTCCAAGGAAGCTTGGGATGCTCTCATTGGCTTCTTTGTTGGAAATGAGAGCATGAGAAGAAATAGATATGATGCCTTGAGCAATGAAGCTAAAGGTTTCTTTATGAAGGATGGTGAGGATCATGAAGACATGTATATAAGACTCAAATCCATAGGCACCACCTTTAGAAATGTTGGTGCCTCTCATATTGATGATGCTTGGATCAAGAGGAAGTATGTGAGTGCGCTCATGCCCTTCGAGTCCGCTGACTTGAAAAGTCTCCAAGGAAGACACAACTACCATCTCATGACCTCCAGTTAAGTTATGCAAGAGATGGCCGCCTTCAAGGTTGCTGCCAAGAATGCCAAAGATGCCCGAGCTCGTGCCGTTAGAATGAGCAATGGTGTCAATATTGCCTTGAAGGCCAGGGTTGTGGAGTATGACGAAGAAGAAGGAAGTGATGATGCACTCTCTATGAGACACCCCGAAGATGTCAAAGTTGCTCATAGTGAATGCATGGCCTTCTATGCAAGAAATTTCTGGAAACATCCTGCCAAGGCCAAGATGGAGATGCAACGAAGAAGCAACCCAAGTGGTAGAAAAGAAAATGCTTCAAGATTGAGAACTTGCTTCAACTGTGGTGACCACTATCATTTTGTTGTCGGATGTTAAGGACCCTTTCAAGAAGCCTTTTTACAAGAAGAATGCCACCAACAAGAAGTCTTGTGACATTGTGTTGATAGCACATGAAGAGTTCTCTTCCGATGATGAGGAGGAGGAAGAAGAAGAAACATCGAATGGTGTGGCTGCCATTGCCACTACCTCTACACCCACCTTCTCCCTCTTCGGTTCCCCAAATGAGAACAGCCCCAACAAGAATGTCACTTGCCTTATGGCAAGAGCGTTGGGGGTATCATCATCTCCTCTATCCACCCCTAGTATCAATGATGATTTGAATGATGATATAAATCTTGAGGTGAAGGAGGAATTAGTTGCTTTCGATGCTTATATGACTAACTTGCAAGGGGAGCACAAGAAGCATTTTGTAAATCTCTTGAACCAACTTGCTCACACACAAGAGCTCCTTGATGAAATATGTAAGCTGGGAGAGCGCATCTACTTGAGATGGATGCTCTAACTAATGCTCTTGAAGAAGAACAAAAGACTAGGGTGTCTCTTGAAGAAAAACTCGAAGGCCTTGATGAGGCAAATGATTGAATTATTGCTAAACTCATTAAGGAACGTGATCATGCCATTGCTAAATATAAAAAGGTTAAAAAGGACAAGATTGAGTTTGGTGTTGTTCATGACAAACTTGCCGAGGATTATGAGAAGCTTAATAAGGCTCACAAGGCCTTGGAAAGTGATCTCATGACTCTCACAAATTCTTGTGAACAACTTCAAACTAAATTGACTAATGTTGCTTCACCTAGTATTTTCATTCCCCCTAGTAGTACAAACATCCTTGAAGAAAATGCTAGGTTGAAGGGGGAGCTTGCAAAGGCAACCTTTCCCAAAGGTAACAAGTCTCTTGATGACCTTTTAAGTAAGAAAATACCAAATAATGAGAAAAGAGGTATTGGCTATGTTTCCAAAGCCAAGAAGAAGAAGAAGGCCAAGCCCGCTCAACCAAAAATGCGCCTTGCCCTCTTGGGCCTCTCCTTCGAGTGAGTCCCATTAGGCATGGGTTACCTTTAAAAATAAAATAAAAATATATGTTTTATTATTAATTCAAATAATTAATATAAAACACATATATTATTATATCTTACACTCTGGAACTCCTTTCGGAGCCCTCCTATCAACATCGGGTGTTGCACGAAACATTTCTGGTTTCTCTCTCATTTCTCCTGCGGTGCCGAATCAATCCCTATGCGTCCCCACCCTTAAGCGTGCCACCCTTCGGTTTGGAAACACTCCAGACATGACCAAGACCCCTCTCGTATCAATGATCATCAGCTGGACCTGGATGCCTATAATGACCCCCGTGCATTTCACGAATCTCATCGCTTGAACCTTCAACATCGCGTCCACTCCCTTTGCCATTCGATACCTAGTTCATCGGAGATTTGATCATTAGTATCTCCATACCTAGTTCGATCTCGTTACTGATGAACTCGTTTAATCGTTCCCGTGCCATTGCATTCCATGACCTAGTCATACGCTTGCAAGCTTCGTTAATGCAACGTCACCGAGTTGGTGTAACTACCTCGGTGAATTACGCTCTTAGTTAATGCCTGGATGAACGAAAGTGGTTAAAATAGTACAGTGGGGCCCGGGGCCACTCACGGTAGACCTTTCGGCCGTCCTAACCACTTTCAGACAACGGGACAAGAACGAGCGGCGTAATCGGCAGGCGAAGGGATCAACTACATACACAAATGAGTTGTATGCAAGCCACATACAACAGTCCTCAGAGCCATTCCATCTAAAAGAAATAGAAATATTGCAACGCCATACGGCAAGATCCAAATGTCCTAGATAGATATAATAATTTAGGATAGCTCCTCATACATCACACATCAAAGTATCAGAAGGAAGCGGAAAACAAGATCCGAGTACGGATAAGAAGCAAATTGGCATAAGATGCCCCATAAATAGACACATCCCGCCCACAGATCACACGGATCCCCGTTCCCGGAATCTCTACACCGAATGATCGTTGCCAACATCATTTGTCTCTTCCACCCAGTATCCATCTTGCGGGTACACCTGTTCATCTGAATCAAATAATTTATCGTGTGAGACCCTAGGGGTACTCAGCAAGTCTTAATGCCGCTAAAGGGGACACAACCTGGGGTGACGCAATTGCAGCAAAAGATAATTCCTAACAATTCTATAGAGACTCGCTAACCTTCCGCCTAACCAATGATAGACGGAAGTCCGTGAATTAAGAAAAACAGTTATAACAGTATAATTAACAGATCCATCCTCCTCCTCGCTTACCAATGAGGAAGCGGACGAACAACCCCCATCATCTGTTGGCAGTTTTATTAACCATTCCATGAGTATTGCACTATTTACTAGTCAAGTGCTTAGTCAATTTAAAAGCGGTACTTTAGTTATACTTGTCTACGATCGAGAAACTGTGCTCCAAGTCGTCCATAACCGTGGACACGGCTTTCAGAAAGATTTACCCTGCAGGGGTGCACGAATAGCAACACACACTCGATCAACCTCGGAAAAACCAAATCAAAACCCAACGAGGCATTCACGACAAAGCAATCATAGGATTCAGAAATATTTCAGGGGGCCACCCCATTAAGCTACCCGCAACGAAGTTGGCCGGCTCCGAGACGGACCCAAGGTTTGTGTCAATGGCTGTAAACGACTGGGAACCCGAAAGTGTGACTAGGCTTGTCGATACCGCGAAAACATTCCACGATCCAAAACAGAACAGGTGCTCCACGCACAATCTTAAATGAAGCAGTAACATGGCATAGGTACAGGATAGTAATAAAGCCCCAAACTACTTGTGGCCCCAAGAAATAAGAATGAATCAAGCTCTGGCTCAAGGGGGCCCATAAGGCCTCCCGGATGTGGATAGTGCGAATAGTCAAGGAACAGGAATCAAGTACTCGGGGTCCTACGGGACACAAGTGACCATGAAAAACCAAATAGCAGATATTGCTCACCGGTGCCTCTTTCATTAGTTATCCCATTACTACTCAGGTTATGTTGTTTAGGTACCTCGTTATTCCACGGACACTCGCATACCCTACTCATGCTTTTCTACGAATCGCATGGCTCAAACAACTCTTGTAGTAATGGCTCATGGGACCGGAACAAGCTTGGTGTGGTTTAAAAGTAAAGGCCATGCAGTACTTGGGATTCAATTTAATGCAATCGCGACTCAATGATGCAAGAATAAGATAGAGGCAATAGGTACTGTATGTATGCAAGCATGTGGTAGTGCTTGCTTGGCAGCTCAGTTGAAGCGAGAGATGGATCTGGGTAGTACTCCTGTGAATCTTGGTAATTCTCCTGCTGGGCGTCTATTCGAAGAAGAACCAAACAAACAAGGCCAACATAAATAAAGTGCACAAGCATATGAATTTAAATGCAACAAGCAACCAAGCATGCCATGATGAATGATGCACAATTACATGGCATTAAAGTAGCATGGCAAAGGTGAGGTGTGGATACAAGAAATAAAGCATTTTATTATTCCTTTGACCAAGTTTTATTGTCATAAACAATTCAGATTTTAAATGACAACATGATGCATGCTTCAATTCAGAACAAGGACTGCATAAATAGAACGGGCTCGTCGCGCTGATCGATTTAGACATATTATTTGTCAAATTTGGAGTTATAAAACAAAAGTTATTATTTAAATAAGGAAAAGGGCATTTTATTGTAATTTTAATCATATCGAAATTTAAAGTGTTCAAAATATATTTTGGAGGGCATATTTGAATTCCTCACATTTTTCTGATTCCAAAACATATATTATATGTATTATTTGGATTTGTATTTTTAAAATTATTTGAATCTGAAAAGAATTTGAATTTAAATTAATTTGAAAAAGATTTGATTTAAAACAGACTCAGGGAAAACTTCTGCCACCCAGGCGAAATCAACCCCAGACACTGACAGGTGGGCCTTTGTGCTGACTGGACCATGCGCGGGGGAGACTTTTGTCACCGCGGGTCTGGCTAGCCACTGTGACTGTGGGGTGGGCCAACTGGCGCAGGCCCACGTGACAGCGGCGAGGGAGACAGGGGCTGACAGGTGGGGCTGGGGTTGGAGCGCGGGTTGCGGTCGGGAAAAGCCGAGGGGTTTTCTGCAAAAGGGCTAGCGCGGCTGACAGGTGGGGTCGTTAGGAGCGCGGGTCGCAGGAATCAAAAGGTGGGGGGCTTTTTGTAAGATGACCACAGGCCCGTACTATTCTTCGTTTTCCTTCGTCTGGCGAGAAAAACCGGCGCGCGGCGCGAGCGGGGATCGATCCCGGGACGCGGGCGTGCGCGCGGAGGGTACTAACCGGTGTGGCTGGCTCGGGTAGTTGACAGGGAGGTGGGCGCGGGCTAGATAAGGGTTGTGCGACGCGGGGAGGCTGCAGAAGACGGCGAGCTCTGGCGCGCGGCGGGTGTTCGATGAAACGATCGGCGGCGTTAGGGCGGTACGGCGAGGCGGAGGTTGTCAGGGAGAAGGAGATGCTCACCGCGGGCTCGGCGGTGGTGTTGGATCGGGCGGGGAGGCGCTGGTACGGCGAGGACGCTGGCGCTCTGGCGGCTAGGGTTTAGCGTCGGGCGACGAGGTACTAGCGGTGCTGGGGCTCTCTCCTTCGCGCTGACGGCCACGGGGCGACGCAGGAGGACGTACTCGATCTTCTCAGCCACCTCCAGGTCGAGCTGCACGGCTGGAACGGCGGGGACGAGGTGGTGCTGGCGGCGACCGGCGTCGGCTGCTGGTGGACGGAGAGGAAGAAGGGGAAGAAGGGGGCGGCTCGGCCAGATCTGGGAGAGGCCAGAGAGGCGTGGGGAGGAAGGAAAAGTGGGAGAGAGAGAGGAGAGGGAGCCGGGCACGACAGAGATAAGGTGGCCTCGGTGCCACCTTTTCCTCCTCCTCCTTTTCGAGCACATGGGCGAGCTGGCCGGGGCTCGTCCTGGGACTGCAGGTGGACCAGGGCAGGGCGAGAGGGACGGCAGGGTGGCTCGGCTGGAGGGGCCCTCGGGTCAGGAAGGGAGAAGAGAGGGAGGGGTAGCTAGGCTAGGTTAGATGCGGCATGGCTCGGGTTAGGGTTAGCTAGGGTTAGGGTTAGCTAAGGTGGCTGAGGTGTGGGCCAGGGAGAGAGGGGCTTGACATGGAGGCCATGCTAGAGAGAGAGAGAGAGAGAGACTTAGGGTTTAGGAGAAAATTTAGGTGTGAAGGAATCATAAAGAGAAAAACTAGGTTTGAATTTTATTAGGTGTTTATATTTTGATTTAGTTTATGAGGCCAAACCAAGAAGAAGAAAAGGAAGCTTGATCTTGCTTGAGATAAGGTGGAGGAGAAACTAGAGAAAGAGGAAGAAAAGGAATAGGTGGAAAGGGTCACATATGGCTCATGCATGGAGGATTGAAAATAAGAGGAAAAAGAGATGGTGAAATGATGAGGATGGTGTAATGGTGGTAGATGGTTTTCCTTAGGTAGGATCCACCAAACCCAAAGAAAAACCAATGGAGGAAAAAAATGGTGAAGAATTGTGCATGGCCCATGCAAAATAATAATGCCATGATATATTTTGTGAAAACAATATTAATATTATGGCATTACTCTATGCTTATCCAAGAAGTGGAGATTAAACCAAGCAAAGGAATTTAATGGACTAGATCCACCCTATTGCACATGAGCTTAGAGAAATCCAAAATAAAGACAAACAAGCTCATGGTCTAGTAGGATGGTGGAATTATAAAGTGGTGGAAAAGAAAGGTGATGGAAATGAAATAAAATATATGCCCCCAACTCAACTTGGGCATTTAGACAATATATCAATAACCAAATACAATATCAAGAGGCAAATACAATTAATAATGCATGTGAGAGAAGAACCAAAGAAAATGAGTTTTATATGATGCTCAAATGCAAGGTGGCATGATGACATGAGCATGATATAATTATGATGCAATAATAATATATATGAAGTAGCCAATATCTTACTAGGACAAGTAGCATTACAATTGTTAGACAATTGGGGTGCTACAGTTGGCCACATGTATCTATCTGTTACTTGGATTGGAAAATACTAGTCTTGATACATACTCCTCTACTCGTCCGTTTGGGAAACCTGAGTGGTACCTTTTTGATCACCCTTTCACAGCTTGATATTTGATACCATCAAAGCTCCCTCCAGTAACGGTGATTATGTATTATATCACACTCAAGGGATTATGTTGCGAGGTTTATTTGTTATCATCAATGATGAACATTTGTAACTAGATATCATTATGATATAACTTTGGGTGTTTGTCTATCACATCATTCAACCAATTATATGACCTCATTGTCAATTGGCATAAATGCCCATGATCTTGAAACCCTAGATCACCCGTTTGACCAATGATCTAGTTCACTAGAGGTACCTAGAGACACGGTTCGTTTACATACCACGCGTGTATTAATGTTTCGTATTAACATAGGTACAAAACAACATGAAACGTATTATGAACATACAAGAGATATATAAAACAAAACACTTTATTATTTGCCTCTAGGGCATATTTCCTTTAGGCTGAGGGTAGTCCGATAATATAAAAATGGTGGGTGATGGAATCATGGTTAATATATAGTTGGGAAGCCTATGGTGGAGATTCCATTGTATCGGATATTCACTTAGGATTAACAACCAATCTAGTCCGTCATTCTTGTGTCGTATAAAACGTGCTAGCCACAAGTTCTAAAATGGGACAGAGAAGTCAGCTGTATCCTTTTCCTTTTGTATGTCCTCGTATCCTAAGTTGTCCTGAGGTCCAAAGTGGAGATCAATGGGTGGGAGCCCATGACGTTCCTATCATGTGTTCCAGGGTAACGACTTAACATATTAGAATGGATGCTAATTGAGCGTAGGTCTCGTGAATGAGACTCATTACAATGGGTGGACTACCGGGTCATGGCAAAGGACAGTGATTGGCTTGGATCTTAACTGATCCTTGAACCAAGAAAGTTTGAACGGGAAGGCATACCCTATTATGCACTCAAGGTTAAGATCACTTGTGGGAAAAGTAGTGTGATGACCCACAAGTATAGGGGGTGTATCGCAGTATTTTTGAGGGAAGTGAAACCCAATTTATTGATTCGACACAAGGGGAGCCAAAGAATATTTATAAGCCTTAATGATGACCCACAAGTATAGGGGGTGTATCGCAGTATTTTCGAGGGAAGTGAAACCCAATTTATTGATTCGACACAAGGGGAGCCAAAGAAAATTTATAAGCCTTAACAACTGAGTTGTCAATTCAGCTACACCTGGAAACAATCTTGCTCACAACAATTTATCAATAGCAACAGTTTTGTAGTAGGAATAGCGAAGTAACAGCAGTAGTAAAGTAAAGACAGCAGTAACAATAGTAGTAAACAGTGGGATTCAAGTGCGGTAGGCATAGGGATGGATGGGCGTTGCATGGACAAGACAATTCACATAGCAATCAGAACATAGGGCAATTGCATATAAATAAGATAAAGCATCCAAGTACTAGATAATCCTAGGCATGTGTCCTATATATAGTCATACGTGCTCGCACTGTGAACTTGCACAACATCTTTGTCCTGCCATCCTATTTGCAGCGGGGCCTCAAGGGAACTACTAGCAATTAAGGTGCTCCTTTTAATAGAGCACCGGAGCAAAGCATTAACACTCCATGAACACATGTGATCCTCACATCAAAGCCATTCCCTCCGGTTATCCCGATTGCTGTCACTTCGGGGCCATTGTTCTGGACAACAATGTGTGTATACAACTTGCAGGTAAGACCATAAACAATACTATCATAATTAATCAATAACATGTTCAGATCTGAAATCATGGCACTCGGGCCCTAGTGACAAGCATTAAGCATAACAAGTCACAACAAAGTCATAAAGCACTAATAGAAGATACTAGGTACCATGTCCTAACAATCTGATGCCATTACATGAACGATCTCATCCAATCCCTACCATCCCCATAGCCTACAACGGGGGATTACTCACTTATAGATGGGGGAAACATGGATGGTCGATGGAGAAGCGATGGTGATGATGATGGCAATGATCTCCTCCAATTCCCCGTCCAGGCGGGGTGCCAGAATGGATTTTCTGGTGCTATTTTGTGGAATCTGGTGATGGCGGCGGAGCGGAACTCCTTCCGGAAAAACGTCGACCCCCCCCTGAGTTTTTAGGTCAGAAGGCATCTTATAGGCGAAGAGGGAGACCGAGGGGGTGTCTGGGGTGGCCAGACCACCCCCTTGGCGCGGCCTGGGCTAGCCCGCGCTGCCAGGTGGTGTGGCCTGGGTCCAGCCCCCCTCCGTCTCGTATTCTGGCTCCGGGAGTCTTCTAGTGAAATAGGATTTTGGGCATATTTTCCGGGATTTTTCCTCATAGTTCATTTTCTGCACAAAAACTAGACACCAAGGCAACTCTGCTGAAAACAACGTCAGTCCATGTTAGTTGCATCCAAATCACACAAGTTTAGAGGAGAAACAATAGCAAAAGTGTTCGGGAAAGTAGATACGTTTTGGACGTATCAACTCCCCCCAAGCTTAGCTTATTGCTTGTCCTCAAGCAATTCAGTTGAAAACTGAGTGCGATAAAAGAAACTTTCACGAACACATTTGCTTCATATGATGTATATATTCTCAGCATGCGATCAACTACTTAGACAATTCATAATAAAGAGTATGCAACTAAGTTTACTTAATAGGCATTGCAAGCTATGAAAAGATTCCAACTCAGAAATAATAAGTAGCATGAAGCATAATCATAAGCAACATTACAATGCTCATAACAAGGTATGATAGAGTGGTATCTCGCTTGCCTTTTTATTGTGAATGCCAAGGCACCTCTGAAGTTCAGGTGAAGACTAGAAGTAAAGATATCAAAGATACAAGCATCAAAGTCATAACACAAATAATCAAGTAATGAGACAAGCGCAAAGAATGACAACTATGCTCTCAAGAAAGTGCTCATAAAATAAGTGGAGACTCAACAAGGAAATGAAAAGGTTTTGAATAGCTTGAAAGGCTTCCAAATGCTGAAAGTATGGTACTCATTAGCTTTGAGCTCTCATTGCCCCTATCATAAGCATCTTTTAATATGGTTAAGGTGAAAGTGAGGTCCACTCTGAGTTATATGCTTGATAGACTATAAACTTGAAATCCCATGTCCCTTGAGTACGAGGGTCGCTCCTCATGCTACTCAACTTTAGTTACCGGTAAGTTCTTGTCATCGTAAATATGTGCGTATCATAGAGAACCGCCAACGGGGTACCCCTTGCCCGATGATACGAAAGAATCCCCATATCAAAATGCCAAGGCAAGCAGACAATGAGTATCTCAGCAATCTTCTTATTTACCATGGGAAAATGGTGCTTTTTTCTCTCTTTCCTCTTTTCTCAAATCTTTTTTTCTTTTCTTTTTCTCGGTAGCTATCTCTCTCTCTTTTTTTATAAGAAGAATGCTTCGTAGATACTTATTATGGTTACGCTGCAGGTTTCCACCATGACAGCATGGATTAGACCGGCAGCCCAGGCATTTCTCTGACACACATACATAACTCCATGGACTTACAAGCTCCCCTTTTATTTCACACCGACGACATCCGCAAACAAAAGAGCATGGTATCAACTGCGTATATATTTACAGGTGTTGAAAGCGTTCCCTGTGACAGCACGGTTCTGCTAATCCCCAGCCTATAATTCGCAAGCATATAACTTTCATGGACAGTCACAATGGTTCGGGTTTATTAAGTGTAGAAAATAAAGTGTGCCATCAAGTTCGTGAGAGCTTTACTAACTAACTTTCTCATAACAAGCAAACATTTTATTCGGAAGAAAACAAGGCATATTGAATATGCACAGAAATAGCAAATGATGCTAATAGGTAGGTATGGTGGACACTTTGGCAATATTTGGTTTTAGGGATTTGGAAACATGAGTAAAACATACTCAGTGAAAGTGAAGGCTAGCAATAGTAAGGGAGCGACAAACGAGAGAGCAGTAGCTGTCATAATCATGCTTGCAATAAAACAGGACTAATCATGGCATGAAAGTGATTCAAGACCCTCAAGGCAAAATAATTCATCGAGTCTTAACTGATTATTTCAGTCGTATGCATGCGTGAGCATGTGCCAGGTCAATTCAAATGAAACATTCAGAGGAGGATACCACGGTGTCATACCAAGTTATGAATAGAACAATGCAAGCAAACATTCAAGTTACATGCTACATACCATTAGCAAGCTGGAGCTAATCATAAGAAAGCAAGAAATACTAAGCATCCATAAATAACATACACCCTACACGAACAGACTAAGCATGCCCACAATGATGAGTAT
Source organism: Avena eriantha (assembly GCA_910589775.1). Taxonomy (NCBI): domain Eukaryota; kingdom Viridiplantae; phylum Streptophyta; class Magnoliopsida; order Poales; family Poaceae; genus Avena; species Avena eriantha. The sequence continues at coordinate 11,336,445 of OU342743.1, forward strand.
ATGTACAAAAATGAAAACAAATAGAGTTTGTTACTAGCCTCTTACCACACCTCAAGTTGTCATTAATCCTAATTATTGCCATTCACTTGTGTGGCTTGAATAATAACATGAAACCAAACTCCACTGAGGACTGCTGAACCCTGCAACGAACTTCACAAAACCAAAGAAGAAGAACAAATATTTTTGGTGTTTTTTTATTTTTAAAGGCAAGAACGAAAAGGAAGATCAAGCAAAGCGAAATCTTTTTGGTTTTTTTCGAATATTTAAGATAAAGCTAAAAAAAGAGGCAAACCAAGGCAAAAAGATAAAGAAGCAAACAAAGAGAAATAACGAAAATATTTTTGGTATTTTTGTGTTTTGGAAAGCAGAAATAAAGCAAGAATGAAGGCTAAAAAGAAAAACGAAACATGGATATACAAAGTATCGACTGGACGTGATATGTAGATGAGTGTGATGTCGGTATACTTAACCCCCAAGCTTAGGCTTTTGGCCTAAGTGGGTATCAACCCCAACACGGGTAAGAACTCCAAGCCGGCGGGTCATCATAAGAATGATCATGGTCAAGCCCTTGTGAAGAAGAAGCTCCCCAATCATGGGTAGGGTGTTGGTATGAAGACTCCCCCTCATTCGAGGGCTGGACCGAATCATCTGTAACCTCCTTTCTAGTATCCTACTCCTGCTAGGATAGCTCCCCTAGATATGCATCGAGCTCTTCCTTAGTGAGTGACCATCCTTCCCTGGTATCAAGGTTAAACAAAACAGGTGCATGCAAAAGAACAACACGCTCAGACTTACCTCCAACCAGCTTTGAGGAAGGTTATTTCGATAAATCACTCAAATTAGCCCAGGAAGAAACGAATTTATGTTGTATCATGGAATTAAGGTCAAGCCTCTCTATGGGAAACTGAAGGTCTAAATGATGAGGCACTACACCATGCAAAGCTATTAAACGAGAAGTCATGAGGCCTCCACAAATTCCACCTTTTCTCGCGGTTAGCAGCAAGACGAAAAGCTATCAAGGCACCCAAATTATAAGTCCTATCTCGTTTTAAGGCAGCTGAGATGAAGGCTAGATCATATGAGGATAATTTATTAGCAGTTTTCCTAGTGAGAACACACTTGGCGATAAAGTAGGCAAAGTATCGACTAGACGGGAGATGAATATTACGAATTTTACCACTCTCCTTTGAGAAGCTGCTCCCTTGGTGAATTTCCGCGTACAAGTCCATGAGTGGTGTAGGTCGCTCTCTAATCCTTCCACACGAACCCCATTGTGGTACTTTAATGGCTGCACAAAAGTCATCAAAAGGGAGATCGACAGCTACATTGTAAATTTTGTAGTGGACCATGGGGTTAGGCAAGGAGCAACTAAATCAGAAATCCTACACCACAGACATAGTTAGTTTCACATATTGGGCAGGTTCATATCCCACAAAATGCTCCAATCCTGCATTAGTAATTAAAGTATGGAGATCTTGAGAAATCCCTACAGCCCTCATGAATTCAGAGCATGGATAGGCAGAGGGAAAGACTTCCTCCTCACGGTGAACCCTCATAACTGCAGGCACCCTCAATTCATGTTGGTTGAGTTAGTGTTCATTCATCTTCTTTTCTGAAATTTTTAGACAACCATCATACAAGTGATTGCAAAGTGAATATATAATGAAAGGAACTACTCGTAGGGACTTGTAAGAGGCCTAAACATGCATCAAAACAATTTCTCTAAGCATTGAACAATCTTACAAGCTCACATAACCTGTCACCTACATCAGCAAAATACTCAAGATATAATCAACTAAACACAAATCTACTTAGACAAGCGGAGGAGTCACATACCGGAGAACAAATTCTCCAAATTTTAGCAGCAAAGATGGGCTAAGCAAGGAGATTAAAAAATCGCGAGCAAGAACAGCAAGAACGCGAGTTCGAGCAATGAACTGGTGTTTTCTCGGGAGAGAGAAAGGAGTGGCAGGGTGGAGAGTAAGTGGAGGGCCAGGGTGGCCCACACCATGGCCAGGCGCGCCCCTAGTGTGGTCGTGCCACCAGGTGGTGTGCTTGCCTGGTGGGGCTCCCTGGGTCACTCCAGGCACTTCTCTGCCCCATTTTTCACGTAAGAATTTAATATGGATTTTCTAGAATTTTTCGAGATACTTAATTTTTTTAGCAATTTTTAGGTTTTGATGAATAATTTCTGGCAGAAAGATGCTTTTAGAATGATGCAAATAACAAAATGAAACTAAAACTTCAGAAGTTCTAAGACACTCTAATATGCAAGAAACTAGCAATAGAAAACTAAACTAGGTGAAAACAAAAATTAAAATGGATAAACTAAAAGTAAGCAAGGATAATCATGGTGAAAACATTGTTTTTATTCATTAAAATCCCTTTGTTAACAAGGTTGATCAGGTCTTGTTACCAAAACAATTTTATATGAAACAAAACTTTGTATTCCACTAATGATTATGTTACCTCAACCTTGATAGCAATGGTCCCAATCATAATAGTTTCATATTTTTCTCGTGGTATGGGACAATATATTTCTCCAACTTGGATGCCTTCAACATGTTCAATTGAATTTAAGCCATAAGTCCTATCAATATTCTTGGGGAAATAAACAGTATTCTCCTTGTCATTAACATTAAAAGTCACCTTTCCTTGATTACAATTAATAACAGCTCCTGCAATATTAAGAAAAGGTCTCCCAAGAATAATAGACATATTATCATCTTCAGGCATTTCAAGCACAACAAAGTCAGTTAATATCAAGCAATTATGAGCCACTTGAACAGGTACATCCTCACATATACCAACAGGAATAGTAGTTGATTATCAGCCATTTGCAAAGATATATCAGTTGGTATTAATTTTTCCAATTGAAGTCTCTTATAGAGAGCAAAAGGCATAACACTAACTCCTGCTCCCAAATCACAGAAAGCAGTTCTAACATAACTATTTTTAATAGAGCATGGAAGAGTTGGAATCCTTGGGTCTCCAAGTTTCTTTGGAACCTTACCATTAAAGGAATAATTAGCAAGCAAAGTAGAAATTTCTTCATTAGGGATCTTCCTTTTATTAGAGACAATATCCTTCATATACTTTGAATAAGGAGGCAATTTAATTGCATCAGTTAAAGGAATTTGCAAAAATAAAGGTTTCACCCACTCACAAAACTTATTATAATGTTCGTCTTCCTTTGCCTTGTGTTTCTTATCAGGGAAAGGCATATGTTTTTGGACCCAAGGCTCTCTTTCACTACCATGTTTATTAGCAACAAAATCTTCCTTAGTGTATTTATTATTCTTAGTGTGTCTTTCAGGTTCTTCTTCAACTCTTTCTTTATCAGGAGCATCATTTTCCTCATTACCACTTTCAGTTTCAGCATCAGAGATAGATATACTATTAGGATCTTTAGCAGGTTCAGAAGACTCTACAATAGTTTATGTTTCTTTTTCCTTTTCTTAGGAGAAGTACCACTATTTTCAATTTGTTGAGAGTCCTGCTCAATTCTTTTAGGATGCCCCTCAGGATATAGAGGATCCTGGGTGGCAGCACCACTTCTAGTTCTAGTTTCATAAGCATGTTTTTCTTTAGAAGCATTAACTAGCAAATCTTTTTGTACTTTAATAAGCTGATCAATTTGAGTTTGGACCATTTGGAAATGTTTAACAAGCATTTTAACATCATTAGAGGTTCTTTCCACAATATCTTTTAACTCAATAATAGCTCTAGAGTTTTCCATCAAATGGTTTTGCACTCTGATACATTGCAAATGTATCTATAATTTTTGATGTTCCATGCTTGCTTTTATCTACTTTCTTGTGTTTTGTCCACACTTTGGAGTACTTTTCATATGATTTCTTGGACTAACCTATTAACAAGAGCCACAGTGCTAGCTGCCTGTTTTCTGCTGTTTTTGGTTCTAGGAAAGTCAGAAAATGAATTTTCTCGGAATTGGACGGGACAAAAGCCAAAAATCCTATTTCACCAGAAGACTCCCGGAGCCAGAATATGAGACGGAGTTGGGCTGGGGCCCAACCACACCACCTGGCCGCGTGGGGTGGTCTTGGCCGCGCCATGGGGTGGTCTGGCCGCCCTAGACACCCCCTTGGTCTCCCTCTTCGCCTATAAGATGCCTTCTAACCTAAAAACTCAGGGGGGTCGACTTTTGTACAGAAGGAGTTCCGCTCCGCCGCCACCATAGATTCCACGAAACAGCACCAAAAACTCCGTTCTGGCACCCTGCCGGGACGGGGAATTGGAGGAGATCATCGCCATCATCATCACCATCGCTTCTCCATCGACCATCCATGTTTCCCCCATCTATGAGTGAATAATCCCTCGCTGTGGGATATGGGGATGGTAGGGATTGGATGAGATCGTTCATGTAATGGCATCAGATTGTTAGGGCATGGTGCCTAGTATCTTTTATTAGTGCTTTATGACTTTGTTGCGACTTGTTGTGCTTAATGCTTGTCACTAGGGCCCGAGTGCCATGATTTCAGATCTGAACATGTTGTTGATTCATTATGATAGTATTGTTTATGGTCTTATCTGCAAGTTGTATACACATGTTGTTGTCCGGACCAATGGCCCCGAAGTGACAGAAATCGGGATAACCGAAGGGAATGGCTTTGATGTGAGGATCACATGTGTTCGGAGTGTTAATGTTTTGCTCTGGTGCTCTATTAAAAGGAGCACCTTAATTACCAGTAGTTCCCTTGAGGCCCCGCTGCAAACGGGCTGGCAAGACAAAAGATGTTGTGCAAGTTCTCATTGCGAGCACATATGACTATATATGGAACACATGCCTAGGCTTATCTAGTACTTGGATGCTTTATCTTATTTATCTGCAATTGCCCTATGTTCTGATTGCTATGTGAATTGTCTTGTCCATGCAACGCCCGTCCATCCATCCCTATGCCTACCGCACTCGAATCCTATTGTTTACTGCTATTGTTACTACTGTCTTTACTATACTGCTGCTGCTACTTTACTATTCCTACTACAAAACTGTTGCTACTGATAAATTGCTGTGAGCAAGATTGTTTCCAGGTGCAGCTGAATTGACAATTCAGTTGTTAAGGCTTATAAATATTCTTGGGCTCCCCTTGTGTCAAATCAATAAATTGGGTTTCACTTCCCTCGAAAATACTACGATACACCCCCTATACATGTGGGTCATCAAGACTATTTTCTGGCGCTGTTGTCGGGGAGCATAGCTTTATTTATCAAGTTCACTTGGATTCTCTATTGTTCGCTGCTATCCATCCATCATGGGTAAGTCTCGTGATGGCAAGGTTCCTATTTTACCATCCACTACAAGAAGAGGTACGGTTCTGAATACCTCTGTTGCTCTTGATTCACCATCTGTTATGAGTAAGCTCGTTACACCACCACATACACATGCTACACACACTGCTACTACTGCTGAATCCGAAACTTCTAATGCTTATGATGCTGCTTCTACTATGCTTGATAAGAGTGGTTCATTAGGTCCTTTCCTAGATGCTACGATTACTAGAACTATAGCTGGAAATACTGAAACTCCTAATGAAGACACTACCACACCTGTTAGTTCACCTGAGTCTAGTGAAAGTTATGATATTGAAGATGGTTATGTTGAGATGACCGATGAATTTATTAAAGAATGTAAAAACACCCATGATATGAGTGCTACTAAGAGTCTCCTTGAGAGGCGTACTATTAGACCCAAATTATCTCCTATTGCTAAGTTTGCTGCTTCTCCCATAAACATTATAGATAAAGATTATGATTTCTCTCTCGATCTATCTTACATAACTATTCTTGAGAAAGAACCTTTTTGTGGGACTAAGAATGAAAGTGCGGTAGCACATATGAATGAACTTTCTACCATGAGTGGCTTGTTTTCTGATAATATTAAGATGCGTACTTACTTTGTTGCTAAGATTTCCCCTTTTCACTGAAAGGAGAAGCTAAAACTTGGTTTAGTAATTTACCTCCTGGATCTATTGATAGCCCTGATGTCTTGATTAGTACTTTCCTGCAGAAATATTTTCCTCCTAGTGCTAGACATGCTATTTTGCAGGAACTTTTTGATTTTAAACAGGGAGAAAAAGAGATATTGCCTGAATCTTGGGCAAGGTTTTGTGCTTTGATTCATGCACAAGCTGGAAGTCCATTACCTAAGAATAAGCTTCTTGATATATTTTATAATGGACTGACCGAAGAATCTAGGACATACCTAGATAGTTGTCCTGATTGTGTTTTCAGGAATAGGACTCCCAAGGAAGCTGAGGAATTAATGGCTAAAATAAGTAAGAACTATGAAGATTGGACTCCTCCTAAACAAGCTATACCTGAAGTAATTGTACCTAAACCTACTATTCCGGTACCTATTCCAACATCAAAGAAGAGGGGAGTTATTGAATTAAATGATGAAGTGATGAAGGAAGCTAAGAAATGTCTTAAGGAGAAGGGATTAAAGCTGCAGATGTCAAGAATTTACCTCCTATAGAAGAATTATGTAAGCCTATTCCCTACTCATCCACTATCGAGGTACACTCTCTCCAACACTTTGATGAAGGTGATATCCCTTACTCTAAACCTCCTGATCAATGCTTAGAAGAATTCGATATCTTTATTGTTAAGCAAGATAATTTTAATAATAGGGTGCAAAATCATCTAATGGAAAACACTATAGCTATTGTTGAGTTGAAGGATATTGTGGAAAGAACCTCTAATGATGTTAAAATAATTGTTAAACACTTTCAAATGGTTCAAACTCAAATAGATCAACTCGTTAAAGTGCAGAAAGACTTGCTAGTTAATGCTGCTAAAGAAAAACATGCTTATGAAATTAGAACTAGAAGTGTTGCTGCTACCCAGGATCATCTTTATCCTGAGGGGCATCCCAAAAGAATTGAGCAGGATTCTCAACAAGCTGAAAATAGTGGCTCTACTCGTAAGAAAAGGAAAAAAGAAACATAAAACTATTGTAGAACCCTCAGAACCTGCTATAGATCCTAATAGTATATCTGTCTCTGATGCTGAAACTAAAAGTGGTAATGAAGAAAACAAAGTTCCTAATGAAGAAAAAGTTGAAGAAGAACCTGAAAACCACACTAAGAATACTAAATACACCAAAGAAGATTTTATTGCTAAGAAACATGGTAGTGAAAGAGAGCCTTGGGTCCAAAAACCTATGCCTTTCCCTGATAAGAAACACAAGTCAAAGGAAGATGAACACTATAATAAGTTTTGTGAGTGGATGAAACCTTTATTCTTGCAAATTTCTTTAACTGATGCTATTAAATTGCCTCCTTACTCAAAGTATATGAAGGATATTGTCTCGAATAAAAGAAAGATCCCTAATGAAGAAATTTCTACTTTGCTTGCTAATTATTCCTTCAATGGTAAGGTTCCTAAGAAACTTGGAGACCCAGGGATTCCAACTATCCCTTGCTCTATTAAGAATAGTTATGTTAGAACTGCTTTGTGTGATTTGGGAGCTGGAGTTAGTGTTATGCCTTTCTCTCTCTATAAGAGGCTTCAACTAGAAAAGCTAATACCAACTGATATATCTTTGCAAATGGCTGATAAATCTACCCCTATTCCTGTTGGTATATGTGAGGATGTACCTGTTCAAGTGGCTCATAATTGCTTGATATTAACTGATTTTTTTGTGCTTGAAATGCCTGAAGATGATAGTATGTCCATTATTCTTGGGAGACCTTTTCTTAATACTGCAGGAGCTGTTATTAATTGTAATCAAGGAAAGGTTACTTTCAATGTTAAGGACAAGGAACATACTGTCTATTTCCCCAAGAAGATTGAAAGGACTTATAGTTTGAATTCAATTGAACATGTTGAGGGCATTCAAGTTGGAGAGATATATTGTCCCATACCAAGAGAAAAATTTGAAACTATTATGATTGGGACCATTACTATCAAGGTTGAGGTAACATAATCATTAGTGGAATACAAAGTTTTGTCTCATATGAAATTGTTTTGGTAACAAGACCTGATCAACCTTGTTAACAAAAGGATTTCATTGAACAAAACGATGTTTTCACCATGATTATCTCTGCTTACTTCTATTCTATCCATTTTAGTTTTTGCTTATGCCTAACTTAAAGGCGTTAAAGAAAAGTACTTATTGGGAGATAACCCAAAAGTTTTAGATGAGTCTTGGAAGTTATTACTTCAGTAATAACCGCTCCTTATCCTTTTTATTTGCTTTTTGTGCCAAGAGTAACCTCTAATGAGAGAGAAGTAATGGTTGGAAAAGTTGTTGTCCCGAAACAGATTTCTGTGCTTCACCGTAAAAATTTGTGTAAAATCTCTGTACGTACTTTTGAGGCGTGAATTTTTGTGCTTCTGACCCAGGTTGTTATCTAACTTTCGTTAGTTCACCATAGCCTTTATGATCCTTTAGTTTTCAACTTGTAGTATCACTTTATGCTTTGATCAATGTTGTTTTGTCGCTCTGCATGATTATGGCCATTATTTCTCTTTTAGTTTGTCGCTCCTAGTCTTTTGCAAGCCTCCACAACCAAGTATGAGTTCCACTCATGCATCCAAATCCCTAAACCAAGTTATTCCAAAGAGTCCACCATACCTACCTATTAGCATATGCTCTTCCAAGTATATTCATGTTTTTGTCTACCTTCCAAATTAAACTTGTTATGAGAAAACTAGTGATTAAAGCTCTCACAAACTTGATGGCACACTTTATTTTCTTGCATTTAATAAACTTGAAACATTGCGTCCTTCTTTGTTGCGTATATGCTTGCGCTTTATAAGTTGAAATTAGCAGAACCATGTTTCATGGGGAACGTTTTCAACATTTCATTGGTACTTAGTACCTCGTTGATATCATGTTCTTTTGCTTATGGATCCCGGCGGTGTGAAATAAAAGTGGAACTTGTAAGATCATGGAGTTTGTATGTATGTTAGAGAAACGCCTGGGCCGCTAGCCTAAGCCATGCTTAATCATGGTGGAAACTTGCAGCATCACCATAATGAGCACTCTATGAAGCATCCTCAATAAAAACCTATGCAAATAGCAAATAAAAAGTTCGCTGAGATGCTCATTGTCTGCTTGCCTTGTCATTTTGATTATGGGATAGCTCCTGTATCATGTGCAAGGGGTACCCCGTTGGCGGTTCTTTATGATACACATGTACTTACAATGACAAGAGCTTACTCGTGACTAAAGTTGAGTAGCATGAGGTTCGGTCTTCGTAAGTAAGGGGCTTGAGATTTCGGTTTATAACTTGTAAAGCATATCCTCTTAGTTGTGTCACTTTAACCTTAATCACCTTCAAGATGCTTATGATAGGGGCAATGAGAGCTGAAAGCTATAAGTACCTTTTTGGAAGCTCTTTATGAGACTTGAATCCCTACTTCCTTCTATGAAGGCCTTTCTTCCACTATATATATTGAGTCGCCACCTTCTACCTTTATGCACTTACTTTGAGAGCATAGTGGCCATTCTTAGTTGTATGTGCATTGTCCCAAGACTTGTTGATTGATGTATACCTTGATATTGCTTGTTTTAAACTATTTGTATCTAGTCACTCTTATGAACTTTGAAGGTGTCCTATGCATTTATATTTGCTACTCTATGAGGGACAAGCTGAATACTACTATGCTATGTTTTCTTTATGTGAAACAAACAAACATCTTGCAAATCATTGTTATTCATGAATCTTTTGTTTGTGCCTTTTCATGTTGCATCATAGTTTTTTTGTCTTATTGCTAGAACTTTGTCTTTCATGTTATGATTGAAGTACTATGATCCCAGCTTTGAATGTTTTATAAATACTTTGATCAAGTTTATGATGGTGCATGTCACCTCAAAAATTATTCTTTCTTTTTATCACTTACCTACTCGAGGACGAGCAGGAGTTAAGCTTGGGGTTGTTGATACATTGCAAATATATCTATAATTTTCGATGTTCCATGCTTGGTTTTATCCACTTTCTTGTGTTTTGTCCACACTTTGGAGTACTTTTCATATGATTTCTTGGACTAACCTATTAACAAGAGCCACAGTGCCAGCTGCCTGTTTTCTGCTATTTTTGGTTACAGGAAAGTCAGAAAATGAATATTCTCGGAATTGGACGGGACAAAAGCCAAAAATCCTATTTCACCAGAAGACTCCTGGAGCCAGAATATGAGACGGAGTGGGGCTGGGGCCCAACCACACCACCTGGCCGCGTGGGTTGGGCCTGGCCGCACCAGGGTGTGGTCTGGCCGCCCCAGACACCCCCTCGGTCTCCCTCTTCGCCTATAAGATGTCTTCTGACCTAAAAACTCAGGGGGGTCGACGTTTTTCCAGAAGGAGTTCCGCTTCGCCGCCACCACCAGATTCCACGAAACAGCACTAGAAACTCCGTTCTGGCACCCTGCCAGGACGGGGAATTGGAGGAGATCATTGCCATCATCATCAACATTGCTTCTCCATCGACCATCCATGTTTCCCCCATCTATGAGTGAGTAATCCCCCGCTGTAGGCTACGGGGATGGTAGGGATTGGATGAGATCGTTCATGTAATGGCATCAGATTGTTAGGGCATGGTGCCTAGTATCTTCTATTAGTGCTTTATGACTTTGTTGCGACTTGTTATGCTTAATGCTTGTCACTAGGGCCCGAGTGCCATGATTTCAGATCTGAACATGTTATTGATTCATTATGATAGTATTGTTTATGGTCTTACCTGCAAGTTGTATACACATGTTGTTGTCCGGAACCAATGGCCCCGAAGTGACAGAAATCGGGATAACCGGAGGGAATGACTTTGATGTGAGGATGACATGTGTTCACGGAGTGTTAATTCTTTGCACCGGTGCTCTATTCAAAGAAGCACCTTAATTGCTAGTAGTTCCCTTGAGGCCCCGCTGCAAACGGGTTGGCAGGACAAAAGATGTTGTGCAAGTTCTCATTGCGAGCATGTATGACTATATATGGAACACATGCCTATGATTATTTAGTACTTGGATGCTTTACCTTATTTATATGCAAATGTCCTATATCTTGATTGCTACATGAATTGTCTTGTCCATGCAACGCCCGTCCATCCATCCCTATGCCTACCGCACTCGAATCCTATTATTTACTGCTATTGTTACTATTGTATTTACTTTACTACTGCTGCTACTTTACTATTCCTACTACAAAACTGTTGCTACTGATAAATTGCTGTGAGCAAGATTGTTTCCAGGTGCAGCTGAATTGACAGCTCAGTTGTTAAGGCTTATAAATATTCTTTGGCTCCCCTTATGTCGAATCAATAAATTGGGTTTCACTTTCCTCGAAAATACTGCGATACACCCCCTATACTTGTGGGTCATCACACTCTTTTATTAAAATAATCTTGCTTAACAATAAAGATATTAAATTCCTCTAAGCATTAATCAGGAGGTTCAGAATAAGGAATGTCACCTTCATCAAAATGTTGGAGAGAGTGTACCTCAATATTGGATGAGTGGGAGATTGGCTTACATAATTCTTCTATAGGAGGCAGATTCTTCACATTTTCAGCTTTAATACCCCTCTCCTTAAGACATTTCTTAGCTTCCTTCATCACTTCATCATTTAGTTCAATCACTCATCTCTTCTTTGGTGTTGGTGTTGGCTTAGGCACAATTAACTCAGGTGTAGTTGACTCGGGTGGAGTTGACTCAGGTGAAGTCCAGTCATCATAATTCTTGCTTATTTTAGCCATTAATTCCTCAGCTTCTTTGGGAGTTCTCTTCCTGAAAACACAATCAGCACAACTATCCAGGTATGTCCTAGATTCTCCAGTTAGCCCATTATAACATATGTCAAGAAGATCATATTTAGGTAATGGACATCCATCCTGTGCATGAATCAAAGCACAAAACCTTGCCCATGATTCAGGCAATATCTCTTTTTCTCCCTGTTTAAAATCAAAAAGTTCCTGCAAAATGGCATGTCTAGCACTAGGAGGAAAATATTTCTGAAGGAAGGTATTAATCAAGGAATCAGGGCTATCAATAGATCCAGGAGGTAAATTATTAAACCAAGCTTTAACTTCTCCTTTCAGTGGAAAAGGGAAAATTTTAGCAACAAAGTAGGTGCGCATCTTAATATGATCAGAAAATAGGCCACTCATGGTAGAAACTCAATCATATGTGCTACAACACTTTCATTCTTAGTCCCACAAAAAGGTACTTTCTCAACAATGGTTATATAAGATAAATCAAGGGAGAGATCATAATCCTTATCTTTAATGTTTATGGGAGATGTAGCAAACTTATCTTTAGGAGATAATTTGGGTTTTATAGTACGCCTCTCAAGGAGACTCTTAATAGCACTTTTACCATGAGTATTTTGACATTCTTTAATAAATTCATTAGTCATTTATATATATCTGTCTTCAATATCATAACTCTCTATAGACTCAGGTGAACTGACATGTGTAGTGGTATCTTCATTAGGAGTTTTAGTATTTCCAGCTATAGATCTAGCAATCGTAGCATCTAGGAAAGGACCTAATGAACCACTCTTATCAAGAATAGTAGAAGCATCATAAGTATCATAAGTTTCAGATTCAGCGGAAGTAGAAGTATGTGTAGCATGTGTATGTGGTGGTGTAAGGAGCTTACTCATCACAGATGGTGAATCAAGAGCAACAAAGGTGTTCGGAACCGTACCTCTCCTTGTAGTGGATGGTAATATAGGAACCTTTCCATCACGAGACTTACCCATGATGAATGGAGGGCAGCGAACAATAGTGATTCCAAGTGAACTTGATAAATAAAGCTATGGTCCCCGACAACAGCGCCAGAAAATAGTCTTGACGACCCACAAGTATAGGGGGTGTATGGCAGTATTTTCGAGGGAAGTGAAACCCAATTTATTGATTCGACACAAGGGGAGCCAAAATTATTTATAAGCCTTAACAACTGAGTTGTCAATTCAGCTGGACCTGAAAACAATCTTGCTCACAACAGTTTATCAGTAGCAATAGTTTTGTAGTAGCAATAACAAAGTAATAGTAGTAGTAAAAGTAAAGACAGTAGTAAAAATTGCAGTAAACAGTAGGATTAAAGCGCGGTAGGCATATGGATGGATGGACGAGCGTTGCATGGACAAGACAATTCATATAGCAATCAAGATATAGGACATTTGCATATAAATAAGGTAAAGCATCCAAGTACTAAATAATCATAGGCATGTGTTCCATATATAGTCATACGTGCTCGCAATGAGAACTTGCACAACATCTTTTGTCCTGCCAACCCGTTTGCAGCGGGGCCTCAAGGGAACTACTAGCAATTAAGGTGCTTCTTTTAATAGAGCACCGGAGCAAAGCATTAACACTCCATGAACACATGTGATCCTCACATCAAAGTCATTCCCTCCGGTTATCCCGATTTCTGTCACTTCGGGGCCATTGGTTTCGGACAACAATGTGTGTATACAACTTGCAGGTAAGACCATAAACAATACTATCATAATGAATCAATAACATGTTCAGATCTGAAATCATGGCACTCGGACCCTAGTGACAAGCATTAAGCATAACAAGTCGCAACAAAGTCATAAAGAACTAATAGAAGATACTAGGTACCATGCCCTAACAACCTGATGCCATTACATGAACGATCTCATCCAATCCCTACCATCCCCATAGCCTACAACTGGGGATTACTCACTCATGGATAGGGGAATCATGGATGGTTGATGGAGAAGCGATGGTGATGATCTCCTCCAATTCACCGTCACGGCAGGGTGCCAGAATGGAGTTTCTGGTTCTGAATCGCGGTTTTTGGTGGTGACGGCGCATCGCAACTCTATCTGGAAAAACGTCGACCCCTTGGGTTTTTAGGTCAGGAGGCATCTTGTAGGTGTAGAGGGAGGCCCGGGGGTGACCGAGGCGGCCACACCACCCCCAGGCGCGGCCTGGGCTGGCCCGCGCGGCTAGGTGGTGTGGGCCCCTCGTGGCCCTCCTCCGTCTCGTCTTCTGGATCCGTGAATCTTCTGGTGAAATAGGATTTTTGGCATATTTTCTGGGATTTTTTCTGATAGTTGATTTTCTGCAAAAAAAACTAGACACCAAGGTAATTCTGCTAGAAACAGCGTCAGTCCACGTTAGTTGTATCCAAATCACACAAGTTTAGAGGAGAAACAATAGCAAAAATGTTCGGGAAAGTAGATACGTTTTGGATGTATCATAGTGCCCCTCTTGAGAGTGTATGAAACGTGTTATGTTACTCCCTATCATGGGAAAGGATTGCAAACACAGCAGGAAAGGGATTCCATGAAATCCTATACAACCCATGAAGGCTAACATACATAGTTTTTGAAAGACTAAACTTACCTTTTCTAAAAACCTGATTTTGAAAAACTCAGCATATGCCCAAGATTCTTATGCACGGCTTTAGATAGAGCATCATACAACCACTATAGAACTTGTTGAGTATGCTTGTACTCAATCTACACTTATAAAACCTTGCTTAGGTACCACAAAGACAGAAGAGACATCTACTATAGAAGACATCACCGAAGAAGAGGTTTATTATGATGAACCCGACCTCTCAGGAGGAATTAAAGGCATAGATTACATAATAGAATTTGGAACCGAGGAGGAAAGTGTATAATTAGAAGAGTAGTTTCACACGCATAGGATAGCCTGACTGAGCAACCTAGACCGAACCCAATAAAGTTGCAATGCTCCAATGGTACTTAGCTTAAAAGTACCATTGTACCTCAAGCTAGCGCTTTTAAATTTATTAGTAGAAGTGAATCCTCAATGGATCGAGGAGAATCTCGAAACTTGTATTGTTCTTGTGTTGTGAATAAGGAATAAAGAATTAGTTGGATCGGCAACAGTTCTGTTGTACCACTCTGAGGGGTGTAATATTTACGGAAGAGGACTTTCATAAGTTTTATACCAACGACTTGTACACTACAACATGCAATGGTGTGTGCGGTCACCGCTGTGCATAAGAATGCTTCCTTCTGGGAGGAGTACGAGGATAGCATGACAAAGCTCCTGGGAATCTCGTTGGGGCAAGGGGAGGCACGCAACAACAACGATGGACAACTCGAGAAACTAGGGTTTGGACGCATAAGAGAAGAGAGGGGAAAGTGGGAGGCTAGGGTTTTCCGACGGTGGAAAGGTACTTATAGACGTTTATGATGATGTTGTTGATCTTAGTGGGGCCTGCGTGCAGTGGTGGCATCGAGCAACGGAGCAGGCTCCACCGAGCTGCTTCCCATCTAGAGGTTGAAGATGACAGGGCCAAACGAGTATGGGCCAGTTAGACTGAGGTGGGCCACACATAGAGAGAGAGAGAGAGGAGAGAGAGAGAGCTAGGTTGCAGGGCACCGCACGCAGCATATAAGGAAGGTAGAGAGAGGCATGTGCCATAAATATTGCAGAGATTGGAGAGAGTTTCTTCTTCTTTTCTTTTTCAAAAACATTTTATGTTTTGAATTTTCTCTCTATTTCCTTTTTTCAAAACTAATAAGCTTGCACGTGCATGCACGTCTCAACTCGCTTTTAATAATAGTTAAAGAAAACTCGGTGTTCATAATATAACACCAATTTTTTTTACAATGAAATCAGTATATAACCTGTCGATTATACTAACCTTTTTGTATGTTAGATAAAGCTAATTTCCTTTATATTCCCCCATTCTTGATAAGGTTGCTCATTGACACTTGTGTATCATCAAGTGCTTCTTCATGGAAGAAAGTTCCATCTCAGTACTCCCTATTAAATCGCCTCCATTTCACATTCTGTATTTAACCACAACTGTAATTGTAGAAAGGAAAGGAGAGATACAGTTACACCAAGAGTACACATTCATATGATTCAAAAAGAAATTAAGTTTTTGGTTGCGAAGGTTAAAATATATCGATCAAGTGACAAGATTACGACCTAGTTTTTTTGGCGGCTTCTTGGACAAGCTACTCTACCCTCAGTTTCCTGGGTATCCGGTTCTAAAATTTTGTTAGACTTCCAAATTAGTTTAGTCTTAACCATTTTTGGAAGCCTTGTATTTTTTTAACCGGCTTCCCCAGGAAACTGGGGGTAGGACAGCTTCTCGGAGAAGCCGCCAAAAGAATTGGGCCTACATTCCTTCCGAGGACAGGTAGCCATTCTAGTGGAGTACAACCATAGTTAGCCAACGCATGGCTTACCTTATTTCACACTTTAGTCTCTAACTTAAGAGAAGTTCATATACATAATAGTTGCTTGATCTCTTGTGTGATGAAAGTTGCCCCTAATTTATCAATGCTTTGCTCCTGAATCAGCTGGAGGCTCCTCCAAACAATCCATTTCTAGAAAACATGGTAGGTCACTCCACTCGGGGGCACCAATTCCCTCACGATAGGCTTCGAGTTCCACTTCTGCATCATAATATACAACACGAAGTGGATACCTCCGAGACATTTGTTTTCTGCATTCCACTCCCTGTCACCTATTTCTTCTTCTTATGCCGAAGAAATTAAGTTAACATAAACTTTGGGCTTCTCTACATCAAACAAAACACTGGAAATAACTATTGCTAACACATGTGAACCATTGTAAATCATGATTTTTAACACATAATAACATGATGAAAATCTAATAATGGAACTACATAAGTTTCATAGGAAATTTATCCAAGAAAAATGCGTCGATGTACATAACGAAAATAATTAACCATACAACCCGCGCCATTCGAACTCTTTACAGGGTTTGCAATGGAAAATGCCCTCGTCTTGCCTGCATGTTTGTTCTCATAGTGAGAACAATGCATAAGACTAATAGACATGTCATAGTAAGTGAATACAAATCATTTTAAGCCTGAAACTAAGATATCATCATAGTAAAATCTAGTACCTCGTGAGATTCAAACTGAGATGTCATCATAGTAAATCTAGTACCTCATGAGGTCAACAAAAATTATTATTTTTCTCACGACATTACTTAGACTCCGTTAAGAAACTGACCAACTGCAAGCCTACCCCCTTGAATGGAACATTAACCACAAGGGACACCGGAATAAAACTAAAACTGCACATAGGGTATAATGCAAACTAAAGAGTTATTATTGAGGAACATAGATAAACGAACAACAAAAATGAAGTGGTCTAGCTGCCTCTTAATTAAACATTAATTCATTATTTGCCGAATGGATACTCCCGCGGCACTTCTCACAAATCCTTTGCTCCCTCTACAGGGGTCACTGAGATGTTGCTCTATGCCTTTTGATCACTTGTTTTTAGATTACCTTTTCCCTTCTACAAACTTGTATGTCTACAACATCTTTGTACAAAATAGTGAATAGACAATGTTATATGAGCAACGGTTCATGGATAATGTACCTCCATAGGCAAATATACAGGCCGAAAATAACTTAGACTGTAGTTTGTTGGCATATATTTACAAGTACTAAACAACCGTTATTTTCGTTCTATAATAACATGAAATCTAACTAAAACAAAAGTAAAAGGGAAGTATCACTTACCCAAAGAGATGGTTCATCTTGAGAATGAAAACTATATGTAAAGTAAGCTTTACACCATGACACAGAATATATAGCCAACAAAACACCACCATCAGTAGTACAATAAGATGGTGCAGAAGTGTTGCTCAATAGGCTTATAAATTAAAGGAGACATGTATGCGATACTCGGAATGGAGAAGCATACCTTGGTGAGTTCCTTAGGAGAGGGATAAATGTAGTGTCAAAAGAGATTTTTTAGCAGAAACATGATATAGATTAGGCCTAACAGTTGAAATTTGTGAAGTTTCTACATTTTCCGCATTGGCATTTGCGAAGACCATAGAACAATCAATTGCATCAGTCTTTTCTTCTTGTGATGTTGAGTGATCAACTGAAAACTAACAGTAGCTTGATATCCGCAAAAAAAACTCAAAACTGACAATGAAGTCCTTATATGCAAAAGTACCTGAAAATAAAGGTAAAATGGTATGTCATTGATCTTGTCCATTACATAGAGGCAATCACGCATAGGAGGAAAGAAATATATGGTAACTGATCTGAATATATGTATCAATAAAGAGGTGAAATTCATCTCCAGCATTCACATGAAAAAGAACTTAATAATCTAGATTCTAATTTATAAAAATTCAACCTTAGCATCGCAACTATACAATGTCAGCACCTTGATATCATGAATTATTAAAACCTAACGGAATGAATCCAATGCCACAGTAGCTAATTTACAATTGCATGCATCAACGAACTTATAACCATGATAGTGCACATGTGAATTTGGGACCAACAATGCACAAGATGGATTGGGATACCTGCAATTCATAATCTCCAGATCAAAACATGCTTAATTCACTAACAGGGACTTGGTCGTCCTATAATTGCGGGACAAATGCCCAGACTTCTGGAAATTCAGGAGGACCAATTTGACTTCATCTAGAGACCGAAAGCCCTCATCCGTAGGCCATCCACTCATCCAGCACCATCAGGTAGAATAAGATGTCTTCCGGGTTGTCACAGGCTTCCTCTTCCGGCTGCCCTTCCGCTGCCCCTTCCGAGAGTCACTCGGCCTCCATATCTGCATCTATCCCGAGCCTCCTCTCCCTATTCCCCTACTTGATTTATGAAACCATAGAGAGGAAGCCATGGGGCCGACGATTGTTCCCTCTCTGCCTCACCGCAATTGGCGTCGAGGAAGTGATGGAGGCAACACAACGTCGGTGTGCGGGGCAGGATGTGTCGTGCACGGGAACGACGGTGTTTGGAAAGGAGGTGGCGTAGCAAGGGCCGTGGCATGGAGAGCAGGAGGCGAGTAGGGGCATTGAGTTGAAAAAGTCTATCTCGAAATCTCGATCGCGTGAGGAAGATATTATTCTCTCCTTTTCCCTCTGGGGCGGGCTGCACAGGGAGCGGAAAATTTCGTTCGCTTGGTAGAGCACAGTCCGTCAAAGCAAAATGCTAAGTGCACGCGCTGTATCTGATTATATCACTCTGG
This sequence comes from Avena eriantha, assembly GCA_910589775.1. Taxonomy (NCBI): domain Eukaryota; kingdom Viridiplantae; phylum Streptophyta; class Magnoliopsida; order Poales; family Poaceae; genus Avena; species Avena eriantha. The sequence goes on from OU342743.1 coordinate 11,355,406, forward strand.
GTCATTAGATCTAACTACGTGGGACAACTGGTGGTGCTAATCAGACTGCTGCACTTGGCGGGGTGGGTTTAGGAAAGATAATGTTTGCTTTTTAAATAGTAGTATATATTAAACCACTGTTTTGAATTCCATCCAAGGATTTTGAAGTTTGTGAAACCTTAGAAACTAACCATGGACTTCTTAAAAAATTATAGAAGTGCCCTACAAGTTTGTTTAGAGACTTTCCAAAGCATTTTAAATAGGGAGAAAATATCCAAGATTAGGGTCCTTAAACATTTTTCTGTTTTTTCTTAGCAATTTAAGAATGATGTTTATGATGCACAAATCAACACTGAATTAGCATTAACAAAAACAAAGATGTTACAATTTGCTGCCCGTCAGTTGGGTTTGCTACATACTCATATTTTTTGCTGCATAGGTGTTTTGAAAATTCTAGCAAGATTTTTTACAATGTTGACCTACCGGAAAATAAAATGTTGCAACGATGCTACAATAGCACACGAAATTTGCTACGCATGTTAGAGGTATGTTGCAATGCCAGAGGACCAAGATTTTATATTTTATGATGATCAGACGACGGGGAGGCAAATAATGGTGGTTTTCATCATCCGTAGGACGCCTAGCGTTGTCCTTATCATAGTGACATAAAACATTGCTACAACTATCTCCTATACGAAAGTGAAACCGTGGCGAACTTGATTCTTTATGAGCTGGAACATGATAGATCCCATTACACTATGAAACTAGCTAGAAAATCAAAATTTCCACGGGATTCACTTGATACTAACTACCACTTCTAATTAGTATCACGTTGGAATCGACGATTACAGGTAACACATGAATGTTTGTCCCAAATTTGGAAACAAAGTAATGGGTGTCCATTAATACCAAGTTTACGTGCAACCATTATACGAACGATTGCACGTGACTTTGATATTAACGGACACTTGTTCATTTGGTGACACACGTGAGCTCAATATTAACGAACACTCAACTCGCTTTGTCACTAAATTTGCTCGTTCTTTTGCAAACCCTACTGAATCGACCATACCTCTAAGGATCAAATATATGAAAACAGTGTGGGATAAAAATATGACAAACATTTAAAGCTAATTTACTTTCATACATTTTTATGCCTTTCACTGATTACCTTGTACTCCCTCTGTTCCAATTTACTTTGCGCGGATGAAAGCACGCAAAACGAGGTTGTTGATTTCTCTCTCATTTTTCACTTCTTGCTCCTCGGTTTTTGGGATGTGTAGCTCCGTGTTTACTCTACCCATTCTAAAAATCATACAATTTTTTTATAAAAAATAAGAGAGAAATAAACCGTCTTATTTTGCGTGATGAACAGTAACGCGCAGAGTAATATGAAAGAGGGAGTAAGTTTTTTTCCTTAGAATTTTATTTCAGTTTAAATATGGAAGGTGTCCTCTATCCAGAGCCAAACTGCACTAAGAGTCTGAGATTCCTCTTTCCCCGTTTACCTTTTCTTTCCTCTTCCTCCCAAGTCTTGCCCCACCAACGCGGCTCTGAATCCCTCTCTCCTACAGTCCACCCGCCGTGCCCTAGCCAGCGCCAGCGCCACCACCACCGCCGACGCCTCAACCCCGCCCCGCCCCGCCACGCCTCTCCTCACCCTCACCCCCTACACGCCCGCTCCCCCGCGCGCCGCCGCCAATCGCCGCACCCGCTCTTCCAGGCCGGGGCATCGCGTTCCGCCCGCCCCGCCCGCCCGCAGTCTTCGCCCATTGCCATTGGCTTCCGAGGTACGAGCTTGTTCCCGCCCAGCGACTAGCTAGATCCCACTTCGCGCACACCATTCGTATGATCCCGTCTATGTTGCTCGTAGTTCCTTGGTTTGCTCAGTTGTTCTGCGTATGAACTTACTCGAGATTTTTTTTCCTGTATCGCAGGCAGCAGGCCATGTTGCAGGGCTCACCTTGTGCTGTACAGCAGACGGGGAATCCGGTGGTGATTTTGTGAAGCAGTATCCCCGACTTCTTCACCGAATATGTGGACCAACATTTTCAAAATCGTGAGTCAGATCTGCCACGCCTCCCCTCCCCTCCCCCATGTCCCGTTCAATTCTTGCCGTGCCCCCATTTGCAACAGAATTACTTTGTAATAACTTGTTTAGTTGTGCTTCATCGTGCCGAGCAACACAAACTTTCTACTGTCATTGCAAGTTCTTAGTTCGTTATATCATCATTTGCTAATGATTTCTGCTCTAAACGATTAAATAATTGGTTATTAAATGCAGTACCCCGTGTAGATCTCGTCTTGATCGCTGGGTAGAATCCTGTAAATCCTGAATAGGCTATCTGAGGGTGTGCTTAGGAATTGTGTTTTACCTTTGTCCCATAGACAAAGTTTGAGCGTACTTGTGCATGTGATGCATGTCTGGGATATTTTGCGGTTTCTTCTAGACATGTCCTGTTCCTCACTGCTAAGTTTGTTACTTACAAGTGTCCATTTTGTGCTTTTCAATTCTTGTAATGGATTGTAAAAATTCTGATGAAATAGAATTAAAACATGTGACTGATCTTAAGCTCAGAAGTTTGAAGAGCTAGTGAACAATCCTCCTTACAAGTCGCATTATAGCAGAGAAAATCATCGCATGCCACACTTCTGTACTCCGGAATTCATTTCTCGAGCTTTCTGCTAAATTTCTAGAGTGGGGCTGGTGAGACACGCCACAGCCTGCTAGGAAATTATTTTTCAAGTTCTTGAGACACGCTTTGATTTTGTTTGATTTTATTTTTATGTTTTTCCCTTGCAGGGGGAGCTTCAGACAGTATCATGGTATCAGTTTCTTCCAGTTGAACCAGATTATAATGCTACTTCTGAGAGAAGGTGCTATTCGTACCCTCAACATTGTCTTCCTAATGATGCCTTTAGTTGCTTGTTGTCACTCATTAGGTTTGTTCTGATGCATTTGTTCTTCTTGTGATCGCTGTTCTTTTTCCAGTTCAAAAGCTGAGCAGAAAGATGCTCTTAATAGCATTGTGCTGTCAGCGTATCTTCACTTACAGAGTGAAGGTCTCCTAAGTGCATGGTCTAATTCCTTTGTTGGTCCATGGGATCCATCACAAGGAGAGCATAACCCTGGTTTGTGTGCACTACCTGCATCCATATTCCTTTTCACCTAAGTCTAGCCTAAGCTTGATGTTACAACACAATCATTGTAATAATGACAGATGAGAAGATCAAGCTCTGGTTGTTTCTTTCTGGGCGTCACTCGTCAGTACCTGAAATGATCCACCCTGCGGTAGCCAAATTAAGAGGTTGATTCTGGTTGATATATTTCGTTGCATGGAGTCTGAGGCTGAGTGCTTATTTATTCTGCTTATACTGTTTCACAGTTGTTTCAAGTGGTTTATGGGTGGCTCCAGGCAACTCGGAAGAGGTTGCAGCTGCACTATGTCAGGCCTTAAGAAGTTCTTTGGAGAGGTATCGCTATATTTGCTTTTCCTGTTATAGCATGAATCTGTAATTTCTAATTTGTCTGTCTCATTGAAGTATGAATTTTGAAGTTGACCATTTCTCTTGTCCAGAGCACTAAGAGGGCTTTCGTATGCGAGATTTGGTGATGTATTTACAAAATACAACCCTCCTACAAGAAATGAAAACAGCTTTAGGTTTGTGAGTAATTTTATTAGTTTATTCATTTTGTGTTCTTTGTTAGCAAGTCTTTACAACCTTTGCTCAGCAACTGATGAAATGAATCTGTTAAAGTTTCACTCATACCTTTTCTGGACATTCGAGATGTGCTAACGGTTGCCAAATTTGTGCACTACAATAGATAGTATATATGATATTGAGATATAGCGAAGTCTACCATTTTTTCCGTGCTTGAAGAGTTTCCTGAGCAACCAGTGATACAAAACTCTGTTTAAACAATTGTGATTTAATTGGCCAGAAGGGTTTGGACTTCAACTTAATTTAATCCTTCCGCTATAGTGGGTTTGACAGTAACTGCATGCCTATTTGAGAACCTTTTTTTGATGATGAGAATGTAATGATAATATTAGGATACTTGCTGGTTAATTATATTGTATATGAGCATTGGAATGTGGCTTGCAGTGATTCATTATCCTGTAACACTGCGTGACATTGCATAGATACTCGTTTAGATGAATTAGTAGGCTGACATTGTATTACCATTAGACGTTGGATGATGAATCAAATTCAAGATTAAGTTGCTATAATGCTAGAATCAATCACAGCTCACACGGTCACACCATTTCTCTTTTATCTTTGTTATAGGCGAGCACAACCTACAGTAGAGTTTGTCTTTGCTGCCACAGAGGAAGCAATCTTTGTTCATGTTGTAATATCTGCAAGGTCAGTTCTTAACTTATTAAATTCCATTAGATGACCTTCAGTTATTTTGTGTCAGCAGTCTTACCTTAAATTGTTTATTCTATTTTAGATATATGCGGAACCTTTCTAGTGATGATATAGAGAAAGTTCTCACGCATTCTCCCCGTTCTGTTGGTGAAGGTCTTCCAGGTACTGTCTCATTCACCAGTAATATCTCTACATGTCTTGCTGTATTCACAGCCTAATAGTGCTTATAAAAATTTACTCTCATTTTTGTTGGAAACGCGGTACTTTTTTGTGCTATTCACAATCCAGATTCGAAATGTTTCTCTTGTGGTCCATTTACAAAAATCGGACTGCCCATGTTTTGCTCTTTTTTAATTCTTTATAAGGAGGGGAAGATAACAGCAATTCTAATTTACAGTAGGGAATTATCTAAATCTACTACCTAATGAAGACGTAGTGATAAATGAGCCACTCACCAATATGGTATTTTTTAATTTCACCTTTACAGACAGAACTTCGCCATAAGTGGTAAGATAGCTTACAAGTTACCACATACATTTTTATTTAGTTTTCCGATTGTTCAACTTTATCGGCACTCCTTTTGTGTACATACTGTTGTTGAAGGAATCACATTACTGAAAGTTTTCTAAAACACAACTGACTGGTTAGTTAAACAATCAAATCCTTCTCATGTAATGAGCTGCTACTGGTGATAATTCTGTATTTTCTTACCCTGTGAATTATGAAGTTGGCAAAATCAGTCTTTGATTAGAAGCATAGCCAGATTGTGGTTTATATCCTTGTGTCTTGAATCATGACACTAAAATATTAATCTACATAATTCAACTAAATCCACTGCACATTTGTATTTCGTTGACAAAGCATATGATAACTTATGATCTGTAACTTCGCTTTTGTCAAAATTTTCATCGTCTATGTAAATTATGCTTTATTCTTTTTGGTGACAAAAGTTAGGCTTTCATCGTGCTTCCTTCATGACTTATTTAATTATTAAATACTGCAGTTGTTGTCGCTCCTAGTGGAATGCTGGGTAGGCTCGTCGGCTGTTGCCCAAGTGACCTTGCGAGACAAGTATATTCAAGGTATCTCAAAACTCAAATCTCACATCAGCTTGTATGCTAAGCTATTTTTTTTTCATTCTATGCCTGTTAATATGATCTCCAACTGATGAGCTAGACCTGCTTGGACCTGTTGGGTGTTTTTTCCCTGGCTGCAAGTAGCCATGTGCTTGTGTATTCTCGTATGGATATTCATATGCAGAGCAGTTCATTTTTGCACTAAGTTCTCATGTTCACTTTCTGCCAAAATTTCAGCAAATTATCGGCTCCGAATTTACCAGGTTTTACTCAACCCACCATCTGCCAGCTGAGAGGCCAAAGTTACTATGTTGAAGTTGCCCTTGGCTTTCCAGCAGCCTCAACTGACAAAATTTCTGAGCCGGAAAATAATCAGATTAAAAAAGAATTGGATTCAAATAAGGACACTCATTTGGGTGCGGATGGACAGCAAAGGCTAGAATCTGCTGATAACCTTCCAGTTCTTGAAAAGACATTTATTTTCCCACCTGAGGCTGTTATGGTACCTATGATCCATCAGGCATTTGTCCCCTTCTCTAGTAAAAGGTAACAGTTTCGCACTAATTATCATGCTATATTTGGGAAGGGCATGGTTTAAATTATGTTATCCACAGAATGTGGTCACAGGGCTGGATGGGAAGTTCATCATGGGAGGCATGGCCATTCTGGAACTTTTCTCCTTCTTCTTACTTTCGAAACAGGTCAGCCTTAAATATATTGTTTTTTCTATCAATGCTGACACACCACTGAGTTATTGTAGGTAATAACCATCTGGAACAGCTCAAAACACTGGAGGCCAACTGCAACTGCAAAATATGAAAAGAACAGCATTGATACCCTGTTTTGATATTATCCTACATTTCTCAGAACTAAAGAGTTGATACAAGATCTGAAAAATAAAAATAACTATCTTACAAATGATATTCTTGATATTTTTTTAATTATGTGAAATGTGATATGGAGCTACTAGTTCCTGCCATTTCTTAGAATTTAGAAGTTAAAACTACTACCGAGCATACGGAAACTGTCATTTCTGTAGAACTAGGATGGAATAATTATGTGAAATGTGAAAAGAACAGCATTGATACCCTGTTTTGATATTATCCTACATTTCTCAGAACTAAATAGTGGATACAAGATCTGAAAAATAAAAATAATTATCTTATAAATGACATTCTTAATATTTTTTAATTATGCGAAATGTGATATGGAGCTACTAGTTCCTGCCATTTCTTAGAATTTAGAAGTTAAACTACCGAGCATACGAAAACTGTCAATTCTGTAGAACTAGGATAGAATAATTGGAGCATAAGTATGTCGGCTACCACCATGTTGGCATGCTGTAAGTTCTGATATCACCCATGGTTTTAGGCCCAGTTCTTTTGGGCTCCAGCTTATGCATAAGCCACTCTGTCAAGAGCTGTCCAGAGAAACCGCAGTGAAAATAAGCTGTCCAGAAACTGTAGTCCGGTTCTTTTCGGCTTCTCCTGTCCTAGCTTATTGCGTGAGTTATATCATGAAAAGCCCGTAATACCCTTGGGACGAGTCTGTATTCTGATTAACTGTTTGAAGACATTTTATACTGTTTTCCGCATATGTTATCACAAAGTAATTAATTTTTCGAACATGATGAAGTGATAAATATTTACAATTAAAATAGGAGGTCATTGGTAGTTCATTTCAACTCAAATTTAAGGACAGATCTTGCAACATATTCTTCCCAAAAATATATACAAATAGAGTCTAATAATTTTAAGGAAAGACACTCATAGCGATAGCATCGCGGATCCCTTTCATATAATTACCATCATCTTCAGGTGGCGCACTAGGATATGAAGCACTCTCCTCTAGAACATACGATCCACTATCAAACATGTCGAAATGTTGATCACTTAGGTTGCTCTCACGAATATAGTTGTGCAGACACATGCAAGCAGTAATTATCATCTTTTGGCGATCAGTTGGTCTACGCGGTATGCCCTGAAGCATTAGCCATTTCATTTTGAGAATACCAAAGCATCGTTTGATAGAGTTTCGTGCTGCTGAATGACGATGGTTAAAATTCTCTTCTCTACCCCTTGGAGGATGACTTTGGAAGTCAGGAACATGGTACCGAGTAGTTTGGTATGGCGCTAGATAGCCATTTCTGTTCGGGTATCCTGAATCCACAAGGTAGTATTTTCCTGCGGTGATATGAAAAAGTTAGCTCATACTAGATGTGAGGAAACATTCAGTTAGAAAAGTGTACACAAAGGATTACCTGCCGGTGGGTGGGGATAGTGGGGATATGACACTTGAGCATCAGACCATACACGTGTGTCATGAACTGATCCGGGCCATCCAGCAACAACAAAAGTGAACCTCAAATCAAAATCACAAATTGCCATCACATTTTGACTAGTATAACCGTGCCTGTTCATGTGTTGTATCTCGAGACGTTTTGGCACAATCACTTTAATGTGTGTTCCATCTATAGCCCCAATGGCATCCTTGAAATGCGGCCAAAATCTTATAGTTTGAAGTTGGGGATGCACTTCAGTGAAATTTCTGTCCTTTGGCCTAATATAATCACCAGCCATACGGTCTATACAGTCAAGAACCTCATAAAACTTTTTGCTAATTGTAGACCGACTATGTTCAAATCGATCAGCAACATTATCAGTTGTTTGACGTGTCCCCACGGTCCATAAAAAGAGTGCTAATGCTTCTTTTGAGGACATGTTGCGAGTTGATGTAAGACCGTACCTTTCAACCAGTAGATCAAGCAATGGGTAGAACACTGACCTTCTCATCCTGAACAAAGAATAGAATACTTGTGCATTTGTCTCTTTTTGTTCCACCCATTGAAGGCCTGTTATCATTGGAATTCTTCGCGGTGCATACGGCAACTTCTCAGTACATTGTTTTGCATATGCAGCAACTGCAACCATGAACATATCATATTCCTCATCACCTTCGTCACTTGGGATATCCATCTGTCACATACACAACTCAATAAATGAGCCACAAAATACAATTTAAAACCACTACAATAATCTCAACACAAGTGGTAGGTTCAACAGCCCAATACAAATCGATAGATTCAAAGCAAATTATAAATTGATAGGTTCAACAACGGACATTACAAATTGATAGGTTCAAAGCAAGTTACAAATTCATAGTTCAAAGCTAATAACAGAACTGAAGCAAACGTCTACTTATTTTTCCTCTCCTCCCAAGCCATCCTGATCCATTCAAGTCTCACGTCACTTTCAGCCTCCATGTAACAACTGAACGAAATACGGTATTCAGCCTTCATAAACAATTGGGAAGCATAGAAATGCTCATGGGTACCAGGTCCGCATCCATCAGCAACAACCTTGGCCATCATATCCAGAAACTCTTGCCTCACAGGATCAACCGCGGGCTGCGAGTTCTGTGAAGTCACGTAGTTTCTACTTTCTTCCCTCTTCTCAAATATGTCACATATACGGCGCAAACAATTCTTTTCAGCACTGTCTCTCTCCATCTTTTCAACTACAGCAGGACTAGGTGAGTATGGACATGCTCTTTTTTTTCCGCGTCCCAATGCACCAGGTGTAACTTGTATGTCAATCTCTGTCCCTGAAAGTTCATCATCTTCGATATTCACAGAAGAGGGAAAACCTTGAGAGGGACCAGCTAATGATGTTGGTAATGGCACCCTCGCATGCTCATTGGTAACACAATGCTTATCAAAAATCTGGCACATTTTCTCCTCATTAGCTAGTGGAGCATGTCGAAACTTAGCCGCATCCGGGCATCTCTACAAAACAAATACCTCCACTTCAGTACAACATTTCAATTCAATTTCAGTACACAATATGAGTTAGAAACTAATGCATTCAGATGTAATAAAAATTGTCATTTACCTTTATCTCAAGTTCCCACCACTCATCACTCGCATCAATGGTCTTCGTGATAGGATCTCTTCCAAGGCCTGATGCACTTTGATTTAGTGTCTTCCATGTGCTGTACTCTTTTTTCAGTGTCTCCCATCTATTTTTAAATTGCTTGCGCACATAATTTCTCTTAGTACGTTCATTGAAATGCTTTATCAAATTCTGGTACCCAGTTTGGTTTAGATAACCTTCATGGCGATTTCGAGCTAGTACTTGCTCGATACAAACATCCACAAAAACTTCAGCTGCAAATGCATCCCATACAACCTTCCTGGACTTTGCAGATTTTCCTTTCTCTTTATCCATCTAGTGTTTATGTATGTAACAATAATATACAATAAGGTGCTGGCCACGTATAAAAACATAGGAACTCATTTGCCACTGAAATCTATGTACTGAAATCTAGGTACAGTATGTGGTGTTGGCCACAGAAATCCTAGGTACTGAAAAATCCTAGTAGCAGATCGCTATGCTGTGCACGTATTAGACAAGTACTAGACAAGTGAGCTAGCTCTATCAATCAAAAGAATCGAGCTTACTAGAATCGATGTGTACTAGACACAAACGGATACGTACCTGGGTGTGTAGACAGCAGGTCGGCCAGATGTTGAGCAAGCAAGAACTTGAATCGACCGGCGCAACTATCCCATGGAATCTGACGGGGGCGATGCGGGAATGGTTTTTCCGGCGGCGGGGCTGGCGGCCGGCAGCGTCGGCGGGAGTGAGGAACCCTAGCTCTAGCTAGAAAGGAGAAAAGAAGACAAGCCCGTGCGTGCGTGTCCTCTGTTCCAGAAAAAACTCCGATTCGAGTTTCAGCTATGCGGTGGCAATAGCACGTAAATAACATAAAAATGAGGGGCATGGTTACATACCGATTCGATGGTTCTGCGGGAACCTGCGGGAAGCTGGGGTAGTGCAGCTTCCCCCAATCGTGAAGGAATCCTTGAAGCCGGCTGCCCGAAAAAAACGGCTTAAAATCCAGTTCTTTTGGGCTTAGGCTTCTTTTCACTGTTAAGCTGTCTAGAAGCCCCAAAAGAACTGGGCCTTAAAGGTGTCGCCTAGGCGTCCAGGCGCCCCTCCTCCGCCTTGCAAAATTGGTCGCTTTAGGCGCCTAGGCGTCCAAAGCGCCTGCCTAGGCGTCGCCTAGGCGTCAGAGCGCCCCTATGTCGCCTTAAGGCGCCTTAACGCCTTAAAAACCATGAGATCACCAGTATGTCTTTATCTTTGTACAGCTGTTCCTTTTGAATTAAGTGCAATATATCGTGTCCCCATGTTCTTGCGGTAACTCCTTCCTGGCTTTGCTCTCATTCGAGCAACTTCTCTTAGATTGGGAAAAAAAGGATACCTAAGAGTTTCCTAGCATGCCATTTTTTTTTGCCTAACTTGGCTAACTTGTGGCCAAGTAAAATGGAGCCATAACCTAGCTTTCCGTGCCACAACTACATGTGTTTATGACAGACAGGACCTAGCTGATATTTTTGGACTGAAATTCGTGGGAGGTCCTAATAGGATAGTACTATTTGGGGGATTCAAGTTAGTCCTAATTTTACAGAAGTGCACATCTGATATTCAAGTTAGTCCTAATTTTACAGAAGTGCACATCTGACATCTTTGTCCCAAAAGTGCTTTAAGAGTTTTGCCGGAGGTCCTAGCCCAGCGCTCCTCTTACGGCTCGCTCGCATGGTGCGTTGACCACCACCACATTTTAGATTACTCCAGTTTAGGCACTAATGGCAGCGGTTGGGACAACCCTTCTTGCCTCGCTTCGCAGCCGACGAGCAAGTGAATTACTCCCTCTGTCCCAAAATATAAGGCGTCTAAAGATTGGTCAAAAGTCAAACCTTACTAACTTTGACCAAATATTTAGAAAAAAATATCTACATCTACAATATTGAATGGACATATTAAGAAAATATACTTTATGGTGAATCTATTAATATTAATTTAGTATTATAAATTTTTATATTTTTGTGTATAATCATGGTCAAACTTAAAAAATGTTGACTTTTGACGCCTTATATTTTGGGATGGAGGGAGTAGTTCTCAGACACAGGGGGTGGTGTCAGAGGGGAGTAGAAGAGGAAATTGCCGTACAGGAGGCAGAGACAACCTTTTATGAAGGGCCTCCTTGCAAAAATCCCCAATTACCTGTAGTAGAAGAGGTAATCTCCGCCACAAGAGCCCATGTTGACGTGGTGGTAGTCAAAACGCCACATGAGCCTGTTAGAGGTGAGTCCGTCAGAGGTGAGATGGGCTGGATAGGACCCTCGGTGAACCACTTGCTGCCTTTCAGTTCGTAGATGTGCACTTCTGTAAAACTAGGACTAACTTGACACCCCTGGATCAGTATTAGGCTCTCCCATGTATTTCACTCTTTTTTTTGGCATGTCTAAGCTGTGTGGCTATATGAGGCATTTGTTCCATTTGGCTAAGAAAAGTTTGACACATATTTTTGCAAACTTTTGCGTATTGTTTCAAACTTTGGCTCAAAAGGCATTTAGTTTTGTATAATCAAGGCTCCACTACTTCATTCCCGCAAGAAAGAAAGACCTAGAAGAATTGGCAACTCAATTTACTAATGCTCGATTTCGGGTGCTGAACTGTGTTACTCTGGAGTCTGGATAACTCTTTTGCGCAAGGATAACCATTCACAAAGAACATATGTAATCTCTATGCAGTATAACGTATATCTTGTTCCCATGTCCATTATATTTATACACAAAAACTACATGCAAGAAATAACATACATTCAATCGTGCCCATGGATCATAATCTTTTGGGTGCAACTAAAGGATTAACCTGTATTATAACGTTTTCCCTACCTCTTTCAGTACATGATTGCAAACCTGTTTTGTTACTTATCGTGTTAATTGTGATCTGTTTTCAGCTCTTTCCTTGGATCTTCACGTGGACTTGGTGTGAACTCTAATTTTCTAAGACTAAGAAGGAAAAGGAATAGCAATAACAACGGCATGACTAGTAGTATCAGTAGTGTCAGTAGCACTTCCAATGGAAGTGAGCATGCAGTTGTTGCTAAAGGTGATCTTTTAGCAGATGCTGACTCTACAGCATGCCATCAGTCCGATCTGCCATTGAACAATGATGTTGCTGGTATCAAGATGGTACTGTGTTGAATTCCTTCTTGACTTACAATACTTGTGCCATATCGAACAATTTTTTTATGCACAAGAATTACATTTTATTCTATGTTGTTTTAGTAAAACGCTTATGTCCACTTGTCAATAGCTAACTTGTAGTGGTATAGTATTATCCATTCTTTGCTTCATCATTCTCATGATCAGTGGAGAACACTTGTGCCACTATTGCCATGCAGAACTGTTTATCGATTCGTCTCTAATTAGCTATTCATGTGATGCCTTAAGTGAAACAATGGCCATCTGTGACTATGAGCAGCTGCATTACTTGTCCTGTGGAAACTGAGTCTGTATACAGGTGCACAAAAATATTTTGTCATCTTCAGTGATGCTTAAATGGTAAATAGAGGCTAGATAAATGCGACTTAGTCAATAAATATGTGCATAGTTTTGTTTTGGAACATATAACACTATGTGGATGCTTTAAATTTGGATGGCGATGAACACAAATCTGGATATGAAAGATGATTGAATGGAGGTAGAAATTTCAGTAAATGGCAGAAGACGTGCTATTTCGTTCATACCTACCGTGCATAGAAGCACTTGCGTAATTGTGTTCAGTTTGTGAGAAAATGCCAATCAATTGATGCTAAAACTTTCATGACCCCAAACATTTCTGGGCTCATTTACCTGTGCATACATTTCCGTCTTGGTTATAGTGTTCATGTTCAACTTATTTTGCAATATTAGTTCTTGAAAGTGATACTACAGAACCATACAATTGTTTTGCTTTGCTACATGAATGTTCTACTGAAGAAGTCTGATGCTTTGTGTTCGTTCAATCAGGTATCCAAGCGGTCTCGTTCTGAAATAACAGAAGTTTCTTCTCATTCTGGAAAAGAAGTTATGGAAAACATTCAAGGTGCAAATGGTCAGGGGGGGGCGCTCTTGGGGCTGGGATGAAGTGGGGGTTGTGATGGACATCAATATACTTCTATCAGAGTTTGGGGATTTTAGCGACTTCTTTCAAGAGGATGAGTTAGATTTTGGTGAGGTAGGCACCCGATAATCCTCTTGTAGTCCCTCCGTCCCAAAATAAGTGAATTGGGTTTGTCTAAATTCGCATGTATCTAATACTAAAACACGTCTAGATACATGCGAATCTAGACAAACCCGTCACTTATTTTGGGACAGGGGGAGTACTAATTTATAGATCAAACAAGGAATACCATATTTAGATAGTGACTTGCTTGGTCAGTGAAAGTAGGAATGAGAAGTTTCGTGATAATGCAATGCTCATTATGCAAATGGTGATATGACTGTGTTAGGAATCTATACTACTTTTGAAACATTTAATTATGTTAAATAAATCAAATTAGCCGTATTCTGCAAGTATACTATATATTTTATCGACACCTTCAGTTGCACTCAGTGCTCCTGCAACCGTTGCGCTTTTTTTTGAACAAAAGGTTGCTACTGTCACCGCTGCTTGTTTATGTTTCTAAATTGCAACCAATGACTATACTGCTGCTTTTTTGAGTTTCTAAATTGTAATTAGGGACCGTGAATTCCTCACCATATTTCATGGCTTGAAACATGTTTCTCATGATATCACGAAAAGTTTGTGAACAGATTTTTTCCTATCGTATAGTTCAGCTTGTGGTTCACCTGGTAGTCTTGAAATGAGTCTTGGCAGCCTCTTTGCTTGTTGAATCTAAACACTGAGCACAACATAGGGTAGAACCCTTCTTTGAAGGGAGGTGGAATATTACATTTCTTGATAGGCAATATGACAATTATATCGTTGTGCTCTAGGATCATGTTGTTTTACTGTGTAATCTTGTCCTTTTTGCCTCGTACTTTGTCTAGTAGTCATGAAATGACTATTGGAATTCTCTGCTTGTTGTATCTAAACAACAGGCACTCCGTAGAACCCTTGTTTAAAGAGGAATAACATATCACTCCCTCTGATCCATAATAAGTGTCGTTGATTTAGTACAAAGTTATACTAAATCAGCGACACTTGTTATGGATCGGAGGGAGTACCTTTCTTGACAGGCAAATAGAAAACTGCAACGTTAGTTCATAATCCTAATGTTCCATTTTATGCAGCCTCCAGGCACCGCTGAATCACATGCTTTAGTAACCCCTGCTTCGGACTATGGAGATGTGACATTCACAGATAGTCCATCCACAGCTATGGATATACCTGAACAAAGACTTTCTCCAGTTGGTTTCACATCTTTGGAGGCATTCAACCAAACGATGTCACCTATTCAAGATGTTGCTTCTAAAGTTCAGGAGCCTCTGAAAGAAATTGCATCACCTCCAGGGTCACAGTCCTTAGTACTATCTGGTAAATTTGATTTTCTCACCCGAGCTGAGGCTACACTCACTTTTGCACCAGAATATGCAGCCATTGAAATTTCTGGTGGCGAGATGCCTGCAACACTGTTCACAAATCCCTACTTGCCTGGGTCAAAAAAACGAGGGAGTTGTGGTTTCAGCTCAAGAGTTTATTCATATGATGTTACACAAAGTTCTCAAACTGAGCCTGCAGGAGACAAGTCAGGTAAACTAGCGCCAGGTAATCTTTCACGTGATGTTGGTCTATCGAACTTATACACACTTGTCCAAGGTGGTAAAAAAGTGAGTGAAAAGAGATTAAACAATACGGAAGAACAATCATGCAAGGGAGAGACACCAGTACCTGTTTCTAGTGAGACTTCATTTAGTTCTTCTTTGACTTCTCAAAAGAAGAGTGACAGCATGCTGAATGTTGGGTATTTCCTGCTATCTATGAAGACTGCCCTTGCAACTGAAATTGAGTGCATCACATTTCAGGCTGCCATGTGCAGAATAAGGCATACACTATTGTCTCTGAGAACCAAAGCATCTGCTGAGTTAAAAGGTGCCTTGTCCAGTGTTATGCAGGCAGAGAGCAGCAGTAAGTTGGATCTTGTCCCCAAATATGACATGAAAAGGAAAGAAAATATACCAGCTAGGCTATCAGGTGATGCTGACCATGAAATGTATGATAGGCCCCTAGTAGAAAATGTGGGAGTTTGGAGGTCTGTTGTGGCACCTAAAGGGGCAAAAGCTCTTGAGTCTTTATCCGCTAAAACATTTACTGGCGCAAGCTCAAGTCCATCTGTACAAAGACAGCCTATTGTGGATCTTCTCAGTGCCTTGGCTCTGCTAGTTCAGCAATCTACTTCATTTGTTGATATTGCACTTGATATGGATGATGGAGATGGTTCTTTTTTCTGGCTTTCCTTGGATGAGCAGAGGAGACGTGGATTTTCCTGTGATCCTTCTATGGTTCATGCTGGCTGTGGTGGACTGTTGGGAACATGTCATTCGAAGGATTGCGCTGGTGTTGATTTAGTTGATCCACTTTCTGCAGAGGTAAAATCTGGTACTCTGTTTTTTCTGCCACTTATCCATCACATTATTTCTTCTTATTCTAATGCTCAATGTCTTCTTGTGGATACAGGTTTCACAATCATCCATGATCGGCTTGTTACAGTCAGATATAAAAATAGCTCTTAAAACTGCCTTTGCAAACATGGATGGCCCATTATCAGTGACTGATTGGTGCAGGGGTCGAAGTAATGTAGCTGAATCTGCTGTCATGGGAGATGCGTACTCTTTCCAGTACACCCCTGGTGATACTCGAGAGACTTCAAGTTCTATACCCATTGGTGGAGATGCAATGAGCCCAGCCCAATCTAGCAGTGACCGAGGTATTCCAGCTGCCATATATATCATGATTTGTCTCAACTTCATTTCATGCTACAAATATAGCATTGCCAGAAGGAACAAGTCATGATTCATCTTAGGAGATTGAATGTCAAATGCAGGCACTTCAGACCTGGAGCATCATAAGGGATATCACCGTGTTAGGCCATCCATTGCTCTCCTCCCTTCGCCATCTCTTCTTGTTGGGTAACATACCTGTTTTCCATGAAACATTTATAGCCTGAACTACTCATTTTGTTGTCTACATGAATTACTGATATAAGTATTGAAATTGCAGTTACCAGGATGATTGGTTAAAGACCTCTCCTACTTGCCTCAAATTGTGGGAAAAAGCTCCTCTGGAACCTTACGCTTCGCCCAAGCCTGTAAGGCATAGTTTGGCACTGTCATGGCTTATAGTCCATAATTAATTTTTTATTACCTTTTGATTTATCAACTACGTGAAAGCATGTTTTCACTGTTGTTTTGGAGCCATAACAGACACATCTATTAATAGATTAGTTAAATAGGTAAATGTTTTCATCACGTAACCATTGCACAACACAACTCCACAACAGCAAAGTAAAAAAAAAAACCTCCACAACGGCAAACTGGCCCTAAGTTCGATAAGCCATTCTAGAATGTAGATTAGTACACGCTCCTTTGCTTTGGTTTCTCTGGAAAGACCTCTAGAGTTTGGGGATTCATAAATTATTTGTTCATTCTTTCAGGTCACTTACTATGCACTGTGCCCTGATATCGATATGCTTACTTCTGCAGCCACTGATTTTTTTATGCAGCTTGGAACAAGTAAGTGTCTACAACGTTGCTTCTTATGTATTTCCTTGATTATCAGTTGTGAATGTACAATTATTATTTCGACTAACAAGGGTTTAGGTTGTTGTGGTAATCAGATATTTCCCACGAGCTTCTAAGTTATGCTGTTTGTGTCAAAATATTTGTGCTCCTTTATTTGGTTACGAGTTATGATCCAGTCTTGAAAAAATACATACAATTGAAGAAATATAGGAATGGTACAAATGAAGGGTGGGGAATAACCAGCTGTTTGAATAAATTGGAGGGGAGTGTCCAAAACTCTTGGCCTAGTGGGATTTCAGAAATCCCAACTCCTCGCTCAGCCCAAGTTAAGGATTGAGCCGAAGCATGGCTCAGGAGAGGCAGCATGCGTATGTAAGGATGGTTCAAGATAGTTACAGTCCTAGATTGCCTCCTTAGGAATGATAACTCGCCGTTTTGGGTCTAAATGCTATTCAACCCATTGGATAGTCCCACATTGCCTATTTAGGAATGATAACTTAACATTTTGAGATCCAAATGAAATTAAATCCATCAGTTAAACCTTAACACTTCTATTTTGGGGCAAGTTTGAACGTGTAGTGACATTTTCTTGTTTTTGTATGGTCTATCGTATGTCCTTGATTATCGTAAACCTAAATCATCACTAGTTGTCACCAATTAACACTGACCATTTCTAGCTATAGTTGATAATGGCTAGTTGATGCTAATGATTAACCCACTAGTTAACTTAAGCATTAACAAGGCTCAACTGATCTTTCACAAGCCGATTCAGCAAGCAAATCTTAATATTGCCACTAAGGATTGAAAGAGATATTCTGTAGTTTGGTTCCCTCTTATCTTGCATGGAACACATGCCCCATGAAAACACGTGGATCACTTCCCATCTTGCACAACTAAAATATAGTAGTTCCAACTAGCTACAGATGAAGGCCCAGTTCTTTTGGCGGCTTATAGCTCATTATTCTATCGATAGGTAGCATTAATGGTGTCTATTCTAAGTTTGTTATCCTCCACCGGTTAAGATAGGATCATAGGACACTAGTTCATAACATAAATCTTGATAGCTATTGATTATTTTCCACTTGTGCCTGCAATGTGCCTATGAATCCAATAGATAGCATTTGTGGTGCTGTATGGCAATCAGACGTACATATAGTTCTTAGGTCTAAGCCACCATATCTACCTTGCTATGACTATTATTGCAAGCTATCTGTTCAGAGAGGCGATATTTATAATTGGTCCTTTCTTATGCTGCTAAGATGATATCAACTAAGAGATCATATGGCTTCATGGATGCAAAAAATTGATTTCATTCTCTTTAACAACATGATAATAATAGATGTTAGCAATAAAAAGAAGGTAACAATTGTTGTTACCGGAGTGGCTTATCAGAGTATAGCAGTCTCGTAATCTCCATATAATTTTCTAATTCACCTGCAACTGCTCCTTACTTTATCTATTTTGCATTCTTATAGTTTATGAAGTTTGCAAACTGGGTACTCATTCGCCACAATACAATGGGGGACAAATGGAACAATCTCCTGGAAAATATCAGCCTTCGGGACTTGTTCTTGTTGAGTGTCCTGATCAAGTGAAGACAAGTGGCAACCACACAATTTCTGTCAGTTCAGTAACTGAATACTTTCAAGCTCTTTCAAAAAGTTGGAGTGTGAAAAGCTTTCTAACATCTCTGGCAAGGATAATCAAGGATATAAAGCTTACTTCAAGCATTTCAACGAACCAGAAAGAGAGCAGTAACATACCTTGCACTGTAAGGCCTTTTTCTTCCTTATCCACTGCTTTGATCCAAGGACTTCACAAAACAATAGCTGCATGTCTCGCTTGTAGTGTTTATTTAATCAGATGTGATAATTTGCGTATCATCGGTTACTTTCTGTTATTTCCATTATGTCCAAATGGGCTTTCCTTTTATCTTGATGCAATTGAGGCTCTTGTCATGATTTGTTTCCTGCTATGACTAATTTGTAGGATGCCATTATTATTGTGCATTTGTTACTAATAAATGCCATCATTCAGTACACTTCATAGCAATACCATTTCTTTGAAGATATATCTTAACCCGATTATTTTAGGTTTTTTGGACACAGAAATGACTGAACTATTAATTTCTAGCCACTTGTATTTACAAAAGTAATCCCATATGCTCGGGACTTCTAAGCATTCAGTTATATGCATGATTGATATTTCTTACATGCTTTGCCTGGAAAAGTGCTGTGCAACAAATGAACACTTTAAGATGGTACTCCCTTCGTTCTATAATATAAGACATTATTACAACCAATATGCTTACATCTTTTATTTTGTGATGGAGTATACTTTTTTTCCCATAATCACAGTGCTAATCTATTTTATCACCCATGGCTCATTATGCATGCAGGTAGTTTATGTGGTCTGCCCATTTCCTGAACCATCTGCAGTCTTACAGACACTGGTAGAATGTTCTGTTGCCCTTGGGTCTATTTTATCACCAGAGAGAGAAAGGAAATCATTCCTATATGCTCAGGTTGCCAAAGCCCTAAACTGCAGTGCTTCTGCCGACGAAGCATCAGCATCCAATGTTGTAATGCTCTCTGGATTCAGTATGCCGAAGCTTGTCTTGCAGATTGTTACTGTTGAAACTTTATTGAGACTCCATAAACCAAATGAGCTTACTGCTTTCAAGGACATAGCATTCACTGTGTATAATAAGGCTCGACGAATCCCAAGGTTTGTTTCCACAAATGACATGTTCCAGTCACCTACTTATATGGGTAGGCCTCAGTCCACGATGATGCACACTACATCTCCCGGTCCTACCCTTTGGAAAGAATGCTTAAGACCAACTCTCTCTAGAGAAGCGGAGTTTGATGCATCCATGAGGTCGGTGTCATGGGATAACTCATGGCAACCTGGTCGTGCTGCTGTAGGATTGCCGGACCCTAGCAAAATCCCAGATTTATGTGCTCAGGATGACAGGAAGTATGCCTTTGAGCCGCTTTTCATTCTGGCAGAACCTGGGTCTGTTGATTATACTGACATGATGGAATCTTCAAGATCTGGAGTTGATGCAAGTAGCAGCAGACATTACAGCTCACATTCAGGTGGCACTGATATTGGAGCTAGCCCTTTACTTGAAGGGTCTGAGAATGAAAGTGGTACAAGTCTTCATTGCTGTTATGGTTGGACCGAGGACTGGCGATGGTTAGTATGCATCTGGACAGATTCTAGAGGAGAGTTATTAGACAGCTTAATATTTCCTTTTGGTGGTATTAGTAGCCGCCAAGACACTAAAGTTCTCCAAAGCCTTTTCATTCAAATTCTGCAGCAGGCTTGTCAAATAATGTCGTCTTCACCAGAGGCAAGCAATACAAAACCAAGAGATGTAACAATAACCCGTATTGGAGGTTTCCTTGAACTTGAAATCCAGGGTACTAATCATCTGTCATTGACTTACTTTTTATTTGATAGAGCATAATGTGTTTTGTTTTATGTATTTATAATTTCTGTACATTGTTTATGCAGAATGGCAAAAGGCAATATACTCTTTCGGTGGTAATGAGGTAAAAAAGTGGCCTGTGCATCTACGGCGATCCATACCTGATGGCATTCCATCAAATTCTAATGGACCAACACTCCAGCAACAAGATATGAGCTTAATCCAGGACAGAAACATGCCTTCCTCACCAAATACGTTGTACAGCCCTCATTCAAAATCTAGCTTCACGAAAGGGCAACCAGGCAGCAAAAAGCAGATCCTAGTGGAGCAAACTGGAATGGACAATTCAAGGGGTTCATTGCACTTGGTTCGTAGCATCAGTTTGGTTGCAGTGTCCCAAGATAGTTCATTGCATCTTGCATGCCAAGCGGATCTGTTGGCCAGACCTACTTCTGGTAAATAATGCTTTCATATATATATGTATATTTGCATTGTGAGTCTTTATCTAATGTGGTACTTTATGAAAATGTAAACAGTTACCTTGTTAGTTCATCATATACAAATACATCATATAATTGTTTGCTTAAAATCTAGACTGTCAAGTGTACCAACCAAGTAATGGATCTTGCTTGTAAGGAAATCAATAGTCAGGCATCATAATAATCATATGTTCTAATATTGCCCTTTTCCCCATCCCTTGCAGGCGAAGGTAATCAAAGCAGCAATGTACCTTCTAGTTACTTGGAAGGGTTCACTCCAGTCAAGTCCATCGGGTCAATGTCTGCGTCGTATCTTCTGGTTCCATCACCGAGTATGCGATACCTTTCTCCCTCGACATTACAGCTTCCAACATGCCTTACATCAGAATCTCCACCACTTGCCCACCTATTGCACAGCAAGGGGACAGCAACTCCCTTGGCAATGGGTTACGTCGTCTCCAAAGCCGTCCCACCAGTAAGAAACAACTCTGCACAACTCACCAAGGAGGACAGGCACTCTGCTCTCTCTGTTAGCATCGTGGATTACTATGGAGGCAGCACCACCACTGTTCAAGAGAAGATGAGCAGAGGCAGCAAGCAGGGGAGGAGCATGGCTCACGAGGCATCAGCCCGTGATTATGAGGTGGACATGCATAATGTGTTAGAAGGCGTAGCTGCTGAGCTCCATGCCCTTTCATGGATGACAGTGAGCCCGGTATACGCGGAAAGGCGCAGCGCCCTGCCCTTCCACTGTGACATGGTCCTGAGATTGAGGAGACTTCTCCACTACGCCGATCAACATCTCTCTCAACCAACAGAAAAGGGAGACATGTAGCTTAGAGATGCAAGAACTAATTCTAAACAGATCAAATTTAGCTGTTTTACACAGGAAGAAAACAAGGGCTAGATCGATGCGCAGCTTAAACCTCCGCGTGCCTGACTGTGTATGTATCTAGGTAGATAGGTAGGTGGAGGGCATGTTGATGAGCTCTCTAGCCCGATTTCAGCAACAATGCTAATTTCTTGGGGTTGAGGTTGTAATTAAGTGTGCACCAATACCTCTCCCTGGATTAGTTGTAACAATTTTGAAATCAGATGGTATGCGTCGATGATATTTGCTGTCGGTTGAGCCAGTGCCTTTTCTGTTTAGCAGGAACTAGCAGATTAAAACAACCGGGTTTCTCTTTTTTGCTGGAGAAGTGGTTAGCCATGTTCAACAGGTTTCTAGAGATTTTTGTCATGCTATGCTGCATCCTCTAAATTGACACTACATGCACATGATCACCAATTTTTCCTGATGTTTTCTCACAGTGTTGTTTTTTTCCCTCCGGAGGGAGTACTAGAAATGTGCAATCTTTCTGATCGAGCCACTAGAGACCTTGTTTTGTATTTCTTGGATTTCTACCCTTTATTGCCACTGTTTCTGGCATTGTCAATTTGCACTTCGGGCAAACTGTGGCTACGATCAGACTGGAAGCACAAGACAACACGTCATCGCGTGCCACAAGGAAATCGAAACATTAGTTTGTGAGTTGTTTTAATGCATTAGATCTTGAACTTTTTTTCCTTGCGTGAGGGAGACATTTTGTATTAAACCTTGGATGTAAATCTGTATTGTGGTAGTACCAAAATGATGGTGTGAAGAACGGCTGTTAACTGGAGTTGGTGTTGTGGCCTTGCGGGTAAAAACAAAAAATTCTCGTCAGGACTTGAGCTGAGAAATTGTCCAGTTCAACAAACAACAGTTCAGCATCGGTGTAGTAATTCAGTCGCGTGTGGCATCTCTGGAAATCTCGGAGAATGTGGACACGAGATGACCGCGAGACTAACAAGTTCAGATACAGTTTCGGGCAAGTGAATAATACTACATGACCAAGTTCACAGATGGTTGGCAAGCTAAGAATTCACGCGGGTCTAGGAAACACACACACACTCAGAGAATTGAATCAACAAAACATCAGAGACCGGATCTTGGCGCTGTCGTGAACAGATAGTACAACTTTTCTGTTGCGATTTTATTTCTTCTTATATGGATAGCGGCAGTCCAAGGTATTTAAGCGATTTTATTGTCATCGAGAGGGAGACCATCACAACGAATCGGTGCAACGAGACTTTTTTCAAAGTTTATGACTAAGCCCGTCACACAACCAAAGGTACATGAACCTTTGGGCGACCTACTCTCATAGTATCATGTTTTTCGATGACATTTGAACCTGTTTCATTGAATCCATTTTGGATTGTGGACACAACATAGCAGAAAGACTAACAAGTTCAGATACAGTTCCGGGGCAAGTGATCAACACATAACCAGTTCCACAGACGGCAGATAGATAGTTGGACGAAGTTGCTACACTCCAGAATGCACACATAGATAGTTAGACCTTTTTCCCTACATAAATTAGATATATGGCAAGGACAGGCCACACATTCAGACATTCTCCTTCACCAGTGCCCTCTTCTTCAAACTGGGGGCAACTCCGTCTCGTGGACAGTCAGGTGCGTCCAGATGAGGTACGCGGTCATGGCGAAGGTGAGCAACGCGGTCTCCCAGCACATGATCTGGTGCTCCATGGAGATCCCGGGCACGAGAAAGCTCAGGAGGATGAAAACGACTCCGTACGACAACCCAAAAGCAACGTGCCGGATCAAACTCCTCCTGGACTCCTTCAACTCGTCGACCGCCCGTGGCCTTGCCGCCTCTACCCATTTCTCAGCCACCATCGTGATCAGCCTACGACGCCACAAAGTACCTGTGCCAAGACCAAAACATCAAGATGAGACGAAGGAAATCGCAAGAAGCATATCTCAAAAAACTCAGAAATGACATGAATCTTTAACAATCTACATCACAATGACACTTTAAAAGTTTGATCATGTCCTCGGTTCAAGGGGTATCTGTATGTGCAAATGTCAATGGGAAACCATGTGGATATGTCCAGAGCTTCAAATGGCTGACGCACAAGGTGATCGATCATCACCAATTAATATTAGTCTGATTGTGGATCGAAAAGGACGTCTGGTTCTCAGGTCTTGCGATCACTTTTTTTCTTCAGAGAATTCATTACTGTAACAGAGTTGAGAAGATTTTAAAAAACATGAAAAAAAGGTACGGAGTGTAGATATTAGAATTGAGTTATGTACCATCGAGTTTTTGTGAGAAAAAAACTTGTTGATTTATAGTCTGGGTGAAAAAACTGCAAAGCTAGAATAACATATTTATGTTGTAAAAAAGGGCTTGGGCCTGGGTTAGCTAGGATATCATATTTAGGTGTCTGGGACTTTTAGCTGTCAAGTAGGGAGTATTCTCCAATGAATATCAAGGGCTGCCAATAAGTAAATTATAATGTGCATGAGGAATACAGGGGTGTCGTTATTACCAAGCTAGGAAAAACAGTTGGATAGTTGGAGGTCTGGCCAATTTATCATCTGGAGTGTGTGGGGGGGAGGGGCAATCCTAGAAAACTCCAGCCCGTCCAGCATACCAATGTATGCAACGGGGTTCTACAATTTGCATCAAGATACACATAAAAAGTTGGATAGTACTCGCTCCAGATTATTTTGTGTCTGACAAAAGGGGGGAACGACAAGTATCATATGGTCAAGTGGGCACGGTGCGATCACAGATGGACAGTCAGGGTTGGGAGATAAAACTGTTCTCATCGCTTTCGCAAACGGCTCAGTCTCTGCTAGATACACTACTACTGAAAAAAGATCACATGGCTACGGCCGTCTTGGACACAGCTGACTACTATGCAATCTTAAGTAAAGACTAAAGAGGCACGATAGTACAATTGGGAATGGCAAAAAGAAATCCCACTCAGACACAAAATCTTCCTCTGGTTGGCTTTCAGAGGTAGAGTAAATACAAAAGAAAACACGACACAGAAATCTTGGTGCACAGATGCTGGCTGTGACCTTTGCCCAGCAGAGGAGTCAACTCAACACATCACGCTACGCTGCAAGCACTCCAATTGGATATGGGATAAGCTGGGACTGACAGGGCTGGCCACATGCTCATGCTCGATCTCTGAATTTACTGAGCGGGCACACGACATTGTACAGTCAAAAATCTAGTACATCTGCTTCACAGCCTGCATGATGGGTTTATGGAAAATGCGGAAGATCAACAGAACACGAAGAAGATTTGATCAGCTGGGCAGATCAGCTTATAGGCTAGCTGCTAGCCTAGTTTTTCTTTTCTTCCCACCCTTGCCATGTCCGCAACTTGGTTGTAAATCCTCTAGTCCCCCTCTCGTCCTCGGACTTGTGTAACTATAAGGTAGAGACCCTCTCTACCTTCATTAATGTTCAAAAAATAAAAATATGGTCAAGTGGGACACCTTGTGCAACAAAGGATTCCTTCAATGTCCACATAGATGAGACTAAAGAAGGCTGGCATATGGATTCAGCAATGTATGCAAAGAACCGTTAGGTCTGGGAGGCAAACTGTGTCATCTGGCAAGGCCAGGCTCCTGATCTGGAAGTTGTATATCCTGATGGTGGTGTGAGCGCTCAGCGTCAGCAACTGTGAACGCAATTCAGTTCAACGGACAGACACATTCAGTTCAAAATGTCACTATTTTGGGCACTGAGAATTGCCGGGACAACTTGCTGCCGCTTCTGTGGGGTGTCGGAGGAGACGACTGATCAACACCATTTCCCGGTGCCCGACCACAAACCTTGCACGGGCATTCGTTCTTTGGGGACTAGTACTTGAGACAGCAGAAGGGTAGGTTTGGGGCGAATGTTCTGTCTCAGCTCTCAGGGGACTAGGCTGGTGGTGCAGACTGCAGAGTTGCTTCCTCCTATGGGTGGCAGCTCTGCGGGGGTGGCCGCTGCCTCTCCTTGCCGCGCCGTGGCATGGGCGCGCTACTCAGCAAGGAACAGCGTGAGTGTCGAACATACCAATGTACTGTACAAAATTTCAAATCTTTCTTACAGCCATGGAACGGCGACGGCTGCGTGGACGAGCAGAGCAGGACCGTATTATGCGTCGTCTCATGGACAATCGCATGGCTCACGCCGCCGATTTGGGATTTGAGCGGCATATGGATAAAGGGATTTCGTTTCGAGGGTTTCGGTGACGTACCATCTCCGACGCCTGAAAGAAGAAGAGGCGTGGGTGCCTGGGTGGAGTTGAGAGACGGGGAGTACCTTGTCTTCAGCTGGTGCTACGCGGGGGCGGGGACGGAGGCGCTGCAGGTGGCGTGGAGAATTTGGGAGCGGAGGCCGCCGGAGCGAGGTCGGCGACGAAGGTGGTGGCGCCAGAGTCTGGTGCAGAGACAGCGAGGGCCGACGGCGTCTGGGGAGTGAGTAGACTGGAGACACTGTACAAGCCTGTGGGCCGCGGCCCGGCGATTTCTTTCCTTGTCCCTCCTTATTTTTACTTTACCTACTGGATGATCCTGCGCTCAAAGCAAAACAAAAAAACCTACTGGTTGATCCTGAAAAGAATACTTCCTCTGATCCAAATTAATTTACTTAAATTTATCTGGTTCAAATGTATCAAGACTTGTTTTAGTGCTAGATACATCCGAATCTAGACAAAACCAAGTCAACTAATTTGGATCGGATGTAGTATCGCTGATTTAATGCTGTACAACTTTATATATTATATCAACGGTACTTATTATAAATAACATATTGGATGTCTGTTGTTTCATTTAAAGCTTTATTATAATCAAATAAGAGCAGTGAAATTACATGTAATCAAACATATTCAAAGCTTGACCCGCAAAAGAAAAACATATTCAAAGCTTTTTTTTAGGTAAAAAACATATTCAAAGCTTATTTTAAACATGTCGATGTATTTTGTACATTGGCTTTATTTGAATCTGGTGATTATTTGTTATTCACTTCTCCCATTTATCTACATAATGGTGGGGAATTTTTTTATTTTTAAACATGGTATATGAGGATAGATTTTTGTGCTCTGCCCAATTTACATGTTACACTAGTATACACTAGGACTTTCAGACGGCTGCGATTGGGTTTCACACACTGTTTTACAAGCTGTCACCGTGCATACCCGCAAAAACAAAGCCGTCACCGTACATAGGTAGGCGATGGGGTCTTCATCACACATGACTAAAAGAAACCGTGATCGCACACGGTTGAAGGAAACAAAACATGTGCAATTCATTCTGCCACACAACCGACTTATAAAACCAATCTGTGAGCTTTGGGTGTCAACACAAGCACGCTCATAGTATAAAAAAAAGTGTTCAATCCAAATTTTAGAAAACAAAACACAGTCGGTGCCCATCGCTGCCGCGGCGAAAGATGGCATGCACCGCAGCCACGACGGATGATGGTGCCACCACCGCCGCGACCGATGGCGCCGACGTTGAATTAGTAGAGACTAACACCCCTCTACGTCACCAATGTTGTCGTCAAGCCTGTACCATCGCCGAGACGAATGGCCCCTCTACTTCACCAATGTTTTAGTGAAGCATGTACCATCACCGAGACAAAAGGTTGGAGCTGCCATCCGAGGTCACTGTTGTCATCGACCTGGCAACCACCGGGTCCCGGTCATCGTTGATCTGGGTCACTGGAGAGCTCCTTCTCCTCTTCTTCCTCTCTGTTCCCTGCCATGCAACACCAGAATAAATTAAACTAGACGGATAGGCGAGCTTTGCCTCGCCGGCTACACGTCGTTGTCGCACAACGCTGGTTGGTGGGATGCATTTGGTGGCTGTACACGTCATAATGGTGTACATGCAAATGATATCGAAAGAATGTAGAACGGCTACACTACATGAGGCAAAATATAGAGTTTAGTACATAATTCATAACAACATGTTACAACAGAGGATAATTAAAAACTGCACAAATTAATAGGCATCGGTAGGGTGCTAACCAGTGCTAGACAATTTGAAACACACATTTACGACACATAGCAACTATGGTGCCATTGTCATCGGATAGGAGTATAGCACAGTACTACTGTTTAGACAACCAAAATTATCACTTTGTTGACAGCTAGAGCTAAGACATGGTCCATTTCATAAAGCCCATCACTCTGACATAGACTCATCTCTCAAAGTAACTAAATAAATTCATGGAACAGAATATGACCTAGACGCACACGCAAATATGACATGGACCCATAACTGAGATAGGACACAATAGGACGGGCCAGGAGCTTCAGGACGTGTTGCTTTCCCTTTTTATCCTACTACTGCTTGTCAACTAACTGGGGATAGAGTAAAGCATCACTTGCAGATTATAATAGTCACTAAGTACCGAAGATAGATTTTGCAAAAATAAAAATTTCAAACCACGAACTGTCTGTAGAATCAAATAATCTTAGATAAATAACATCCTACTTAGCGCATGTTCCTTTAAGTTCCACAGCTGCTAGCAACAAAAATGAACAGAGAAATGTTTATTCTTTTACCATGTTACAAATTTAGAAATCCATCAGAAGTTGATCATAGAACTTTACATTAATCCAATAATTCCCAAACAAAGATATACTACAGAAATGTTGGGTCTGATCTAACTTGCACAGACCATTATCTCATATCATGCATAGAGCAAGGGCATGAATAAAAAATAGGACATCAAGAGGTGTGTGTGCGCGCTTTTACCTCAGCAGCAACATCAACAGTAGCAACGAAGTATCCTAAAAAATCTAAGACCAGAAAAAACTACAAAAGGAAAAACGCACACACCTAGGCCACCTGCAACTTCCAAATCACTGCCTTCAACAAAACCACCTAGCGTTGACAGGGCCAGCGGCAAACCACATGAGACCATGGCATAGTCGCTGGTCCAAACACTCGTGAATCCCATGTCTCCGGGCATGGACAAGATAAAACCTCCGCATATGCTGACGATCAAAACAATGACACACAATGATCTGAGAAGCTAGCTAGAGACCGATGCCATCCAAGCAAAACTTGACCCTGCCACCAAATGCGCTCAGATGAGTACACAAATCTATCATTGGGGACACTAACCTAAACACCACCGAGTGAAGCGCTAAAATAGAACACATGTATAGTACCTCTAAAACATATGAAATCATGCACAAACCCGCACATGGCACAATAGCTTCAGTACTAAAATAATATCTTAGTTCAATTTGATAGACTTTAACACCAACTCATACATCAACACGCAGATGCTATTGTTCGAATTTAGGACATACTTCTTTTTTCCAAGGCATTTGTGCCAGATTTTCGATACACTTCCAAACATGAACACATCCCATTAGACATTAAAATCCTACTTAAAAAAATACATACCATATTCATGTCATTCTTTTGTAATTTAGAGTTTTGAAAGTTTCTAGATAGTTGGATTTAAGAAAATAAAATCTGCGGATGGTGGAAAGTCCATAAACAAAGGTTAAAGGGGGCATAAGAATTCAAATGTTAATTGTAATACACATGTCACTCTTACGGTGTTACCTTTCCAGCCTATATTACTACTACTACTGTAATCACTGAATCAACACGTGCATAGGATGCCGAGTTGCTGACAGGATATTACGCGCAGTGATCCTATCAAATAACAACAAATGGAGGTATATCATATTACTACAGACAACACATGATGTTGAATAGGAAATTTACTGAGGCTAAACATAACCATTTTTCTTTAGCGTTCGTATTACCCTGCATCTCCCAGGAAGTTCAAAAGATAACTCAAATCTAAATAATAAGTTGGAAGATTGACAGAGAGTAAAATATGTAGACACCACGTTCTGTTGGTCAATAGTATAATGATAGAATACCAAGGTATTAAAATCACCAGGTTCATTACATCATAAGCCCTAGAGCTTGTATTTGTCTCCTGATGTCCTCTTATAGAACTTTTAAATGAGCAAGACTTCTAAAATACCATTATGAAAGATGTGTTTATTGTTTGAGGAATCTTTTAAACCAAACCATAGTTGCGGAAATGAGTAAGCACTGAGCAATAACATTATGCCACAAAAATTAACTTCAAAGAAAATATACACATGCAAGAACAAAAATCCCACAATTCCATATACATATGTTAATGTGTAAGGGACGTGACACTCAGCTAACTGTGGACCAGGTTTAGAAAGAGAGGTAACTTTAAATTTCAACTACAAACTTAATAGTACGGTGGTCTAATGTAGAATAAGAGGGAGGAGAACTTACTGTGAAAATATGGGGATCGGTCTGGGCAAACCCATCATGATGATCAAAACCAGTATCTCCGACTGATTCCACTCCTTGTTTCTTCTTACCAGCAGTATATCATGGTGGAAACTTCTGCCTATTGAAACAAGGCTCGATGAAAAAATAAACATAAATTATCCACATAAATCACCATGAAGTATCAATACTCCGCATAATATAAGGCAACAAAGATGACACCTATTACCAGCAAAACATGCAACTACTGTGAAAAGATTGATACAATAATCATAAGGTAGGAGTCTCACAATAAAATCTCGGCTTCTCGCTCTTAATTTAATCCCGCCTTTTGATCAAGCGTCAATCAAGGCCTAACAACCGTAAACGTATGACAACAGAAGCATTGAGTACCATGGAAGTACAACATTAGATCCAGAACGTGCAATAGAATTATGATCAACAAACTCTTTAGTATTTGAATGAAGCAACTCCGCAGTTGTCTCAAAGTTAGATGAGAAGTAATCCCTTCTTAGAGCACCTTCTAGCATAGTTAACATCTGCAAAAACATGACACTACAAAACTCAGGTAGGCGAATACACACACGTATGAAGGTTTCCATTGAGTTACACTGACTCCAAAATATGGCAAAGTAGAAATTGCTAGAATACTCCTGAAGGCAAACTGAAGTAATTTTGGAGGTGATACAACCTAATTGGTTCTTCTATAGTGAGAGGGAAAACTAAATGCCGATGAATCAAAAAGGAGCATGATCATGTAATTAGGAAAAAGCCAAGTTTCTCAAGATTTCTGTTATTGAAGAACTGAATACACAAATTGGTCCCCGAACCATGCCGCACTAAATATCTTATTCATATCAGTAATTTTGACCTACACAACTATTGAACTATGAATCGGTTTTGAATTGTTGCATTGCTCTTTGGAATACTATGAATCAGTAACTTCGAAGTGCCCAAACATAATAAATTTTCTCATTACAGACTTAGAGCTCTTCCTCCATCGGCGGGGAAGGAGATGTGTGGTAAGGTGGTTGGGGAAGCCGCCAGCAATAGCACCTCGAGCAAGCGACCAACAGTTCTTCCTCCCCTTCGCCACTCCTGCGCATAACGAGATTCTCGTGCCCCGCTGCTTCCGCATGCGGCCGTAGCTGAGCGGAACCATCGCCCGACCTTGCTCGTTCCCGTCGGCTGCATGACCACACGTGGAGGTCCACCACCTCCCAGGCCTTGGCTCGCTCGCCAACTTACCTCGGCTCTCTCACCGCGCATCGGCCAGCCACAGAGACGACTGCGAGCATGACCACTGGCCGGAATGAATCCTGGCGCGTCTCCTCCTATGTGGGGTGCTCCACCCGGTCTATGGGAGCGGCCAGGTGGCGGAGGAGGGGCACCAAAGTGGCGGCTTCCCGGACGGCGGTGGGAGAGGGATCCTGGAGCAGCCGGTCCCTGGGCAGCAGGGTGGATCGAGCAGGCTCTAGTTGGGATCGTTGGCCATAGTAGGGTTCGTGTGTGGGGTTGGGTTTGACCTTTGGGGATGGGGGTGCCCACACGGTGGAAAAAACAAACTTCTCCTAACTAACTGTACTTGTGTGGCGCACCGTCGGGCCCATCATTGGCGGGACTCATCATCAGTCAGAGAAGAGAAGTATGACACGTTAAAAACTTAGTACCATAGGCAGCAAGGCCCACATGCCGGTGGTAGAGTAGCCGAAGTTGTCCTTAGAGCACGCGCCGGCCACCATGCTTAAACTATAGATTCATGACATGTACTTAGCGTGGTCAATCCTGACAATATGTAATTCATGCTAAAGTTCAGTAAAAGAATATGTAAAAATGACTTCAGAAATGACAGTGACATGTTTAATATTATTGCAAGATATGATGCAATTAAGAAACGAACTAAACACAAGCAGAGTTCCTGACCTGAACTTTGGTACTGTATGTTCTTGAGTAGGCAGATATTCTAGCTTGGTCTATTCCACTGTGTATAATTCAAGTTCATAGTCAATTTCATTTGACAAAGCTAAATGAGAGTTCATTTTTCATTTACAGTAGCACTAGGAGTAGTAAAAGTTGCAGTAAAAATTCCAGCATGACCTCATGATATTGAACTATTAAATTTACAATTTTTCAGCAGCCTCACAAATCTTATCAAGTTTTATCTAGGATAAACCTACAACTAAAAGAGGTCTAGATACACTCCTTTCACAAAGCTATAGCTCAAATGAGTACAACAGAGGGAGTACAACACAACAACTATTGAGTGTACTAAGTTAACTATGGGGGGAAATAAACAAGATATGGCTCAAATGCTCAATATCACTACAAATCTAATTGGCACAACTATCATGACATAGGGCAGTAACAAACCATTGTGGTAGGAGCAGATGATGCACTCACGCCAGCAGCCTCGAAACAATCCATCCAAGCATCTCCCATCCCTAGGAAATCCACCATGCTAATAGGAGACTACGTACTCTGGTAGAGCAGCAAACACTACAAATCGTACCTTGCAGCAGTAGCCGCGGGCAGCATTCGGGAAACTCGGCACCAGGCTTCGTGGGTACCGCCGTGAACACCTTCATGTCGTACTTACTGATCACATGGCTGCAGGAGCATGACAAATACCACTAGTAAGCAAACACGGCCGTGTCTTCCCAAATCAAATCACTAAATTCGCCGAGTTCGAAGCAAAGGAGACAAGATCTCATATAATAGGCAATCAAATTGCAAGCATCGATCGGTCCAAATTTACGGAAATCCAGTGCAGACCACTACACACCTACTGATGCTACTCTCCTAATCCATGTACTAGACAAACGGGAGGAAAAACAGGAGCATAAGCAAGCTGAAAGCTTGCAATTTTGGTCTAAACGCTTATTGGAGAGAAGATCGGGAACTCACCATGCCGTCTGAGCTCAACGTGGACATATTGGAGCCGTGCAGGATGGCCTCCATCTCCAGAGGCGGCTTCATCATCAGCCCAGGTCGCCGTTTCTGCAAGGCCTTTCTGCCGGTTTCATCTTCAACATCTCCAGCAATTCTAGGGGCCGGTCTACAAAAAGATGCATCTTTCTGACCTGCAGCGAGGCTAGGAGACGGTGCCGGGAGGCTAGACTGCGGTGGTGAGGCGGGGGGACGGAGGCGCGGAGAGTCGAGCGGACGGAGGCAGCAGCGAGGTGAGGTTACGGAGGTGGCGGCGACAGTAGTACTGGAGGGGAACACGAGGAGGAATCGAGGGGAACGCGAGGTAGGAGATGGACTGCGGGGTGTTTTTGCAAAAATACCACCGCGTCGGTTATTTCGGACGGAGGGAGTATTACCGAGCCAACGCGTGGAAGGACACGCAGCTCGCACCGCCTTGTCGTGCCAGCTTGCAGCGCACACGCGAGCGCCCGGCAAATGCCCTCCTTGCACGGGTAGACGACCACGCTTAGCGCGCACGGCAGGTGCCTGAGAGGCCTTGCTTTATCTCAGGCTTAAGCCTTTAGATAACTAGCTCAAGAAGAATTGCAAGAACAAGCGGGCAGTAGTACAATACCTAGTAGTTGGGAAGGCTCCTCGGGAACATCATCCTTGTGGTGAAGATAAGAAAACAAATCCTCGATGACAAAACCAGCACATATGTTTCCCTTAAATTAGAAACAACACCAAAAGAAACCTCGACCACAAACACAGTGCAGAGGCAAGATTTGGTGAGGAGCTTACTTGGAGTAGCGGTACAATGCCGTTGATCTAGCAGCCCCCCTCCTGCACAGGACAAAAATTGTTGCTTGTGACATAGGCTCCTTTACTTTCTAGTGTAAGCATGGCGACCATGTTACAAAATTGAACTGTCACGACACGGCGCTCGTGTGGACGCCTTCACCGGGTCTCGACTCTCAACTAGCCTCCTAGCTGGATCCGGTCGGTTTCACTAGCGGCTTGGGAGGAATCAGGAGAGGATGAACATGAAGACGGTAGACCAGGTGGTGAGCGCGACGGCAGCGACAAGGTACGTCCACAGGAAAATCACCGAGCACTCCTCTTGCCCAACGTCGAAGAGTTGCGCCTTGGTCCCAATGTTCATGTCCGGTGGCATCACGAACTGCATCATCAACACGTACATGTACGGTGGGTCATGGTGAAGAAACCGCACGCCATGTGCAGTGCGAACGATGGCGATCCCGATCACCGGCAGCGCCAAGTAGTGGATGCACACAATCGCCACGATCACCGAGCACTTAAACATCGACTTCCGCAGCCCTGAGGTATTGATTGACCTTACACTCCATAGTAACCAAACATGTTTCAGGTTTTGCCCATTTCATTTACATTAACAATGCCATTTGTTTCCATTCACATTTACGCTGCCTCTCGTGAACCAAACACCTTCCTAATTAGCATGGATCATCCGAGCTATTAAAATCCAGTCATACTCGCAGTATCACTTAGATGCTAGGGTTACGGAGAGGGGTGGTGAGCCATGGAGACTCACGTGTGTCTATGGAGAAGCTCATGTTTCCCCCAAGAAGTAAATATGGGACATGCTGGAACACATACGATCATGAAATGATCTCCCATGGATGTGCACAGGAGATTTTAACGAGGTCCTACACCAACATGAGCACAAGGGTGGAGCGAAACGCAATTTAGGCACATTTGCTCTAGAGTTCTCTATAAAGATATTTAAAGACATTAGAAATGACATGAACACATCCAAATATATGTTAGACACATATTAATCTGTGAAGATTTATATGTTTTCTTAGATTTAGGGTCGAACTCAAGATTTCTTAGCAACAACTAAAACTAGATGAATAAAATAGACTATCATGCGTTTTTTAAAAATGAGTCGATTTAATGCAATCGTACTTACAACCATGAAACTATATTCGTGAAAATTGTTTCATAAAACATAATATCTGAATACCTGACGATGTTGTTATCGTATTATGTGATGTAGAACAAAAAAGATACACATGTCTAGATTGTATATTAGTGCAATGAGTTACGGATGAGTAAAAGTAATTAGCATAAACATGAGAGGTTATATTTAGGACATGTCAGTTAAAATGTATTATGTATTGTCTTTCATGGCAGTAAAAGCAATTATGTATTTAGAACATTGTCTCACTCAAAAAAAACTTATCTGGTTTTTCTGGCTGGAAGCGGTTGACAAAGCAACAAGATGAGCTATCTACTCAGCAAAGAGCCGCCACTAACTGTGAGGATCATTTGAATGATTGTTGCACATAACAAAAGCATCTTGAATATGTTAAGCTTTCTCTTAAAGATGAAAGGACTGGTCACAAAGCAAATGCTACAAGAATTCCAAGCATATTAAGCGCCGGTTTCACTCCATCTGCGAGCATGTCAAGAATGGAGATATAAAGATTTGTAAAGTACACACGGACCTAAATGTAGCAGATCCGTTGACTAAAGTTCTCCCTAGGGAAAAACATAATCAACACCAGAACTCCATGGGTTTTAGATTTACCACTATGTGAACTAGATTATTGTCTCTAGTGCAAGTGGGAGACTGAAGAAAATATGTTCTGAGAGGCAATAATAAAGTTGTTATTATGTATTCCGCATATATGATAAATGTTTATTTTGCATGCTATAATTGTATTGATCGGAAACGTCAATACATGTGTGTTTAATAAACAAAAAGGGTTCCTAGTTATGCGTGTCTTATAGACTAGCTTGTTGATTAATAAGATGATCAAGGTTTCCTGATCATGGACATTGGATGTTGTTAATAACAAGGTCACAACATTTGTGAAATGATGTGATGAACATTCATCCGAAGTATAGCATTACGATCAAGTCATTATGTTTATATTGCTATAACATCATACGAAGTAATCTTTATTCTTAGACCATGAGATCATGTTAATTGCTAACACCAGAAGAGTATCTTGATAACATCAAACGTCACACCGTAACAGGGTGACTATAAACATGGGTTCAATGCTAAGAAGATGTTATGTTGAGGCTCATGGATCAAGAGTGGAATTTGTCAATCCCGATGACGGATAGATATACTCTGGGCCCTCTCGGTGATATCACATTAAGATAGCTTGCAAGCAAGTGATGTGATCACTAGAATGTTATATCACGTGTACGAGAAAAGAGTGCATGTCGGTAACGAGATCAAACTAGGTATTTGGATACCGATGATCTAATCTCGGACATGTATTATATCATGAGACAAAGGGATTAAGTTACTAGCGTTAAAGGTTCTCACGATCACAGAAGTCATTGTTGAATGTGCAGGAGTCAGTATGGATCTCCAGGTCCTGCTTCTGATTATTGATCTGAGAGGAGTCTCAATCATGTCTGCATTATTTGTGAACCATAGGGTAACACACTTAAGAGTTACCGGACACCATTTTGGAGCACATATGTTTCAAACGAAAGGATTGCAAAGCGCAGGAATTGTTTCGATAGAAACCGGAATTGTTTCGGGTGAAATTGTAGAAAGTGGTTCTGCATGTGATATTGAAATGTTGCAAGGGGTTTTATGTGAATGTTTGTTAATTAAAGTAATTAACAAATTTCTGAATAAATTTAATAAAAGAGTTTTATTAAATGAGAGAACATTAAACTTAGAGAATTTTAATGCATTTAAAGTGGAGACTTTAAAAGAGAATGTGAAGGGGCATTTTAATGTGGAGGGGTTACCACCACATGAATGGGGGAGGTGAGGGGTCACCCCCCATGAGGCGCCGGCCATGGGGAGGGGCACCCCCTCCTCCTATAAAAGGCCCCCCTCTTCCTCCTTCTTCCCCACACCTCCTCGTGAAGAATCTCTCTTCCCCTCTAGAATTATTCCCCCATGGTCTCGGATTAGCGAGATACATGTTCCCGGTGGCATTTCGTCTCGAAGGAGTTGCTGCTTCCGCTGCATCGCTGGAGCGAGGAGGTGGAGGTTGTCCGGTGGCTTGAACGTGTGTGCGAGGACGGATGCGCTGTTGATTTGCGGCGCTCGGACTTCCACACGATCTTGAGATTGGCAAGTGTACGACTACATCAACCACGAGTTCCTACTCGTTAACAAAACTCGTTGTCTTTGAGGGTAAGTTCTCCATTGATGTATGTCTATCCGTTGCTCTGTATCTAGTAGATAGATCTTGGCGTATAGTTCTCATCGTAGGAATTTTTTGTTTTCTATGATGCGGACCCAACAACTGACAGTATCACTTAGATGCTAGGGCTACAGAGAGAGGTGGTGAGCCATGGAGACTCACGTGTGTCTATGGAGAAGCTCATGGGACATGCTATAACACATAGGATCATCGAATGATCTCCCATGGATGTGCACGGGAGATTTTAATGAGGTCCTACACCAGCATGAGCACGTGGGTGGAGCGAAACGCAATTTAGGCACATTTGCTCTAGAGTTTTCTATAAAGATATTTAAAGAAATTAGAAATGACAAGAACACATTCAAATATATGTTAGACACATATTAATCTGTGAAGATATATATGTTTTCTTAGATTGAGGGTAGACTCAAGATTTCTTAGCAACAATAAACTAGATGGATAAAATACACTATCATGCGCTTTTGCAAAATGAGTCGATTTAATGCAATCGTACTTGCAACCGTGAAACTTGTATCTGTGCTTTCATAAAACATCATATCTGGATACTTGACAATGTTGTTATCTTATTATGCTATGTAGAACAAAAAGATACACATGTCTAGATTGTTTATTAGTGCAATGAGTTACTGATGTGTAAAAGTAATTAGTATAAACATGAGAGGTTATATTTGGTTTGATGTGTAAAAGTAATTAGTATTCACGTGACATTTTTTTGTCTTTTTCTACTGTCATGTTTGCTTCTATTCCAAAGCTGTTGAGGCATACAAAAACGTCGAGAGAACATTGTCTAAAGCCAACAAAAAAGATTATCTGGTTTTTATGGCTGGAAGCGGTTGGCAAAGCAACAAGATGAGCTATCTACTCAGTAAAGAGACACGGCTAACTGTGATGATCCTTTGAACGATCGTTGCACATATCAAAAGCAACTTGAATCCGTTAAGCTTGCTCTTTAAGATGAAAGGACTGGTCTGGAAACAAATGCTACAAGTGATGCTGACAAAGAGAACAATCATAAAGTAAGTTTTCAAAAAAAGGAGACAACGTCATCCATCAGGGCGTCCGGACTAGTACATGCATTCACCTGCAAGAAGATGCTATGCGTATCCACCGCATAATTAGTAAGTTTAAACTACTACATTCCATAGTTGTGCTTTCTAAATAATTAAGTATATATGCTTCTGACATGTGGTTATTTTAGTCTTCATTTGTGTTGCTTAATTGCATTTTTTTAAGTTGTTAGTTCTGTACCATGATAGGATTATGCTAATCATAGCTTTGAGATGTTTGAAAACTCAAAAGTATATAAATCTCTAGAGGAAGAGGTAATTCAGTGGCATATATTGATAGGATGCAAAACCTGTCTATGTATCCATAGTTAGGATTTTTTATATTCTATGGAATAATTAAGGATTCATGTGAATTGGGTTAGTTTAGATTCAAATGACTATCGAACCCTGATCTAATTTCAAAAACTAAAGTTATACCAGGGATGATTGTCGGATGGAACCTGCCAATCCTCTTACACGGTTTCAATATTTAAGGTTGTCAGACCAATACCATGATATCATGCTGCTAATGTGCTTTGAGATGGTCTAGAATTGAAATCCTTTTAATCTCTAGAAGTTGTGGTAACTATACGCTACAACCACTTATGTGAGGGAACGTATGCCTCTCTATTCATGAATAATCGTGAACTCACGGGAGTTACTATGCCCATAGTTAGTTCAGATGAACTTATATTTTTAGTGGAAAGGCACAAAGTGCCTGACCTGAAATTAATAAAATAAACCAACTAACAGAGAAGGTTTAGTACTGCAACGAAGTTACATTTAGGACATGAAAGTTAAATTGTATTTTGTATCTCCCCTAAAATTAATAAGGGTTTTCTATTTTCGTGCCCTCGGGTCCTTAGTTGTGCTCAGTTTTCCCCAGCTCCTTAGTTTTTCCTCAGTTTTCCCCAAGACCTTGTCTGAAACCATCACAGGTGCTGTAACGGCCGGTTTCCCGACGGTTGACCGTTATCTTCTGACTAGTGAGGCCACGTAGAGCCCGCAAAGACACGTCAGACCATCCATCTTTATTTGACCGTAAGCATCGCTGTATCCCTGACCAAAACGCGAACGAGTGGGGCTTCGGTATATCGAATGACAAGTGGGGCCATGACGCTGATACAAGGGCCAATACACGGGTAGGATTAGATTTTAAAACGGAGCTCTACAGCGATGGCACGGAGGAGGTGGCCTGCGGGGTGCCGAGATGAGATCGACGTCCACAAAGAACCGCATGGGGCGAGACCAGACGCATTAGATAGATATGAACTAGACGCGTTTAACCATGCAAAGAAGAGAAGAAATGGTCGACGACATCGACGACTACCTCAAAACTTTGACTGACCGTGTCGGACATGAACACGAGCAATGTAGAGAAAACTAGTGTCTCTCCTTTCTGACGTGTGTAGATGGGTGCTAGAAGAGTGTGGTGGCGAAGGGAAAGACCTCGCGGTGGTCTATGGCGTCCAGCATAGCGGGGCGGCGTGGCCGTGCCCACAGCGGCGTGCATGCATGTTCGACATTGGCATCAACATGTACGTTCGGCATTGGCCTCGGCGGTATCTCTGGTGTGTTAGTGATCGAATGAGGGGACGGGATTGAGGGTGCATCCCGACGGTGACCTAGCAGTGGCGGCGAGCATAGCCGTTCTGACCATGCCGATATCGGCATCGGCATCGTTTGGAGGCTGTGGTGCTCGAATCAAGGTGGGATTTGTTTCTTGTACGCCAAAATGAATTTGAAACAAGTTTCATGTTGAAGGTTAGGTAACGAAAGTTTGTAACTAAAAATTATACTAGCGCCATGGTGAGGTTCTTTTTGATAGAGCTATACGGTTGGGCAAACTTTTTTGACACTTTTTAGATAGGGTTCCTTGTTGTTACACATATGGCATTATGTATGGCAAATTTGGGGTCATTTGGAGATGTTCGAAAAAATCACTTTGCTTAAGCGCATGCCGTTTCGTCTCACTGAAACCAGCTTTTCTAACAAGGTGATTTTTTCTACCTTCTCTAAATGACCTCAAATTTCATACAGCTGATCTTCTATACATAGATAGATAGATTGTTTCGTTTTTACATTTTTCGAACTTTTTATTTCCCTTTATAATACCCAATTGATTTTCAGGTCAAAACCTCGAAAAACAGCATCATGTATGGCATCATTTTCACCCTAAATTTCAAATTTTGTGAAACTTTCCCTTTTAGATATTCCTTGTTGTTATAGGTATGGCATCATGTATGCCAAACTTGGTTAGGTCTTACTGAAACCAGCTTTTGTAACAAGTTAGGTTTTTTCGACCTTCTCAAAAGGGATTTTTTCTACCTTCTCTAAATGACCTCAAAAATCATACAGACGATCTTCTATACAAAGATATGTAGATTGTTTCGTTTTTACATTTTTTTGAACTTTTATTTCTCTTTATAATACCCATTTGATTTTCAGGTCAAAACCTCGAAAGTTAACATAAGTAGATGGTGAACCCTCCCAAACTTCAAATACAGAGATAGATAGATTGTTTCGTTTATCATTTTTACCGTGAATAGTAATGGCTACAAGAAATCGGTGATGGTTTATCATTTTTTGCGTGAAAAGTAATGGCTAAAACAAATCGGTGATGGTTTATCATTTTTTGCGTGAAAATTAATGGCTACAACAGATCGGTGATGGTTTATCATTTTTTGCGTGAAAATTAATGGCTACAACAAATCGGTGATGGTTTATCATTTTTTGCGTGAAAAGTAATGGCTACAATAAATCGGTGATGGTTTATCATTTTTTGTGTCAACGGTCGGCGGGCACGATCCGCGTGATATGGGCTAGACCAATCAGGGCAATGTTGCACATCTGCGAGAATTTATGAAGGGAGAGGGCAAAACTGAGTAGTATCAAGAAACCAAGGGCACCTGAGTAGTAAACAGACTAAGGGATTCAAATATGAGATTTATAAAATGGAAAATGCGTGTTTTGTACAATGAAACCCATCTTGGCCTACCTTAAACTATTTGCAATACAAATATACATGAGTGTGAGAATTGTGGCCTCATTTAGACAAAGTATGTTTTGGGGAAAGCTGTTTTGGGAAGGGCTTATTGTGGAAAACCATGCACCTTCATAGCTACTAGGTGATCTGAGAAGTGGCAATTTGTGGTAAAACTTGATTTATCTATGACTTATCTATGATTTGAGAAGTCGCAATTTGTGGTAAAGACTCCATGAGTAAGTGCCACTCTTTTTCGGAATTTTCTGCACATTAAATGACTCATTTAACTAGTTAATCCCATTTGTTAACTCTCTGTTGACCAGCCACTTGAGGGTAAAACTGAGCATATTGCACTAGCCAGTATTAACACTCAAGGGAAAAACTGAGCACACAAAAAATGCTAGTATAAGACTCGAGGGTATACCTGAGTATATCTAAATTTCTAGGGTTAGACTCGAGGACGCGTGTTGCGGTGCAGAAATGGAAGACGTGCAATTGTTGACGCGTAGACGCCGGTCGCGGTGCAGAAGTCGAAGACGTGCAATCGTGGACGCGTGTCGCGTTGCAGAAGTCCAAGACGTGCAACGGTGGACGCGTAGGACGCGGGTCGCATTAACCACCCCTCGCCTTTATAGACGCCTCCTCCCACTATCTCTGTCACTCTCACTCGCTCACGCAACGCCGCCTCTCTCACGTCCCATCATCTTCTCCAAAGCAAAAAACCCTCTCCCTCTCCCTCTCCTCTGCCGGCGACATGGACAAGGAGAATGTCAATCCGATCGTCCACGACGCCGTCGGCTCCAAGCGCGACGCCGTCCCCTCAACGGCCGTCGCCGCCGCCGCCGCCGCCGGTGCATCGGAGGCTGCTGCCGCCGGTGGCGATCAGATCCCGCCGGGATGGGACCCCTACGAGGAGGTGCCGTACGTCCCGCCCCCGAACCCCTACGACACCTCCATGAAGGACCCATGGAACAAGGTAACTACGATTTGCTTCCTTTTTTGTTCCCCAT
The DNA here is from genome assembly GCA_910589775.1 of Avena eriantha. Classification (NCBI taxonomy): domain Eukaryota; kingdom Viridiplantae; phylum Streptophyta; class Magnoliopsida; order Poales; family Poaceae; genus Avena; species Avena eriantha. The sequence goes on from OU342743.1 coordinate 11,397,598, forward strand.
TCCTTTTTGAACCCTATTTTTGCTGGTGTAGATAGATCTGTAGATGGATGAGTATTGGGTTAATATTTGCGCCGATTTTATTCCATTTTGTTTTGATCCCTTCTTGATTTCGTTTAAGATTTGGGGTTCGACCGTTCGGTTAATTTATGCAAGTAATAATGGGATCTCAATCAGTTAATTTATGTAAGTAATCATGGGATCTCAATCAGTAATAATGGCATGAGCTTTGGTTCGCTAACACCATCCTAGTAGATATATAATCATGTCCACTCTAACTGAGGCTGCCTCTGTTTTTCCTAACTTTGTTATCATGCACGTTAGTCATCGTTGCAACTCATTCACTCATAGTTTCCGTTTGATATGGATCAGGTGTCTGGCAGTGACGTCGGCAACGACGACGAGCACCATGACACCAAGACTCGCCAGGTGCTGCGGAGGCTGTAGGTCGGCCAGTACATCTCCTACTTCGCCAAGGGTGTCTACATGTGCCCCTTCTGCACTAGGAGACTCGGCAGCACTGACTTCAACTGCCTCGTCACGCATGCCGAGAACATCGGCAACACCTTTCCCAAGGTCGGCACGACGGTGAACGCCTACTCCTTCCACGCCAAGCACAAGGCGCTCGGCATGCACCTCCGCAGCTTCCAACGGGTGGAGATCTCCGCCGGGCGCATGCCTCCGCTCAAGCCCAAGGCTCCCAAGGGGAGCAACAAGTGGAGGCAGAGGCAGATGGGGTAGGCGGAGTCCTGGACATGTGTTGCTGCCGCCTCCTATTTTGTTGTTAGCTAGGGATTCCTTGTTGTTATGTTGTTAGTATGATGGTGCTGTGAAGAACCTCGAACATGTTACTATGTTTGGCTGCTATATGCAGCTTATTATCTAGGGAGGGATCCCTATTGTCTATCCCTATTCTACTATATGACTGTGTGAATTTATCGTACATTACCCTGTAGATTTGCTTCTAGATTTGACTACATATATATGGACCAGATGGAGTACTAGATTTGCTGCCATATTGGGCAAACAACGAGGGCCAAAAGGCACAAATAATTGAAGAAAGACAGAAATGCAAGCTTCTCTAGATTTGATACTAATTAGGTGAAAAAAGACAGAGAGAAGGAGGGGGAAAAGGTACTCTTAAAAGGAAAAATGCCAATTTGGGCCGAGAGAGACAAAACCCAGCTCCTGCTCACGTGCAACCAAACGCGGTTTCGTCCTGTCCCACGCGGTCCCTTTCTACCAGCCCCACGCAACACGGTCCCACACGACGCGGCCCCACACGTCAGCACGGAACGGTCAACTAAACGGGAATCCTGCCGTCTGAGCTCCTTCTGCGGGTTTCAAACAAGAACTTGAGGAAAACTGAGGAAAAACTAAGGAGCTGGGAAAAACTGAGTACAACTAAGGACCCGAGAGCACGAAAATAGAAAACCCAATTAATAAAGCCAACTAACAGACAAGGTTTAGTACTGCAAAGGATTTATATTTAGGACATGAAGTTAAATTATCTTCTATAGCCTTCATTATTGCATAGGACGTTGACTACTATGTCGCAGATAAAGGCACACCGTTGTTGTTAAGAAAATTTCCACTGTCACATTTTTAGTATTATTACTCTGTGGTTTACTATTTCACAGCTGCCTATACACTGAAATGATATGTGCACATAAAAAGGAAGCACGACTGAAGCTTTATTTTACAATACCCATGTTCATAAATTCAGATGCTCTTGTCTTTGATTTACCATGAAGATACCCCGGAAATCTCTTTTGGCTCACGGGTGCATTTGCATCCATTGTGACAAAACATATTTTGAAATGTCAAAAAACTCAAAAAAATAACTACATGTATATTCGAACATTTTATGTTCGTTCACAAGTTTTCGCAATGAAAAAATATTTTATATATCATATATAAAAAAGACAAAAAATAACTCATGAATAGGACTAATCATAGGATATTTTTTGTCTTTTTTGCACAGGACACGTACAATGGTTTTTCACCCAAAAACTTGTAAATAGACATAAAATGTTCGAATGTATATGTAGATATGTTTTTTGAATTTTTAACATTTCGAAATATGTTTTCTCGCAATGGGTGCAAATGCACCCGTGAGCCGAATAGTCACCTCCGAAAATACCCTGGTTTCCATTTTGATGTAACAATTGTATGTTTCCCTTTGTCATAGTTCAAAAATACTAAGCAAGTCATTGTCACAGCTTTTCTACACCTGCTAGAAGCCCCCGGGTGCCAAGAAGAAAGACCTTCGTCATGACCGCAAGGTGGCGCACATGTCTTTACTCTAGAAGAAGAGGCGGCTCTGAGGGTAAGCAAAGCCTATACTGAAATAACTATCATTTTCAGCAGTTAATTGACCTAGCGTTCTCCGTACCCCGTAAAGAGTCGTCCTTCTACACACACAAACCAATTTCCATGGGTATGATGTTGGATGTGGTTGCCCAGTTCGGCCCAAAAGAGAAGGGACAAATCTCGTGGATCTAGACCAGGGAGCATGACGATGACGTGTTCCACCCAAGGCGTCTCCGGGCCGACCTGAGGAAGAAGTGGAACAACATGAAGAAGGCAGACAAGACGGCTCGTAGGCCTAGTAAGGTCATTATGACCAGCCATGTAGGTCTATCATGTTAGAAGGCCTGCCACGTGGCGACCTAAGCCTTTAAACTGCCACGACGGCCCACTAAAAGCCCATACAGTATAACAAGTCGGCCAAAATAAGAGATGGGTTTCCAAATTGACGGTCGTTTCATATTTCATCCTTTTGGACTATTTATGTCGCACATCATATTTTGAACACACTAACCATTTTGTAAAACATCCAAATAATGTCGAGCAAGTTGATTGATATGTGAAATTTAAACTAATTATTACATAATGATGAAAGTTTGTTACAAATGGCACAACAAGTTCTCTCCAAAAACTAATTTATAACAGATCATAAAACAAGATGATCATTTTCAAATCTCACAGAAAAGAGTTGGCATACTTGGCGATTTGTTTTATATTATCATTTGTCTTCTTGTTCTTCATCATTTCAACTATAGATCTAAAAGCACTTACACCCTATTTTTCTGCATGCAATATATCATGTTCACATTTTATCACCAACATGAGTTGTACTAGGTGGACTGTTTGCTTCAAAAGATACGATGAAAGGATTAATGGAAAGAGAGATCATAACTTTCAGTCCTACCTTCTGAGGACTTCTGCTTGGTTTAACTATAGTATGATAATAGCATGAAGGAGGTTATAACAAATAACCATGGAAGCATACTATACAAAGTAGAGACCGGATAATCACACGGAGTGGAAATATGCACATAAACTTCTTTGTGAAATATGTAAGCATGTCCTTACATTAGTGCGTTGTTCAGGCTGACAGCAGGTGTTTCTCTTGCAGGTGCGACTCCTGGCCAATCTGCTAGTTGCATCGGATTCAAGCAGCTGGAACTCTAGTCGTTGTAACCAATCAGATCTTAACATAGAGATGATCTCTAACATGGCAGATACTACACTTGATCTAACACAAGATCTAGATCTACAGAACCATAAACAAATCACAAATGATCTAGAGGAGGTGTGATTACTTACTGTCATATGTGAAGGTGGAGGAGAACTCAAAGCAGAGGAGGTGGGACTCTTGTCATCGCTTTCGACGCCAACCGGAGATGAGTGCGCCGCTTACCTGATTTACGACCCAACAATGGAGCTCGAAGGGGGAGGAGGGAATGGCGGGTTTCAGCAGGAGGTGAGAGTGTAGAGTAGAATAGATGAAGGGTTTTGGCAGTAGGTGACGAAATCCTTCCTGTCACCCTTATCCCTTTTCATTGTGAAACGTGCATGCTCCCGCTGTCTCCATATGTGGTCGTGTGGAATCTCCCCTTTTACGTATGGGGAGCGCACGACGAGTGTGACTCGCTAAAACCGGTCGAATCGGTAGTTCTCAATGGACCTGGCCCACGGGTGCTTTAAGGAGCGTGCGGGCACAATGAAGACCGGCCAGGCATCCAATCAGCCCTAGTACTTCTTCTATGTTTTAGCATTTCTCAGCCATTTAAGCTGAACGTATACGAGGACTAGTTGACCATTCGATTGCAGTGATGTCTTGCGAAAGTGGTGCAAGTCAAATTGACAAAGAATTTCATTGTGTACATAAAGAATGCGCATGTCCTGTACATACATTTGCTCCTTTGCTTTCTAGTCTAAGCATGCCGGCCATGTTACAAAATTGAACTGTCCTGACACGGCCCTCGCCTGGACGCCTCCACCGGGTCTCAACTCTCAACCGGCCTCGCAGCCGGATCCGGCCGGTTTCGCCGGCGGCTTGGGAGGAATCAGGAGAGGATGGACATGAAGACAGTGGACCAGGTGGTGAGCGCAACGGCGGCAACAAGGTACGTCCACAGGAAGATCACCGAGCACTCCTCTTGCCCGACGTCGAAGAGCTGCGCCATGGTCCCGATGTTCATGGCCGGTGGCAGCGCGAACTGCATCATCAGCACGTACCTGTACAGCGGATCGTGGGGCAGGAACCCCACGCCATGCGCCGCGTGGACCACGGCGATCCCGATCACCGGCAGCGCCACGTAGCGGATGCACACGATCGCCACGATCACCGAGCGCTTGAGCATCGACTTCCGCAGCCCTGAGGTATCGAATTCAGAGTGAGTTCAGAGACACGAAGACATGATGAAACTGCACGCCGATGAATAATAATCTTTATCTAGATAAGCAATCTGTAAGTATCATTTCCCACCTTGTGTCAGGTTTCCTCCGAGGATGAGGGTGATGCAGGGTATCGTGCCATTGCTGCAAAAGAGAAAGAACTAGTCATCGATCGTTGTAAAGCCTGAATGAACAGTGAAGTTCAAAACATCAAAGTTCAGGACACAAAAAATTATGATCTGCAGGTAATCTGACAGACAGAAATAAAAAGACCGTGGATTCATACCCCATCAGCTCGAGAGAATCCTGGATGACTCTAAGCGGGGCACCGTCACCGATGAGCAGCGACTTCAGCCACGGGACCAGCCCAACGACAAACCCAATTATCTGGCGCAACACAATGCAAGTTCGCGCCAAAATTGGTAAGAAAAACCGTGACAGTCTTTGTTCAACCATGTGTTGTTAAACCGATAAAATGTTGTAGCAACAACTCTTTTTAGATTCAGGCAGAGACGTAAGTACCGCGGATATAGTCGGCGGCGCCATGAGCTCCTCGGCGAACTGGTGCACAGCCTCCTTCAGATTCGTCCAGAAGCCCTTGTCGGCGACATCGCTCTCGCACGACAGAAGCGGAGCCTCCTGCATTTCTGTCCGGGTCAGCTTCTCTGAAGATGCCAACTGTACGAAGCAACCCCACGCACAATTATGAACTTACGATCTGATTCCTTTCATCATGCTCCTCAGGTCCAGCCGACGCCGGAAGGGCCGCTTCCTCGTCGTCGTTGCGGGCAGACTCATCATCGTGTTCCTTGAACTGCTCCAGGTGCTCCTCGTCGCTGTCGGCCGGGCACTGGATGCTCTTGGACTGCATCTTGTGGTACAGCTTGCCGGACTTCTGCATCAGGCTGTAGGTGTACGTCCATATGAACATCCCACCAAGCTGGAGATATGAACAGCGTGATTAAGCTCACAGTCGGCGTCAGAGTACAGGCAACTGATACTATAAGCAAATTTTGCTTACCGCCATGGACAGTGAGGAGTAGGAGAGGCCGCGGGATCGGCACTGGCTCCGGTCTTTCCCAAACGGGTTGCCGTCTTCATCGCAGACGGCCGGGACGACGATCAGCAGCAGATTCCCCAGATTTCCTGCATTTTTGGTCGAAGCCGGACACTCAGTGCCATAACATCAACATCAGCAGATTCAGTAAGTGGTACTCTACCTGATGAGCAGAATGCGATGATGAGGCCCCGAAAATGCTGCGGCGGCTTCAGGACCTTGCACGCGATCCATCCCAGAGCGCTGCCGACCAGGAATGTGATCGCTATGTTCACAGGCATGAACCACCTGCATCATCGATGACACGGAGCTTGTGTCAGCCCAGTTGTCCTCTGCAAGCATGTTCACAGGATGCTCTGTTTTCTCTAACATTCAGAGAGCTCCTCGACAGAAGCATGGTGTTCTTCGGTTCACATTTGCACCGAACTGCAGAGGCTATGTGCGCATTTCTGAATGCATTCCGGTAAGCTCTGAAACCCGATGAAGAGAACACTCACCAGGAGACGACGTCGGCCAGCGTGACCGTCTTGGCGAGGCTGGCGAAGATGAGAGAAGGTGTGAAGACCGTGAAGACAACCTGTGGTCAGAATGAGAAGAAAAACAAGCGGGGTTAAATGACAGGGCAATCACAGTGACAGCGGTGAGTCACAAAGATGTACTCCGTGTGTGAACACAGAAGCTCGCTCACACACACCTTGTTCATGTCTCTCCGAGCGCTGGCAGTGAGAACCTTGCTGTAACCCGAGGCGAGGAAGGCCCCGATGACGCCGATGAGCAGCACCTGGACGATGGGCATGGAGGCCACCAGGAGCATCGAGAAGAACCCCATCTTCCGCCGGTGTATAGGACCGGTCAAGCCGCCCTGATCGTTGGTACACTGCTTCCTGCAAGGCGCGAAGGATGATGATGGTGATGTCGTTCAGATAGATATCTGTGCTGACAGAAATGGGGGGAGCCTGACAGAGAAGAGAGACGGATATGGTTAGTGGAGAGTAATAAGCTTGCATGAAGATGTACTTTGAGGGTTTGAACGATTTATGCGACGGTTGTGAGGTCTGTATGGATTTGCGTGGTTCCAGTTTTCGTGTTCGAATTATTTGGTGATGGAGTGCGCCTTGTATTGTAACGCAGCATGTGCTAGTTGGGAACTTGGGGTTGTCTGAATGAGACAGCAGCTAGCTAGCAGTAGCGTCAGCATCTACGTGGCGAAGGCGTGAAGCAGCTGCGCACCTAGCTAGCTTAGCCGGAGTATGTAGGAGCGAGAAGACAAGTCCAAGTTGTGATGCAAACGTCCGTCCTGGCACCAAACTGTCCAGAGTTCTCGGGATTACTGGTTATTTCTTCGGAGGAGGTGGAGGACAGAATATACACGTTCGCTTTAGAGTCTAGGCCGTCAGCGAACGCGAAACAGAGCATCAGGGCGTTCCCGAAAGATAGGGGATCAACGAAAAATTCGGATATATTAAGAACTCAAGGAGCTGCTTGGGTTGGTTACCTGACAGAAGAATGCGCAGACAGGAGAGAAGTTGCAGGAGGAATCCACCGGAATGAATGAATGAACGAACGAATTCTGGCCGCCGGAGATGGATGAGATGGGATCAGGGAGGCGTCGGCAGTGGCCAGAGAGAGAGAGAGAGCGCTTTTTATATAGGATCGAGCGAGCGATCCACGCGGGGAGACGGGCGGGAGAGACTGGAGATGGCGCCTGCACCGCGTCCACCTTCCCCGCGCCAACAGCGACGCCAGCCAGCCAGCACCTGTCGCTGCTCGGCAGTCGCCAGTTTCGCTACCTCCTTCCTCCCCGCTGCTAATCGCTAGCAATCCCGTCGCAGCCGCGCGCGGGGTTCATTAAAACACACATGCTTATCGGTCGGCCTCCTCCCGTCTCTATCTCTTTTGACCTAAGTCTCACGTTATTCACAGAAACGAAATACTCCCTCAGTTCACAAATATAAAACGTTCTAGTTTTATAAAAAACGTCTAAATACATTCGATTCACAAAACTAAAATATTTTATATTTCTGAACAGAGGGAGTAGTACTTACAACTCTTCGACTCGAGCAGGAGCTCTCATCTCCCGGGGGCTGCGGTACGGTGAGCTAGGGCGTCTTCGGTCGCGTCCTCCAAACCGTCTCTCAACGGTCTTGGGAGACCCCAGACAGAAGAACACGGCCAACGACGTGTCCCAAAGGCAGGTTACATCCGGCGTGATCCAATACTTTGTTCGACACATCGAGGATGTCTCGGCTACACAGGAGATGCTGCAGGCGCACGTGTGACATGGCGTAGGAAAAAAGCAGCAGGGTACCACCTGTCAGAGCCGTTGTCTTCCACCGTCGCCAAATCACCTCTTTCCTGACGCTGCTTCTTCCCACCAACGCTGTGGCCACCGCTTGTTTTGACGCCAGTATTTCGCCTATGCCTCCTTCCCAGCACTTCTCCCTCGTCCTCCAGCCGTCTCGCCACCGGATGCTTTCCTGTCGACTCTCCTCGATCACCGCCACGAAACTGTAGTACTATAGTAGCTATGATTGTACAAAGCGATCAGCCCAGGTTGGTGCTCGTGTGAACCGTGCATGGGAGAGGAAACTAGTCGGCCACTACGCCTGCTCACATTCTTTAAAGAAAGCCAATGACAATTTTTGTTCAAACATACCCCACCTCGACTTTATAGTGTTTTCTGTGGCAGGGGCGCAATTGCCCCCCTTGACCCCACGGAAGCTCTCTTTAAACAAGGGCCCCTTGTTGTGTTGCCCTAGGGCTCTCAAAATCCTTGGACCGGCCCTGGCCTCGTACTATAGGTTTCATACGGTTCATAAACGCACTTGGGTTGGATGGCACGACACTTCTCACAAGCACGGTCTACAAGTGGGCGAGAGCTCTTTTCTGCTGCATTGCACGCACAATGACACACGCCTGCACCATGTGCCTTTCGCTACTACTACCAACCATCCGAGCGTGAATAGTTACAACCATTTGGTAAATAGTTATAACCCCAAACGGTTACTAGGTTTAGTTCGGTTTGAGTGGAACTGATTTGGCTATGGTTAGACCGATAAAGATATCAAATGGGTTTAGTTTGGGTTTAAGTTGACACACATATTCGTCACGCTGATCTAAGAGAGTGGAGAGGGAAGCCTTGTACTGTAGGTTTCGATCTGTTCATCAATTATGTTGGGTTGCATGGCACATCACTACATATATGAAAGTGGATCGTTTCGGCGCTCCAAAAGTACCTCCACGTCAGCCCGTGCTACTGTAGAAGCGCAAAATTAGGACTTTTACGGTGTTTCGTGTTGGTTCGGTCGTACGTTGCCCATCGTTTTTCCCCCTTAGCCTTAGCGATCTGTCCCTACGCCAAATCAACGATGGTACTGTCTACAGTACCGCGCATCAACAGTATATGTGGGCCTACGAATGGGAAATCTTCCACCGTTTTGACCGAACACTCCAGAAAGCACTTCTCCTTCTTAATCCCACAAATCTCTCCCTTTTCATCTCCTTCCCTCACATCTCATATGGTCTCCTCTCTGGCAAATCGGAGCGCGAATACTACAAACCATCCGAGTGCGAATAGTTATAGCCCATTTGGTAAATAGTTTTAACCCCAGACGGTCACTAGGGCGCGTTTGGTAGATAGAAGCAAATTTTCATCTTGTCCTGGCTAGGCCATGGCTGACATGTCCCCGCGAAAATGGTCTCTAGGCCATCTTTGGCGGTTCGTTTGGTTACCTGTCCAGTCTAGTTTTGGCCCTGGAGATATGTGTGTGTCGGCTGTTTGGTTGCACGCTTTTTAGCCTAGGGAGAAAGCCTAGAACAAAGAACTGTTATTTGGTTGTCTTCAAAACAATGGCTAAGGTAACCTCTTCTCACGAGTGATGAGGTTACCATACACATGGCAATACAGAAACACATAACAATAAAGTTTTGATAGTGCTAATAACTTAACATAATAATTGATGCACATCTAGGCTTCACCAAGGGAAGCTACTAGCTGTCTTGTACTGATCGTGATAGTCGATAGCTATTTCATACTCTGATTGCTATGGACCTTGCGTGCTGCAACAAGATGATTAAGCGGAAACAAGCACGTTAGTTCTGGTGCACAAGTTGGCTCCACACGTGTTTATTATGGGCGCGTTTGATAGTCTGCATACATTCCGGGCAGGCCAGTGAGAGGCGAAGTTGGTCTGTTTGGTTACCTGCAAGAGGCGTTGGGCTGCGTTAGCACGAACCGTAAAGCAGCCCGGGGCCAGGTCCAAATGCTACGCTCGAATCAGTCGTTTTCAGTGAGCCACCCTCATTGTGCGTCTGGTGGATGCAAAAGCAGTGCTCCCCTGCACGAGCTCGGCCGACTATGGCGCAGGCGGGAGATTACCACTTGCCTGAAAAAGGGACGGGATCCTTTCCCTCGACTCCCGCTAAGACACACCCTACCCGCTCATCGCTGAAACCAGATCCACCTTTTCCCCCTTCTCCTTCTCCTGGTCAAGTTCGGCCACCGGCAGCGACAGCGATGACGCCCCCCGGGAAGACAAAACCCGTAGGGCGGCCGCCATGCCGAGCTGCAATGACGGCGACAGCTCCTACCAATCGTATCTAGGGGTACGTCCACTTTCTCCCAATTCTTTCACAGGGTTAGGGTTCGGTAGCGACTTCAGAATCCTCGACTTACAATCATATGAACTCAATTTGGTGTGCTAGGACATCACGTACATGGACTATGCTCCTGACTCCTACTAAGATCCCAGTTTCTGCGGCATAGAGAAAGATTGTCCCGAGGTCTGCCGCGTTCACAAATTTGAGCATGTCAAGCATGTTGCATTTGAAGGAACCAACATAGGCCGCAGATTCTCCATCTGCCAAGTTCAGAACATAAATTCTTAGCTCCTTGTGTCGCCATTCACTTGTTTGGCAAGCAGTAGGTCTGTTCCAACGAATTTACGACCCGCGTGAGGTCTAAACCTGTGGGTTTGTGGCTTGGGTGGATAATGAATGGCCAGATGCTACGAAGAATGCAATTGCGAAGCTATGAGGCATGTATGCTGATGCAAGCAGTGCAAGAATCAACGAGAAGGTTGAGAATACAAAACGGGTGAAGCAACTGTCTGATAAGAACAAGCTTGACAAAAAATACTCAAGTCTGCTAGTTGATGTGAAGAAATTCAGTGAAGACACAAGAAGAAGGTGTTGGAAGAGAACTTGTCTAGGATGAATGATAACAATGAGAGAGCTGAGGAGATGAATTCCAAGCGGAATGAAGCGTTGAGGAATGAGATTGAGATGTTGAAGACCATGCAAAAATCTTAAGCTGATGTAATCAAAGAGAAGCAGAAGCAATGGGATGAGGACCAGATGATCTTTAAGGAGAAAAGGAAGAAATTAGAGTACGCGCTCTATATGAACTGTTCAAAGCCAATGGCGCTAACAAGGATTAGTTGAAAAAGATCAAGAAAACCTATGATGTTTGACTCTTTTGTTGCAGCTTGTTGTACTGCTGATGGTGAACCGGTGGTGGTGGTAGGATGACACTCACTTTTAATGTGGTGATAGGTTAATACCAGGGTGGCATGATAAACTGTGATCACCTTTTGGCAAAGATCATGGTTATTAAGACTAATTTGTACTTGTGTTGTTTCTGTTAAGGGTGTTAATTTGTTCATGATCAACTGTGATTCCCTTTTGCTTGTGCTGTTCATGCTAGTGGTGTTCATGTTCTGTGTTGTTCATGCTTGCGGGGATTATGCTTTGTGGGGACCATGCTTTGTGGGGATTATGGTTGTGATTCTGTTGTTCCGGATTGTGTGAGAATCATGCTTTGTAATTTCAGATTATGTTTTCTTCTCATATGTATGGTCTTCCTTTGCATCCGTTGATGGTAACCTCGCCGTACGGAAGTGCAACGTGACCACAACGAGTGTTGTATGTGAACCAAACAAGTGGAAAATGCGTGGCATGGGTCAGAAGCGCAATATGCAGGTAACCAAACAGCATGGTCCTAGTTGCCCAACCGGTGCACCAAATTTGATGCAGGCTACCAAGCAAGTTGTGGCTTTTGGGTTGTATGAGTGTGGCACCGACCGTGTTCATGCCTCAGTGGATTCCAAAATAGATGCAGGCTACCAAACACCCTTTATATGTTCCACTTTCGCTCCATAGGGTTTAGAGGGATGCAAGACAACGAGATACTATTTGCATCCAATAATCCTAGATTTACGGACGAGTTTGAGCTACGGAATGACGTGGAATAAACTGGTTGGCTCTATGTAGATTCCTTGCATGAAAATCGGAAACTGCTTCGCTGCTTGACGTGCAGATCGTGAGTCCGTAGATAACTTCCGTATGAAAACGTCCGCAAGTGTAGCATCGGCCGGGCCGGCGGCAGCGGCAGCAGCAGAAACGATCGATGTTGGACGAGCACCAGAACGCAAAGAACCAAAGTGGCGGCCCGCACGTGACAGCACAAACATCTCCCATTCCTAGGCTGCTTGCCGCTCTCGCTGATCATTGGCAAGTGCCCACTTTCTCCGCCCACTTGGCAGGTAGGTACCATTCATTTGTATACGTAGGTGCCACATCGATCGGCGGCGGTCCAGTCGGCATGCATGGCCATGTGACTGGCTGCACGAGTGCGACCGGCTGACTTGTCGTCTTGGCAGGATTGGATCCGTGTCTGTTTTGGACGAGTACGTCGAGTCAGCCATGACGTATCTTCTACGGCTGCCGAAAGCACGACTGTCCCTCTGCCTTCGTTGCGTTGCCTTGCAAGCCTCTTGTCGTCGATTTTGAGCAGAGCTCATATGGAACAGGAACGTATGATCTGCTTTATTATTTACAGTAATTATTATATGATGGAAGAAGCGGCGTCGATATGGAACGGAATCATACTCCTACATGAATATGGCGACAAGTTTCCAAGGGTGCCTGGCGTGTGTTTTTACCTTGACCTTCGGTGATTATGAAAACGTGTCTGTTCTCATGAAAATTACGATGAATTAATTGTACTGGTTGGTACAAGTATATTAATGAAGGCAGCAACCTCGCTGTCAACTCCGGATTTGGTCGATTCGTTCCCATTATACCGCACGTGTTCCGTGCATCTCGAAATCGTAGTGGTTTTCGTTTTCATGGGACCAAACGTGGTTTCCCTTTTCTTACCGGGTGATCATCTCTGGTCCTAGTAGTAGTTTTTCTTCTTCTTCTTCTTCGGAGTGATCTGTACTTTTTTTTTGGTGCACAGAATGAGTGATCTCTGCTGCTCGTGGTAAAATCCAAATCGCTAACGAGCCCATAGAACCGATCTGTCCCCGGCCAGGAAACTCCAACTGGGCCGCCCGTACCTCCTGGAAGTAGGGATGGCAATGGGGCCCTGAAACCCGCTAACCCGACGGGTCGGGTACCCGTCTTAAATAAGGCGGGTCTGGTAAAAAAATAGACCCGCCAAATTAAACGGGAAGGATATGGGGGTACCGGACCCGAACCCGTAGACCCATAGACCCAGTATGATATAGAACTTGGCTAAACAGTCATTATCTAGGGTCATAATTATAGCCTCATCCACCGGCCCACGGCCCAACCGCCGGATAAACCACCCCCACCGGCCCACGCGGCCACGCCTAAAGAGTCCCACCTTCCCACCGTCCCACGTCCCACGACCCCGACCTCCCTAATCCCACCTCTCTCTGTCGCGTCGTCTCCGGCGAACTCGTCGCGGGTACCCGGCGGGTCGCGGGTCTGAAGAAAATCTAGACCCGACTATATAAACGAGGCGGATATGAGGAGCATGGACCTGGCCCCAAACCGGACAGGTGCCATCCCTACCGGGAAGAAACAGCCTCAGCTGATACCTGTCGCGGCTGCGCCCGGCAGCCCGCTCTACTCCTCCATGACCACAGCCTGAAGCACGTAACTATTCATGGTGCATGGCCCGTGGTCCATGGTCCTACCTCCTAGATATTTTCTTCTTCCCCTAAAAAAAACGACATTTTCTTCTTGGCCTACAAAAGCCAGAAAGTTCTCCCTAAAAAAACCAGATATTTTCATTCTCTTGCCTATAAAAACCCAATATACTTTCTTCTAAAAGAGCTGGTGCTAAAAACATTTAACTGTATTTTCTCCAAAGATACCTTTATGAAAAGTATATGAAATAAAAGTTGCGCATGTTGTATCACATGGCATGTGTGCTAAATAACTGGACACGCACATATCGACCACTGAACTCAGCCGACAATGCTATAGTCTAAGAATATGTAGTACTACTCTGCTCTAAGAGCAAAACAAGCCTAAAGTCCTTTTGGCTCCCGAGCTCGAGTGCTTCGTGCTAAGGATGTCAATTTTATCCATGGATCTGGATATCTACGGATATCTAGCCCGATGGGTAAGTATATGGAGGGCTAATTACGCCCACAGATTTCATGGGGCAGATATCCACTAACTCATGGAGCGGGCATGGACAGAAGTTTCGTTCCACGGATATCCAACGGATATCCGTTTGACACGTGAGACCCACGAGTGCCAGATATTGTTTTCTAACCAATAACTATTACATATGCCATACTCATTAAAAGGCCCAAGCTCGCACTTCCAAGACCGAACCACCCAAAGTCCCACCTAACTAATTGGCTATCTCTAACCCTAGCTAATTGCTCTTAATCGCTAATCGATGTCCTTGGTTGCTATGCAGGCACTAAACAGGCAGTCTCCAGGCACCATCGATGTCTCCCTCCTTGGCTCCTTGCAGGCTGCGACCCATCAACATCGCCGGTGCGGTACCGTTGCTATCCCTACCACTCATCTTCCTCCTCGAGTCCTCCTGCCACGTGGCGACCCAATGGTGGTGATCCATATAATAATTATTGAAGTGTTGTCAAACTGTTGCCGAAATACTGCTGAAATATTGTCGAAATGTTGTTGTGGTGTCGTTGTTATGTTGGTTGTTGTTATGTTTATGTACATAGCATGTAACCAATGGATATCCATGGATACCCGGATATCCGACGGGCTTGGATCTGGGGTGACATCCATGCCCATGGATATCTTCGTGGGCGGACTAGAGTGAGGTTTATGGATTTGGATCTGGATTTGGTTTTGGTATATCGCTCCATTGCCATCCTTACTTCATGCATACTAAGAAAATTAAAAACTACACTTATAAATTTTGAAAAAAAATATTTAAACAAAATCCTAACAGTTGGTAATGATCTATCCCACAAACATGCAAAATCTCAATTTAAAATGTTTTGTATTCCCATCTACACAACAATGATAAAGTGTGATTTTTTTTAATTTAAAATCTCTATACTATAGACCTACAATTTTATCATTTTTGTGTAGCTAAAAATACACATTATTTCGAATTGAGATTTTACATGTTTGTGGCATGAATCATGGGCTACATTCTTGTTTGTTTTTAGAAAAAAATTGGAACTAAAAAATATATGATTTTTTACTTTTATAAAAGAGCGGGATCATTGGTGCCCATGTGCAAGAAATCTCCATTCCAAAGTTCAATATGAATCTCGGTTTAAGCATGCCAAAATTATTTTTGACAATCTATATCATATATATTTATCGTAGCAAATAGTACATGGTAAAGATACATGATATGTCTTCAACAATTATAAAATAAAGTCTAAAAGAAATTAGCAAATCATCGAGGTGTTCAAACTCTTTCTTCTTCAACACAATCTTGTGCTTTTCCAAAGGGAGACGCAAAACAATTATAGGTACCAAATTAAAGACCTGTAATTACCAATGAGAATTCTCCAATAATTTTAGTTTGAGCCATAGTGCCGAGGTTATGTGCACGCGAACTACCATTAGAGTAACCAATCAACATTAGCAAGAGAACCATCACCAATATTCCTGAGAAAACAAACCGAACAGCCTCGTCGACATCGCTGGGGAGCCGAGAGTACGAATCAACATTGTCAAGAACGTGATAGCTATGATAGATATTACGAGGACAAACTTCCTCCTGAGAACTAACAAAAATCATTCAAGATCGATCCGACGAAGCAAGATCCAAAAAACCACACCTAAAGAAATTTGATCTTCCAACACCACCATTGATGTCGAGAAGAAATTCATGTTGCCAAACGAAAGGCCGAAGAATACTTATTGTATACGATGCCATCTCCTTCGACGTGGAGGCCGAAAAGGAGATGGCAACAAAATCATAATCTAGTTTATTGAAAACACTACTTTTCTTAAAGACTCAACATATAGATCAGGCTCCCCATCCCTCCCGACGCCGGCGAGTCTGGCAGAGAAGGGGAACATACTATGGAGGAGGCGGGGGTGAAGACGGCTAGGTTTAGGGAAGAGAGAGGCGGCGGCTGATGTTCCATTAAGAATGTCGAGCTTGGTATGCCTGTCGATTGCTCATTGACCTCTCGTCGCCTCTCTTTCTCTTTCTTCACGCGTGAGGGTGCACTCCGGTCAACTTATTTGGGCATGATCCTGCCTCCCTCTCTCTCTTTATTCCAGCGTGAGTATATAGAAAGCGTTTGGTAGGCTGCAAAACTCTTGGCAGGCCAGCTTGGACGAAAACGGGCCGTTTGCTTGTCGGCAGGCCTCCATGTTGTGTCCAACTTAGTTCTAGAAACAGTTTAGAGCCAGGCCCACAATCAACGTTCGAAATGAGTGTTCCGTGGAGCCAACCCAACGCTCGAAATGAGCATCCCGTGGAGCCAACCCGAGCGCGCGCTTTAGATCGCCTCATCGAGCGCATCTTTGCATGCTTGCATACACACTCCTCTTTTCTCTATTCTCTCTAAGCGTGTTCATCATACCACTTGCGGTTAGCACATATAGGGTCTGAATCAAATCAAGCTCTACATGAAAAAGATGCACGTCGATGAGGGAGTTACATTCCGACCATTGGTACCAAGTTTGGTGAGTTGTATCTTCTCAGATTTGTGGTCAAAGTTAGACTTTTTTGGGCGAATTTTGTTATATTCTTCGCACACAATGAACCGTTCTAAATTTCCTTTGAGAAGTAGCTTGACCTCGCCGTTTTTCATAACTCTTGTGTTGCAAGTTTTTCGTTTTGGTTGACATAGAGGAATCAATCTGAACCTTCTAAACTTGTATGTGAGGTTGAGGATGAGTTGAGTAAGAAGGCCTACTCGACGAACGGGTCGTGTAGGTAGAGTTCCAGCTCGAGTTCCTGTACACCGTGGCAAGTATCCAGACACGGCGAGCAACATCGAGCGGTTCCTCGTTGACACTACTGTGGACAGCCTCGCCGCCCTCCGTTGTTGGCACAGCCGTATCAGCTGTCCCACCGTCCTCCGTCGCCGGTCGTAGACGCAACAGGTGCCACGCTAGCGGGTCAACATACCGAGTATGAATGCTAATGACTGTTTGGGCGTGCATGTAAGAAAACAATATGCATTTATTGCTGTCCCCGTGCAAGAACGGAGAATGCAGGCTGCCATTCGCTGTGCATGCAAGACATGGTTGAAGTCGAGTTCTGGTTTGGCCATGTTCCGCGGGAGTGGGACAAGCTGCGCATTCGTGAGGGATGTACTAAGCTGCGACCGAACTCAATCCAATCCAGGAGGACAGCACCAAAGCCCCCCGCCCCGTCGCTCCCCACCAAGGCACGAACGAATGATGCCGGTTTGACCTAAGACTACCCACGCAACGCTTCCACCTACAGTACTTCGTTTTCGTTTTCCCATGGATTGCTCCCACCAAAGACCTCTCGTCGCGCTCCGTACCTATCGTACTTCCTTTCACTCTCTCTGCCCCTTCGGAGAGGAAAGCAGTCACGACTAGCTAGCTACCCGTAAAAGACCACACTTGCTTTTCTAGCTACAAGTCATCAGTCACCACTCAGCGGATCGGAGCTAGGTGTTGACTGGTGAAGGTTGTATACAATCTTATCTCCTGCGCACTGGCCGGGTGTGGATGGGTGAACGATCCAGTATGCACTTTAGACTTTACTGTACTACTACTAGTACTTTGCATATCCTAAGTTCTACTACCCGCGCAATTTGCAAAGTATGCCCGCCAATCTCGATTGGCGACCACTAGGAATTCTTTTGCGCCCTCTGCTTCCAATCCCGGATTGATTATCTTCTCCGGTGAACTTGGCCATGTGCAGAAACGAACTCGGAAGAAGGAGATGGCCCATTGAACTAAGACGGTTTTTGTTTGGAAGCACGTACGTGTAGGAACCGGTACTAACTAATGAGCACATTCGATCGATCCAAAGCGCATATGGGCACGCCATACATTACATTTGGCTGCAAGGTTGATGCGTACGGCGGTGCCTATGTTATCCACTATCCGGATCGATCACGAACATACCTGACGTGGCCGACGGCCCTACACATGCATGGGTCTGGTCGGTCGCCTCACGCTGCTCCTCCTACTCGATGCTACGTCGGCTCCACGCGCGCGTTGCCACTTTTCTGCTTTTCAATTGTGAGCTCCCCTTGATCAGCGGCTCGGCGCTTTGTTTGTTTTCTATAGCTTATATGATCGTGGAATCCCGTGCCTTTCTTCATTTCTTGACACATCAACGAACGAACCTCGTCCATTTCCACGTCTGATCGATTCCTTCGAGATGCATGTCCATTTCGACATGTACCAACAGCTGTAGCCGCGACCACCAGTACGTAAAAGTTTTTTTTCTTAAAGATTATATATTAATATCACAGGGATACCAATTACACCCAGTCTCTGCAACAATGCATGTCCTAGCGGTTCTACGGATGCATACAGTCCAGAAAAAAAATTACAAAAAAGAAAAGTCCCGCTACAGAGAACTAAAACTCAAAGCAACGACACTGACACCATCAGAACAACACCAGTAGTCCTCCACTCCAATAACAACGTCTTCAAGAAGGAAACAGTCTCCAAGCGTCGTCGTTGCCCGATCAAAGATCATAGGTTTTCACCCTGGAGAAAGTCCATGCTCACAAAACAATGCCTTCAACAAGGTCATTGCCAGGCACAACCAGTTAAGGCCAGACCTTGGATTTTCACCCTGCAAGATATGACTGAGAACTCCCCCTGGGTTGTCTTCCCGCACCAACAGTCGCTGCAACGAGTCCCATATCACGCAGTCAGATCTCCGTCGCCACAAGAACAAAAATCACCATCGCCACCCTCATATTTCCGCTTTCCTGACATTCTCCGCATCTGACTTCACCATGGCTCTAAGAATGTCACTTGGTGGGAACAAACAACAGAGCTTCGCAACGCTCCCGCTGAAACCAAACGGCCAGAAAAACAAGGTGCACACGACCAGCGTGATACGTCCATGGGAGTTTGCCGTCGGAGCCTTCCGAAACCCGCCTCTCTAGACCAGATCAACGAGGGCAGACATCAAGCAGATCTTCTTCTTCGTGTGAAAGAAACCAAAGGACCATCACTAGATCCGACACAGCGATCCCCACACCGTCGGCCGGTTCCCGGAAAACGGATCGAGCAGGCAATTAGGGATAGAGAGCCGATCTAGGACTTTCAACGGAATCCCCTCGCCGGCACCTCCTCTACCAAATCGCCACCCGCCCCATGCCGGTAGAGGCCGCCGCCTCCAGATCCGAGCTCCCACGAAGCCATCGCCGGCCGGAGCCACGAAGACGTCGATGGCGAGGGGGCCCCGTCCAGCGCCGGCATTCTCCTCCCTACCGCCGCGCTGGGCCGGGAGGCCAGATCCCCGCCGCCCCATCACTGACGCCGCGCACTTAGGCCGGCGGCCCTCCGGAGGCGACGAGGAGGGAGAAGGATGGAGGGGGAGGGGGCGACGTAAAAGTTACTTGCATCTGCATCTCGACGTACAACGGGATTCTGATACTTTTACCTACTCGTATAAAGAGAAAAGGAACGCCTCAAGTTGTATAGATCAGTCCAGTCCTGACCCGTCGGACCTAATTTGGAGAGTGACATGTGCCCAGTTGTAGCAAAAAGAGGTTACAAACGTGCATGCTTGCCACAAGAATTTACAAGGGAATTGTTCGAAAGTGACACTCCCACGCAGCACGAGAGCTTCATTACGAATCATATCGTCCCGAGCTACCCAAAGCACCAAAAGCCACCATTGTACTGACACTATAAAAACTCGGCACCAGCACCCAAGTCTTCCCTCCTCTGCTCTGTTTCAGAGTAATAACACCCACTACACGCACACGCACTGGACCTAAACTGGCCCCTCTATCCCTGCTGCCACACTGCACGCATCCTATCCCCGCCGAGAACGGACGAGCCAACATGCCGCGCTACCTGCTGCATGAGTCCGTCGACCACCTGGCCGAGATGGCCGCGCCGCCTTTGGCCACGGCGAAGGCTGGCGGCGTGCACACGGACACGCTTCTCATCCTGGCCGCGGTGCTCTGCTTCCTGCTCTGCGTCGTCGGCATGGCCCTCGTTGCGCGGTGCTCCAGGCTCTGCAACCCCTCCGCCTTCTCCGTAGACGCGCTGCCGCCCAAGACGCCGTGCAAAGGGATCAAGAAGAAGGCGCTGCAGGCGCTGCCGACCGTGTCGTGGGCGGCGCCGGAGCAGAGGGAGGAAGCGCCGGAGTGCGCCATCTGCCTGGCCGAGTTCGCGTGCGGAGACGAGGTACGCGTGCTCCCGACGTGCGGCCACGGCTTCCACGCCGCATGCGTCGACGTCTGGCTCATGTCCAGCTCCACCTGCCCCTCCTGCCGCCGCGCCCTCGTCGTCGCGCCAGCGCCGTCACCCACCGAGCCTCCCGCGACGTGCTCGTCATGTGCCGCCAACGCTGACG
Source organism: Avena eriantha (assembly GCA_910589775.1). Classification (NCBI taxonomy): domain Eukaryota; kingdom Viridiplantae; phylum Streptophyta; class Magnoliopsida; order Poales; family Poaceae; genus Avena; species Avena eriantha. The sequence goes on from OU342743.1 coordinate 11,418,081, forward strand.
TGGCTGCGGCGCAGGCCTCGGCCACTGGACGCTGCCGGTTCTCGTCAGCACCGTAGTGGCCGGCGCGCGCGTCATAGTAGCCCGCTGACGTACATACATCCTTAGCCGGTATTGCACAAAATGCTAACTGTACAGTGTCAGTGTGCGACGATGCATCACTTAAATTTAATTAGTTAAATTTTAACACTTCCATCGATCTGTGAATACACTTGTTAAGACTGTGAGTTTTAGTTAATTATCAATTCATCTAAAAATATAATAGGGACACCCTCCAGGGGTTACCACAAGGATTAGAGATTTTTGGAAGTCGGATCGACCGTTTACAGCGAATCTGGACCATTGGTTTGTGGTAATACTGTTTTGCCCCTGTCAACTGTTTTGCTGGGCGTACTCAAAGTTGCTCCCCACGCCTCCTCTCATCAACAAGGCAATTGTTTTGCCAGCTAGGAAGCTTCCGGTCTCATGTATTAGCCTCATATGAAATAATTTTACTGGGTATTAACCGGGTACGAAATGAATCGGCGAGGGCATAGACAAACTATTCCCGATAGAAAACCTAAAGCCAATCCCCCTCAGCCGCCACCCAACCCACCGGCCAACAATTGGCCTCCTTCCCAAACCCTCCCCGCGTCCGTCTCCCTCCCCAAAACCCTCCCACCCGGCTGCCCTTCCCTCGTCGCCCCTCTCCGTCGTCGTTCCCAAATCGCTGCTCGAGCTCATCCGACCTCTCCTCCATCTCCCAAGTTGATCCGCTCTAGGGCCTCCTGCACAAGATTGAGGACCATGAGAGGACGCTGGCCAGCAGCCTCCTTCGTTGCCACCTCTTCTTTATGCGTGGTTAGGTGCTCCTCCACGAGCACGAGAACCTAGAGATGGTGGTCGCCTTCTCCACCCTTATTCACGGTGTGAAGGACGACTAGAGCATCCTGCGGCGATAATCTCCTATCCCCGCCCCATCCTCATGTCCCCAACGGCCACTTCTAGCATGTCCCTTCATGGCGCTTGAATCAATCTCCATGGGGAAAGGTAGAACGAGCAGCAACTGCTACAGCGTTTGTGCAACACTTGTAGCCTTGATGTGTTCTCCCCTACATGATCTACTTTGTTGCTGGAAAGATATGTCACCACATCCTTACAACGGTCACCTATGCACCATCTCTGGCTTGGTAATGTTTATGCTCACTAGGTGCTTGATGAATTGTCTAGATGGGATAATCAACGGCGACTTCCTGATGGTGGCCTTGACCCGAGCGTGGCGGTGCCCCGCTATGCGACGCCCTCTCCCCCATCGGCCGTGGCCAGAAGTAGAAGTTCGTGGTATGCCGATTTCCTCACCCTGTAGGTCGCGGACATGATGATGCCATGGCCCAATCTTATCCGCTGCATCCCTTTCCTCTCCTCTCTTTCATTTATTCTCCACTATGCAGGTTCAGTTGTATGTTCATCTATCTATTTTTCGGATTTAACCATCATGAGATTGTGCTTGCTTCCATGTTGCTGCTCCGTATACAATTCTGCAGGAACATGAAAATATTTTAAATCATAATTGCTAAGATTGTTATTTTGCACGCCGAGCTATAATGATCCTTTCGCACACCGAGCTATATTTGTTTTATTTTTGAATTAAATTCTTCATGTTGTCGTCCATATGGTGTGTCATATTGCTGAGGGTTTCTGAAAAAATATTCATGTGGAGACAGTGGTTGAGCTTTCAAAGGTCATTGTATGGTGTTGTTGATCAAAATGTATGGGTTGCATAAAGTTGTGGACTACTGAGAACCAAGATAGATACCTTCAAATGCATTTTGAGAGTTGGTGTTATGCCAAACTTTTGGAAGTTGGCTTCAATTTTTCATAAATCTTATGAGCATCCAGACACGCTGCAGCTTGAAAAGGTAAGAATCAATTGTGTTATTTGTGTATCTTATTTAAACTATAGTTTACTTGTTATGGCAAGCCTGCTTTTCATGCATATAAGTTTATGTTCATCTATGTTGAGTGCGGCACATGATGGTTAGCAACATGTTTTTGTATGGTTAGAAAGTTTGTGACTTCAGTGGGTACTATGAGTGCAAAATGTATAGACATGTGTACTTATCAGTTATTGCTCAAGTATTTGTTCTCATTATGTTGGGGGGATACCCCCGGGTAGGGTCACGCCGGGGTATAAAGGCCAAGTTAGCCGAGGTTCGGCAAGGTCAAAGCGGATGCTGGCCGGGTCACCTCAAGGCAGGCCGAATCACGGGGTAACCCGGACCGGGGGGCGTTCGCCTAACTAAGTCCCATCCGACTTAAGCAGTAAGTCGGAAGTGCATGTTTTACTTGTATACAGGAACAGGTGTGGCCGGATCAACCATGATCCGGGCCATATCTAGCTTCCAGGAGAAGGAAGGAATCTCGCTGGTCAAAAGAAGCCCCGGTACGCACTACCTGAGCGAAGCAAGCAAGGACAGGACCACCGGGGCGTGGCCGACAAGGGTGACGACGCCCATGTCGGCTGACGCAGGCGCCGCAGAAGCTCACGTAGCTAAAGCATGGGTGACGCGGGGGAAAAGCACCCCGGTCGGCTTGCTACTTTGAGGGGAAGCATATTCTAAGAATATGCTTCCACGTATGCCCTAGGCAGAGCCCGAGCTCCCTCTATAAAAGAGGGGCTAGGGTTTCAGTAGAAGGGGTTGGTTGATCTCTAGTTGATGGGATTTTCTCTATTGGTGCTAGGGTTTTAGGTGCTATCTGTGGGTGAGAGTAAGAGAGCTCCTTCTTCCTTCTCTCGCCAATACAGCTCAAGGAGCACTTGTAATCTTGGAGACAGAGCAATATAAACATCTGTGTGGAGAATCACTTCACTATCCCTCTCTGGATTCCCCTAGCGTGTATTAGTCCCCACCTTTAGCCTATCCATGGCATCTGCCGTGACACCACCACGACAGTTGGCGCCCACCGTGGGGCTAGCGGCGCTAGCAGGGGTCAAGATCCGGACGGGAAACATCATCGGCACCGGCGAATGCATCGTCTCCGGGCTCGTTCAGCGCTTTGGAGCGCTGGACTTCATCAGCGACAACGCTGGCTGCTTCGGCACGCGCCCTCTTCCGCGCAATGGCCTCTTCGTCAGGCTCGGCACGCACAAGGTCTACGTTGCTGTGGACGTCTCATGTGTTCATCCGTGTCATGTCGTCGACGGGGGGGAGCCTCCCCTCACCGTGGTCCCCGAGACGCGTATCGCTCGCTCCCCGGACCATGCAGAGGTGATGATGACTGCGCCAGGTGCAGGCGCGAGCAAGGATTCGGCGCCAGATCCGGAGGTAACGCCTAAGGCATCGAGGAAAGGTAGAGGTCCTCCACTAGAGAGGCCAGAGAACGTGTTGAGGGAAGCAATGGATAGCTTGGCAAAACCTGTAGTAGCAGCGATAGATCCGGCTCGAGCGCAGGCCGAGCTAGAAGAAACTAGGCAGAAAATACTAGAGGGCGCTAAGAAAATAGTCGCGGCTCAGCAGTCGTTGAATATGACGCTGCATGAGTACGCAAAGGCGAACAAAGTTGATACTGTAAAAGTGAAGGGAAGAAATCTCATGAGCGAGATGAACAGAGAGGGTGATACTGGAATTGAGGTATCAGAAAACTGTTTGTCCGTGGGGCTGCCGAGGTACAGTACCCCGGCAAAGAACCTCAGAGCAGCGGATGCAACTGCATCCGAGTTGGAGGGTCTGATGGGTGAAGCCCGGCAAAGACAACAAGATAGGGTTAACGAGCTGGTTCGGATTGCGAACAGGCAAAACGAGGAACTGCTCAGGGCTAACCCGGAGAGAGCTGGAGCCTCCAAGATCGTCCATTCGGTGGTGGGTAACCCGGAGAAATCCGCTGGAGCCGCATCGTCTCCTCATGATGGTCCAAGGAGAGAAGAGGTGGTAACCTCGGCCAGACGGAACAAACAGATCGTCCCGTATGACCCGACGCGGGCAGGGAAAGGAAAAGAAGCTCAGAAAAATGATGATTGACGGAGTGTGAGCCGAGGTGAAGCTGGCCGAGGTAACCGTGACCAAGGCAATGCCGGTCAAGGGAACGTTGTCAACGACAATGCCGGACAGCGAAACTCGGCTAGAGCAGGACAACCGCAGCAGGGGAATATACCAAGGCAAGAGCAAAGTGCCAGCCGAGGTATGCAACAGAAAGGCGCTCCAAGAGAGCAAGACATGTATAATGATGGAGACTCGAAAATGGTAAACGCGGGATACCCAAGGACGGACTATCATGTGATAGGGTCAAGATTGGGGAGCAGGGATTTGATGCCGGATGATGCCAGGTTGAAACTGGATCGACTGTATAGGTCGGAACAAATTGAATGTCAAGGTCCACCGAGCCCAGCATGTTTTGGACCCCGGATCATGAAGGAGCCACCGGTATCAAACTTTCAGCTACCCAGGGGCACGAAGACGTATGACGGCAGTACAAAGCCGGAGGATTGGCTGATAAATTATGCTACGGCTGTGAAAATTGCCACTGGCAACCTGAGATGGGCTGTACGATATGTATCCCAGATGTTGGAAGGCCCGGCAAGGGTATGGCTGAACAATTTGCCACCAGGAAGTATCAACTGCTGGATAGATTTCGAGGAGATGTTCATCAGTAATTTTTCGAGTACGTATCAGAGGCCAAATAGGCCACATACCCTAGCTATGTGCAAGCAAAGGCCAAATGAGACGGATCGGGAGTTTTTAACCCGGTGGTGCACTGTGAGAAATTCGTGTGAGGGCGTGATTGAATCACAGGCCATAGCATGGTTTGCACAAGGGTACAGGTATGGAAGCGAACTGTGGATGAAGTTGCAAAGGAAAATGCCAACTACTTTGGCAGAGATAATCCGGATTGCAAATTCGTATGCTCTAGGTGATCCGACTCAACCTAGGCTCGTATCAAATGAGTCAAACAATGAGTACTATCAGAGAGATGGGGCCGGATCATCCCGAAGGAATGACTACAGAGGAAAAAGGAGAGATGATAGATCGGATCATCGGTATGGTTCGCACCAAGTTGCAGTTGTGAATCAAGATCAGCCTGGAGCAGGGGGCAGTCAACGCCAAAAAACTAGAGGGCAGTGGACTCCGAGAAATGATGGCAAGAAAACTTGGACACCAGAGCAAAAGAAGCAGTGGCAAGAAAGGAAAGACCGCCCGAGGTATACTTATGAGTCGATGTTGGACCAGCCGTGTAAGTTTCACACGCCAAATCCGAATAGTCCAGCGGGTCATACGACAAGGCAATGTGAGTGGATGCGCAAGATTCAACAAGGCGGTTCGGGGAATGCTCAGGCACCCCGGAATGATCAGCCTCGGCAGGAGTTACCCCGGCAACAATTGCTCTCCGGAGCGAACACGCAACAGCTAATGTTGCCTCCCCCTCCGCCGAGGTATGATAGCAATGAGAGAAGGGATGCAGTGCACCAAGTGGAAAATCAGCATCAGCCGGATCAGAGGTACCCCGGAAATGAGGGGAGAAACGAGTACAGGGAGCACCATCAGAGCTATTGTGTGTTCACCACTGAGGAAACCGATAGAAAAAGCTTGCAGCGTAGGCATATGGAGGTGAATGCAGTGATGCCTGCAGTGACGAGGTACATGCCTTGGTCCGATCAGGAAATCACCTGGAGCATCAGGGATCATCCCAAGCTCATGCCAAGCCCTGGTTCGTATGCGTTGGTGCTGGATCCGACATTCATTGGACCTAGCATTAACGTAAGATTCTCAAAGGTGTTAATCGACAATGGCAGTAGCATTAACATCATGTATGCGGACACAATGCGCAAGTTGGGTATCTCGGAGAACATGCTCCAGGCCACGAGGACAACTTTTCCATGGCATTGTGCCCGGCATTTCTTGTGAGCCCATAGGCAAGGTCCGGGTTGACGTCTTGTTCGGCACGAGGGATAACTGCCGAACCGAAAATTTGGAGTTCGAGGTGGTGAACTTGGAAAGTGCTTACCACGCATTACTCGGAAGGCCAGCCCTGAGCAAGTTCATGGCAAGCTGTCACGTTAGCTACTTGAAGATGAAGTTGCTCGGACCGAACGGAGTGATTACCATTGTAGGGGATTTCCGACGTTCCATGGAGTGTGCATCGGCCGGGTCAAACTTAGCCGAGTCACTTGTGATTGTGCAGGAAAAAAGGAAAATTCAAGAGGTGGCGGCATTGGCTCAGTCCGCGTAGCAGTATATGCCGGCGCTGAGTAACCCGCATGGAAGTGTCTCTTTCCAGGCCACGAAAGATACCAAGAAGGTTCCTGTTGATGACATGTTCCCAGAGTGCACCGTAACAATTGGTGCCGGGTTAAGTGATAAATAGGAAAGCGAGCTCGTCAGCTTCCTCCGTGAGAATTGGGACATTTTTGCTTGGTCCACACGGGACTTGCAAGCTATTCCGAGGGAGTTGGCCGAGCACTCTTTGAATGTGAGACCCGGAGCTAAGCCGGTGAAGCAACCTCTCCGCCGCGTCGCCGAAGATAGGAGGAAAGTCATTGGGGATGAGATAGCTCGGTTGCTAGCTACAGGATTTATCATGGAAGTACTTTACTCGGATTGGCTGTCTAATCCGGTGCTGGTGGAAAAGAAGAAGGATGGCCCGAACGTGGCAGTGGTTTGGCGCATGTGTATCGACTACACGAACCTGAACAAGGCGTGTCCAAAAGATCCATTTCCGCTACCAAGAATAGATCAGGTCATAGACTCAACTGCTGGATGTGGATTGTTGTCATTCATTGATGTATATTCTGGTTTCCACCAGATACCTCTGAATCCGGATGATCAAATAAATACTGCGTTTATTACCCCTTATGGGGCTTATTGCTATCGCACCATGCCGTTTGGTTTACGTAATGCAGGGGCAACGTACCAAAGATGTATGAAAAAATGTTTGCACGACCAAATAGGTCAAAATGTACAGGTGTACGTGGATGATGTGGTTATCAAGACCAAGGAAAGCAAAACGCTCCTTAACAATATCAGGCAAATGTTTGCGAACCTAAGGAGGTTCCGGATGAAGCTTAACCCGGAAAAATGCACCTTCGGTGTCCCGGCTAGAAAACTGCTTGGTTTTCTTGTTTCCAGCCGAGGTATCGAGGTTAATCCAACCAAAATCCGGGCCATCGAACGAATGGAACTGCCGAAGTGTCTTAACGATGTCCAGAAGTTCACAGGTTGCCTGGCCTCGTTAAGTCGGTTTGTATGTCGGTTGGGAGAGAAGGCGTTGCCTCTTTACCAACTCATGAAAAATTCGGATAAATTCGTTTGGACGCCACAGGCCGATGAAGCCTTTACCCACCTGAAGAAGATGTTAGCCACGGCACCAGTGCTAGCTTCACCACTATCAAAGGAGCCAATGTTGCTCTATATAGCCGCAACCAACCGAGTTGTAAGTGCAGTGATAGTGGTGGAGCGCGACGAGGAAGGTAAGTCGGTGCAAAGGCCAGTGTATTACTTGAGCGAGGTGTTGTCAGCCTCAAAGCAGAACTATCCACACTACCAAAAGGTGGCATATGGCATGTACATGGCCGCTAAGAAGTTAAAGCATTACTTTGAGGAACATCCTATCCGGGTCATATGTGAGGCCCCCATATCCGAGATAATGAGTAACAAGGATGCGAGTGGCAGAATTGCAAAATGGACAATTGAGCTAGCTCCTTATGCGCCACAATATGACAGAAGAGATGCCATCAAATCTCAAGTTGTGGCGGACTTTTTCGTGGATTGGGCCGAGGTGCAATACGAACCGCCACTTCCAGACCCAAACTATTGGCGAATGCACTTGGACGGATCAAAAACCAAAACCGGGCTAGGTGCCGGAGTTGTACTCACCTCACCAAAGAAGGACCAGTTGAAATATGTGCTGCAGATCCACTTCACCGCATCAAACAATGTCGCCGAGTATGAAGCACTTGTGCATGGGCTTAAGGTAGCAAAAGAAATTGGGATACGTCGGATCATATGCTTTGGCGACTCGGATTTGGTGGTGCAGCAAGTGTCGGGAGTGTGGGACGCCCTGGATCCAAACATGGCACTGTACAGATTTCATGTGCAGAAAATATCTGATTACTTTGAGGGATGCGAATTTCATCATGTACCCTGGGTGGAAAATGAGGCTGCCGACATGCTGTCGAAGCTCGAGTCAACCCGACAAGCAATTCCACCGGGTGTAGCATTAGAGCACCTCAGGAAACCATCCATCAAGCCCTCCCCAGGAACCGACTCGATCTATGTCCTGGAGGACACAGAAACCGGAGCTGTGCCCATGGACATTGACATGAGAAGTGGTGCGCGAACCCCGGGGACTGCCTCGACAAACCCAGGGACTACTTCAGTAAACCCGGGGACTGCTCAGCGTGATCCGGTTGAAGTTATGCCGGTGGATCAGATGGAGATTGATGAGGATGTCTTCCCTGTGCGAACGATACCAGCTTGGGCACTACCTATATTTCAGTTCCTGAAGGACAGAACGTTACCCACTGAGGAAGTGCTGTCCATGCAAACACAGAGGAGGGCAAAGGCTTACACGGTCATCAATTCCGAACTATACAAAAGGAGTGTGACCAATGTCCTCCAGAGATGTGTTGACCCGAAAGAAGGGCTTGACATCCTCCGAGATATACATCAGGGGGAATGCGGGCATCATGCCTCATCCCGAGCCTTGGTAGCAAAAGCTTTCCGGCACGGATTCTACTAGCCAAATGCCTTAGAGCAAGCGGAAGATCTGGTGAGAAAATGTAATGGTTGTCAGAGGTATGCTACCCAGACACATATGCCAATGTCGGAACTCAAGACCATACCAATCACTTGGCCATTTGCCGTATGGTGTTTGGATATGGTTGGCCCGTTCAAACCAGCAAGGGGAAATATGACTCACATTCTGGTAATGGTGGACAAGTTTACGAAATGGATTGAGGTAAAGCCTATAAGAAAATATGATGGAGCTACGGCCGTAACGTTTCTCAAAGATATCATATTGAGATACGGTTATCCTCACAGTATCATCACTGATAATGGCACAAACTTTGCGGAAGGAGAATTTGCGCATTTTTGCCGGGATAAGAAGATCCGGCTGGACGTAGCCTCGGTAGCCCACCCTGCATCGAACGGACAAGTGGAAAGATCCAACGGATTAGTATTATCCGGGATAAAACCCCGGCTAATTGAGCCGCTGCAAAGATCAGCGGGGTGTTGGATAGAAGAACTGCCAGCGGTGCTGTGGAGCTTAAGAACAACTCCGAATCGATCAACAGGCTATACGCCATTTTTTCTGGTATATGGGGCAGAACCTGTATTACCAGCCGACATAGAGTATGATTCGCCTAGGGTCACCCAATACACACAAGCCGAAGTGCAAGAAGCCCGGCAAAATGATGTTGATCTGCTGGAAGAAGCGAGAGAACTGGCATTGTCCAGATCCGCCATATATCAGCAAAATCTCCGACGCTATCATAGCCGGAAAGTGTGCCCCCGAGTCTTTCGGCAAGGCGATCTGGTGCTCCGGTTGGTACCACGTACTACTAGCACGCATAAGTTATCCCCCCCATGGGAAGGGCCGTTCATCGTGAGCAAGGCATTGCACAATGATTCTTATTATCTTATAGATGCAAAGCCACAAGAAAAGAACAAGGCGGACAGGTCCGGAGAGGAATCCAAGCGACCATGGAATATAGCTCTACTCCGTCCTTTCTACACTTAGCTAAGAAGTGTATGGATCCGAGTCATCTCATATGTCGGTATGTATGTCGGCAATGAGTTTATCAATGAAATGTTGGCACCTCGAGCAGTAACTCGGGGACTGCCTTAATAATGTTTGTTGTCATTTGTTATTTGTCCGTTAGCTGGAATAAGTTGGTCTACTTAACTCGGATTAGTAACGTGTGAGCACCAAGAACCCAACTCTTCGACTTGCTGCTGTCCAACAAGAATTGGCTTCATGGCAAGCAAGAGAACAAGTTTGGAATTGCGTTGCACATGAAAAACGACTAAGGAGAAGAATTTATTCGAGCCGACATTTGTTTTTCGGACTAACCCTGTATTTATTTTCAAGTTATTATGCAGTTTTATTTTTTGGAGCTAATTCTAAAAGTTTCCCAGTATTGTTAAGACAATTTTTGAAGCTCGGATTCGTAAGTCGTAAAACCGAATCAAGGTAGACACGAACCGAGCCAAGAGATTGAACGAACAAGAAAAAGAAACTCGGGGACTACGCCCAAATTAATCCGGCATAAGAGCTTAGTAGCAAAATATCAAATGTGTTTAGGATACAACTCCACCCGGCATACTGGGGATCTGATAAATTTTCAAGTTTTTTCGCTCAAGGAGCAGTAGGAGGAACTTCGGCATCATCTTCACCGCCTTCAATATCCGAGGCGTCATCTTCTCCTTCACCGTCCGAGCTACCCTCATCATCCTCGACCTCTTCGTCCGCAGCGGATTCCAAGAAGCTCGGCCCATCAACCCATTCATGAATGGGAGCGTATTCGATGAGGCTATGGGCGCAAGCCTGACGCCGAGCTACCCACTCCAGGTCATTGGTCCATCTGGATCCTGTGCGCAGACGTGTCAAGAGGTTGAGATCGATTTTTTCATACCACGTGAGTATGTGGTGAAGAATGGTATCAGCTGCGGCACGTCCATCGGACTCTCTCCAGAGGTCAAGCTAAGTCTCGGTTTCCATTAACTTCTCAATGAGAAGTGCGGTGGTTTCCGGGGCTTCTTCGCCGGGCCAGAAGGTGTTGAAGATGCGAGCTGCAGCGCCGAGGATGTCCTTGCCGTAGTTTTTGATGAGCTCCACGCGAGCTGACAAGCTGACCAACAGATCCTCCAGATCATAAGGAATCCCTTCACCATCAGAAGTGGCCGGAGTACCCCTCTATCGACGGAAGTTGGCAACTGCTGCGCTCGCAATAGGAGTGCCCTCTAGAAATTTGCCTGGAAGCAAGGCAAAGGAGGAAGGTCAAGGAAAGACATATGAACTAACCCAGAGAGGTAGGTCAGAAAAGGGAAAGGAACTTACGTGATATATGGCTAAGGACCCGGGTCAGCTCCTTAGTGCAGTCATCGCGTCTCTTCCGAAGCTGCTCAAGCTCAACGTTCGCCGACTCAAGCTGGATGCCGGATTCCTTGAGAAGATCCCGGTCCTTGGTGATCTGGAGGTTGAGGCGTTCGCGCTCTTATGTGTAGTTCTGACCAGCCTTTTGAAGTTCGGATTGGTGCTGGGCCTTGAGCTTGGCAATCTCAGCGTCCTTGCTTCGGAGGAGGGCGAGCTCGTCATCTCTCTTCTTTAGCTCGGCTTGGTGCTGCCCTGCTTGTTCGAGAAAATGCAGCATCATATCAGGCACGGGCACACTATCTTCAAGCGATGCTGAAATAGTGTGTTGGCCCGGCAGAGCCGAGGTATGAATGTTGGCCGAGCCAAGTAGAAAAGGGAATGGAAAGCACAGCGAAGTCGGACAGAAATGACTTACCCTTGATCTGCTCCAGATTTTTGCGCATAATGATGTTCTCAGCTTCCACCCCAGCTGCGGAAACCGAATGATGAGGTTAGTCCAGCAAAGGAAAATGAAGCAAAACGAAGAAGCGCTAAGGAAGAAATTTACCCCTCTTCTCGTATTCCGCAATAAGTGCAGCCTGCTTTGCGCATATCAGCTTGTGGGTATCTAGCAAGCGTTGGAATTCAGCACTCCGGCGATTGGTGGTCACCTGAAAGGGACAAACACAAGTTAGCTCGATGCATATTCGAAGTGTACTAAAATCCGGGCCAAGTGGAACTTAACCCGGCTCTAGGTGTGTGCATATTCGAAGTGTACTAAAATCCAGGCCAAGTGGAACTTAACCCGGCTCTAGGTGTGTGCATATTCGAAGTGTACTAAAATTCGGGCCAAGTGGAACTTAACCCGGCTCTAGGTGTGTGCATATTCGAAGTGTACTAAAATCCGGGCCAAGTGGAACTTAACCCGGCTCTAGGTGTGTGCATATTTGAAGTTCTCATGGAGCTACGTTAGTTTTCTAAAGAGCATCCGGCCGAGTAACAAGTTACTCCCCCGGAGGCTCGGGGACTAATGGTTATTATCTACAGCATGTAAAGGGGAAGCGACGTACCTCCATCATACGCCCGGCGAGGTTAATTGCCTTTGCAGCTGTGTTCATCTGAGCGGAAAACTTGGCGGGGCCGAACTTCTCTGGGAGATCAGCGTCCTGAACGACCTCCGCCTTATTCCAGTTCATGACGAATTCTATCAGGCTCGGAGGGTACCGTTCACCACTGGGCATATGGGGCGCCACCAAGCCCTTTGCGTGCGCTTCTTTCCTTTCAATCAAGGCAAGGGCTGGGTTGGTGTGCAGAACCATTTGTTGTGCATCAGTTGGCTCGGCAGGGGCGTCCTTCGCGACTGGAGCTTTCTTAGGAAGCATTGATACGAGGGTACGCTGCCCAGCCTCGACGAATGTCGGCTTGGCAGCGTCCGGAGCCTTCTTGTCCTTGGCTTGCTGGGAAGAGGAAGCAGTTGCAGCGGATTTCCCCTTAGGAGCGGTCGGGGTAGCTCCTCGCCGAGGTTGAGAAGATTCGGACGAGGCAGAGGAGCTAGGTGATGATGCTCTTGTTACTGGACTTGGTGCCGCTGCTGATGTTTTCGCAGCCAGAGTTGGTGCTGATGCCGGAGTTAGAGTTGGTGCTGGTCTGGTTGCTGGTACTGGAACTGGTGCTGGAGCCGAGGTAGCCTCAGTGGCTGCTGGTTGCGGCGTTGCCAAGGTGGTGGATGCCGTCGCCTCGGCCGGGCCGGTCTCCCCCGCTCCAAGGTTACCCTCCTCTTGCCGAGGTTGAGCAGAACCCGGAGCGGCCGCAGAACCCTCTAGAATTGGGCTCAGCGGACGTGATTCGTCATCACGACAGGGAGAAGGGCTAGGTCGGAGAGGTGAAGAGATGCTAGATCCACTTTGAGGGACCTCCACCGGAGCCCTGCAAAATCAAACAATGTCAGAAGAAAAATTACAGCGAAGTAAGGAAGAGCAAGTTACAGAAGAAAGAATGACTGACGCATCCGAGGTTTCGGCCTCCTTGGGTTTCCGAGCCCTTCATGCTGGGGCCTTGCCTGTTGGCTTGGAGGCAGTCTTGTCCCCGGACTTCTTTCGCCTTTTAGCGGGCTGGGAAGGTCCGGAGGAAGAACTTGAGGAAGCCCCGCGCTTCTTCTTCGATGCCACCGGAACAGGTTCGCCCGTAGCGAGGGGAGGATCCTCGTGGATATGACCACCGGGGTGAGCTGATGGCGGAAAAGCAAAAGAAAGGGGGACAACCTCAACAGGTTCAATCACCTCGATATCCGAGTCATCCTCATCATCGGGCCAATCTCTAATAGAAGAGGGTTTACCCGTGGGTCGTTTCGTGGCGTCGGTCATCGGGAGGAACATCTCCTGGTCCGGTTCTTCCTCATCCGGAGTCTCCCGGTCCGGTGCCCACTTAAGGGTCGGATCGTTGCCGTCCTCAAGGGTCTGCTGAAGAAATTGCTGAGCAAAGGAATGAACAAAATAAGTCAAAAACGCAACAATAACCGACATATAATTAGTCCGGGGTAAGTTTGCAACATGAAGCTTACCGCAGGAGGAAGCCGGTCCCGGCAAAAATGCTCAATCCCCCAAGTCCACTTGGAGGAGAAGTCCTTGTGCGTGGTGAAGAGAGCCTTAACCCGGCGATAAATATCCGTGTTGCTCAGCTCGAAGGATGAAGTCCGGTTGGGATCGCAGCCGAAGCTCATGTGGCACACCTTGTGGGTGCGCTTCTAGAGGGGGGAGATTCGATTGCGCACGAAAGTGATCATTGCATCCTCGTTGTGCAGCCCGAGCTCCTTCAGCTCCGGGAACCTTTTGTTGACCTGGTTAGCCAAGGCCGTGGGCTTCCTAGGAACGGCGTCCCACAGATCCGGGTTAGGTGGACCCGGAGTATTGGGGAGCAGCCGGATTAAGTCTTCGGTGCCTGTGTTCCGGACGTAAAAGAACGTCCGGGCCCACCCTTTGCAGGACTCTAACCGGTGACCCGAGGGAAAACAGAAAACCTTCGGGGTGAGATGGAAGCCGCTCCGAACTGAGTGAGCCGCTTGTCCTCCGGATCAGTGTGGATGTCGGGGATGACGTTGCGACGAAGGCCGAAAAACCGGATCCACAGCTCCTTCGTGGGCCACAGTCCGGTGTAGCCTTCGATCGTAGAAGCAAAGGCAGAGAGAAGTAATGGCATTGGTGGGAAGATGGTGCGGCTGGAGCTGGTAGGTGCTGAGCCAATCCCGGAAGAAATCGCTCACCGGCAGCCCGAAGCCCCGTTGAAAGTGAGACAAGAACACGACGAATTCCCCCGGATTGGGTGAGGGGGCCAGTTCGGAGGAGGCGAGGTGAGCCGCAACGCCGGCGGGGATGCGTCTGGTCCGGTAGAGCCCACGCACCGCGGTCCGCCGCCGCAGCGTCCTCCTCCATCTCCTGTTCAGTAACGATGAGTTCTTCTTCCGTCATCTGGTCCTCGAGGCCCTCGCTGGCGCTAGAGGCGGCGGGGGACAGTGGCCGGGATTGACGAGGACCCGTGGCGAGAGATTTGTGTCGCGGTGGCGGCAACGCAGAGGTGCGACGGAGAAGCGCGGCGGCGACGCTGCTATTTGGTGCACTGGCGGCGGCGCGGTCGCGAGGAAGATGGAGGAAAAGGGCATCGGGCAAAGGGGCGTAGAGGGAGGAAACTCCTAAGGGACGCGCCCTTCCGCTATTTAACCACTCTCGCCAGGGGTGAGTGGGATCGCGTCCTGCTGGCCGGCCACACGCAGTGGCCGTGTATCGCCTGTCCGGACCAATCAGTGGGGAGCTACACAGGAGGCCACATAGCGGATATGATCCTATGACGTGACACTGTGATGCGAGAAACGAGGAGGCAGGCATGATGTGATCCGCGCGCAGTGATAACTGACAATTACTGCGGCGGTTACTGCGCAGGCCCTTAAAATAAGACGACAAAATGATTACCCATCACATGGGATGGCGTACGAGAGAAGGAAACAAGACCCGGATCGAACCATGGTAACCCGGCCAGCAAGTGAAAACTTGGCATGTGTGGAGGGAAAGTAAAACCATGAGGTCCGAGTTGAAGTGGTAACCCGGTCGGCAAGTGAGAACTTGGAATGTGCAAAGGGAACATAAACCCATATAATCCGAGCTAAAGAGGTAACTCGGAAATAACGACTGGAGCTTGAAATTGAACCTGATGTGGCCTTAGCGGCCAAGGCAGCTAAGACCGCACCAGCTTCAGGGACTAATGTTGGGGGGATACCCCCGGGTAGGGTCACGCCGGGGTATAAAGGCCAAGTTAGCCGAGGTTCGGCAAGGTCAAAGCGGATGCTGGCCGGGTCACCTCAAGGCAGGCCGAATCACGGGGTAACCCGGACCGGGGGGCGTTCGCCTAACTAAGTCCCATCCGACTTAAGCAGTAAGTCGGAAGTGCATGTTTTACTTGTATGCAGGAACAGGTGTGGCCGGATCAACCATGATCCGGGCCATATCTAGCTTCCAGGAGAAGGAAGGAATCTCGCTGGTCAAAAGAAGCCCCGGTACGCACTACCTGAGCGAAGCAAGCAAGGACAGGACCACCGGGGCGTGGCCGACAAGGGTGACGACGCTGTCGGCTGACGCAGGCGCCGTAGAGGCTCACGTAGCTAAAGCATGGGTGACGCGGGGGAAAAGCACCCCGGTCGGCTTGCTACTTTGAGGGGAAGCATATTCTTAGGAATATGCTTCCACGTATGCCCTAGGCAGAACCCGAGCTCCCTCTATAAAAGAGGGGCTAGGGTTTTAGTAGAAGGGGTTGGTTGATCTCTAGTTGATGGGATTTTCTCTATTGGTGCTAGGGTTTTAGGTGCTATCTGTGGGTAAGAGTAAGAGAGCTCCTTCTTCCTCCTCTCGCCAATATAGCTCAAGGAGCACTTGTAATTTTGGAGACAGAACAATATAAACATCTGTGTGGAGAATCACTTCACTATCCCTCCCTAGATTCCCCTAGCGTGTATTAGTCCCCACCTTTAGCCTATCCATGGCATCTGCCGTGACACCACCACGACACATTATAAATATGTTGCCGAGAATAATGCAAATGTAGTTTCTGTCCATGCAGTTTTCAAGGATCCCCTGTCAAATGTTGTTCAATAGAAGGTTTGTGATCTCGTGATGCATACCTAGAGCCGTCTTTTGCACTGAATCTGTTTCGGGATGATTACTTGATTGGCTTGATTCATCCTGCTACTAATCAAACAGACAAGTTGAGCCGTAGCTGCTTATGATGAGAGTAGGTAAACCAGGGCTTCTTTATTTTAATTCTCTAATTCTAGAAATATCATAGCATATTATTTGTACGTACTAGCGGGGCAAGATTTCTTATTGTATAATATATCATCATTCTGTTAGCCAAGTACGTGACTTTTGCTGGTTGTCAGTATAAACCTTGTGTTTAGTTTTCAGGGATAAAGGTGACCCGCATATTTTAGTTTTCAACTAAAAGGACAAAATGTCTCTTTGGAATTTTTGATTTTCTAGGTGTATTCTTGAATACTTATGTCATGGATGGTGGATTTAAATGCACCAAGAAATGCATACCCGCAATGTTTGACTTTATAGGAAGTCATCTCTGAGTTTGTTTGTGTTTGCTGAACATTGCTTCCGTCTATGCTTGCATGGTTACTGCTTTTGTGATTATTCACCATTTGTTTTTCAGCTTACTTGATTACTGTTTTCCTTACTTTCCTTGAAGGGAAACAGTGGGAGGGTTTGAAATTCCTTAGTTGTATTTTATGTTTCCATATTTCTGCCATGCTTAAAATTGCACTAGCATACAGTATCTTTGCATTTTTTTCTTCCCCTCTTGCATGCTATATGTCTAAGGTGTGTATATGTCACCGGGAAAATACCAAGATTGTTCATCTTATCTTGTGCATATTCTTCTTTCCCTCTTGCATGCTATATGTCTTAATCATTGATATCCCATGAGAGATAATCAAGACATACAATTCTTTCAAATAATTGAATTTTTGTGCTGCCAGTTATGAAAATGGAATCCCAGACCGAGGCATTTGGCGTGTTAGGAACTGACGGTGTGATGGAAACATTGCATAGTGTATAGTAATTTCTAATGAGATAGAATAATAAAATCCGGTGACGAGCATTTATTTCTACATAATTTGCACTGTTTGAGACTACTTTTTTATGATGGCCTCGTACAAATGACCAAGCAAATGCACAGAAACTTATGGGTATGCACTATTATTAGCTCAAAGTATGGCCATTTTGCATTATCAGCATTTCCCCTTGTGTACAGGATGATAAATCGGATTTACATGAAATTTTGAAACAATGTTTGATATTTTATAATAAAATTGATAATATGCATCAGGATCTAAGACTATCTCTCATCTGCAACTGCTTGCTTTAGAAGCCTTCTCTATCTTTCTGTTGTTTACATTATTTTGATGCTGGTACTTTTTATGTGGCTGTATGCTGGTTATCAAATCATATTCTTTAATAATTGATTTTCAAACTTGACCAGTTTCATGGATTGCTCCTCAATCGCTCTCTGCAAGTTTTTTTGTTGAGTTTCGTTAGCTGGATAGAGAGTTACGTCTCCTCAACATGTATATTTCAAAATGGTCTAGCCTCTATGGCTCTATGCGACCCTCTACTTCTTTTAATGTATTTCCTCGACTATCTCCTTAGCAAGTGACTACTGATAGAAACAGTGGCAAACCTAGAACTTTCTAGAAGCCTGGTAAAGTATGCTTATGATACTATTTCTTGGAAAAATTTCAATATAACATAGTGTGATACAAGGTGTCGCACTGCTGGTAAGCCCAGGTGGCCGCCCGGGCAAGAGGGATGGTAGATCTGCGTATGCATATAAATATTCACTGTTGTTTGGTGTGCTTTGATATTTCATCTGATTTGTATTATAAAACATGTCATGTACTGCCGATACACATAATGTTGTACCCAGTGATAATAATCTTTGTCATGGTTTATACATACATAGTAAGGAACTATCTAGCCTAAAGACTCATGTTGTAAACCTTTTTTTAGATGGCTTATGTTACCTTTTTTTAGATGACTCATGTTGTAAACCTTATGAAAAAGCGATATGCATTGACCTAAACTTCAATTGCCAAATATTCGTACCTTTCTTAATATGTTCCCCTTAAAGGAGCCCTGTAGTTATCGACACCATATATTCATAGTTGTTGTAATATATTTCTCTATGTTCCCTGGATGTACATGGTTTTCTATCACCATGTTCATGATATTGTGTGATTTACTCTTTAACAGATCCCCCCTATGATTCGATGCCGGTTGGTTGGATGGACTGATCAATGTATCATGTTATGTTTGATTCAAGTAACTACATTTGCAACTTTACCCTAACCGGTGAAATAAGTTCTGGCTAAACCACCTCTTACATTGATCCATTTTGGTGCAGTTATGCCCGTGCTGCTAAACATATTGTGATGTAGCCAGTTCTGCAGATACCATCTTATGAATATTGTGTTTGCTTAAGCCAAAGAAAATTCCTGGGTAATTTCTCTCATTTCATCGATGCGATACCTCGTGACACCTGTTGTGCTAGATACCTAAACAAATAGAACCAAAAACACCTTTCAATTTGTCAACACAAAAAAAATACATACTATCAATGAATTATTGTTTTCACAACTTATACTTTTTGCGCTAACAGTTGCGAGATCCACGGGATGGTGCGCCGAGGTGGGACTGAAGCCTACATAGCTACTTATCAAGGTTAGCTTCTGGTATTTATTAAAACGATTTTGATTTATTGTACAGGTATATGTGCAGAAGCTATTAGTTTGGTCTAGTGAACTGGTCATTGTATAAACTCAAATGGCAGAACTTGCATCTAATTTTGTCATCGACACAACCGGGCATTCATTTTCTTCTTAATGCTTTGCAGATGTTTGGGGGTGGCCTCCAATGCTTGGGTTTGGATGGAGATGTTGGCAACAAGAATTAGCAAAAATGGTGTAAGGTTTTGGTGATGACTGAATCCCACAATTAAAGTATGTTCCTTATGATTCTCACGCTAATTATTCAAACCTTATTCATTTTTATTTTCTATACAGAAAATACATACTGATGACCATCTTCGATAGTTCAGATCTGGATTCCTTTTATGATCCTCGGGTTCCATCATCTCTTTTGCAGGACACCTACACGGTAGCAATTGAGGTGTTGTGATAACAGGTCTAGACACAAATAATCAATCATCTTCTGAGATTCTAAATATGCTTTCTAGAGAGTTTTTTGTGGGGAGGAACTATCCTCTTCTTTTGCGTGTCCTCTTTGTTTATTATTTTAGGTAAGATTTTTTCTGTGTTCATATTTATCTTCTTGATACTCAAGGAGCTATTTTTATTTTGTAGAGTGATTATTGTTACAAATTAATTCGTATATATTGCAGACATTTCTATCTGAAACCTTATGTTGTTTTGTTGGAACTTAGGAGGGTTTTAGGGTGATTTATCTGTGATTGTTTTTCCTTTACAGTGCCCTTCTCTTGATATTTCAGGCCAAAGTCTTTGAACCATATGAGGGATGTCTAAAAGGATTTATTAGTGGGTTCTCACTTTAAATTTCTATGTAAAGGTTTTTTGCAGTTCATTGACAAGGTAATATGTGCATTCTCCTCTACATAGGTCTCAGAACAGATCAAATGTTTAATTTGTTGGCTTCGAACGTTGTCTCTCCATAGGTATTTCTTTGGTTTTCTATCATGATTGTGCCTCTTCATAGTGGGTTAACTTTGGTCCTTTGTCATGACACAGGGTTAAGTATGGGAATTAGGCCCGCTCCTTTTCTCCCTTCCCGATACACACATTTGGATCAATGATCTCGCTAAATTGCTACTGCAGAACACCATGGTTTATATGATAGACATTTTATAGTTGGCAAAGATTTCTTGTATTGTTAATACAATATCTAACATTGTTGAGACAGTTAATCTCCGGTATGGCCTACATGATGTTGACAATCTTTCAGTGGATCCATCAGATGCTCATCGGGCACATGCTTGGCCCTACACACATGTTTTTCTTAGCTTAGATGTGCGAGAGATTAACAAATTGCGTAGTTGTCAAAAATGGTTAACTTATGGTGTTGACCCCTTCCAATATTTCATTGCTTCTTCTAGATTGGCGTGCTGACAATTGTATTACAGTCTAGGTTTCTATGGTCGAGGCCAAGGAATTAATTTCTATCATATTATTGTCCATTTTACCATGCCCTGCATTAGTTACTACACAGTATAAACAATACATTAGCTATTATGTGCTGAAACAAGTTCCTTATGTGTGCACATTTAAAACCTTTTATCAAACATTCATATCCCCATAATCTCATAGTATCAAGGTTTTCGTCTTTGTCTTTATGATGTACTTACAAAGTTCTACACAATTTTAGAGTTGATTCTTCATCCTGAGTGATTTTTTGTGCTCCATGAATGGACCATTAGTTTTGATGACTTGGTTTAGATTTGTGAATAGATTATATCTGTCTATTTTACTTTCAGTAAGTAGTTAGTACTATGATTTATGATTTTGCATAGTGTCTTACTAATTTCATCAGTTGGTTCTCTTAATGTTGATGCAATTAAGAAACTCAACCAATGCTTTTGGAAGTGACAGATCTTCGAAACACTAGCAATGAATGGACCTGCTTTGTGAGCCATATATTGTCTGTAATCAATTAGAATGTGGAGGAGAATTCAATCATGAAAGAGTTTCAATACTCTAAGTCGGTGAAGGATTGGTGATGGCGTAAAGTTCTGGCACTAACTAGCCTCTTCGACCAGGATGCTGATTTTCTTGTATAGGACACTGTTGTGTTCTCTGCAGAGGTTCTCATTCGGAATGAAAATGCAACTATGCAAGAGCTTAATGATGAAGATTCTGAATTTGGCAGTTCAAGTTCTGGATGTCAAATTGAAACTTCACCAAAACGTCTGAAGTTCATGTGGAAGGAAGGTGGTAAATTCTTGTCCTTCAAGGAGATTACAGAGACAAGGGATTTTTTCAGTAAATATTTTCAGGCTGGTGACTGTGGGCTGCGGATAGGTAAATGGAGTTTATTTAGTATTCATACCTTATACCTTATATTTTATTTTGTATTTTCTTATTTGTTCTTACATAAGAAAACATGTAGGCGTATATGATTCGTTTGATACAATCTGCATATAATGATCACCCATCTGGGGTTGATCCTGATAAGAACTTTTTGGTGCATTATAAGATGGCTATACTCAACCAGAAGAATTCCTTTAAAACCGTGAGCAGAGAACTTCAATCTGCTCTCAGAAACATGGAACAACCTTAATTGCATATTTTCCATGTAATCCATCGAATAACAAGGCTTAGCATGAAATATATTCCTGCTGTTATAAGTCCGAACTATGGCCTGTAACTTATTACGTGTCATACCATTTCTACCGACACACCCGGTAAATCGGTATCTTGGGCAAAAAACCACACCCATTTGAATTTGGTCCATATCCATGCAATTTGCGGTAAATCGACGGTTAGCGATCGGTTACCGGGTATTTTAGAATTTCTCAATTTTGAATTCAAATTTTCTCAACGGAGATGCGTGCCAAGATTTTAGAACAGCCAAGTTTTCCTCCCGACACACCCGGCAAATGGGTATCTTGGGAAAAACGCCATACTCGTTTGAATTTGGTCCATATCCATCCAATTTGCGGTAAATCGGCGGTTACCGGGTGGTCAACGGATATTTCAAATTTCTCGGTTTCGAATTCAAATTTTCTCAATGGAGATGCCTTCCAAGATTTTAAAACAGCCAAGTTTTCCTCCTGAGACACCTGCCGTTGATTTTCCAGTGGGTGGAAGTTCTGACCAGGCTTCTCCGGTATATTTAAGGTTCCTATCATATTCAGCCACATTTTCATCTTATTTCACCTCTAGGATAACTTGCTGAACTTTTTTCAGACAAAATGCCTAGACCAATCAAAGGAACTTTTAGGACTCTAATTGTAATCCATTGAAGGCACCAGACTGCTGTCCCACGTGGATTCCCTGAACCAAGAAAGGAGCCTAAGTCTGTCTAGAAAATTGTACCGGTACTAGAGAAAGCTCCAATGAAGCTTCAACCATATTTCATTGCCCTTGTACTGAAGTTGGTTGATGGTTCAGAACACTCACTTGCTGCGTGTGCACTTTTAGATCATCTTCAAAAGGCAGATGTTGAGCTGTTACTGAGGTTACTGGTAAGTTTGACCTTTTGAACATCTGTTTCTTATTTGCCTAATTTAATTATTGTGAAGAAACATAACATTTCTACTACTTTGGGTGAATAGACGTCTGAATTGTCTAAATTTATTATGACCTTAACTTCTTCGTTGGAGATAAGATATAGCAGGCCAGTCATAAGCAAGCCCTCTCATGGCATGTTTATTGGTGCCCTATCTGAGTTAGCATTCAATAGTGGTCAGCGACAAAAGGCAAAGATCGAGCTCATTTTCCCTAACCTGAGCAATGTTCTCCATCAGTCATGGTGCAACAACTGAGCTGGAAGCCTCCCAAGGCTTCTTGGCTCAAGCTGAACATAGACGCAGGCTTCCTGGAGGACCTGGGATGTGGCTCCTGTGGAGCTGTGTTGTGAGATGATCATGGGCAACACTGGAGCATTGTGAAAATGCAAAAGTCGCGGAGGCTCGTGCAAGTCTCGAAGTGTTAAAAATTGCTATTTAGCACTCTGATAAACCTGTTGCTATGGAGTCTGACTAACTTGTACGGGTGATCGATGAGATCTAGATCAACAATCAGCGGTATTGTGCTTGACCTGAAGAGGACCGACTCATCTCTTCCAACTGCGAAGTTTTAGAAGGCCAAGAGAAATGCAAATGCAGTGGCGTAAGGCACTCCCTAGTGTTTAAGAAGGTCAGGTCAAGTTTGATCAAGTAAGGCGCTTCCTAGAGTTTCAGAAGGTCAAGTTTGGTCAAGTTACAGAGTGTTGTATCTAACCATAAACGACTGTAACAAACTCAATATCTCTTGGTTAATACAACCCTTGCTTAAAAAAGCATTTGTTGTGGTTGGGTCAACATTTTATTTTTCACTAAATGTACTTCTTTTCTATTGTATTTGAATTTATGTGTTATGGAAATTTGGATTCTATTCCATTAAAGACCACACTTGTAAGCACATTATCATTTTCCATCTATTTTTTATTAGCTTTATATAGAATAGAACAGACATGGTACCATTTTCTCACTATTTCCTATAAGCGTTATGCAGAATAAAAACTGGTGCGAGAGCCACGGGGTCGTGCGCCAAGGCGTACCCCTAAATCTAGTTAGAGATATTAAAACTGAGTCGAAGAGGAGGCCTCCCACGAACGGGACAGTTTTGGCCGTGCGATTGCGCCCTCGAGTCATTCTAGCCGTTGGATGATCTTTAGCTCCCGCGTGGGCCGAACTATCCCTTAAGACGCTTCTCTGGGCATCAAAAAAACTTTCTATGCTTAATTGGGCTGGAATGTCTATTTCGGCCCGCTCTACTACACCTTTCTACCACCGGGTCTCCTCATACGGAACCACCAGAAAAAAATGAAGAGATGGCGGCAGACTCCAATGGAAATTCGACCACCTAGACGAGACGCACACCTCCCGATCGATTGGACCACAGGCCGGAATCTGGAGCGGGCATGTAGCAGACTCCAATCGAGATTCGATCGACCCTGACCAGATGCACACCTCTCGATCCGTTCGAACGCAGGTCGGAATCTAGAGCGGCCATCAATCTCTCCTGCGGATGCGGTACAGATCCTACCCTCGCCTCCCCATTCATGGCGACCTGATGCGTCGGTCTTAATTGATCTTTATGACCGTGTTATTATTTCAGTTCTTACAAATCCCTAATGGCAGCCATCGTACACAAATTGACGGCAGCAGATGATTATGGTACGTTACTACTCTGCCTACATGTCCTATAAAATCTCTTGCCTCAGTTTCTGCCCGTGCTACTTCCACTCGATAGCAGATTCCAGTTCTAATGGTAGTTTGATAGGTTGATTCTATTTCCAAACGAAATACCCATCTTCTCCGGATAACAATTGTCACATTTTCTCATTTTCTTTACAACTTCCTGATTCGCCGTCGTAAGAAGAAGAAAAAGACTATACACAGGTTTGCGCGTGTTCCATTTGCATACATAAAACGGACATACGTAGGGCACGTGTCCTTTATAAACCCTCTCCAAACAAGGTAGTACTAGTACTTTATAAATCAACCACAGTCCACGTCTATATAAAACGTAAGACTAAGTCAAAATAAAAAAATGTTAGTTGTGGTAATAACACAAGTATAGCCAACCTGAAAAATGAAAAGCGCGAAAGTTTCGAAAGGCTCAAAGATGAGGAGGCGCTCAACGGCTAGTCGAGGCAGTGAGAACTTAGAGCATTACAGTGGAAAGGGAGCATGACATTCCATCTTATTACCGAAAACACCCTAAGGATACCATCCAGCTGCTCTAAGTCCCTTTTTTTACACAGTAGGTACGACTGCTGCAAAAAAGCAAGAGTTTGAAAACAGAGTTAGAGGCATGCCGTACAAACATTTTTCCAGAAGAGGTGTTTCCCCTTAGTGCTACGGTTTGTTTGGGTTTCCAGGAACTCATCAAGTTCTTGGACTTGTCACTCAACACCCAGGACTTTATGGTCAAAGTTTTTTCGACTAACAGGGATCTCTCCCCAGTTCCATTAATGCAAATGAAACTTATAGAGTTCACAAGAGCACCAAAGTGACATCAAAGGAATTACAGTAAAACTCTAGCCCAGCAACTATCCAAAAACTACCAACCAACGCTAAACTGGAAGTAAAACCGAACTCCAGGCCTAAGTAGAGAGCACTATCCAAGAACCACGACCAAAAGGAATACTAGTATATTACAGACCCTCTGAATTGTCACATTCGCAACACCACCTATCAGATCACCACATGGATCGAGCTAGACTGCTCAGGGTGTTCCTGGAGTTGCTCCAGCGATGCTGTCCCTCCATAGATTGAAGATGTAGTATTCTTCCAAGTGGAAATCCACCCAAAGTCCACACACTTCAAGGCACTGGGAGGGTCAGCGGGTTTCTCAGATTTTGCATCATCCTGGTCATGAAGCAATCGATAAGCCCCCCTCCAAATCTTTGAAAGGGACCTTCCATTCCTTCAGATAGAGCAGAACCAGACGCCAAACCTGTTTCATATTAATCCAAGTTTTTCTATTAAAAACAATGCTATTCCTATTGTTCCACAGTGCCCAGAGGACAGCCGAGGTCACAACATTAAAATGTAAACATCTCTTATTAGCAAGCCATTTAGAAGCTACAGATTCATAGTCCACGACATGAATGGAAAACACTTCCAAAACCTCCTCCCAAAGCTGCCTAGCTACAATGCATTCAAAAGGGAGGTGTTTGAAAGTTTCAATTTCCTTACAAAGCTCACATTCCAGTGGCTTTGGCATACCTCTAGCCCTCATGTTATCTCTAGTCATAATCTTATTCTGAGAAACCAGCCATAGAAACACCTGAATTCTAGGTGGAATTTTTAGATTCCAAACACCAGGGAGATAAATCGGCTTAATCCCTCTAAAATTCACTAAAGCATACATGGATTTGGAAGAATAAAACCCATTAGTTTCATATTGCCATATTAGTTGATCCTCTTCATCAGAAAAAGCAACTGATCTGGCAATATTCTGTAGATCAAACCATTGAACCATCATATCATTAGAGAAGGTTCTCCTAAAATCACATTTTAGCTGGGACCCATCCCAGAGGTCAGCAATAGGTTCAGTTTGCTGATTAGAAACAATATACAAATCCCAAAATTGAGAGGCTAAAGGTGAGTTTCCAAACCAAATATCCTCCCAAAATCTAACTTTCCTACCATTCCCAACATGCCATCTATAACCAAACTTAGTGGCCCTAGTAGCCCACATCACACCTTTCTAGAAGGTAGAAGGATGGGTTTCCTGGCAACATAAGATATTTGGGTTTTTTGTGTTATATTTGGCATCAATCACTCTCCTCCAAAGAGCTCCCTCTCTTTGAATATACCTCCTAACCCAAGACCCTATTAAGCATAGGTTCAGATCTTGTAGGTTTGGTATTCCCATCCCTCCAAAATCTTTCTTCATGCATACTGAAGGCCAGTTGGCCAGGTGAATCTTATGGTTTCCTTCCTCATAATTCCAAAAGAAATTTGCTATTTGGGTATCAATCAGACTCAGAGCCCACTTTGGAAACTTGAAAAAGGAAAGCATATAAATAGGTATACTGGCTAAACAGGTTTGAATAAGTACTCTTTTTGCAGTAGAGGAGAGCAACTTTCCCCTCCAACTAGCAATCCTTCTAATGATACTTTCTATCAAAGGTTGTAAATCTTCTCTTCTCAATTTACTATGATGAAGAGGGATCCCTAGTGAAAGGGCATGTATGCCCCCATGTGTGGTTTTGGTAATTAATGACAATCCCTATGGACTAATGTGCAAATTGAGTTTCACTTGTAGGTTTGTCCATTGGCATCGCTTGGACCATGTGTTGGTTTCAAGGATGAAAAAGAAGAAGCATCGTCCAAGGGCTTTGTGCCTATTGGAATCAAGTAGAAGAAGAAGAAGATCAAGTATGCCTTGAAGAAGAAGAAGAAGATGGAGTTCCTCATGGCTTTCTTCAAGACATCATCATCAAGATTTGAAGTGCAAGATCAAGATGCGTCATCTCTAGAAGATCTCATTCTTGAAGCTTGCCATCCTCAGCAATCATGGAATGATGAAGACAAGTTCAAAGAAGAGGCTTCCCCCATGGAGTATGGGGGAGCATTTCTCAAGTCTTCATCAAACAAGAGCAAGCAAGAGCAATCAAGAAAGGTGTTCCATCTTGAAGGTGACAAGATCGTCTACATCACGCTCAAGTGGGATGCTCAAGGAAAAGGTATGATCTTGATAGGGTTTCTATTTTACTGGTCTCTTGTAGTGTTGGGAGACCGGGTTTAGGATAGGTAGCCGTACTATCAAGAGGGGCTCTCGAGTGGGTGACTTGTTCGTATCTTTTGGAGAGAGCTCAAACCTTTGCATTCATAGCATCATCTTTCTTGGTTGTTGTTTGGTTCTTGTCCATGTGAGGATCTAGAGCTTGTGGTTATCTTCATAACATGCTCTAGTTCATCAAAAACGGATTTCCCTTGCATATCTCATTGCGTTTTTGATCTTGCGGGTTTTCCGGCTCCACACCTTGGGAGGTATCTCACATATATATTCATGGTATTTTCTCCCTTGGTGATATCCAATATTTCGAACAAAATTGGTTTCATCTCGTTTGGAGTTTGGATGCAAAAGTTATGGCATTTCTGGTTCTGAAGTTTCTCTGACCGGAAGTACCGGCCAGACGCCGGAAGTACCGCTCGGGCAGAAATGCCGCCGGTAGTACCGGTGTTAATACCGGCCCAACTTCCGGTGAACCCATTTTTGGTTCAGTATGCTCTCTGCCTAGTCTGCGCTATTTGACGGTCGGAATCTTGGGCGGTTGTACCGGCCCAGGCGGTAGTACCGGTGACCCACCGGTAGTACCGGCCGGCCTCGTTTTGTGTTCGTTTGCACCGTGTTTTTGGACCATTGGCTGAGTGCCATCGGTAGTACCGGCCACCCACCGGTACTACCGGCCGTGCGCGATTCTGTGGGTAACGGGCAGATCGGGGAGCCCTTTAAAAGGAGCTCCCCTTTCCCCTTCAGCCCTGTCTCGTTTTTCTTGGTTCTTGCTCTCTCTCTCTCCTCCATTGTTGACCTTGAAGAGCTTGGCCTCTCCCCTTCTCCCTCCTATGATTCTTGCATCTTTTTGAGGGATTTGAGAGAGGAGATCTAGATCTACAAGCCCCACCAAGCAAAATCCCTTCTTTGTGAAGGAATCCTTGGGATCTAGATCTTGGAGAGTTTTGTGTTCTCCTCTTGTGTTCTTCCTCCCTTATTCCCCCAATAGCTTTTGTAGCTTGGTGGAATTTGAGAGAGAAGGACTTGCCTCTTGCATTTAGTGCATAGGTTTGAGTTCTCCTCGGAGATTCAGCGAGTTCAAGCCCTTGGGCTTGTTTCTCTTGGGTTCTTGGAACCCTAGACGGTTGTGTGGTTGGATTGTTAACCTTTTGTGGTCTTGTGGCCTTTTGTGGATTTGTAGCCTTTGTGGCATTGTTCTTGGGGCTCCAATTGAGTTGTGGAGGTTCCCCAAGCTTGTTGGCCTTTTGTGGCTTTGTGGAGCCTTTGTGGCGTTTCTTGGGAGCCCTCCAATTGAGTTGTGGAGTTTGCCCCAAGCCTTGTACGGGTTCGGTGACCGACCTCAAGTGTCCCATAGTGGAACGTGAGTAGGCCTTTGTGGCGAGCTCACGGGAGAATAGGGTGAGCCTTTTGTCGCATCGGTGAGTTGCGTGGCTTCGCATCCTTGGTGAGGCCTTGTGTGGCGTTGGGTGAGCATTAAGCCACCACACCTCGAGGTGAGCCATTTATGGCGTTCGAAGTACATTGCGCCCCCGCACCTCTCCAACGGAGACGTAGCTTCTTTGGAAGTGAACTTCGGGAAACAAATCATCGTCTCCGTGTCCATCGGTTATCTCTCAACCGAGCCCTTTTTCTTATGCAATTTGCATTGTGATAGCCTTCGTGCTTGAAGTATATTATCTTGCTATCACCTTGTTGCTTGTATTGCTTAGCATAGGTTGTGGGTGCACTTAGTGAACCTAGTTGATATAGGTTTTGGCTTGATAAATTAAACGTTAAGTTTTATTCTGCATTTATTAGAGCCTAAACCGTAATATTTTTAAAACGCCTATTCACCCCCCCTCTAGGTGACGTCCATTTCCCTTTCACCTAGGTACTTAACAGGGAAGTCACCAGCCACACATTGAAAGATCTCAATGGAAGGCTGGAGTTCCTCCCTTGACATGTTAATTGGGATCAATTCACTCTGATGATAATTGATCCTCATTCCTGAAAGTTGTTCAAAACAGGTTAATATCCATTTAAGGTTAATTGCTACCCTATCATCATATTCTAGGAATAACAAAGTATCATCTGCATATTGCAGACAGGCTACACCACCAGGCAAGAAATTAGGGCATAACCCTCTAATAAGCCCTTGATTGACCCCTTTAACCAGCATCTTAGAGAAAACATCTACAGTAATGTTAAAAAGCAGGGGAGCATTAGGGTCTCCTTGCCTCAGCCCTTTCCCTGTCAAAAAGAAGGCACTTTCAGTATCATTCACCTTGACACCAACTGATCCTCCTTGGGTAATCTGTCTAATTAGTCTAATGAATTGAGGACAAAAACCCCTAGCCTCTAGAATTTCATACAGAAAATCTAAATTCACTCTATCATAAGCTTTTTCATAGTCAATTTTAAAGACCATCCCTTTTTGTTTTTTCCTATGCACCTCATGAATAATTTCATGAGCAGTAACTACACTTTCAAGGATAAACCTACCCCTGATAAAAGCAGATTGTTGATGATCTATCAATCTACCAATCACAGTAGCTAATCTGTTAGTCATAACCTTAGTGAAGATCTTAAAGGAACAATTCAACAAAATAATAGGCCTAAACTTTTTCATTTCCTTAGCATCATATTATTTTGGGATAAGAGTAATCATAGAAAAATTCAATCTATAAAGGTCTAGTTCATCCCTATTCCAGGCATTAAACATTTCTAACAAATCAAAGGAAACAATATCCCAGAAATGTTGATAGAACATGAAAGAGAGGCCATCAAGCCCAGGAGCCCCGTCAGAATAGGAACTAAAGACAGCTTCATTGATTTCCTCTAGTGTAAAGGGGGCTCCCAATAGCTCATTTTCATTATCTTTAATCTTCTCTTCTTCAGTAAAGAAGTCCTGCCTTAGTCTAATACCAAGCCTGTCTTCTTTACTAAAGAGGGTCTTATAATACTCAGAGGCTACCCCTAGCATATCTTTAATCTCTGCGACTAGGCCTTCTGGTCCATCCAAAACATGAATTAGCTTTTTCCTACGTCTCTAATTAGCCACTGCATGAAAATAAGCTGTATTTCTATCTCCTTCTACGATATCCCTGTATCTAGATCTTTGTCTAGCTTTGGTCTCCTCCATAATCCAATGACTATTCATTTCTTGGAGAATAGCTTCAAATCTAAGCTTTTCTCCAACAGAGAGAGACTGAGATTCAGACTTAATATCTAAACTATCATATTCTTCCATTAGAGTCTTTTTATGTTTTCTAATATCAGCCTCTAAATTAATACTCCAACCTTTAGCTAGTCGCCTAAACAATCTAACTCTAACCTGCCACATGTCCATGACATTAGCACTATTAGACTGTAGGGACCAAGCTTTAATGACTACATCCCTAAACTCTGGTCTAGCAATCCACCACTTCTCAAATTTAAATCTACTCTTCTTAGTAAAATGACCTTCTCCAGAATCCCAAATAATTGGAGTATGATCACTTCCCATTCTAGCCAAAGCCCTAGCATGAGCAAGAGGAAAATGGGCATCAAATTCAGTAGTACAAAAAAAGTATATCAATTCTACTCATAATCAGGTCTTCCTGATTATTCCCCCAAGTAAAGGTTCTATTAGGTAGCCCAATCTCCATCAAAGCCCACAAATCTACCCAGGCATTAAACTTGTTAGCCCATCTATAATCTATATTATGATTGCTCTTATCCTCAACTGATCTCACTAAATTAGAGTCACCTCCCACTATGGCAGGCCCCTGCCAATCCATGAAAAGTTCATGAAGTTCAGAAATAAACTCCTGTTTCCTCTCTTCATAAGCAGACCCATACACAGTAGTGATCCTACAAATAAAACCATCTAATAAATTTTTAACTACCACACTAACAAAAAAAGTTTTGATATCCTAGGACAGGATTTCAAATAAATCTAGATTAACACCTACCAAAATCCCACCAGCAGAGCCAATGGAAGGAAGAAAATTCCAAGAAAAGTTTATATTCCCTAAAATGGTTTTTCAGAAAGGAATTACTAAAAGAATCTTTCTTAGTTTCCTGAAAACCAATGTAGTCTAGGTGCAAGGGAACTATATTATCCTCTATATATTTCTTTCTGCCAACTGCAGAAAGATTTCTACTATTCCAGAAACACACTAACATTTACCTACTTTCTTGGGGTGCTTGCCCCGAGATTTCCTAACTACTTCAGTCCATTTATCCACTACCTCTTCTAAGCTATCTTTACTAGAGGCCCTATCCAAACTATCTAAATTCAAACAATTACCACTAGCACTATCTTCTACTTCATTAATCTCTAAACCAATGGCAATAGCCATGTCATCTAATTCATTTACTTCTAAAGAATGGAACGGATTATGGGACATTATACCTTTCATCTTTTTTGGAGTCTCTAGATTAACCACTTTCTTCCTCTGTTGTGCTTTCTCAATAATATTCTGAGCCATATCTATCCTGCTACTCTGTCTGGTTGGTTATACAGGACCCCATTTTTTCTGTCTCTTTTTTAACCCGTGAGTCACATTATCAGAGTTAGCATCAATCTCCTCAAAACTTGGCATAATGTCATCAGGGAGTTGTGGCCACTCCTGCCCCAGCCCTTGATCAACCTCTCCCAATTGAATTCCCTGCTCAATAGTCATAAACCTACTCTCTTCTTCACTCCAGAACTCATGCACCTCAGTATCCACCTTTGAAATCCCTGGAGACCTGTCCCAAACAAAATCTCCATCCATATCAACTAATCCTCTCTGGACTAGCAGCTGAAAAACTGCTGAAGCAGTAGTGGAAGTGGGTTTTTCACTCTCACATCTTTGACTGCCAGTAGTTGTTATTAGGATCTCTACACCTAATTTTCACTCTCACATCTTTGACATTGTTCTTGAAAATGCTAAGCTAGTCAACATCCTGAAGAATACCACAGACTGATACAGCTTGGTCTAGAATGTTAAATTCACACCATTTGGACTGTAACCCTATGATCTTGATCCAAGCATTAGACAAGGATTCAATAGGTTCAGGGTCTTCATTCCAAGCTTCAACTTTAACCCAAACTCCTTCCTTAACTAAAGCAAATTTTGGGTACCCTATAACTTGTTCCACATTGATATGAGGTGGAAATTTGACCAAGAAGGAACCACTGCACCCCAGTTCTCTGATCTGCCAGGGCCAATGGGTCTGGTAAATCTTGGAGAAATTAGCAGCTAATTCTTCCTCAGAAATTTCCCCTTCTTCCACTAGCACCACTCCATAGTTCTTGGTGGATGTAACTGGGTTAAGGATCACCTCGGGAGACTCAATATGGTAAAAACCTAACCCATTAGCTCCACTTCCTACATACTTGGCAACTTGGTTGGGCCTCTTTCTGACAGGACAGTTCTTCACTGAATGCACCAGAGACTTACATATGAAGCACATTTGTGCTTTGTCACAGGAACTCTAATGATGTCCAGGCTCACCACAGCACAAACAAATTGTATCCAGATAGCTCATCTGAGGGGGAACCATACTAGTAGAAGAGCTCATAGTTTGATCCTTCATAATCCCAGATCCTTTCTTCTTGGGCTTAGGGACATGCTTAGACTTACTGGTTTGTTCACCAACCTGAGCTTGATCTTGCAGGGGGACACTACCCTGGGGTGCCACCCACTGATTTGAGTGCATCCCAAACTGTTGAGGGGGAGGAAAACCATGAAAAGGCCCAGGAAAACCCCATGGAGGAGGCATATTACCTGGATGGAATTCAAAAGGGGGTTGGTTGGGGAAGAACTGAGGTTGCATCTGCCCAAACTCAAAGGTAGCTTGCTGTTGTTCCATCTGACCAAGATTTGGTTGCTGCCATCCTTCCAGGCCAAAGTTTCCAGACTTCCCTCTCCCCCTTCCTCATCCACGGTCAGCCATGGGCACCTCGCTGTTCTCAAGCACTACAGGATCTGGTTCCACAAAGTCAGCACCCAGACATTGCACCCCTGATGTGTCCTCCGCCGCCGAAGGAGGGAGAAGAGGAAAGCTAGCTACCAGGCGAAGCCTTGGTGTCCTATCCCTGCACGGTGAGATCTGCACCTGTGTTAATCTTGGCGGTAGGCAGGAGCTCCCAGCTGGCTCAGGGTAGGTAGGACGTGGAGGAATATCCCAGAGCTGGTCAAAAAACCCTAGCCCTTTGAGCCCATCCCCACTTTTGTCCCCATTGTGAGTTGGCCCCCTCCATAGCCCGAACTTTCTCCCTCCTTGATACACCTTTGCTTTCTCCCGCGCAACCTGGGAACTTCCTCCCTCTACACCTATTCCTTCAGTTGCTGGGCAAACAACTCCAAAGTTTGGACAATCACCTGAGCTTGCGTCTCTAGCTGCAGAAGCGCCACAACCGCCGTCATCTCCTTCCTTGAGAACTCTGGCAACATCTGAATCGAGCCCCCGGTCTGCGAGAGAGAATGCCTCACCGACTGCTTCGCCCGGGAGAAAGGGGAGGTAGCTCTCCGAGGCCTCCCTCTCTTCCTGGCCCAAATCGGAGCACGAGCCCCTGCTACCTAACGAACTAACGCATCCCCCTCTTCTGACAGGGATTTCAGACTTCTCTCCTTCCTTCGTCGAGCACGACGCCTCCGAGGCCACTGTCCCACTGTGCTCCTCCTGACCTCATCCTCCAATGTCAATGGGGCCAAACGAGCCAATGCAGAGGCCACAGGGGGGAAGGAGCCCTCTGGTGCTCCATCAGCCTCCGGCCCGACCGCGGTTTGCTCGCCCCCCAATTGGACACCTCGCTGCCGAGAAGCGGAGCGGAAGTCAGACTCCTTTCTCCCTCAGCGATCCTCTTCTGATTCTCCCCTGGATCCTTGGAACGCGCCATTCGAACACTCCTCGCCCTCATCTCTGAAAATCGCCAGCGTCAATCTCCTAGCAGCCCCAGATCTGAAACTCAGTCTCCTCGCGAATGACGAGAATCGAGCCGAAGAGGAGGGTTTCACAGAAGCATGGGATGAGGAAGCCAGTACACTCTCGCCACATCCCTCTCTCCTAGGCCCTCCATGGTAGGTGATCGAACCCAACCCGCCATGAACAGGACCTCGGTCTAGGACAGGTGTCACGAGAGCGGGGGACATTTTCATCTGATCAATCGGTCAAAGTTGGAAAGAAATTCTTTTCTGTCAATTTTTTATACCGGAAAATACAGAAACAAATCCACGAAAATTGCAGCCTGTATACGAGATGTTTATACCTACTTATATACTACAGTATATACTTTTCCACCTTAGAAATACCGTTAAGAAAAATTAAAAAGAGGGAGCTCAGTCGACGTCGAGTGCTACCGACGATTGTGGCGCAGCTAGCTCCAAAAATGACCGAACCCAATACCGGCAGGCAGCAGGACACGCCAACAAAGCCCCCGCCCCGTCCCTGTCCCTCCTCCTAGGAACGAATGATGTGCCTATTTGGCCACCTCACCGGACGGGCCACCAGCTTCGTGCTCCCATGGAGTGTTCCTTGACCTCTCGGGCGTACCCTTGCGTACTTTGGTCATCACTTGCTTTTGCCCCGGCCCCTGGCGCGCATCCACGTCCACGCCGTCTAGTCTAGTCTAGCAACCCATAAAAGAGCACGCTTGGTTTTCCTGCTAAAATGATCAACAGTCAGCAGCGCCAAAATCAGCTAGGTGTTGACTGGCCAAGGTTCTAAACAATCTTATCGTCGCCCCGCGTGTGTGGATGGGTAATCCATCCAGTGTGCATCCTTTTGCACACCCTTTCGATCCCCTCCAATCTAATCTAACCACTAGGATATATATATATATAGTCAGATAGATAGCACAAGTAGGGAAAAGGATGAAAGAAACGTGATCCGGCCGAAGCCAAAGGGCAAAACGCAAAAGCCAAGAGAGGTGGGATTGTCCCAAGCTAGGCTGAGCGGGCCGTGCGCAGTCCCTCCCAAGTGGAGCTGCCGGCCGGCCGGCGTTGATTCGATCGACATGGCGTTGGGCTGGGGCCGCCGCTCCACTAGTCGGTCGTAGTAGTGCCAGTTTTAGGCCGTGCCAACTCGAGCCAAGAGCGCACGTGTTGCCGCGCGCCAATCTCGACCCACCATCGGGAAATTCCTTTTGCGCCAGCCGCGCCTTGCTTTCCGTGCAGTACGTACATATAGTACGTTCTTTCTTTCTTTCAAAAAAAAAAAGGTATCATACGTTGAACCAAGACGGAGATCGATGGCGTGCGTTCTCCCGGAAGGTTGCCGCGTACGGCGGCGCGGACACACGTACTACATGACGTGGCGGACTACCTACACACGGGTCTCATGACATCTTCACGCCGGTCCGAGCTGGACAGAATGACAGATCCCGCACACTTCAACGGTGCGACCCAAACGGACCAACGCTCATCCATCCATCTAATCCAGGGTACGGCTGCATCAGACCAAACGCACCGCAGACCAAGCACGAGTCCTCTCTTGCTTGCACCAGGCTCGCCTGGAAGCAACCCAACCGCCTCCGACCCGCAGCTACCAACGGAGATAGAGCCCTAGGCTGCGTCGGGCACTTTCTTCTCTTCAAATTCAACAGCTACGACACATCTACCACATCTATGACGAGGATATCAACGAGGACTAGGCGACGCTAGGGTGTTAAGTAACTTGTTATGCACTAAGTATGTAATCATCTATGTAGCAATCATTTGCAATGAAAATTTCCATTACTATTACAGCTCAAGCCAGTTCTGGCGCTTTCCCGCGCCAGTTTCCGTGCCTTCCACCGCTTTCCCGTCCTTTACTCCTGGGACGTTGGTTATATAATGGTCAGCTTCGGCTCGTCGTTCGCCATTGCCAACTCCCTACTCCACTCGAAGCCGAGAAACCAACCACACGCCCCATGGCCCGCCTGCCGTTGGCTTCACCATTGGGAGACGCGTGTTTTGTACGAATCGAAATATTCGGCGCCTCCGGACTCCTACTGCAGCAACGGGTGGACCCTCAGCTATGGCGGCATCCCAATCCCACCGGTTCCCCATGGTGCGGAGGTGCTGGACCATACAACACAAGCATAATGTGCGGTTCACGGCGGAGCAGCGGTCGGATCCGCAGTGGGATCTTGACAAACTAGTCATGTGGTTTGAGTTTTTCCGCAAGCATCGGGAGAGGGAGCTCCCCATATGTACTACTAGGACGGCCCGCCGCCGGCGGATCGCAACACTAACAGGCATAGGTTCTGGTGGAGCGTGTGAGGCGGCACAGTGGCCTCAGTCGTGGACTATATCACCATGGGGGAACTACCCACGTCTCCGCCCGCCTCCTCCGGCGTCTCTTCCCCCTAACATAAGGCCAACGCTCGGGGAGTACATCGACCTCACCCAGGAGATGACGAGTAGGTCTCGTCAGGGCAGCGTTGATCCAGAGCCACCGAAGAAACATTTGCACTGTTTTATTTGCAATATGTAAATTATGTTTTCAGTTAATGAAAATGGTTGAAAAAAATTCTAGGCAACAGACCGTTTGGGTTGTCCCGCTGGTGGGCGCACCTCTCTAGCTGGCCACTCATTTCATATCTGGGACCCAACCGAAACATATCAAAATAAATCGTTTGGATGTCCGAAATGAGTCAAGTACCACCGGAGATGCCTCACTGTCACCTCATGAACGCTGCTCTTAATAATACTATCTATGCTACGTCGGCTCCACGCCTTCCTATGATCAGCGCGGTTCAGCGCCTCACCTGTTTTCTAGCTTCCGATCATGGAATCTCTTGACACGGCAGCGAACCTTGCTTATTACAGTATGCTCCTCCATTTCCACGTCTGATCGGTCGGTTGATGCCTGTCCGTTTCGGCATGTACGAACAACTGTGACAGGAGCAGTAGTAAAAGCTAGCATATGCATCTCCACGTACAACGGGTTTTATCCTTTTTGTCTACTCCTCCGTTTTAAAATATAAGATGTTTTACCTTTATGAAGTGACTGTATTCAGACCACTTTCAATGTATAAGTTCACTATAGACCTCTCCGAAGCTAAAACATCTTATGTTTCGAAATAAGGGGGTATATAAAAAGAAAAGAAAAGAAATGCCTTGTATAGATTAGTCCAGTCCAGACCGGTCGCACCTAATTTGGAGAGTGACGTGTGCCCAGTTGTAGCAAAAAGAGGTTACAAACATGCATATGCATGCCACAAGAATTCAGATGAGAATTGTTCGAAAGTGACACTCCCACTTGGCACGAGCTGCTTCGTTATGAATAATATCCTGGCCAGCTACCCAAAGTCCACCAAAGCCACCATTGCTTGTACTAGTACTGAGCTCCTGACCAAGTCAAAAAAAAAAAGTACTGAGCTCGTGACACTATAAAAACTCGGCACGGGCACCCAACTCCTCCTCCCCGTCCCCGATTAATTCCACTACACACACTGGACCTCAAGGGGTCCTTCCTCTGCTGCCACAGTTACAGTGCTCAGATCTCATCTCGTCCTGTCCCTGCCGAGAGCTACAATGCCGCGCCACCTGCTGCAGGAGTCCGTCGACCGCCTGGCCGAGATGGCCGCGCCGCCGCTGGCCACGGAAAATCCCGGCGGCGTGCATACGGACACGCTGCTCATCCTGGCGGTGGTGCTCTGCTTCCTGCTTTGCGTCGTCGGACTGGCCCTCGTCGCGCGGTGCTCCGGGCTCTGCAACCCCTCCGCTTTCTCCCTCGACGCGCCGGGGACAGTGGGGATGAAGGCCCCGTGCAAGGGGATTAAGAAGAAGGCGCTCGAGTCGCTGCCGACCGTGTCTTGGGCCGCGCCGGAACAGAGAGAGGAATCGCCGGAGTGCGCCATCTGCCTCGCGGAGTTCGCGCAGGGGGACGAGGTACGCGTGCTCCCGACGTGCGGCCATGGCTTCCACGCCGCCTGCGTCGACGTCTGGCTCATGTCCAGCTCCACCTGCCCCTCCTGCCGCCGCGCCCTCGTCGTCGCGCCAGCGCCGTCACCCACCCAGCCTCTCGCGACGTGTCCATCATGTGCTGACGCTGCCGCCGACGTCGCCGCGGCACAGGCCTCGGCCACCGGATGCTGCCGGTCGTCGTCGGCACCGTAGTGGCCGGACATGCGCGACCACCGCTCAACGTACATACTCGTACATGGCCGGTCGCCGACGTACGCACGTCCTAGCCAGTACGCACAAAATGCTAACTGTACAGTGTGCGATGAAGCATCGCTTAATTTAGTTACTGTAGTAGTTAATTGGTGTCCATCTGTAGCATTTCCATCGATCTGTGAATACAAATGTAGAGTGTCCGTTTCAGTTTAAACTTTCTGTAGATAGAATGATCTCTGCCCTGCCGCAGCAAAAATCCTAAACCGAAGCATGTCCGTACTCACGGAGAAACAACCCCGCCTGAGGGCATCTGCACAGGAAGACCCATCTTGCCAAGCCAAGTTTGTTTTTATCCGTTTTAGGTCGTGATCCGGTCACAACAGGACGCATAAATTATCGTATTTTGTTTTTTCTCTACTAATATTTTTCTCTATCTTCTCTCGTTGGACAAACCAGATCACGAGAACGCGAGAGAGCAGCAACAAGCAGCCGGCGCGGAAGGCGAGATGAGGGCGGCGCAACGGGGCGCCAGGTGTTGCAGGGCACGGGTGGTGCGTGGTACCACGTCCTGGCCGCGGCGAGCTTGCGCTAGAAGAGCCGGGCATCGGTGCTCGCAGCAAGTGCTCACGGTGCGCTCGGGCTCGCGACGTAGCTGGTATACGAACCAGTCGCAGGGGTCTACTATCCTATCCGACCGACCTTCTTGAGCAGCGTGGTGGCCATGGTGGAGAGCTGGTCGCACTCCCGGTTGGTCGCCGCCATCCTCCCCTTGGCCCCGGGCGCTCCTTCCAGCGCCGCCCCGCACCCGATTCCCCCCCCCCCCCCCCGCGCGCCGTGAGTGCCAGGAGCGGCCGCGCCTTGTTCCACTCCCGCGACGCCGCGCATGAACCGCAGCGACGGGACCGAGGCCGCCTCGCACACCGCGCACGCGCACCACCACGGCGGCCCCATCCACATCGGTCCCAGGAGGAGAATCTACAGGAGATAAGAGAACCATAAGGGAATCTCCAATGATGAGAAGATTCAAATGTTAAAATCACATTTATTAGTATAGCACTTAGGATGCTTCGGAAATATAGGATAATAATATGTAAACAAAATATAATGTTCTTAATAATTTTCGAAACTGTAAGGATGATGCCCTCGCATTTGTGAGGGCTGTCATGTTAGCTTTAAATAATAGAAAAACAAGTGTGTGGCAGCATATAGGAATAAAATTATATTTTTCCTTTTTGTTGAAATTTATTTTTTATAGCCTATAATAGCATATTTCCATGAAAAATGCGGCGTCCATATGGGATGTGTATACCTACTTGTATATATTTTTTTACCTAATCTTCTAGGCAGGGCCGGCCCTGAGGGGGGTCTGGAGGGGCGGCCGTCCCGGGCCCCAAAATTTTGGGGGCCCACCCCATATTGTATCATATATGGCCTAGTATAGATCCCTAAAATATAGTAGTAGTTTAGAGTTTTCTATTAGGCTAGATTAAGCTTTTTAGTTTTCTAGTCTAGATAAAACAAACGTACTAGGAGGCAAGGGTAGAGTGATCAGACAAGATCGGACATTGCTTCATCGTTGATTGCATCGATCACGTGAGTACACGGGTCCGGTTCGTCTTTTCGCCTCGCCTGTTCCTGAACTCTTCGCCTAATCATGTTTCATCTCGGCTCTCCATCCACACGTTGTTGGCCCGTCGCCACTCCCTGCCTCTAGTCTAGCTCGCAAGGACATGCCGTTCAGGTGTTGCATATGATTCCAGTCTGCTGTCTACATGAAAGTCGAAACTCAAAAGGTATCAAAACATCTTTCGCCAATCAAACTTCGGTTAGATAAGAAAGTGACACATTAATCGAGAAGAGGTCTATTAGATAAGAAGATATTACTTTTCCTCTAGATGGTACACTACCTTGAGAAAAAATTCATATGGAGAGTTTTGAGTTTGCCAAATAAGAGGATTATTATCCTAATATTTCTATCGCTTATCGGATGTTATTTACTATGTCCGTGACGGTTGCGCCGAGAAGAAGTTATTGGATGGGATTGATATTGATTCAGTTGCCACGTGTTTTTCTTCTAGGAATACACTGAGAAAGTTTTAAGTTAATATGTAAACATTATTAATTGTATCTAAATATTGCAACTGAATGTACTTGAAATATTTAGTTTTCATCGTTTCATATATTTATATATAAAAAATTACCAAGGGGCCTCAAATTTTAGTTTCTCCCCAGACCCCCGAAATCTAGGACCAGCCCTGCTTCTACGACTTAGAAATACCGTTATTAAGAAAAATAAAAAATAAACGAGCTCAGTCGACGTCGAGTGCTGCCGCGAGGATTGTGGCGGTG
The DNA here is from genome assembly GCA_910589775.1 of Avena eriantha. Lineage (NCBI taxonomy): Eukaryota > Viridiplantae > Streptophyta > Magnoliopsida > Poales > Poaceae > Avena > Avena eriantha. The sequence goes on from OU342743.1 coordinate 11,458,563, forward strand.
CTAACTCCAAAAACTACCGAATCCAATCCCGGCAGGACAGAGCACCAAAGCTCCCGTCCCTCCCAGGAAGGAATGATGCCTATTTGACCACCTCACCGGACGGGCCACCAACTTCCTGCTCACATGATGATCCCATGGAGTGTTCCTTGACCTCTCGCGCGCTCCGTACCTTGTGCACTTTCGTTATCGCTTGCTCACGCACCCACGCCGTTTAGCTACCCATAAAAGAGCACAGTGCTTGCTTTTCCAGTTAAAATCATCAACAGCCAGCAGAGCCAAAATCAGGTAGCAGGTGTTGACTGGACAAGGTTCTAAAAAATCTTATCGTGGTGCGTGGATGGGGTGATCCATCCAGTAGGCACTTTACTCTACTTTCCATATCGTTTTTTTTTGTCTGGTCTCCTTTTACACGCCCTTTCGATCCCCTCCAATCTAATCTAACCACTATATATGTATGTATAGGGCACAATCAAAAAGGGAGATTGTCCCAAGCTGCACAGAGCAGGTCCCTCCCAACCGGAGCTGCCGGCCGGCGATGGCGTCGGGCTGGGGCCGCCGCTCCACTAGTCCGTCCTCAGTGCCGGTTTTAGGCCGTGCCCCCGGCCAGCCAACTCGAGCAAAGAACACACGTGTTCTTTTGGCCAGCCGCGCGCTGCTACCTAGTAGTACACCTCACGCACGCTGCTCCTAATATGGTCCATCTATGCTAGTACGTCGGCTCCACGCCTTACAGCTCTTCTGTTCCCTGCCTTTGATGATCAACGCCTCAGTGCCCTCACTTGTTTTCTAGCTTCCGATCATGGAATCTAATTTGGAGAGATTAGTCCAGTCCAGACCGGTCGCACCTAATTTGGAGAGTGACGTGTGTCCAGTTGTGGCAAAAAGAGGTTACAAACATGCATGCATGCATGCATGCCACAAGAATTCACAGGAGAATTGTTCCAAAGTGACACTACCCACTTAGCAGCACGCACGCACGAGAGAGCTTCATTATGAATCATATCGTCCCTAGCTAGCTACTACCCAAAGCCACCGTTGTACTGACACTATAAAAACTCGCCACCACCACCCAAACTCTTCCTACTCCTTCCTTCCGATTTAGTATTCCACTACACACACACACACACTGGACCTATACTGGCACTTGCTCTGCTGCCACAGTGCCCAAATCTCATCTCGTCCTGTCCCTGCCGAGGCCGAGAACGAACGAGCCACAATGTCGCGCCACCTGCTGCGGGAGTCCGTCGGCCGCCTGGCCGAGATGGCCGCGCCGCCGCTGGCCACGGCCAAGGCCGGCGGCGTGCACACGGACACGCTGCTCATCCTGGCAGCGGTGCTCTGCTTCCTGCTCTGCGTCGTCGGGCTGGCCCTCCTCGCTCGGTGCTCCAGGCTCTGCAACCCCTCCGCCTTCTCCCTCGATGCAATGCCGGGGGCAATGGCGGGACTGAAGTCCCCGTGCAAAGGGATTAAGAAGAAGGCGTTGGAATCGCTGCCGACCGTGTCGTGGGTGGCGCCGGAGCAGAGGAAACAGGAGGAGGAATCGCCGGAGTGCGCCATCTGCCTGGCAGAGTTCGCGCGCGGAGATGAGGTGCGCGTGCTCCCGACGTGCGGCCACGGCTTCCACGCCGCCTGCGTCGACGTATGGCTCATGTCCAGCTCCACCTGCCCCTCCTGCCGTCGCGCCCTCGTCGTCTCGCCGCCGCCCACCGAGCCTCCCGCGACGTGTTCGTCTTGTGCTGCCGCTGCCGCCGGCGTCAGCGAGGCGCAGGCCACCGGTCGCTGCCGGTCGTCGTCGGCACCTTAGTGGCCGGCGCGCGGCGTCCGTGCATACATCACACACGTACATAGTCGATCGCTGACGTACATACGTCCTAGCTAGCCGGTACGCACACAATGCTAACTGTACAGTGTGCGGCGACGTATTGCTTAATGTAATTACTCACTCCGACCCATATTACTGTAGTTGATTTAGATTCAGTGTCCGTCTGTAGCATTTCCACCGAACTGTGAATACAAATGTAGAGTGTCGGTTTCAGTTGATTATCACTTCAGTTTCAATTTCAGTTAAACTTTCAGCGGATAGAATGATCTCTGCTGCTCCCAGAGCAATCCTAATAGCCAAACGGGTCCATGGCACCGATCTGTCCCCAAGAAATGCCAACCGGGCCGTCCGTACCAACGGAGAAACAACCCCACCTGACACTTCACAGGCTCACACCTCGCCAGCGCCTCCCTCCCCTTCCTGGAGGAGGGCATCCGATGGTGTTGTGGTGCAGTTGGGCTCCTAGAGTGGTGCGCTCTCCATCTTAGATGGAGTGTCCCGTGTCTGCGTCTCCAATGGCAGTCGTGGTGTTTTCTCTTTGGATTAGGTGGGAGTGTTAGTTTGATCTCTCCCGTTCGAGCCCATCGGCCCGAACGAGCTCCTTATCCGCGTCGTGACTGGGGGCGCCCAACCTTATCATGGTTGGTGGGCCCCTGTCGCCGCGCTATATAAAGTGGTGGGGGACCGGCAGCACGGGTCACGAGGAACGCCGTTGCTCTAGTCACCCCACCTACACCCCTACCGATCTAGGGTTTTAGCGTGAGCCGACGGGAAGCGCCGCCACCACCACACACCCACGCCGTCGACCCTTTTCCCATGGCAAATGACGGGGGCTCCAGCTCCGGGGCCAGCTCCAGCATCCCCTCTGGCTCGTGCTTGTCGAGCCAGGGTGCAGGTGAATCTCTCTCTCTCTCTCTCTCTCTCTCTCTCTCTCTCTCTCTCTCTCTCAGATACAACAGTTAGTGCTAGGCAAAATGCTACCGGAAAGATCTAGACTAGTAGTTGTAAAGTAGAATATAACATTGGTATCAGAGCCACTAGTTCTAGTTTTTTCAGTGCAAAAGAAAGGGAATACCGAGGCTAACCCTAAAAGGGCAAAGTGCGCCGCCCACACGGCCGCGCCGTTCCACTCGATCCCGACGCATCGACAAACCGAGGTCGGGAAGAAGAACAAACCCCTAACGGGGCAAAGAAAAGCAAAGTAAAGCCCCAGTTTTTCCATCCAAAAAGCAAATCAAAGCCCCGAAGAAAAAAAAGTTTAAAACCCTAACCCTAGTTTCTCCCAGATCCCGCATGCAAATCCCCACGCAAATCAAAAAAAAAGAGGTCACTCCGGCCACCGCCGGGAAAGGATCTGCCCACCTCGGCCACTTGACGGCGGTGCACCCACCCTCGGGAGGATGCATGCGTCGGCAAGGGGACAAGGGGAGGCGCCGCAGATGTAGGAAAGGGGGTACTGCACATAGGGGAAGGATAAAGGGGTGGCAGCGTAGGAAAGGGAGGGGACCGTCGCCGGCGCCGTCGCCGGACGGACGACCACCTCGCCTCTCTAGCGCCGCCAGAGAGTACGAGCACGGGGCCAGGCGCCACCGCTGCTGCGGACAGGAGGGGGCGTGGGATGTAGGGGCTCGCCGCCGGCAACGCTGCCGGGCGGCGCAGCCGCCTCACCATTCCCCACAGCGCCGCCAGAGAGCGCGAGCCGCGGTGGAGCTGGACAGAGGAAAGGGGACGGGCTCGCCTCTGGAGAGAGGGAGGGGCTCGCCGCCGGCGGTGCGCCGGGCGGCGTGGCCCGCTCGCAAAGAGCGGCGCCGCCGCCAACGTGCGGGACAGAGACGGGGAGAGCGGGGCGCGTCTGGGGCTAGGGTTCTAGGGCGTGGCCACCGGGGCCGCTTTTGTTCTCGCGAGGAGGGCGGCCGACCGTCGGATCCGGCAAACGGCCAGGATCGCGCCGAGCGTCGCCAGCTGGGGCGGTTGCCAGGCTGCGGGCCGTGGAGTCGGGCCGCTGGCGGGCCGTGGGCTATTTCTGTTCCGCACTAGGCAGTGAATAGACAGAAGGCCATGGGCCATTTTTCGCTGCACAACTCAGTTTTTTTAGAAGCTGTTTTTATCCAGTTTTTTGACTGTTTTTTTTGTACAGTTTTTTCTACACAAAATCATCCAACGATTTTTGTCTAGAAAATACTAAAGTAATAGTAAATGGTTTCTATAAAGTTTAAAGTTTAAAGTTAATGAATTTTAATTCATTCTTCCGCTGCAAATAGTTGAATGTGCTCTTTTAAACTTTAATAAATGACAAAAGTGATATTAAATTTTTTTGAGAGCATGTTAAAGTTATATTCTGGTCATATTCATGTTATTTTTCTGACCAACGTTGTAAATAGCATGAATGTGATTAGTGATGCATGAAAATCTAGTTGTTTTAAATTGCTAGAATGCAATAAAGTGTATTGAATTTTGTTTAAAAAGATGTGATTAAATGCTTTAAAGTTGATTATGCTTCATGTTATTAATTGACCAACGTTATTAATAAACATGATCATGATCCCTTTTATTATGTATTAAAGGTGCATTTAATTTATCTTTACCCAACGGTGATATAATTTTAAATGGCACAAACAATTGCATGCTTAATTTATACCAACGTTGGATTAATGCATATAGTTGTTTCTGGTTATCTCACATCTTTTGTGGTTTTCAGGAGGTCTCAACCTCATGAGCTGCCTGAAGGATATCCCACTGCTCAGAGGGGATAACTATTCAGAATGAAGGAAAAAGGTTGATTTGGCTTTTGTCTGCGCAGAAGTGGACTGGGTTGTTGATACTAAACAGCCAGTCAAGCCTGACGACCCAGTGAGGGGTGATGCTGAGGAAAGTGTTGCATGGGAAAAGAGAAAGAGAGACCATGCTCCTTTGGAGCTGGCCTACTCAATAGACAACCAAAAGTGGGTCAATGCAAACAAGAAGTGCTTGGCTTTTGTCAAAAACACGATTGAGAACGTAATAGTGGGCTCAATTGAAGAGTGTGCCTCGGTTGGTGAGTACTTTGCAAAGATAAAGAGCCAGAAACTGGCTCTTCAAAGATGTATGCGACCCAGTTGCTAAAACAGCTGGTGACAGAAAAGTATACGGGAGGGTTGCATGGCATTAGAGAGCACATCTTGAGGATGTCCAACATGGCGGCTAAGTTAAAGCCCATGGATGCGGACCTCGAGCTCAAGCCTGCTCTAATGGTGCACCTTGTCATGGCCTCTCTTCCCCAACAGTTCGAGAATTTTGTGATCAACTATAACATGTCCCCTGAAAAGTGGGACATTGAAAAGACCATAGGGATGTGTTCTCAAGAGGAAGAAAGGCTTAAGTCCATTCCCGGTGGTTCCTTGAACTACGTGAAGGACAACAGGAAGAGGCACTTCACCAACATCAACCATGGTGGCTCCCCTTCCAAGCCACATGGCAAGGCCCCCCTACAGCACCAGCATCAGCATCAACAGTCTCTCCCTAGGAACAAGGACCTTTGTCACCATTGCAAAAAGCCTGGTCACTTCAAGGAGGATTGCCATTTATGGCTTAAGTCCATAATGGCAAAGAAAGGGGTTCCGTTCAACAAGGACTTTGCCAAGAAGAGAAAGACACATTGAGGTGGCTAATGGGGTCCAAGCAGAAGTGGAGGCTGTTGGCGACATTCCTCTGCAGCTAGCTGATGGCTCTACTATTCTGCTTAAGGATGTTTTATTTGTTCCTTCCATCCATAGAAACTTAATGAGTGTGTCGTGCCTGGACAAAGACATGTATGAGTGTTATTTTGGACATGGCAAATGTGCTATTTGGTTGAAAGATACTTGTGTGTGTGTTGTTTCACTACATGACAAGCTTTATTTATTATCCTTGCATGAGAAAGTGTTTCCTGTGTGTGATGTGAACGAACAAGTCCCCTTGTCGAACAAAGAACAAAAGAAAAGAAAGAGAACTCTTGACTCATCGAAGTTGTGGCACTGTAGATTAGGCCATATTTCGAGGGGAAGAATAGAAAACCTCGTCAAAAATGACATTCTTCCTCCGTTAGAGTTCTCAGACCTCGAGCAATGCATAGATTGCATCAAAGGAAAGTATGTAAAGAAGATTAAAAAGGGTGCAAACCGAAGTATAGCTACACTAGAAATAATCCACACCGATATTTGTGGACTGTTTCCGGTGAAAAGTGTGGATGGTTATGATTCATTCATAACATTCACAGACGATCACTCCCGGTATGGTTACATTTATCCAATCAAAGAAAGATCTGAAGCATTGGATAAGTTTAAAATTTTCAAAGCTGAAGTTGAAAATCAGCATGATAAAAGAATTAAGATAGTCCAGTCTGACCGTGGGGGGGAGTACTACGGTCGGCATACTCCATATGGTCAAGTACCAGGACCTTTTGCAAGGTTCCTACAAGAAAATGGAATAGTCGCCCAGTATTCTATGCTGGGCGAACCTCAGCAAAATGGAGTAGCTGAAAGGCGCAACCGTACCCTTATGGATATGGTGCGCAGCATGATGAGCTATTCCACCCTCCCATTGGGATTGTGGATGGAGGCGCTTAAAACCGCCAATCACATTCTCAACAGAGTACCAAGTAAGTCGGTGCCCAAAACACCGTACGAATTGTGGACAGGCAGAGTCCCCTCTCTGCATCACTTGAGGGTCTGGGGGAGCCCAGCTGAGGCAAAAGTTTTCAATCCAAAAATTGCAAAGTTAGACCCCAAAACAGTATCTTGCCACTTCATTGGCTATCTAGATAGATCAAAAGGTTATCGTTTCTACTGTCCTGGCAGATACACAAAGTTTATAGAAACGAGACATGCAGTCTTCTTGGAGGACAAATTGATGGGGGGAGCACGGTAGCTCGGGAAATTGATCTTGAGGAGAAGAGGGTGCATGCACCCAATCCGATGACTCAGGAGCCATTTTTCTCGGTACCTGTTGTGCCACCATCTACAACCCCTGAGGTTGTGGTGCCGGCACCTGTTGTGACTCCACACGTGACAACAATGGGAGAAGGTTCGGAACCTGTCCGTCAGGAGCCACCTGAACCCACTGTTGAGCACGAAACAGAGCCAGAATAGCCACATATTGACAATGTGCCAGAACCCGAGGCAAGAAATGAGCAAGAGTCTGATGAACTCAGAAGGTCTAAAAGAGAACGAAGACCAGCCATTTCTAAAGAAATTTACAAAGTCTACAACACAGAAACAGTTCATATGGAGGGCGATTCTACCTCATATGAAGAAGCCATGAGAAGCCCTCACTCAGCCAAGTGGGTGGAGGCAATGGAATATGAAATGAAATCGATGAGTTCCAACAATGTTTGGGACTTAGAGGAAATTCCTAAAGGAGCCAAAACAGTAGGATGCAAATGGGTCTACAAGACAAAGTATGACTCCACTGGGAATGTAGAAAAGTACAAAGCTAGACTTGTGGCAAAAGGCTTTACGCAAAGAGAAGGGGTAGATTACAATGAGACTTTTCCCCGGTCTCATGTAAGGATTCCTTCAGAATCATAATGGCACTAGTTGCACATTTTGATCTAGAGTTACATCAAATGGATGTTAAGACGGCATTTCTAAATGGAGATTTAGATGACAATGTTTACATGAAACAACCCAAGGGTTTTTTCATGGAGGGGAAGGAACATATGGGATGCCGCCTAAAGAAATCCATTTATGGGTTAAAGCAAGCCTCTAGGCAGTGGTTTTTAAAGTTCAATGATACAATTAAAAGATTTGGATTCAAAGAGAATGTTGAGGACAACTGCATTTATGCAAAGTTTAAAAGTGGGAAATATATTTTCCTAATTCTGTATGTGGATGACATCTTGCTTGCTAGCAGTGATGTCAGTCTACTACTAGAAACAAAGAAGTTCTTGTCTTCAAATTTTGACATGAAAGACCTTGGTGAAGCTTCTTATGTTTTGGGCATAGAAATTCACCGAGACAGAAAGAATGGAGTGTTAGGACTGTCGCAGAAAGCATATTGTGAAAAGATTCTAAAGAAATACAATATGCATGCGAGTAATGCAACACCTGCTCCCATAGTCACGGGCGATAGTTTTGGAAAATCCCAATGTCCAAAGAACCAGTATGAGATCGATCAAATGAAGTCAGTACCATATGCTTCGGCTGTTGGAAGCTTACAGTATGCACAAGTGTGCACTCGCCCTGACTTAGCTTTTATCACCGGGGGTACTCGGCAGATATCAAGAGAATCCAGGCATAGAGCACTGGAAGATGGTAAAGAAAGCTTTGCGTTATGTGCAAGGCACAAAAGGCCTCATGCTAACATATAAAAGATCTGATTCCCTGGAGATAAAAGGGTACTCAGATACGGATTTTGCGGGAGATAAAGACGACAGAAAGTCCACGACAGGATATGTCTTTACTCTCGCAGGAGGTGCTATTTCATGGAGAAGCGCCAAACAGTCAATAGTTGCATCATCTACGATGTATGCAGAATTTATAGCATGTTATGAGGCCATGGGACAGGCGTTATGGTTAAAGAAATTTCTACCCGACTTGAGAGTGGTAGACTGCATCAGCAGGCCACTAAAGATGTACTGTGACAATGAGCCCCCCCGCAGTATTCTATGCTCACAACAACAAGTCTAGTAGTGCTACAAAGTCAATAGATATAAAGTATTATGTTGTGAAGGACAAAGTCCAGGATCAAACTATAAGACTCGAGCATATAAGGACAAATGATATGCTTGCGGATCCGCTAACGAAAGGCTTACCACCCAGTGTGTTCAAGGAACACATAGCCGGTATGGGATTAATGGAAAGCCTATGATTCCTGGACTATAGAGGCCTAAAAGTAAAAGGATTTGTTTCAAAATAGAAAAGTATGTAGTGGTTGTCTGATTCTATCGGCAATTGAGCCGAGACGATGAAACATGCTCTATGTATCGATCTGTGATGAAACGAGTAAAGTACAAAGTTAAAAGTAAAGTCGAGATCAAGGGGGAGAATGTTAGTTTGATCTCTCCCGTTCGAGCCCAACGGCCCGAACGAGCTCCTTATCCGCGCCCTGATCGGGGGCGCCTAACCTTATCATGGTTGGTGGGCCCCTGTCGCCGCGCTATATAAAGTGGTGGGGGACCGGCAGCACGGGTCACGAGGAACGCCGCTGCTCTAGTCACCACACATACACCCCTACCGATCTAGGGTTTTAGCGTGAGCCGACGGGAAGCGCCGCCACCACCGCGCACCCACGCCGTCGACCCTTTTCCCATGGCAAATGACGGGGGCTCCAGCTCCGGGATCCCCTCTGGCTCGTGCTTGTCGAGCCAGGGTGCAGGTGAATCTCTCTCTCTCTCTCTCTCTCTCAGATACAACAGTTAGTGCTAGGCAAAATGCTATCGAAAAGATCTAGACTAGTAGTTGTAAAGTAGAATATACCAGGGAGGTTATCTGTGCTTGTGGAATGTTGTTTGGGCATGGCCCCTGTTGTGCTGGCGTTAGTTTGGGCACATCCCGTTGTATCGGTTTTTGTCCGGTTTTCCGTTAATAACCCGGGTATGTCTCTTCTAATTCGGTGGAGATTTTTTGCTCGTTTCAAAATAAAAACCACGTATTTTATTCCTGCCTTATGAAAATTACGATATATTCTTCCATAAGAATATCATAATGAGACATGCCCATGTTTGCAACACATTGTATTTGTATTTTCACCTGAGATACTCATAATGTGTTTGCTGTCACAAAATTTGTGATGTGAATTGTACTAGGCTATCAACGATTTAGGCTGGAAGGTAACGCCTTTCTGATACTAGGAAAACCCAGCGAGTCAAGACAGTATGTATCCGGACCGTCCATTGTAACGCGCGGCCAAATAGGGAGGAAGAGAAGAGACAGAGGCATCGCGTTCCAACAATGGCTGACTGGCTGAGCAACTCGGAAGAAGAGCGCGCCCCGTACCCCCTGCGCAGTAATTTCTTGTTCATTTGCTTTTGCCCCACGCACTCACCCACGCCTGAATGGCTGAGCTACCCGTAAAAGATCACACTAGCTTTTCTGGTTAAAATGGTCACGAGTCAGCAGAGCCAATAAGTTATCTAGGTGTTGACTGGTGAACGTGTTTAGACAATCATATCCTGCGCCCTGTGTGTGTGTGGATGGGTGATCGATCCAATATGCACTTTATCTGTCCTTTTACATATGCCTTGTCTACCCCTTCCAAGTTCCAGTAATCGGGCCACATCATTTTTGGAAGGAACGAGATAATCTAACCACTCACCATGATTGCCATCCAGATAACAAGTGGGTGAAAAGGAAGGATTGAAAGAAGAAACGTGATCCAGTCAGCTGGGCCGGCGCCAAAGTGCAAAGCAACAAAGTGGAGCTACGTTCGTCGGGCTGGGGTCGCCGCTCCACTCCATCGTCGGTCCAATTTAGTGGCGGTTTTAGGCCGCGCGCCCCGGCCAGCCAACTCGAACTCGATCGTCGAGCGGATCGGAGAAGGCACGTACGTACGTACGTACGTGTTGCCGCGCAATTTGTATGCACCGCGTTGGGCGTCCGCGCGCCGATCTGGACCGGCGACCAGGGATCCTATCGTGGTAGCTGCTGCTGCTTTCCGTCCCGGCTGGACCATTTACCGTGCATTGAACCGAGACGGTTTTTCTTTTGTATAGATCGAACCCAAAGCGCTTCCTCCTGGGATCTGCCACCGCAAGCGTTTTTCCTGAAAGCTACTGTAGGTTGGTGCGTAGGTACGGCGGGCGGCGCCTATGCTATCCGGATGGATGGATCGATCTTGGATTTTTTTTTATTGATCTAAATTCTACAAATAAAGACTAAATTCTGACGGAGCGAAGCGAGACCCATCACCGGAGGCTTGGGCCGATGGTTTCTTATTCTAGTATTGTTGGTTCCTTGATGTATGTCATGGTTTGTTCTCGCCCTGATTTATCTTATGCTAAAGGATATTGGAAAGTTATTCAGTGAATTTATCTACTGTTAGATAAGCCTCTTATAAGCCGCCGGCTGGGTTGAGTTGCATCTGTGAAATCCCCGGCGTTGTGTAAACAGTCCTCGAGATAGTGAAGTTTCGTTGGCTGGCACACGTGGTTTTTTCCTCTCTGTTGTAAGTAGTACTGGATTATAATTATAAAATAGCTAAGGGACACCAATGTAAATAGCCAAGTGTATATCTGGAAGGGGAACGACATGGAGCTGTGTAGAAGCTTCAGTCCCCTTCTCCATTGTACGTTTATGCCCAGAAATAAAATTGAGGTTTCAGAGTGATTTCTTGAGTATTTCCCTCGGTTGATTCTTCAATTCATCATGGTATCAGAGCACTCTGATCCTGAGTGAATTTTTGTATCTGGAGCTAGGTCGCCGTTGTGCTGCGTCGCCGTCTCCGTGCGCGGATCCGGAGCCGCTGCCGTACGACACCGCCGCCGCCTGGTCACTCTGTTGGGAGCAGAAGAAAGGGGGAGGAAGACTTGTAATCCAAGGTACTCAATACTCATCTGCTTCTTGCTAGAGGTTGCTGCGGTGGATACAACTAGCTTGGAGAGTTTGTTGGGTTGTGGCTTGCAGTTTGTTGGAGAGAGCAGTCTGTGATTTCTGGATCCTTTGTGATCTGTTTGGCTGCTGTTTGTTTGGCCTTTGTTCTGTGCAATTCCCTGGAAGCTAGTGAGTTGCGTTTGGAAATTGTTCATTGTGTTGCCCTGATACCCCTTTCTCTACTAGAATTAGTTCTCAAATTCAGAGTTTACTTGGTATAGTAACTCCAAGTCATGGGAGACAATGATAAAGGGAAAACTGGAGATGCCAGTGTTGAGAAACTTTGTGAAAGCATGCAGAAAATGCTTGCGGCATTGATGGAACAGGCGCAAAGCAAAAGTGGCAGTATTGCTGATGTTCAGAAAATCATCCTAGAACCTAATCCGGTTAAGTTAACAGGTCCAAGTGACTACTTTAGCTGGGCTCGAAATGCATCCCTGATTCTAGAATCACATGGTCTACATAAGTTCCTAAAGGAGGATGAGAAGAAACCAGGTGAGATGATACAAGAACAATGGGAGCAGCATCAAAAAAGGGTTATGGTATGGCTTTTGAGCTCGATGGAGAAGACTGTCCGAGAGCAAGTTGAAGGTTTTCAGACCGCAGGAGAGGTATGGTCCAGTATTGAAAAGCAGTTCTCAGGGAAGTCTAACAAAATGCAAGTTTGTCGAATTCTTCGTGAGATGATACATATTAAGCAAGATCAGAAGTCCGTCACACAGTATGCTGGAGAACTCAAGAAGCTATACAGAGACCTAGAATTTTTCAGGCCCTTTAAACCTCATGATCCTAGGGATCTGAGCCTGTTGCGTGAATGGTTTGAACCAATCTTGGTATATATATTTCTTGAGGGCCTAAATCCTGATTTCAATCTTCGTTCACAGATGATTCAAGCTGCTCCTGAGTGGTCAACCCTAGACCAGACTATCACTAGTATCCATGAAGAAGAAACTCGCTTGGCAAACCAGGATACCATACCACAAGCGCAAACTGATAATCGAGCTGCACTCTCAAATGTTGAAGCATTTTCTGCTCCAGGAGGAGATAAGGCAAATGCAACAAAATTTGAATATAAGAAAAAGAAATACGTGGTGTGTGATCAATGCAAGAAACCAGGCCATTTAAAGAAAAACTGTTTTGATATGATAGGTTATCCACCTGGTTGGCAATAGAGGAGGCAAGTGAACAGGGGTGCTAGTGGTAATAATTATGAGAGGAAACAAGATAAGGCTCATTTTATTTCTTCTTCAGAAGAACTACCAGCTGCAGCAATGCAAGCACTTGAGGAATTCAAAGCCAAATTGATGATTGCTTCTAATCAGGGACGTAGTGAAGCTACTCCCAATCTTCACGGTACTGAAGGTGAGGACTATTCATTTACTCCTTGGATCATAGATTCAGGAGCAACAAATCATATGACAGGCTCATCAAAATATTTTTCATCTTACACACCACGTTTAGGGAGAGATAGAGTTCGTATAGCTGATGGATCTTTGGCACCAATAATGGGGTGTGGGAATATCAATTGTACTCCGTCTATGACTTTGAGCCTGTTTTACATGTTCCTGACTTTCCAGTTAACTTGTTGTCTATCAGTTCCATCACAAAGATGCTAAACTGCGGAGCTTGGTTTGAACCAAAATTTTGTGTATTTCAGGACCTGAAATCAGGAAACATACTTGGGACTGGAACTGAACAAGATGGCTTATATTATCTTGACAAGGCTCCAACTCCAACAGCACTCAACTCAAGGACTGACTCATCTACAGATGATTTACTTCTACTCCACTATAGACTTGGACATCCTTCTTTTCAGTCTTTAAGTCGTATGTTTCCCTCTTATTTTGAGTCGTGTTGCAAAGAAAGACTTGTATGTAATGTGTGTGAACTGGCTAAGCACACACGAGCTAATTATCCGAGTAGTGGTGAAAAATGTGGAATGCCTTTTGAAGTGGTACATTCTGATGTTTGGGGTCCTTCGACGGTAACCTCTCTATTAGGAGAGCGTTGGTATGTCACGTTTATCGATGGCTTTAGCAGGTGTGCCTGGTTGTATCTTCTAAAACATAAATCTGAAGCTTTGTCTGCTTTTAAAAATTTTCATACTCTGGTAAGCAATCAGTACAATGCAAGTGTGAAAATATTTAGGTCAGATAATGGTACTGAATATGTTAATCGTGATTTCGATGACTTTTTATCCTCCAATGGTATTGTCCATCAAACCACATGTGTTAATACGGCAGAACAAAATGGTGTCGCTGAGCCAAAAAAACAGGCATCTGCTAGAAGTAGCACGGTCTATTATGTTCAAGATGAATGTACCAAAATTTCTGTGGGGTGAGGCCATTAAAACAGCAGCTTATTTAATTAATCGTATGCCATCAAGGATTCTCAATTACAAAACACCAATCGAGTGCTTGAATGGTGTCAATTCCTTCATAGTACCTCCAAAAATATTTGGTTGTACTTGTTTTGTTCATGACTACAGGACTACAACGGGGAAACTTGATCCACGGGCGATTAAATGTATTTTCGTGGGTTATTCTCCAACCCAGAAGGGATATCGATGTTGGTGTCCTGCTGAGAAAAGGTTCTTCGTCAGCATGGATGTGACTTTTCATGAGAAAGAACCTTTCTATTCTTCTGATGCTATTTCTACTCATAGTAGTATTAATAGCCAGGGGGAGATCCCTAACAAGGATTGTGTTCCTAGTGGTTCAGTTTTAATTCCTATGATGGATACAACACAACAAGACAATGAAGATGATGGGGAAAAGAGTACAAGTATTAATGAAGAAGACAGGAGCCCGGCTACCAATGAGGTATGTGATACTCCAATACCTCAACAAGTAATAGAACCAAGGATATTTGACATACCTTGTGATATTGGGAATGATAATGTAGCTGAAGAGAATGATGATCATACGACGAGTTCACAAGGCTCTCTTGTACCAGGGGAGTCTACTCCTGATACTACCGGAGAAGGTATTATAATACCCGCAATAACATCTAATACTCCAATGGTTGAAAATCCAATTGCATTGAGAAAGCCTGTTAGACGTACTGAAATTCCAGCACGTCTTAAGGACTGTGTGGGATATAAGCATGATGCTGCTAAATTTATTTCATATGAAAGGTGTAGCCCATCATTTAAAGGATTTCTTGCATCTTTAGACTCCACCTCGATTCCTGCAAATTGGAAGGATGCTATGAAGGATCCTAAATGGAAGGAGGCCATGCTAGAAGAAATGAGTGCCCTAGAGAAAAATAAAACATGGGAATTGGTAGAGTTGCCTACCGGTAAGGAGGCTGTAGGGTGTAAGTGGGTATACACCGTTAAGCATAATGCTGAGGGCAAGGTAGAACGGTTTAAGGCTCAGCTAGTGGCAAAAGGATACTCACAAACATACGGAATCGACTATGAAGAAACATTTGCACCAGTGGCAAAGATGAATACTATACAGACTTTAATATCTTGTGCATCTAACCTTGGGTGAAACCTATTTCAGTTGGATGTGAAAAATGCTTTCCTTCATGGAGATCTCCGTGAAGAGGTATACATGCATATACCTCCTGGTTTTAGCACGACACAAAGTGAGGGCAAGGTGCTAAGGTTACATCGGTCCTTATATGGTTTAAAACAATCCCCTCGTGCATTGTTTGATCGTTTCCGTAGGGCTATAATTCAAGTGGGTTATACACAGAGTAATGCTGATCATACTTTGTTCTATAAACGCAGTGGTGATAAGCTTTCTATATTGATTGTCTATGTTGATGACATTATTATCACAGGAGATGATGATAAGGAGATAGAGAAGTTGAAGCAGCAGCTAGCCAAAGAATTTGAAGTCAAAGACCTGGCTATACTACGATATTTCTTGGGAATTGAAGTGTCTCGGAGTGCAAAAGGTATTTATCTCTCACAAAGAAAGTACATTTTGGATTTGTTGTCTGAAACTGGAATGTCTGGGTGTTGTCCAGCTCCTACTCCAATTGAGATAAACCAGCGTTTTAGTAAAGAGGGAGGATCTCCTATAGATAGAGAAAAGTACCAGAGACTAGTTGGGTGTTTAATTTATTTATCACATACACGCCCTGATATAGCATTTGCTGTAAGTGTTGTGAGTCAATATATGCATGAGCCTAGAAGTAATCATATGGATGCAGTGATGAGGATACTTCGTTACCTGAAAGGGTGTCCTGGTAGAGGCTTATTGTACACATCACATGGCAATTTACAAGTTGAGTGCTATACTGATTCAGATTGGGCAGGTTCAGTGGATGATAGGAGATCAACTTCTGGTTACTGCACTTTTGTTGGAGGTAACCTTGTTACTTGGCGCAGCAAGAAGCAGAATGTGGTGGCCAGATCCACGGCTGAAGCAGAGCTCCGAGCCATGGCACATGGGGTGTGCGAAGTACTTTGGATGAAAATCTTATTGATGGAGTTGGGGTTATTCCAACATAAGCCATTGTTATTGTATTGTGATAATAAAGCTGCTCTTGATATTGCTCACAACCCTGTGCAGCATGGTCGTACGAAACATATAGAGATTGATCGACATTTTATCAAAGAGAAGCTGGATCAAGGGATTATCTGCATGCCGTATGTGAGTTCTTCCGATCTACTTGCTGATATATTTACTAAAGGCTTATCGGAAAAAATATTCTCTAGTTTGTGTAGCAAGATGGGTCTACACGATGCCTTTGCCCCATCTTGAGGGGGAGTGTTGTAAGTAGTACTGGATTATAATTATAAAATAGCTAAGGGACACCAATGTAAATAGCCAAGTGTATATCTGGAAGGGGAACGACATGGAGCTATGTAGAAGCTTCAGTCCCCTTCTCCATTGTACGTTTATGCCCAGAAATAAAATTGAGGTTTCAGAGTGATTTCTTGAGTATTTCCCTCGGTTGATTCTTCAATTCATCACTCTCTTTGTTGGGGAGGTTTTTCCACGTTAAATCTGTGTCCTCTTGTTGTGATTTCTTTTCGTTCTTCGTTATTTGATTATGGCAAAGCTAACAGGATTTGACACTCGTACCTGACGTGGCTACACATGGGTCTACTTTTCTTTTGCTCCTCTTCGTCGCCGCTCTCTTTCGTTCCTACTACACTCCTGATCATGGAATATGAACCTCTTCGTTTGACACCCCAACGACATAGTATAGGGGGCTCATTTCCACGTCTGATGGGTTGATGCATGTCCATTTCAGATAGGGTTGAAAATGGAACTGAAACGGACGGAAACATATGTTATCGTTTCCGTTTCCTCTTGTGTCGCTGGAATCGGAAATGAAACGGAAAACTCTGAAAACGAATACGATCGAAAATAAATATAGAACGAATACGGGATGGATACGATACAAAAACGGACATTTGTCGGAATATAATACTCCCTCCGTTCCATTCTATAGTGCCTATAGTTTCTGACACAGAAATTAAGAAACACATGTGGAGAGAAAATTAAAATAGTTTTGGGTGGGATTTCTCGCGGCTAATTGATGTGATAAATAGAGGAGTTTGTGGGAGACATGAAACCCTATATAATTTATATAAACTCCCCAAAAAATCTGTCCAGACAAGTTGTGTAACACAATATATCTTATATTTTTAAAAAATTCTTAAAAAAAGTATAGGAACTATAGAATGGAATGGAGGGGGTAGTGGTATAATTTCATGGTGTATACACTAAAAGTAACATATAATAGAAAAAGAATATATCACAACTTCGAAATGCAATAATTGAACATAAAATAACGCACATAATTCAACACTTCGACAAGCACATAAGTTCACATAAACAATAAGACACTCACTTACTTATTATGTTGTATGGGCGGTTCCATGTATTATATAGAACCTTCATATATTATATAGCTTAGCAAGAGTAAGAGAAATCACTGATGCAAAGTACATTTTCATACATGGGCCGATTGGATATATTTCTGAAAAGTTTCCCTAATTGTTTATCAGGAATTTTCTTATCGTTCCGTTCCGTCGGGAATGGCTATCATGTTTCCTTTTTCTTTTCCATTTGAAATATTCTGTTTTTGTCCCTTTTACGTAAAACGGCGTTTTCGTTTTTATTTTTGATATCTATTTTCTTTTTTTCGGAAACAGGTGGAAAGTTTTCTTACCGTTTTCAACACTAAATACAGACATATATGTACAGCTGTGAGCGAGAGCGTCCGTAAAAGTTGAATCTTTGCATCTCGTCGTACAACGGGTTTATAAACTTTTTTATAAGTACAGAAAAGCTTCGAGGTCGCGTAGATTAGTCCAAATCGGTCGCACCTAATTTGGAGAAGTGACATGTACCCTATTGTAGCAAAAAGAGGGTAGAGTGGAGCTAGCAACGAAAACATGCATACGTATGCCACAAGAATTCAAAGAAGAATGGTTCGAAAGGGACACCCCCACTTTATTGTATGACAACTTCATTATGAATCATATCCCTAGAGATTCGGAAAAAATATCATATCCTAGCTACCCAAAACACCATAGCCACCATTGTCCGGAGCTCCTGACACTATAAAAACACAGCACGAGCACCCAACCCACCCCCCCCCCCCCCCCCCCCCCCCCCCCCCCAAAAGAGCAATTCAATTCCCGCTGCCATAGTAAAACACTCGATCTCATCTCCTTCGTGTCCCAGCCGAGAAGGAACAAGCTACAATGCCGCGTCATCTGCTGCAGGAGCCCGTCGACCGGCTGACCGAGATGGCCGCGCCGCCGTTGGCCACCGCGAAATCCGGTGGCCTGCACACGGACACGCTGCTCATCCTGGCCGCGGTGCTCTGCTTCCTGCTCTGCGTCGTCGGGCTGGCCCTGGTCGCGCGGAGCTGCAGGCTGTGCAACCCATCGGCCTTCTCCGTCGACGCAATGCCGGTCAAGGCGCCCTTCAAGGGGATCAAGAAGAAGGCCCTGCAGTCGCTGCCTACCGTGTCGTGGCCCGCGCCGGAGTACGGGGAGAAGGACGAGGAGGAAGGGGAGGCGCCGGAGTGTGCAATCTGTCTGGCCGAGTTCGTAAATGGAGCCGAGGTGCGCGTGCTCCCGACGTGCGGTCACGGCTTCCACGCCGCCTGCGTCGACGTCTGGCTCCTTTCCAGCTCCACCTGCCCCTCCTGCCGCCGCGCCCTCGTCGTCTCACCGTCGCCCAATGAGCCTGCTGCGATGTGTTCTTCGTGCGCCGACGTCGCCACGGCGCAGGCCTCGGCCACCGAGCGCTGCGGGTCGTCGTCGGCACCGTAGCTGGCGGCGCGCGCGTCCGTGCCCGGGCACCTCTGACCTTGCTTTGTTACACATACGACACACAGACGTACATAGTCCATCGCTCTCGTACATACGACAAAATGCTAACACTGTGCAGTGTGCGATGATGCGTCGCTTAATTTTAGTTAGTTATTAATCGGTGTCCATATGTGTAACATTTCCATCGAGCTGTGAATACACATGTAGACTGGCAGTTTCAGTTAATTATCAGTTCATTTTCTTTACGACGACTTCCCGCTTCGCCGTGGAAAGGGATGTGTCATTTGTGCGTGTTCCACTTCCATTTGCATACATAAAGCGTATGGCAAAGCAACAGGGGGTGAACATAAACGTCGATCGAACGCTTTAGAGTTCAGTGCGAACCATCACGGCGGTGGTCGCGTCGCGTCGTGGCCGGCCCGCAAGGCGGTGGCTCCCGTCGCGTCGCCGTCACGTCGTGGCCGGCAAGGCGCGCGGTGGCGCCGGGCAGCCACGCGGAATATTTTTTGCCCCAGTTAGTTAGGCCGTGAGGTGATGCGTACGCTTGCACGGAAGTGTGTGTACGGACAATCGGACGTTGCACTCGGGGCTTTGCGTTATTCGTAGCCAACAATGCGGTACATTGCGGCTTGGGTTAGTTAGGCCGGTGAAAGCCGTGCTCCGGACAAAAGCCGTGCTCCGGACAAAAGCCGTGCACAACCGGAGTGGTCGATGGCGGCATCCATGGGTGTCGTTTCCTTGTTAAAGGCGTCCATGTAGCATCTTTCACTTGCCTATCCTGATATGCTCCGAGGGAAACCCTACATCCGGTCTCCGGATGGGACGATGGTGGCGCTTCCTTGTGTCGTGCTACCTCTTGACGGCATTGTTTTGGAGTTGGATCCGATTAGAGGACCAGTAGTTTCCGAGAGTATGCGGCGGCAGTAGCTAGAGCCCCCTCCACATGAAGGAGTGTCGGCTGGGTCCTTTGATCTTTGCTCGCGAGGTTAGAGAGGCACATGTTCTTTTCTTGGCATGTCGTCCCTCTCTGGTGTCGTCGAGATTGGCCTAAATGCTCTTGGCAGAGATCGATACGATAGTTTTCGGTGTGCACTTCAGAGTGGATGTCTCGAGTGCCTGGCTATGGGTGTCGTGTGTGTTCCGCCATTCGGCGTCTTGTATGCCTTCGATGTTCTAGGTGTGGTTTGCCGTTGTTCGGGTTTTCGCCTTGTTTTCCCGAAATAAACCAAGCAGTTTGTCTTCTATCTAATCAATGAATTTAGCAGCTCTCTTGCTAACATTAAAAAAAACATTGCGGTACAATACAGTATAGAGCGTCCCCCGCGGATCCTAGAAAGACCTCTGGATAATAACAGCTACTCCCTCATTTTCATAGTATAAGATGTTTTAGTTTTTGGAAAACGAGTCTATTTAGACGTCTTTTAGTGTGTAAGTTCACTCCGAACCTATACACTAAAATATGTTTAGATACATTCGTTTCATAAAGCCTAAAACATCTTATATTTTGAAACGGAGGGAGTGATTTCTAGGCAAAAAACGTTCCTCTAAATTCTAGAAATTAGACCGAGCCAAGAAAATTGTCGTGAGAGCGGGGAATTCAACCCCTCGGACCATATCATCAGTTTCCGGGCAGTGTAATCCCGCACCCCCTGATCGCGGTGAAACATTGGGATGGGTGAAGGAATCCCCCGTCGTCGCCTCCTCTCGCCTACCGCCGCTGTAGATTCAAACCCCTCCGAGCCTCCGTGTCATTAAAACGCTTCAGTGGTAAATCTTCATATAACATAAATGTTTCTATAAAATCGTTCAAATAACATAAATGTTTATATTAAAAAGCATTTAGATATCATAACTATTCAGATCCATATATCAATGAAATAAGACAAATGCTTTTATTGAATAGTTGATCAATTAAGATAAATGTGCCTTTTGGAAAACCATTCAAATGAGATAAATGTTATTATGATAAATAGGTCAAATAACATAAATATTCATATTAAAAAATTGTTCAAATAACATAAATGTTATTTTTGAAAACCGTTTGAATGATATAATAGTTGGGGGAAAACTTTCACTAGATTCGAAATAACATAAAGTGAAGTAAAAATAAGACAACATGGCGTTAACAAAATATGAGTGATGGAATTTGTAACATATATTTGAATTGAACCTTTGCTGTGATATATTTCAATATTTAACTGGAATTATCTATTATTGTGCACCACCATGAGTGCCTTTGGAGGTCTTTGGAGGCACCACCAAGGGTGCCTCAAATGGATAACCTTTGGAGACATTTTTGAGCTCTCTTCTTCAATGCACCCACTTGGGGGAAATTTCGAACTCGGAACACAACGATGCCTGAAGCCCACAAACGGCCCTCCGTACCCCGTACACGCCCGATAGTGTTTGCACGCAACCGTACGCGTACGAATATGCTATATGCATGTGCACGTGTCCGCCAACGTCACGGAAGCTGGAACCATCACGTCGTATATAAAGGGCCAGTGGCCACCCCGGAGAGCAAGCCACAGCCGCTGGTGAGCCTTGGCCGGACTACGCAACAGGCAGGCACCAACAGTAGCAGCGCGGGCGGACGGCAACTGGCCACCGCCTAGCACCCCCCACCCAGCCAGCCCACCCGGGCGCGCACGGTGCACGCCACAGGCATCAACAGGCCGACCCATGAGGGTGGGCGAGCACTGGCGGACGTGCGGGCAAAGGCGGACGGGGGCTTGGCGGGCCGCGGGTGTGAGGCCCACCCGGCCAGGCCGCAGCTGGCTCGCGCGCCTACAGGCAGTGGGCACTGGGCTGGCGCGGGTGGGCCATCCAGCCACCATAGGCAGCCAAGGTGGCAGATCCTCCTCCTCTCTTTTCCTTTTTTCTTATTAGTCCGACCCCGGGACTTAGAAAGGGTGTCTTCCCTTTTTCCCTATAGAAAGTAGGAGGGGGAGCGGTGGTGGCGGGGCTAGGGTTTGGTCCCCTTGGTCGCCTGGAGGGGGCGACGCGAGGGGGACCTCGAGTCCAAAAAAATCTCATTCCACATCCGAGGAGTTTGCGCTTGCCAAAAAACAAAGAAAAAACGATAGATTTTGGTCCACCCTGCTCTGCGAACATCGTGTTCCATGTAAAATAAGACTACTCGTGGTTGATGGATGGCCTCTAGTCCGTGGACCATCCTCTCTACATATTTTCATTCTGCCCTAAATGGTGGATGTCGAGGCAGCGGCATCGAGGAGGAAACAGATGCGTGGATGGCGGCCCGGGGAGGCGGTGCTGCAACAGCTCTATGGTGCAGGGATGCGGCTTCGGCTTCGGTGGCGTCCTTTGGCTGTTAGTAGCGGCAGGGTACTTGGCTCATTCGGTTAGTAGCCTCTGGGCTAGTGTGGAAGTTGGAGCAGTAGCTCCGGTAATTCTTCTCGTGTGTCAGCTCTGACACTTGGGTGGAAGATTCGTCTACTCGTCTAGTGCACAGCCTTGGAGCTAGTGTGCGTGTTACAGAGGTTTGGAGTGACTGACGTCCGGTGTTGTGGCGACGCGACTGAGGGTCAGCGGCGATCGGCGACCGAAGGTATTGTGGTGCAGTTGGGCTCCTGGATTGGTGCATTCTCCATCTTTGTCGGAGTGTCCCAATATGCCCGCTGCTCCAATAGTAGTCGTGGTGTTGAGATTATCTAATCTCCCGGAATGGTGTTTGGGATAGCCGCTTGTGGTGGTGTTGTTTGGGCTCATTTTGTAACAGTTTTCGTCCGGTTTTCCGTCAAACCGGGTATGTCTCTTCTTATTTGATGAAATAGGCAAAGTTTTTGCTCGTTTTAAAATAAAAACCACGTATTTTCTTCTTTCCTTAAAACATTACGATATATTCTACAATAAGAATAACATATAGAGACATGCCCATGTTTGAAACATATTGTATTTGTATTTTCACCAACGATACATGTAAAGTATTTGATGTCACCAATTTTTTTATGTGAATTGTACTAGGTTATCGATGATTCAGGCTGGAAGGTAACGAATTTTTGAGTGCTAGATACATCTGAATCTAGATAAATCCGACTCCATTAATTTAGATCGGAGCGAGTAGGAAAATCAAGCGAGACTCGAGACAGTACCCGGGCCGTCCATTGTAACGTGCGGCCAAATAAAGAAGAAAAGAAGAGAAGAGGCAGAGGCATCGCGTTCCAACAATGACGTGCCTCCGAACCCAATCCCAGTTTAAGAGCATCTCCACTCATGTCCCCAAGAACTCCCACACACGCATGCCACTTTCTTCATCCGGATGGTGAAAATCGGCCCAACCACGCCCCTGGCTCCTCGTTTTCATCCGGATTTGGCCCAAATCCATATGGCAAACACAGTCTATACACAGTGCATCTAGGTTCGCATGGGGCACTGGATTAAGCGAAAAGGCAAGCGGGCCTGGGCTATCAGTGACGGAAGCCGATTTCCCTCCTTCCTTTTCTTTTCGCTTCCCCTCCTCCCCCCTCGCGCATATTCCTCGACCAACCCGTGAGCTCCCGCCATTCCCCCTAGATCTTGCTCCACCATTCCTCCGAAGAAATTCCATAGCCCAAGGCTCGCCGAAGAGCAGCCGCAGCGGCCGAAGCCGAGTGGTTGAAGGATGAGGAGCACAGGAAGGCCGAAATAGACGACCATTGCGGGAGGGACCAAGAAGCTCAAGGCGAACAGGAGGCCCTGACATGGGCGGAGGAGGAATCTTAGGCGTATGCGGCGGCGATGGCGTCCATATTCCCACCGCACTATGGCGGCCAGCACTTCCCCGGTGTTGTGTGGGGAAAGCATTCGAGCATCTCCCCGGTCTCCCCAGCTGCCTTGTCGCTGTCCTCACTACTGTTATTCTAGGAGAGTAGCTCCCAAGCCACGCTGCGCACGAGGTTCACTCCTTGGCCGGAGTCCGACGACGACTAGCTGGGCGGCTTCAACCCCAACGTCGTCTTCCACGGGATGTCATCAGTGCTTCGTCGCGGTCCTCTGCCCTTCGTACCTCGTTGTTCTCCAGCTCTTCGCCTCTCTGTCAGGGGTGTTATTACCTAGGTCATGACTAAAGTTAGTCGCTCTGTTCGCAGATGCTCCGCGCGTTCGGCCTCTACCACGACGACAATAATGGTGCTGAATTCAAGTTCCTCCATGTCTACATGAGGATCGCGGCATGCGAGAAGTAGATGGAAATGCGTGTGTCACTCGGCAAAGGGAAGGACGCCATTAGCACCCACTTGCAGCCAAGGGTCGACTGGAGTGCGGCCAGAAGAAGTCCAAGCTAAAAAAAGCCATGGCGCCGCTCGGCGAAAGTATCCAAACTTCGATCAAGAAGTGCATGGCCTACGCGAAGATCCACGCCACACAGAGGGACGAGAAGTCCGATGAGAGGTGGAGGGTGCCGCTGCAGAACCAGCGCGTCAAGATCGACCTACTCAAGACCAATGTCGTGGCGAAGAAGAGCAACGCTGATCTGGCGTTCGTGATGGGGGCGAACACGGAGCTGATGGACGACTAGGTCAAGGCGTGGTACATGGCAGAGCGCAACGCGATTCTGAAAGGGCTGTCGGCGATGGCTACTGCAGTACAAACATCTGCGCCAAGCTCTGCCCCAGCGGCTTCTTGTGCACCCTCGCCGAGTTCTACGCCTGCATCGCCGAGTTGTACCTCCACCGTAGACATCGACGAGCTGCCATCCGCCACAGCGCAGGATCCCGCCGTTTGATCCCCGCGATTTCTATGTAGTTTGATCACCGAACTATTGGCTATTTTTGTGTCGCCGAACTGTTGTACCCTTGGTCGTGATTTTGCTAGCGGGAAGAACATATTTTTTAAAAATGACACCGATGGCCTGAGGGTTCGTCCAAACCAACGAAAATTTAATCCGGATTTTGGCCTGAGGGTCACCAACGAGTGGAGATGGTCTAAGTTATATAGGACCAAAGTCCGAGACTGCCCATCTTGCGAATGAAGGATGGCCGTTTGACCGCTAGCGCTACGAGTCTACTCCCTCTGTTTCAAAATATATAATGTTTTAGCTTTGTTTTAAAAAAACATCTTATATCCTGTAACGGAGGTAGTACAACACAACGGACGCGCCACCGGCTTTTTCAATTTTCCTCGTGTAGTGCTGATTGACCTCCCATCGTGCTCCATACACTGCATAGTACTTTCTGGCTCACTTGCTTTGGCCCCCGGCACGCAGCACGCCTGGATGGCTGAGCTACCCGTAAAAGATCACACTCGCTTTTCTGGTTAAAATGGTCACCAGTCAGCACAGCCAATCAGCTACCTAGGTGTTGACTGGTGAAGGTGTTATACCTTCTTATCGTGCGCCCTGGCTCCTGGGTGTGGATGGGTGGTCGATCGATCCAATAGCCACTTCACGCTTTGCATTCAATTGCCTATATATGGGCTTTATATCTCATTTTACATGCACTCTCTCTATCCCTTCCAAGTTGTAATCTGGCCATCATTTTTGGAACGAGATAATAATCAAACCATACTACCATGATTGCCATCCGATCCAGATAACAAGTGGGTGAAAAGGACTAAAGGAAGAAATAAACGGGATCCAATCGGGGCGCCAAAGTGCAAAGCAACAAAGTGGAGCTACTACGTACCTACGGGATTCGATCTCCATGGCGTGGCGTCGGGCTGGGGTCGCCGCTCCACTCGATTGTCGTCGTCGGTCCAACTTAGTGGCGGTTTTAGGCCGTGTCCTCCCGGCCAGCCGCCAGCCAACTCGAGCGGAGACCGCACGTACTAGTACGTGTTCGCGCGCAATTTGTATGCACCAACCGCGTTTCCGTTGGCGCGCCAATCTCGACCGCCGACCGGGGATTCTATCCATCCATCGTTGCTAGCTGCTGCTGCTTTCCGTCGTCCCAGCTGGATCATCGTGTATCTTTTTCAAACGCTTTCATTCTTGTGCACTGAATCGGGACGGTTTTTCCTTGTGCGAGCACATGAGGTACAAGTGTACCCCGGATCGATCTGGGGGTGGTGCGTAGGCGCTCATTTGGTTTCTAAAAAATTTGCAAATAAAGGTTGCATGCTCTCTTCATCTCAAAATAGATTTGGCAGGTTTATTAAATTTTGGATGAATCTAAATAGTGTCTATAGATTCATCTATTTTCTTTTGCAAATCCACAACATCTATTTTGAGATGGAAGGAGTAGATTATTCCAAATCGACCGCACATAATTTGGAGAGTGACATGTACCCTATTATAGCAAAAAAAGAGCTGAGTGGAAAATATTGGATCTCTAATATTTTGTTGTGTATTGATCAAATCCCCAAAAGGGGTATATATAGAGGTACATGGATAGATGTAGACTTTGAGTAGAAGATGATACAGAGTCCTAGTCTATCGCTACATGTATCCATACGTATCCTAACCGGCTGAAAGGGTAGACAGCGATAATGGAGCTAGCAACGAAAGCATGAATATCCCACAAGAATTCAAAGAAGAATTATTCGAAAGGGACACTCCCACTCACTGGTACGAGCTTATTTATCAATCATATCCCTTGCTAAGCTAGCTACCCACCAAAGCCCCCATTGTCCCGAGCTCCTCCTGACACTACAAAACCGCAGCAACGAGATCATAAATCTTCCCTCTGCTTTCACGATTAATTCCCACTACACGCACTACTGCTCGATCTCATCTCGTCCTGTCGTCCCCGCCGAGCACACGGACGAGCCAGAATGCCGCGCCACCTGGTGCAGGACTCCGTTGACCGCCTGGCCGCGATGGCCGCGCCACCGGCGTATGCAGCCGGAGGTGCTGCGGTGGGTGTGCACACGGACACGCTGCTCATCCTGGCGGCGGTGCTCTGCTTCCTGCTCAGCGTCGTCGGGCTGGCCCTTGTCGCGCGGTGCTCCCGGCTGTGCAACCCGTCCGCCTTCTCCGTCGACGCAACAATGCCGCCAAAGACGCCGTGCAAGGGGCTGAAGAAGAAGGCGCTGCTGTCTTTGCCGACCGTGTTGTGGCCTGCGCCGGAGCAGAGGGGGATTGATGAGGAAGAAAGCGAGGTGCCAGAGTGCGCCATCTGCCTGGCGGAGTTCGCGAGTGGGGACGAGGTGCGCGTGCTCCCACAGTGCGGCCACGGCTTCCACGCCGCCTGCGTCGACGTCTGGCTCATGTCCAGCTCCACCTGCCCCTCCTGCCGCCGCGCCCTCGTTATCTCGCCGCCGCCCACTGAGCCTTCCGCGACGTGTTCATCTTGTGCTGCTGCTGCCGCGCAGGCCTCGGCAACCGGACTCTGCCGGTCGTCGTCGGGACCCTAATGGCCGGCGCGGGCGTCAGTACCCGACTGCCCGGGCACCTCTGACCTTTCTTTGTTAGTATGTTCTCAGCGTACACAGTGTACGTCCTAGGCGGTACGCACAAAATGCTAGCTGTACAGTGTGCGACGACCGACCGAAAAAGCTAAACCATCTGTAACATTTCCATCGATCTGTGAATATACGTGTAGACTGTCAGTTTCAGTTAATTATCCATTCAGTTTCTTTGCAACCACCGCACTATTAGGCGAACGTGAGAGAAAAGTGGGTAACCAAACACTAATGATTATTTACATGTAGCCATTGAAAACCATGTAGCCAGTCAAAACCCAGTGCGGGCGTCTGGACCTCAGGCTCCAGGTAGCCCTTTATTTGAACCATTGGAAATTTGACTTAGCGAATAGGAAGATTATTTCTGCTTTGCCCACGCAGCTCGAAAATTCTTACACCCTACCAAACACGTCCATAATGGTCGGCCGGTGCTCAGAGTGACGAGGGTCACAATTGACACATTGTCGTTGGGCAGCCCTCCCGCTCATATCTAGGACTACAAGAATAGCTCGAGACTCATGAGCGGCTCAAGATCGAGTCAAAAATAAATGAGCCGAGTATGGCTGTCTTATACAGCTCGATTGAAAGATGAGCAGATCTCGAGCCAACATTAGCTCGCTCGATTGAGCTCGGCAACTTGGAAAATATAATTATGTATAACAATTTTGCTATATATTACTCCCTCTGATCCATATTACTTGTAGTTGAAATGGATGTATCTAGCACTAAAACATATCTAGATACATATTTTTCCGCGACAATTAATATGGATCGGAGGGAGTAGAAGAAATTATAATAATGTATTGCCTTTTATAGGGAATAATAATTTATCTCCTTATATATCCTTGATGAGATTTATTCATAACTTAGCGAATAGGGAAGGTTATTTTAGTCCTTATGTATGTTGTCGCTCGGATTTTTCTTCCTTCTATATGCAATATGCAAGAAATTTTGAAAGATATATTGTTCTTCTTAGCTTGAAAGTATTTTAAGATCAACTCGAGATCGTTGCAAGCAAGGTATGAAACCGACCTTACAGCTCAAACATTATCTCGACTGAGTTTGAGCTCGCCCAAATTTAATGATGAGCTGAACTCGATAGGTTTGCAGCCCTCCCACTCATGTCTCCCTCTTCGAGCTCTAGATATTTTCTTATTATCCTACCTAGACAAGCTAGATATTTTCTTCTTGCCTAAAAAAGGCAGATATTTTGTTCTAAAAGTGTAGATCGAAACGTGTGCTTGCAACATGAAAAATCCTAGTACAAATGATGCCCGTTTGACAGTCCTTGAGGCACCACCAACCGGGTTCGTTTTCCCCATCGAGTGTTCCTTTGACCTCATGGGGCGCTCCGTACCTAGTGGCGGAGTACTTTTCTTCCGATCACTCTGGCCGGCACGCACTCACCCGTAAAAAGAGCACACCTGATTTTCGGCCAGTGAAAAATGATCGCCAGTCAGCAGGGCCAATCGGATAATTATAATACTACCTCCATCCTAAGAAATAAAGCGTCCTTATTTTGCGTGTTTTTTCTTTGATCAAGAATTAATCTAAATATATAAAGAATGTTGGTACAAAATTCTTCTTCTTCTTGGAAAGTGTGTTTTAATACGAATCAAACGATAATAGTACTAATTTTACACAATATAATAAAAGTTTAGTTTCTTTATTTATTTGGTCAAACTTTGCTTTGTCATTCTCTTCCATGAAACGGAGATAGTAGGTGTTGACTGGTGAAGGTTCTATACAATCTTATCCTGCGCCCAGAGCGTGGCTGCGGGACGGGTCTCCTTTTGGCGTGCCCTCTTAATCTGACCACCAATTTTGGAGCTAGATAATCTAAACCACGCATGATTGCCATCAAGATAGATACCAAGTGGGGAAAAGTAGAAAAAAAAAGGTGATCATAGCCAAAGGGTAAAGTGAAGCAAAGGGAGGTCAAGTGTCCCAAGTTGTCCCAGCCCGGCGTTTCATTCGATCCATGGCGTCAGTCCACTTACCTCCTCCCTCCGTCGGTCCTTAATCGCGATTTTAGGTCAAATCGGGCAACGTGTTGCCGCGCAATTTGCACCGTGTGTATATGTATGTGCAAATCCATGGCGTCACCTATGTGCTCCGTCCACTTGATCAGCGCTTCGTTTGTTCTCTTCTCTAGCTTCTGATGATCATGGGATCTACTGCCCCTGGCATGGTGGTGGTGACTTCCTTCTCCGTCGGAGTGGTCGGCCGGGAAATCTTGCCGCTATGCGGCGGATCCTGCTAGTTTCCGGCGGGTAGCGTGGGGGCTGCTGGCTCGGTTTCAATAAAGGGGGTGGTCCTCGGATGTCTCTCGCGCCAAGACGAAGATCTACTTGATGCGTGTCTCCATGGATCTGGCCAGAGTGTATGTTTCCGGAAGGATTCGCTGGCGAACTCCCATGGGCGCATATGCCTGGAGTTTGCTGGATCGGAAGGAATTCGGTCATGCGCACCTATGTTTTTTGCTGGCCGTTTGGTTTCAGTGGGAGCATGGTGAAGCTCTGCTACCTGTTACCATTATGCGACATGTCTTTGACGATACACATGGTGAAGTCAGATGTGGAGAATGTCATGAAGGCAGAGACATGTGGGCGAGCTATGGTGGATTGAGTCTATATGGCAATGAGGATCTGGCTTGGTTATCTGTGACTCACAGCAGCGTCTGTTAGAGGGGGCGACATCACAAGAGGAGTTCACAGTCTTACCTTGCGGGGTGAAAACCCAAAGTCTGGCCTTCATTGGTTGTGCCTGGCAATGGCCTTGCAGAAGGCATTGCTTTGCGAGCGAGGACTTTTTCCAGGGTAAAAAGCTAGATCTTTGATCGGGCGATGATAGCGCTTGTGCACTGTTTCCTTCTTGGAGGTGTTGCTTTTGGAGGGCTTGGACTTCTGGTATTGTTTTGGTGGTGGTAGTGCCGCTGCTGCTGAGAATTGGATTCCTGTAGCAGGACTTTTCTTTTTTGTAATTTTTCTTTTTTTTTCGGCTGTGTGCATCCTAGTACAAATGATGCCCGTTTGACAGTCCTTGAGGCACCACCAACCGGGTTCGTTTTCCCCATCGAGTGTTCCTTTGACCTCTTGGGGCGCTCCGTACCTAGCGGCGGAGTACTTTTCTTCCGATCACTCTGGCCGGCACGCACTCACCCGTAAAAAGAGCACACCTGATTTTCGGCCAATGAAAAATGATCGCCAGCCAGCAGGGCCAATCGGATAATTATAATACTACCTCCATCCTAAGAAATAAAGCGTCCTCGTTTTGCGTGTTTTTTCTTTGATCAAGAATTAATCTAAATATATAAAGAATGTTGGTACAAAATTCTTCTTCTTCTTCTTGAAAAGTGTGTTTTAATACGAATCAAACGGTAATAGTACTAATTTTACACAATATAATAAAAGTTTAGTTTCTTTATTTATTTGGTCAAACTTTGCTTTGTCATTCTTTTCCATGAAACGGAGATAGTAGGTGTTGACAGGTGAAGGTTCTACACAATCTTATCATGCGCCCAGAGCATGGCTGCGGGACGGGGCTCTTTTTTTTCAATAATAGGCGCTTTTATTACGTAAAGTAAGTATTACATCCGGTCTCTGTATACCTCGGATGCACACAGCCGACAACAGTCCATAAAGTCCAAACATGAAGAAAAATGACGTGGGCAGATTGCAAATCAGAAAGACTGAGTGTAAAAACGCCTAGGATGGTGAAGGCGGGCCGATCTGAAGATTATGCTGCCAACCATAAGTGGTAAACACATTCCGTGTTGTATCCTCCAGTTGTGTACACACCTCCATGAAAAGATCATGATACTCCACACGATATATATAATGCCGACCAAGCCCGAAGGACGGGTCTCCTTTTGGCGGTTCTATATATAATCCACTACAGGAAAACAGATCTTTGCCGTGTGCATATTCCACACAGCAAAACGCATAATCCACACGGCAAAACCTCTGCCGTGTGCATACACCCGGCAAATATCACACGGCAGCTTCAGGAACAACGCACGACAAAGAGCTTTGTCGTGTGTTTTCCTGGGTATACGGCAACGTAAAGCGGGTGACGCCGGCAGACGGTCTAACGACGCTATCCTAGTCAGTTCGCCATGCGACTTGTTTTTGCCGTGTGCATTTCAGGTCGCCTTTGCCATGTGTTTTTTGGGAACGCACGGCAACACAGTTGACCTTTGCCATGTGTTTTTCAGGAACGCACGGCCCTCTCGTGCCCAGTTTCCCGTGTACTTGCTCGTAGCGCACGGAAAATGGTCCTATTTTGCCGTGCGGTTTTCCGCAGTGCACGGCAAACTGACGGCAGCTGGTCAGCTGTCTTTCCCGTGTGCTGACCTAAAGTCCTTTGCCGTGTGCATATCTAAGAAAATACAGGGCAAATGCCTTCCCAGGTAACCAACAGGGCGCAGGTGTTGCGACACGTAGGCCCTTTGCCGTGCGCCTTGTCCAAAAACGCACGGCAAAGAATCTGTGCCGTGTGCCATACTCAAAAAGCACACGGCAAAGGCCCAACATTTTCTTTTTTTTTGATTATTTTTGTTTCATCCCTGCAGTTTAAACAGAAAAAATACATATCTACCACCAGATCAATATCCATGACAACAAAATATCATCATAAACAAGGATCCAACATGTTCCATACATACAACAAGTTCGAACACACAATAGTTCCACACATAGCAACATAGTCAATAGTTCCATACATACAAATTCCAACACATAATCCATAGCAACCATACAAGTTTCAACACGCAATCCATAGCAACATAGGAATATAGAGTTCACATTTAATCGGCAAATTGTGAAGATCTCCGTCCTTCATGCATATCCTACACATTTGAAAGGAATGATATGAGAATCACAAGAAACATGATATGAAATTGTACAACTAAAGGAACCTAGACGACATAAGCTATATAGCAATATGGAAAACATGTACTATGTAGAATTCTACAAGTGACTCATATGAGAATAAATTCTACAAATTCGAAAAGAAAGACATGAGATTCTTGACAAGTAAAGAAGCTATGTGTGGAAACCTATGTCCGGAGTGATTCTACAAGTCATATAGTAAATTTTGGAAAGTTCATGAAACATAGAAAGTAAATTTTGCTAAGTAAAGGAACATAGCAAGCCACAAGTCATAGTTTCCAAATTTTGACAAGATTTATGGAGAAGATAATGATTAGCTCTATGGCTAGATTTCCACGCAAAATTTCCACACGTGTGCTAGCTATAAGGATCATAGAGCCCTAACCTGGAGTCCAAGTCGGCGGATGATGTGTTGTTGATGATAGGTTGACCCGTCGCAGGAGTCGTCGTCGGGGTGTCATCCTGACTTGCTGACCCTCCGAGCTCCGCATTGTTGGATCCAGCTGATGGTTGTCCCTACAAGATGAAAGTGTTGGTGAGTCTTAGTTAATAAGCAGTAGACATAGATATGTAGAGATTGACACTTAATACACAAGACAACTTACCCATGTGGGAAAGGTGAAAGGAGGATCACCAAGATCTGGAATAGTCATGCCACTTGGCTGAGAGGCCTGTAAATCAAGCATGCACGAAGGTGAATGGAGTTCGGATTCTCTTAGGTTCTATGAGCAATAACTCACCATAAAGTGGGCACCGTAGGCTGATATCTTATGCGCCATCCACTCCATCATCTTGTCATTTCTAGCCATTTGCCGCCGCTGCTGAGTCAGAATCTCCTGCTGCTGTCTCATCTGCTCCTCCATCCGCCGAGCATTTTCCTCGGCCTCCTCCCTTTGTCTCCTCTCGGCGGCCACCTCAGCCTATGTTTTGTCATCAAAATATCATGAATGTTGCAATGGAAAGCATGTAATGGAGTGTGGATAATTGAGGAAGAAGAACATACGCGGATCTGGTCGATAGCTGTGGACGAAACCGTCAGGCGGGTCTCTACCTGAGGCATGTCGCTCGTCCTGCCACGACGGACCTGTCTCATAGACGGGACGGTCAAAGGATCGACGGAGCCGTCTCCAATCCACAAGCGGCCGTGCTTCTTGCCTTGTCCCGCTAGCATGGCCACCTCGGGGTCAAAGGGAGCTGTGAGAGGGTCCACCTCATTGCCTCTTACCTCAACAAGCTTGTCTCGGTACCCCTTATCCCGGATCTCGGCGCAAGGACTCACCCACTTCTTTGTCCCATCCTCTTTGTTCGTCATCTTACGCTTCTCGGTCCAAATCCCGAACAAGGTGGGCTCCACGCCTGTCTCTCTTTTCTGCAAAAGAGAGCACAAAGATATGTGCAGCGGAACACAGAGTAAAGAACCCCATCATGACCAAGATTAGAGAATGCATTTCCTCACCTTCTTCTGGATGCAGCAGGCGAGGGTGACACTTCCTTGCGTGTGTGTTCCACCTTTCAACGCGGCTCATTTTAGCACTCCAAGGTCGTGCTTCTTCTTGAACTCGGTGCCAGTCCAATATCTTACCATGGCCCGAAAGACTTCCGGGGAGGCCTCACCTACGTACTGAGGAGGGCACTGCATAGACAAAATATACATATTAGTGAAAACACATCCGATGGTCAACAATTCAATAATACGGAAACGAAACTACCTGCAAGTACTGCCACGGCTCCATAAATATCTCCCGGGCTTTGGCCTTCGTCATCCTGATCTTGCGTTTCTCTGCGTACCAATTGCGGACGCAAGCCACACGCGCCTCGTAGTGCATGCCCCGGACTTGCTTAGATGCACATTTGCTAGCCACGAGTAAGCAATCCCTGCTTGGCACCTCCGGGTCCATGGTAAAGTAATCCTACAAGGATGCACATAGGTAAGAAGACATTAGTTCTAATATTGTTAACCTCGGAGATACTAAATGATGAGTAGTCAAAGAAACTTACCCAAAAATCGTAGATCACCCTCGCTTGGAGATTCGGGAGGGAAAATTCAGGCGTGCCCTCCGGATCCTCGGCGTACCTGTAGTGCCTCCAACTCCAAGCTACCTCTTTGCGACCAGAAGGCGTGGTCACAATCCCAGGGAAGTGCTTCCGGAGGAGGCATCCAAGGATGCTCGAGTAGCTGCGTAGCTCCTTGACCTCACACTTATAAATGAAAGACCTGCACAATTAAAAGCCAAAATTAGAATGACGATGAAAAGATCAATAGTAGAATATCAAAAACTGATAAGTACAGGGGCTCCTTTTCCTCCTCGTCCTCCACCTCCTCTGCCTCCTTTTCCTCCTCTTCCGCCTCCTCGTCCTCCTCCTCCTCCTCCTCCTCGTCCACCGTAGGTGGGGAAGGACTAGCTGCTTGTATACCCCTCGCACGCCTCGGACGGGGTGGGGAAGGAGTAGGTGCATGCGGCCGTCTCGAAGTGGATCCTGAAGCTCCCGCGTCACTAGTACCCAAGATGCTGTTCAAGCCTCTAACCTTCTTGTAGACCTTCTTGATTGCTCCTCGTACTCCTCGTCCTCCTCCTGCTCCTCCTCGTCGTTCTCCTCCTGCACGTCTCCTTCCTCCTGGCATGTTTGAATCTCCTGCATTCACAAAAATAGTATCTTCATTAGTACTCATGACACAAAATGACGTAGATAAAGGAAACAATAAGTGAAGCAAATATTTAGAATGCAACAAAATACATACACGAGTCAAGCATACAAACATAGCATAGCGTTCTCACAAATAGGCTAGTTTTACAAATCATTACTACAGAGTTCTCACAAATAGGCTAGTTTGACAAATCACTATTACATAGAGTTCCTTCCTGATTGCAACAAACAAAAGGGTAGAGTCACCAACACAGTTTACCTGAGGTCGTCACCAGCGGAGGTCGGAGCGGGGGAGGCGGAGGACCGAGCAGGGGCCGCGGCAGGAGCGGCGACAACTCTGGCTCGCGCTTGGCAGCCTCTCCTCCTCACCCAGGGCCCATGGAGAGATGGAGGTCAGATCAGGGGAGGTGGAGGACGGCGACGTGGGCAGCGGAGGTCACAGCAGGGGTCGGCGGCGGCAGCGCGGATGTGCGAGCTCTCGAGGGGCGGCGGCTGGAGCAGGCGGCGGCGGCGGTGCGCGTTGAGCGTACGCGAGGGTGCGGGCAGGGGAAATAATCTTGGCCACAGCTATGCAATTTGGGTCATGTCGGGTCGAATTGATTTAGGTTTGGCTCAGCTGGTTCGCCGTGAGTTGCCCACCGCCGTGCGTATTTGCCTTTTGCCGTGCAATCTGAGACAAACTACTCCCTCCGTTTAAAAATATAAGATGTTTTAGCTTTGTGAATCGAATGTATCTAGACATCTTTTAGTATATAGGTTCGTAGATATTCGGAGTGAACGTATATACTAAAAGGAGTCTAGATACACTCCTTTCATAAAGCTAAAACATCTTATATTTCTAAACAGAGGGAGTACACGACAATGAGCTTTTTATTTTTTTCTAAATATAGGGTTTGACTCAGCCGGCTTGCTGCGGGTATACTTATGACCTAAACATACCTTAACAAACAAAAAAGAGAAATTCTATCGAGAGGCGCCGCACACGGCGTCTATACATGCGGCGCGTGCGTGTCCGTTGGATACGAAACTACCCAATCGAATATGATGTCCTTCGGTCCCCATATCTCTTCTGCCCCCTCTGAACGAGCCATGGCAGCACAGCCAACCACACCCCCCCTCTCAAGATATAATTTCCCTTCCCATCTCCCCTCGGCGTGCTGCTTCTCTGAGTGGTGGGGAAGGAATGGGAGGCCGAAGGAGACGAAGATCTGCGGGAGTTCTAGACCACGGGGTCACCGCCAAGCAAGTCACGAGGAGGTGTCGTGCCGGCATGGGAGGAGCTGGTTGTCGCCGTTGAACACGCGGAAGGGAGCCGCGGCGCCGGGAGGTGGACGAAGGTCGCCCGGGGATGAACGATAGGAGGGAGACGCCGTCGTGCAATGAAGGTTGAGGAACTCCTTGCCGGCACGCAGGCGAGGAGCGAGTTGTCGCCTTTGAACACACACTGGGGAATCGCACGCGCCGGGGAGGTGGAGCCACGCGAGGATGCAAGGAGGAGGTCTCTGACGGGCAAGCTAGGGGGTAGACCTTCCCGGGGCCCGCAGACGGGTGCTTTCGACCCCCAGAACTCCGGAAACCCAACCAAACTTGCTTGTGGACCTATGAAACTTGCATGTGGACCTAGGATACATGTTAAAGTGTTGTTAAAGTCCCATAGATGCAAGACATAGCTCCCCGGTGTCACCGTCCTCACACGCATGCGATAACACTTAGCAGATTCCTGAAACTCTAGGTGGAAATGTCCCGCCGCGGGTATACCGGGGCTAGAATGTTCCACATGGTCCCAACCTTGGTTTTCCTTGCACCTATGGCCTAAACATACCTTAACAAACAAAAAAGTACATAGGTGGAACCTCGTGCGGAGACTGCTAGGGGTAGACCTTCCCGGGGCCCGCAAACGGTGCTTTCGACCCCCGGAGCCCCGGAAACCCACCCAAACTTGCTTGTGGACCTAGGGAACTTGCATGTGGACCTAGGATACATGTTAAAGTGTTGTGAAAGTCCCATATATGCAAGACATAGCTCCCCGGTGTCACCGTCCTCACACGCATGCGATAACACTTAGCAGATTCCTGGAACTCTAGGTGGAAATGTCCCGCTGTGGGTATACCGGGGGCTAGAATATTCCACATGGTCCCAACCTTGGTTTTCCTTGCACCTATGGCCTAAACATACCTTGAAAAACAAAAGTACATCGGTGGAACCTCGTGCGGAGAAACCTAGGGGGTAGACCTTCCCGGGGCCCGCAAACGGGTGCATTCAACCCCCGGAGCCCCGGAAACCCAACCAAACTTGCTTGTGGACCTAGGGAACTTGCCTGTGGACCTAGGGTACATGTTAAAGTGTTTTGAAAGTCCCATAGATGCAAGACATAGCTCCCCGGTGTCACCGTCTTCACACACATGCGGTAACACTTAGCATATTCCTGGAACTCTAGGTGGAAATGTCTCGCCGCGGGTATACCAGGGGCTAGAATGTTCCACATGGTCCCAACCTTGGTTTTAATTGTACCTATGACCTAAACATAGCTTAACAAACAAAAAAGTACATAGGTGGAACCTCGTGCGGAGAAAGCTAGGGGTAGACCTTCTTGGGGCTCGTAGAACGGTGCTTTCGACCCCCGGAGCCCCCAAAACCCACCCAAACTTGCTTGTGGACCTAGGAAACTTGCGTGTGGACCTAGTATACATGTGAAAGTGTTGTGAAAGTCCCATATATGCAAGACATAGCTCCCCAGTGTCACCGTCTTCACACGCATGCGATAACACTTAGCAGATTCCTGGAACTCTAGGTGGAAATGTCCCGTCGCGGGTATACCGGGGGCTAGAATGTTCCACATGGTCCCAACCTTGGTTTTCCTTGCACCTATGGCCTAAGCATACCTTAAAAAACAAAAAAGTACATTGTTGGAACCTCGTGCGGAGAAAGCTAGGGGTAGACCTTCGCGGGGGCCGTAGACGGGTGCTTTCGACCCCCGGAGCCCCGAAAACCCAACCAAACTTTCTTGTGGACCTAGGAAACTTGCATGTGGACCTAGGATACATGTGAAAGTGTTGTGAAAGCCCCATAGATGCAAGACATAGCTCCCCCGGTGTCACCGTCTTCACACGCATGCAATAACACTCAGTAGATTCCTGGAACTCTAGGTGGAAATGTCTCGCCGCGGGTATATCAGGGGGCTAGAATGTTCCACGTGGTCCGTGAAGAGAGCTAGGGGGTAGACCTTGGTTTTTCTTGTATCTATGGCCTAAACATACCTTAACGGGTGCCTTTGGTGCTTTCGACCATAGTTTGAAAGCTATAGGGGTAGACCACCGGGGCCCGCAAACCAGTGCCTCGTTGGACAAATACCGCCGGAGCGCCGAAATTTCACGAAAACTTGCATTCGAAATGGTTGGGAATTATGTCTATGAGAAATGTTTATAATTAGGGATAACATATGTGAATCATTTACGGAATGAAAAGGAAGGGAAAGAGAAGAAAATGGGAAAAATATATGTGCCGTGTGTTTTATTGGAACACAAGGCAAAGCTAACGTTTGCCGTGCGTTTTTGCCCTGGCGCACGGTAAATTATTTGCAAAATTCGAAAACCCCTAGGCGGGAAGATATGGCGCGTAAGAGTAAAATTAGCGGGAATTTTCCTGTGTATTTGCCGTGCGTTTTATTGTAACACACGGCAAAGATAACCTTTGCCGTGCGTTTTTTCCATCGCGCGCGGTAAATTATTTGCAAAAATTGAAAACCCTTGTGCGGGAAGATATGGCGCGTAAAAGAAAAAATTTGTGGGAATTTTGCGCGCGCTTTTAAATTTTTAAGATTTTTTGTTTGCCGTGCGTGCATATTTCGGCACACGGCAAAGCCTTGCCGTTAAGACGGCGTCGTCATGCTGCAGCCGGTCCTGCCAGGTTGCATGGCAGTTTGCCGTGCGGGATGTTTGCCGTGCGTTTTTGTTGTTTCTTTGCCGTGCCGTGTGTTTAAATGGCGTTGTGCCGTGTGTTTTTGTTTGCCATGCACCAAGTTTGCTCTGTGCCGTGCGCGTAGTTTTTGCCGTGCGTTTTGGCTATTTCCGCACGGCAAACAGTGCCTTTGCCGTGCGCATACACATGGCAAATAGGCGCGTCACGGCGACGTCCAGTTTTCCCGTAGTGATCTAAACCACGCATGATTGCCATCAAGATAAAGTAGTGTAGAAAAGAAACGTGATCATAGCCAAATGGTAAAGTGAAGCAAAGGGAAGTCGGTCTAGTGTGTCCCAAGTTGTCCCAGCCCCGGCGTTCATTCGATCCATGGCGTCAGTCCACTTATAAACGGCGAACTTTGGGTCCACTTATCTCCTCGCTCCGTCGGTCCTGAATTGCGATTTTAGGTGAAATCGGGCAACGTGTTGCCGCGCAATTTGCACCGTGCGGGGCTGGAGGTGCCGTAGATCCACCCACCCTGCGTACGGCGGCGCATACGTTATCCGGATCTATCGATCACTGGTTTGACACACGTACGCACCTGACGTGGCCGACGGCCCTACACATGCATGGGTTCGGTCGGTGACTCAGAATCCTGGTCCACGACCCCATCAGCGTGGACCGACTCCAGAATCTACCACGTGGCAATCCAGATTTCTAAGCAACACGGCCCCAGTTATCTCGTAGACTCAGAATCCTATACGTATACGTCTCCCGGTCGGATGCCTTGACTCTGGTATGACTACCATACACAGCCCTCGACGGTTTCCTCTCGATCACGATCAGGCCATCTCCGGCGGCGCGATCATGTGTTCTCCGGCGGCGCGGAGGCGCGGCGACGAGGTCCTCTGGATTACCTGCTCCTGTCCCTGGCGCTCAGGTGGCTCTTATCCTCCCGGTGGCTCGGATGCGCGGCGACGAGGTCCTCTGGATTGCCTACTCCCGTCCATGGCGCTCAGGCCCTAGTTCTACGACGCCATCCTCAGGCCTCGAGGTCTTCAAGCTCAACAACAACGCCGACAACCTTGCCTCACCTGATCGGTTGTCGTCCGAGATGCTGCCGACCTGCTCTGTCCGCGGCCGCTCGATTCAGGAGCACGGACGAGGTGTCACAAGGAGTCCGGATAATTTGCCAGCAGAAATCATATCAAGGATGCTAGCTTATTAGGCTTGATTGAAGATGGCCGTTGTTGTATGGCTCTGTTATGTTTATTCTAGTTCAAGTTCAGAAGATACCTGAACTTATGTTCCTTTTGCTGATACTGAACACTGCTTCATCACAGGACATTTTACTGGCTCATGCCCTTGTACTGTAACTCTGAATCAATCAAAGAAACGTATCAAGTTCATTTCATATTCTCTTGTTCTATTTCTATCACATGATACAATTTCGTGCAGGCAAAGGAGAAATATTCAGATTATTTTTGGATTGTGACATGTTTATTACAGCAGTCTACAGGAGTATTTGGCTAAGCTACTAGAAACAGAAAAAGGTTTTATTACATTGAGATGCATGTTGCATTTTTGCTCAACAATGAATCGAGACACCCCTTTTTTTCTTCTTCACATTCTTAGGCTGTAGCTGTAGAAGATGCATCTGAGGTACTACTATTTCCTTGTAAGAAATTCAGAAGAATGCTCTCATATAAATTAGACAGTTTACATATCAGCGAGACATCACGTAGGATCCTTACAAAGTACTAACACACTTTTGTTGGTAAAGAATAACATGCTACTGCTACTGGTGATGATCAAATAACATGCTACTGCTACTGTTGATGATCATGAGCACTGAAACGGGTTGTACTAGCTCCTTCGGAAAAATTTAATTGACGAGCAATGGACGATGTGGTGCCATCCCCCTGAGCTTGAAGCATTAATCTTGTATATTCACCAAGGACAGGCGGAACATAGGCCGTCGTGTACCCACCAAATGTAGTAGCAGAATCATTCAGATGCAGAGATCCCTATGTCAAAAAACAGAATGAAATTAGATTGCATGCACAGGTTAAATCAACTAATGGAAGAGGTTGTTAAATCCATTAATCTTACATGATGTTCAAAAGGTACAAAATCATCCACGGTCGATTCCTTTGGTTCTGGCTTCTTTGGATCCTTTTTTCCTTTCCCTGAACATATTGTGTATAAGATATGTAAGTTGAGATAAATTATTTCTGCTTATTCATGCTAGAAAAATAAGAACTACCTGTCTTTGATGTAGTATTTTTATTGCCTTTACTTGATGCACTATTATTTTTTCCTTTCTTTGCTCCCTCAAGTATTCCTTTTGATCTTTCCTGCATGGGGCCTTTTATTCGTGTAGGAGCTTTAAATGATACCCTTGTGTTGGCAATATCTTCAGGCAATTCAAGGAAACTTTCAGGCTCCTTAGCTTCTTCCAAGCTTAGCGTGCTAAGTAATTCATCCACTTCAGAAGCTAATTTGTCAATACCATTGTTTACATGCGCAAGAACTTCCTTTGAAGGTTTACACTTCAATGCAAGGGAGATCATCTTTCGAGAAGTATGAGGGAAGATGGATTCTAAACTATCATTGTCAGGTTTAGAAGTAAAAATATGTTTCTTTGCATATTTTGTCCATCTATTCATGATATATTGACTGGGTAGAGTGACAATATTGCAGCATGTGAAAACTTTGTGAGCATGCTTGCACAAGATACCTACAACAGAAAAAAATAAAGTAACTCCAAGGCAGCAATATTATTGAAGTGATGGAACATTTATAGGTTGGCTTACCTACACAACCATACATCCTGCAGGAGCAATATATGTCCAAAGTTTTGGGGTTGAAAGTCACGATGGCTTCATCATCCTTGTAATAAAAGGATGTCACCTTATAAGTGCTAGTTGTGCCATCACTTGACAACATGTTGCACGCCAAATTAAATTGCCTCTTGAATTCTTCTTCAAATTCAGAAAAGAGGGTCCTCGTGTATGATTTAGTTGCGGTCTTCAACAATGGTAGGTGGGGTAGGTAGAGTACTGGTCGGTATGGTGAGACATGAAGTCCTCATACTTCTCTTTGCGTCGGAGACGAGCGACACACTTGTCACATGCTTCT
The DNA here is from genome assembly GCA_910589775.1 of Avena eriantha. NCBI lineage: Eukaryota > Viridiplantae > Streptophyta > Magnoliopsida > Poales > Poaceae > Avena > Avena eriantha. Next base: position 11,500,101 of record OU342743.1, read on the forward strand.
AGTAATTCTGAAAGGTAGAGCTTTTTGCGAAATGTTTGCTTGAATACATTGTTCATCCCTTCACTCCGTTGAGTAGATGTCATATCTCCACTAAAAGAATCTCGACGGTAAACAATAGCCCACTTCTCAAGCAACTTGTATAGATTGTTCATCCATTTATTTGTCACAATATTATATGTAACCAACAGCTCATTCCATCTATTATCAAACTGAGCTATTGACCTATCTTCATATACACACTTCTTGAATTCGGAAAGAAACTCCGGATGATCACTTATAACATGACTAAGATGTTTAACAGCATTTTGGTACAAATGCCACAAACAAAGACGATGTTTGACATTTGGAAAAACTGCTCCAATAGCATTGATAATAGCAGCACACTGATCAGTGAATATCGTTTCAGGCTGCTTACCAGACACAGCTTGTAAGAAGGTTTTGAAAAGCCATTTGAATGATTCCCCGCTTTCATCGAACAACAATGCTGCACCAAAAAGGATTGTTTGTTTGTGATGGTTAACACCAAGCAGTGGAGCAAATGGCATCTCAAACTTGTTTGTTGAAAAAGTGGTATCGAACGAAACAGCATCTCCAAATACAGAATAATCCATGATAGCTTGTCCATCTGTCCAGAAGAAATTCATTATCCTACCGGTCTCTTCATCTAGTTGCGTAGCATAAAAAAATGACGGGTCCTCGACCTGTTTGCTCTTCAAATAATCCAATAGTGTCTGGGCATCTTTGGATTCCAAATACTTCTTGCGCTCAGTGCCTATGTAATTCTTGCAATCCATTTCCAAAAAAGGCACACTGTCAGCTCCACCATACCATTTCTCACAGAAATTATATATTTCAGATTGCCTTATTCCAGATGTCCGCATTTGGTTGATCATGTGACGATCAACGTCTAACAATTTGCGCTGCGATCTAAGCATGTGTGACTTATCCGGAGTTACAAGACCATGATTATGATCAAGCACAACTTTCTGAATATTCCATATACCCTCCCGACCGATGGTGAACTGAACACGAGCTGAGCAACAAGTCCTTGTAGTAGCTCGTTCTTTTTTTGTTACATGTGTTCCATGAGTAGCCTTCGTACCTTCATTGCTGCAAACTAAATATCTAGAACATAAAGTCCCATCGGCTCTATGTTTTTTGTGGACTTTCCTTATACTGAATCCTTTAGTTCTAGCATACGAATTATAAAATTCATATGCCTCTTCTTCAGATTGGAATGTCATCCCAACTCTTGGAACAATCTGCTGAGAAGACGCATTCTCATTATCAGCCTGCAAGAGTAAGATTAATTGTTGGTCAAGCATTTGTATTTTCAACAGGTGGAGTATTTAAAATGATATACAAACTACTGTATCAGCTGGAATACTTGTGGCAGCATTTATTCAATTGGACAGTGTCCATGTCCATGTCCATGCGCATGATTCTGTTTCACTAGCTGAACATTACATATGCCTGTTGTGCTGATATTGCCTAACAAACACAAAGGATATGAGCGAGTAAAATTTACCAGATCACCATGAAGCGACTCCATATTGGCATCATTCATGGGATCGCTGCTTCCATCCGTGACCTTCATCGGCGTCGTCGGCAAGCCGCTAGTCTCTCCTATTGTTTCACTAGTCAAGGGCATGTCCTCCAACCTTAGCCTGGATGGCGAGTCCAATACCAGGACGTCGGTGACCCCTTCTATCCGTTCGGGGTCGTCGCCAATCTGTGAGGACTCAACTAGTGAGCAGACTATGAATGGATCAGTCAAATATCATTACGAAGATGTATGATCTCATTCACCTGGAGAGGACGATGGTCCATCGACTGGGAGGAGAATCCCTCCATTGCCTCGGGAACTCGTCGCCGCGCCTCCGCGCCGCCGGAGAACACCTGATCGTGCCGCCGGAGATGGCCTAATCGTGCGCGAGAGGTTTTAGGATCGAGAGGAAACCGTCGAGGGCTGTGTATGGTAGTCGTACCAGACTCAAGGCGCCCGACCGGGAGACGTATACGTATATGATTCTGAGTCTACAAGGTAACTGGGGCTGTGTTACTTAGAGATCTGGATTGCCACGTGGTAGATTATGGAGTTGGTCCACGCTAATGGGATCGTGGACCAGGTCCCATAAAATTTTTCTCCCCTCACGCACGCTCCTCCTACTAGATGCTGCTACGTCGACTCCACGCGCGTGTTAACACCTGTGTGCTCCGTCCACTTGATCAGCGCTTCCTTCCTTCTCTCCTCTAGCTTCTGATGATCATGGGATCTGGTGCCCGCGCCTTTATTTTCTACTTATACTAACACTGCAACGAACCTGCATATTCTTCTTATTTATTACTGCAAGGGGCAGTAATTTAGTTAGTGGCATCATCTGCATCTCTACGTTCAACGTACTACGCGTTTATAAAATAAATGAGAGTCATAAGTTGCATAGATTAGTCCACATCGGTGCACCTAATTTCGAGAACGACGTGTGCCCATTTGTAGCAAAAAGAAGGAACAAAAAAGTGAAGCTTGCGATGAAATGAAAGCATGCATGCATATGCCACGAGAGAATTCAATGGAGAATTGTTCGAAAGTGACGCTCCCACTTAGCAGTATGAGCAGAACCATTATTAATCATATCCCTAGCTAACCAAACCACCATTGTCATTACACCGGCCAGTGACTGCATGATGCATGACACTATAAAACTGCAGCAACGACAACATAAATTCACGATTAATTCCCACTACACGCAAACTGGCCCCTCAGCTCTCTCCCCCTGCTGCTGCCACAGTGCTTGATCTCATTCTCATCCCTGACCCCGCCGAGCACACGAACGACCCAGAATGCCGCGCCACCTGCTGCTGCAGGAGTCCGTCGACCGCCTGACTGAGATGGCCGCGCCGCCGTTGGCCACAGCGAAGGCCGGCGGAGTGCACACGGACACGCTGCTCATCCTGGCGGCGGTGCTCTGCTTCCTGCTCTGCGTCGTCGGGCTGGCCCTGGTGGCGCGGTGCTGCAGGCTGTGCAACCCGTCCGCATTCTCCGTCGAGGCGATGCCGCCCAAGGCGCCGTGCAAGGGGATGAAGAAGAAGGCGCTGCAGTCTTTACCGACCGTGTCGTGGGCGGCGCCGAAGCAGATGGAGCAGGTGGAGGAATCGCCGGCGGAGTGCGCCATCTGCCTCGTCGAGTTCGCAAATGGTGACGAGGTGCGCGTGCTCCCGGCGTGCGGCCACGGTTTGCACTCCGCCTGCGTCGACGTGTGGCTCCTCTCCAGCTCCACGCCTCCACCTGCCACTCCTGCCGCCGCGACTTGGTCGTCTCCCCACCGCCCGCGCCTGCCGCGACGTGTTCATCATGTGCTGCCGCTGCCGCCGACATCGCCGCGGCGCAGGATCGTCGACCGGCCGCTGCCGGTCGTCAGCACAGTAGTCGACGACGTCACCGGCCGGCCGGGCGCGAGCACCTTTGACATTTCGTCGTTGGCATTTTCCTAGTGTACATACGACACGCGCGCGTATGAAGTTCGCTCACGTACATATACTGTACGTCCTAGCTAGAGTAGCTCATACATTAATTTCCTGTTTGTCCTGTCCAGTAGTACTCCGTACAAAATTTAGCCGTACAGTTTGGTACTGTTATGTGTACGTAACATTTCCATCTGCAAAAACACGTAGTACATCAGCTTCAGTTAACAGTTTACTTCCTCGCTGCATTTACGCTCTTTGGTTTCGCTGCCAACACAAGAAAAGAATATACAGATACGGGAAAGATCGGGCACCATGATGTGAACATGCTGTCGACCGATCGATCGATCTCTTATGGTAGTGGAGCGGTTCGGTCATGGCGGCGGCGCGGCGGTCGTGCTCGCTCCGGTCGCGTCGTGGCCGGCAACTGAGGTTGCGCCGGGGCCGGGCACTCTGGATATTTTAGCCACTGTTCTGTCAGTTAGGCCGTGATGCCATGCCAAGGACAGTGGCTGGTCCAGGGGCCAGTGCTTGTGCGTTTTATAGCGGTATATACCTGCCGGTGGAGTAGATAAATTTCCTGTTCATGTGGTCCCGTCAGGAAAAGCGGACGTACGGACTACACTTTGGCCAAATTTGATCGTGTTTATGATATTTTTGTAAAAAATACGTAGTAGTATTTTTGTGGGGAATATTTATTTTATGGATCCGTCACTAATGCTCATTCAAATGAGAATTACTTAATTCTCATCCAAACCCACATTTGAAAAAATTAATCATTTGCAGCTACTATACAATTGGAAAGATTCCATATTAAATTGAAAAAAAGTCAATCGCAACCATGGGGCAAATGACACAAATGTATCTTCAAATGACATCAATCATGTATATTTTTAATTCTTAACGATACTTAATTGGTCAAATACACAAACATTTCATGTTCATTATATTTAACTTCTTAAGTACAATGGTAAATTGAATCTTGCATATTCGTCGTACACAAAATTATGTCGACAGTGCAGGTGTGTGTGTGGTGGGTGGGTGGTGGTGGTTAACAGAAAATATACCTGTTCGACTTCACCATACCAAACTTTTGTGCCATGTTCTGCCACTAAGTGGATAAAGGATATGCGTGGGTGGCTGATGCTTATGATGACCTTGGGGGCATTGCTAACATACTCTAGCTTGAACCCTGGGACACGTACTGCCCGGGGATACGCTTTGATTTCACTGAGATGCTACGCTTTGATTTCACTGAGATGCTCTTTAATTTCGCTGATAACTTTCACAGGTCACGGCACACGGCACGGAGGGACGCATGGGTTCACGGGGTCATGGTTACCCACAAAAGACCAAGCTTTGTTGCCTTTTTTTCTAGTCAAGAGAGGAGCAAATAAGCCAATGATGGACTTGGGTGTTGACCTAGTGAAGGTTTTATACAATCTTATTGCACTTTACATCACAAATCGATTTATCTCGTCGACCTACTTTGCCCTTTCCATTCCTTCTAACCACCAATGTGATTTTCCATCTTGATAACAAGTGGGCGCGTATAAGGATCAGACGAAAAGTGCATGAACCAAAGCCAAAGGGGCAAATGCGAGTGAGAAACCCTAGATCCCGTGGCATCGTTCAGTGGAGACATTGGCACCGGTGTAGGCATGATGACTATTTTGTTCGGACGCACGGCTGACTGGAACCTTCTTCATGGCTCGATATTTGACAAGGACTCTTGGAAATATGCCCTAGAGGCCGTCATGTATGATGTAATTCTCATTGTATTCATAAAGTTATTAAGTTGTCCTAGTATGAACATCAGATATATGTCATTGAATATGCGATTCAATTGTGGAACTATATATTCATGATGTTTATCATAAATATCCTTGGTCGTTGAGGTTGTGCTGGAGACACAACTTAGACTAATATGGAAGTCGGCTGATGGATAGGTTCCACTTACCATGGACATGGTGATGCTATTCCGACTTACCCGGACTCGGCTAAAGAGTTTAGCGAGTCGGACTGACCCACGGTTGAGATGCAACGAGCATGTTGTCATTTATAGTCTCAAGAAATGGAATCCTTTGACCTGAGGTGATTGCGCGATCCTAGTTGTGGATCGCCAACTTAGGTTCTATCAAACGTTGTTCTATAACTAGGCAGTTATAAAGGTAGAGTTCGGGCTGGTTGTGAATCAAGTTGCGTGACATGGATTGCCAAGATGGGAATTGCCCCTTTATAATGGAGAGATATTCTCTAGGCCCTCTCGTGTGATATGATTCGAAAGCATGGCCATGCGCGACTTGGTTAAGTGTTAACCAAGGAGTTGGACTAAGTGTTAATCCAGTGAATCGTATATCAAGGAATGAGAAGAGAGTGTCAAGCTTTTAAAGGCATGGCAATTTCTCGCCTATAGCTTGACAAGGTATATCGTGAGGCAAAGGGACTTGGACAAAAGTCATATTGAGATAGGTTTGTCTTCTAACTTTATGTTGCTTGGGAGTCGGCACGTCTTGCGTACCATCTATCGACTCGGAGTGGTGACTCGTGTCGTGTCTAGGTGTACGTGAACCTACAGGGTCACACACTTAAGGGAAAAGAGGATTCGATCCATATGGAGATTGGGATACGGCCTAGATGGGCCTCAAGCGTTGAGCCCATCTAGGAGTGTATATAAGTGGAGTGACAAGGGATAGTCCCTGACCTAGTCGTCACTTTCTCCACTCCCTTTTCGGGCTAGACAGGATCTACCAGTCCTTTGTCTAGATCTCCTTCCAGTACATGTGGATACCGGTAGAGGCGTTGCACGTGCGGCGCTAGAGGCAAAGGAGTTTGTGGGGATCTGTACATGTTGTGCGAGGGATCATTCTGTAGGGTTCCGTAGCATAAAACAAAACATTCTAACTATGAGAACACTAATACCAGGATCTATACTATGTAGACATAAGTAACGGAAAAGGGATACGGTATTCATACCCTTGAAGATCGAGGAATGCCTTACGGAGGAAGGCATTTGTTGATGAAGACGAGCAGCTCCACGCACCCCAAGTGTGGTGCCTCCGAAGTACTACGCATGTCCGGTGTAGGGGATGTCTCCCAGGCTCCGATCTAGCCGAGCAGTGGAAGAGGAAGATGGTGGACCAAAGATCACACGATGGTGGTGTGAAGGTGGAGAACTCAAAACCTCGAAGTCCTCTCCAATATTGCAGAGAAATCCTCAAAGGAACGAGAGAGAGAGAAGAGAGAATGGGATGATTCCAAGAGGAGGGGTGACCCCCTATATATAGTGGGAGGGGAGGGGCACCCCGTAAGGGGCAGACGGTGTGGGACTAAACCCTACAGCAGTCGGCCACCAAGGGGGAGCCACTGGCCCTAGGTGGGCCCCACAGGGGCGGCCCACCAAGCTCTGGCCGGCTAGTCCTCCTCCCTAGGCGCCTTGCTCCTTTGGGCCTTCCCTCCGGGTGAGGCCCATTAGCAATGGGCTGCCTAATAAAATATACTCGTTCTGGACCCTCGATCAACATCGGGTGTTACCCGAAACTATTCTGGTTTCTCTCTCTATTTCTCCTATGGTACCGCATATATCGCTAAGCGTCCCCACCCTTAAGTGTGATATCCTTTGGTGCGGAAACACTCCGGACATGATTGAGACCTCTCTCATATCAATGATCATCAGAGGGACCTAGATGCCCATGTTGACCCTCGTGCATTTCACAAATGTTATTGCTCGAACCGTTAACGTTGTTTCCCATTCCCTTTTCCACTTGATACCTAGTTCACCCGAGACTTGATCTATGGTATCTCCATACCTTCGTTCGGTCTCGTTACTGATGAACTCGTTTACTCATTCCCATGTCGTTGCATTCCGTGACCAAGTCACACGCTTGCAAGCTTCGTTAGTGCAACGTCACCGAGATGTCCACATGCATCTTTCTGTTATATGGATTGGCAACTCCTGGTCTTGATATGTACTCCTCTACACGCCCTTTTGGGAAACCTGAGTAGCACCTTTTTGAACACCCTTTCACGAAATGATACTTGATACCATCTAAGCTCCCTCTAGATGGCCACCGTTGCCATTGTGCTCCCACCCGCTTCGTCGACGTCTACTATCAAATCTGCAAGATCCATGGGCATCCCGCCGGTGATTGCTGGTGGAGGTATCAAGACAAGGACAAGGATGACTCTGATGATGATGGAGATCGCAAGGACAAGGTTGCCCACGTGGACACCAACCGGTACCCTGACACTAGATCTACAAATCATGTCGCTGGGGAACTGACCAAGCTCTCTTTCCACGAGAAGTACACCGGCTGTGATCACGTTCACATGGCAAATGGTCATGGTATGCAAATTTCCCATGTTAGTCATTCAGTTTTGCATACCCCACATAGTTCCTTGCATCTTAATGATATCTTGCATGTTCCTACTGCCTCAAAAAATTTATTATCTGTTCATAAACTCACTCTTGACAATGGTGTCTTTCTTGAGTTTCACCCTTATTTCTTTTTGATCAAGGACCAGGCCACCGGAGGTTCTGTTTCAGGGTCTGTGTCATGGTGGCCTCTACCCACTAGTTCCTTCTCCTAGTGGTTCACGCAAGGAAGCCTTCATCACAATAAAGCCATCATCCTCCACATGGCATCGTCGTCTAGGCCACCCCTCTTCCTTTGTGGTGCAGCAAATAATTAGAAAAAATAAACTCTCGTATTCGCCAGAAATAAATCCATATGTTTGCGATGCATGTCAGTTAGCAAAGAGTCATCAATTGCCATATCCCCTTTCTACTAGTGTTTCCACTGTTCCTTTGGAGCAAGTGTTTTCTGATGTCTAGGGTTCAACTCCTCTTTGTGTTGGCAAACATACATATTATGTAAGCTTTATAGATATTTTAGCAAATTCACCTGGATCTATTTGTTTAAGAAATGCTCTGAAGTTTATCAAGTCTTTCTTAACTTCCAACAGTTTGTTGAACGCAAGTTTGATAGAAAGATAAAAACTATGCAAACTGACTAGGGTGGTGAATATGAAAAACTCAATAGTTTCTTCCAAAAAGTTGGGATTGTTCATCATGTGTCGTGTTCCCATGCTCACTAACAAAATGGTTCTGCTGAACGAAAACATCGTCACATAGTTGAAGTTGGCCTATCCCTCCTTGCAAATGCATCCATGCCTCTTAAATTCTGGGATGAAGCTTTTCTCACAGCTACCTTCCTCATAAATCTGCTACCCAGCAAAGTCATTAAGTTTGACACTCTAGTAGAACGTCTTATGCACACTAAACCAAATTATGAGTCCCTTCGCGTTTTTGGCTGTGCATGTTGGCCAAATATTAGGCCCTACAACAAACGCAAACTAGCTTTTCGATCCACCCGATGTGTGTTTCTAGGATATAGTCCTCTTCATAAAGGGGTCAAATGTCTTGATGTTTCTACTGGCCGTGTTTATGTCTCACGCGTTGTTGGTTTTGATGAGCATATCTTCCCTTTTGCCGACCTTCATCCCAATGCATGTCGTCGACTACGTCATGACATTCTTTTACTTCCACATGATACACCCTCTGATTTATCTACTATTGGGGATGCACAAACTAATGATCACATGCCTTTGCCTGTTATACCAATTGTGACTAACCATGACTAGGAAATAACACCAGCTGTTTCTGCTACAATGAACTCTGAGTACACTAATGAAAATTTCATGGAAATGGATGATGAAATGGAGTTAACCCAGCACCCTGCAGACTCTCCTACATCGCCGCTACACGACAACACCAGCACGTACTCCCAGCCTGCAACGCCATCCACCTCGGATCGCGCGTCCCCGGGATCCCGTGTCGCTGACACGGCGCCATCCTCCCCTGCGTCGAACGCTGCGTCGACCCCGCCTGGCTCCTCTCCTATGTCGCCATGTTCCCCGCCTGGCTCCTCTCCTATGTCGTCCGGTTCCCCGCTGGATCCCACCGTGGCCCGCGTCGACTCGGGGCACGAGGCCGACAACGATCCGCCCCCAGCCCTGCCAGAATCTGCTGTGGGATCCATGCCTGCTTCAACACCTGATGGATCATCTGCGGCACCGGCGAATGTTGCACACCCTGTGCCTACAGTTTGCGCTCGTCTTCAACAAGGTATCCGTCAACCAAAAATTCGTACTGATGGCCCTATACGATATGGTCTCCTTACGTCTATAGGTAAACCATGTACTCTATCTGAGGCTCTTTATCATCCCTAATGGTGAAGTGCTATGGAAGAAGAATACAAGGCACTCCAACAAAATCAAACATGGCATCTTGTTCCTCCTAGTTCCAACAAGAACTTGATTGACTGCAAATGGGTCCATCGTATCAAGAAGCGAGCAGATGGTACAATTGACAGGTTCAAGGCTCGTCTTGTTGCAAAAGGATTCAATGAAATGTATGGTATTGATTATGAGGATACTTTCAGTCCAGTTGTCAAAGCTTCTACTATTAGAACTGTCCTAGCAGTTTTTGTATCTCGAGGTTGGAGTCTTCGACAGCTAGATGTTAAGGATGTGTTTTTACATGGTGTTCTGGAGGAGGAAGTTTACATGCGCCAACCCCCAGGTTTTGAGGATCCTGATGCCCCACATCATTTTTGCAAACTTGACAAAGCTTTATATGGTCTTAAGCAAGCTCCCCATGCCTGGTTCTCTCGCCTAAGTTATAAGCCCCATGCTCTTGGGTTTATTTCCTCATAAGCTGACACATCTCTGTTTCTCTATCACAAGACAAGTGTCGTTATTTATGTTCTCGTTTATGTTGATGATATCATTGTTACAAGCTCTTCATATCAGGCTATTTCAGCATTACTCAAGGATCTCAATGTCCCCTTTGCCATTAAAGATCTTGGTGACTTGCATTTCTTTATAGGCATTGAAGTTAAGAAAATTCCTAATGGCATTGTTCTCACTCAAGAAAAATATGCCTCTGATCTCCTTGCCAAAGTTGGCATGACTGGATGCAAGGCCACGCCTACACCCTTGTCCTCGGTGGACAAGCTGTCTCTGACTGAGGGGGAGCCACTTAGCACAAAAGACAGCACATGTTATCGCAGTATTGTGGGGGCTCTTCGGTACCTCACTCTGACTTGGTCTGATCTGTCCTTTTCAGTAAACAAGGTTTGCTAGTATCTCCATACTCCTACAACCGCTCATTGGACTGCAGTCAAACACATCTTACGTTATGTCTATGATACTATTAATCTTGGTATTACCTTTCATAAATCTACTTCCACCTTGTTAAGTGCTTTTTCAGATGCATATTGGGATGGCCGTTTAGATGATAGACGTTCTACAGGAGGTTTTGTGATATTTGTTGGACCAAACTTGGTCTCATGGAGTTCTCGCAAGCAGCCCACAGTCTATCGATCCAGTACTGAATCTGAATACAAGGCTCTTGCTAATGCTACGACTGGACTTATTTAGGTTGAAGCTCTTCTCAAAGAACTTGGTGTTAAATTACAGGAAAGACCATGTCTATAGTGTGACAACCTAGGTGCTACCTATTTATCTGCAAATCCAGTGTTTCATGCTCGCACAAAACATATTGAGATTGACTTTCACTTTGTATGTGAAAGAGTAGCTAGAAAACAACTTGAGATCAGGTTCATATCTAGTAAAGATCAAATAGCTGATGGCTTTACCAAAGCACTTCTAATTGTAAATCTTCGAGAGTTTAGGCGTAGGTTTAGATTAAAGGGGACTGTTAGACAAGCTTATATATGTATGGATATGGTGTAGTACACCACTCCTGTATACGTATAACTCTATGTACATACCACGGTAGAGGCTGTTTCTACCCTATATAAACACGTAACACGAGACTTCAAAGGGTTATTGTTTCTGCCACATCAATATGTCATCCAGATAGATGGTAACTGAGGAAAAGTATTAAACAAACGTGATCCTGATCCTAGGAAAAGGGGCAAAGGGTAAAACCAAGTAAAGGGAGGGCTAGTGTCCCATGTTGCGCAGAGCGGCCGGCCGCCGTCCCAGCTCGGCCGGCGTTCACCGGAGACATGGCGTCGGGCTGGGGTCGCCGCTCCACTACACTTATCTCGAGCAAAGGACACACTGTACGTGTTGCCGCGCAATTTGCACCGTGCACGTACGTACTTAACTTAAGCACGGTGGCGGATTCCAGAGGCGGTGGATCCACCCCTCACGCCTGTTATCCGGATCTATGGATCACTGGTTTGACACACGGACCTGACGTGGCCGACGGCCCTACACATGCATGGGTCTGGTCGGTCGCCTCACGCTGCTCCTCCTACTCGATGCTACGTCGGCTCCACGCGCCCGTTGCAACTTTTCTTGTTTTTCTCAATGGTGACCTCATCAGCGCTTCCTTTGTTCTCTAGCTTCCGATTGTTAGACGTAATATTAATTGTAACGTGTTTTGGACTATGGAGTAGTACTCTACGTCCGAACATATTTTTCTCTCTCAAGGAAACTTACGTTAGAAGGTTTCTAGGATAGAATACGTTAGAAGGTTTCTAGGATAGAATACGATAGGCTTTATCTTTCTATCTTAACTAACCATCGTACGTTGTAATTCTACTCGATGTAATCGCCACGCCTGGGGATTTTCCGGGCTATATCACACGCAGCCGATACACCTAACGGAGTTGTCGTTCCTCCCAAAAACTAGTCTCTCGACATGGTATCAGAGCTACCTCTTCCATGACCTAGCCGCCACGAAATCAATCTACACAAAGCCAAGAAAACAATCTCTGCCGCCGCCGCCGCATATTTGCCGCCGCCGCCGCAGCTACAACGACCAAGACTACAACCGGATCCTCCCTGGTGGCCATGACGCCTTCCTCTTCATCGTCGACGGTGCTCTCTATTGCCCTTGGATCCCCTCCCTCCCAGAAGTTGACGCGGGCTAACTTCCTTTACTGGAAGACCCTCGTCTACCCCCCCCCCCCCCCCACTCCCCCTTCGTGGCGCTCAAGTCCTCGGCTTGCTCGATGGCACTAACGCCGCGCCGGCTAAGACGTTGGAGGCTGAAGATGACAACCACAAGAAGATCACAATCCCCAACCCTGCCTACGCGGCATGGCTCTCGCGGGATCAGATGGTGCTCGGGTTTCTTGTAAACTCGTTGTCGCCGGAAATCATACCCCATGTGGTGGGGTTGGAGACATTTGCAGAGGCATGGTCCGTCATCACCGCCACGTGCTCCTCCCACTCCCGCACGAAGATCAACCATCTCCGCGGGGCGCTCAACAACACCAAGAAGAATGAGCTGACTGCCGCGCAGTTCTTCGCGCTGATGAAGGGCTTCGCCTCTGAGCTCGCCGCGACAGGAAAACCTGTTGATGAAGACGAGATGGTTAGGTAGATCCTCAATGGTCTTGACGCCAGCTACAACTCCGTCGTTGCCTCTGTCAACGGAAACCCCGGTACCACTCTTGATGACATTTTCGATCAAATATGTGCTAATGATCTTCGCACCGAGATGCTCTCCGACACAGGACATGACACCGGCTTCACCTCCTCCGCCAATGTCGCCACACGCACGTCTCGCAACGACAGTCGCGACCCCATCCACGTGGTGACCGTGGACGCTCTCCCGCACGTCCTCATCGTGGGGGCGGGGATCACCGTGATGATGGAGGGCGCTGGAGGCGCCGTGATGATCAAGGACAAGATGGCAACCGCGACGGACGTCGTGACTAGCGTCGTGATGACACTGGTCGTGACAACCGCCGTGAAGATGGAGGGCGTCGCTGTGATGACGGCGGCCGTCGTTGTGACGATGGGGGAGGGCGTCGTGATGATGGAGGGCGCCGCCGTGGACGTGCCCCTACACCCTACGTCGACGTGACCTGCCAAATCTGCAAGATTCACGGTCATCCCGCCAGCGCATGCTGGTGGCGCTACCAAGACCGGCACGACTCCGATGATGATGGAGATGAGAAGGGCGCCCGTGTTGCATCATACGGCGTCGACACCAACTGGTACCCGGATTCAGGAGCCACACATCATGTGACCTCCGAATGAAGCAAACTTCACATGCATGACAAGTATAACGGGCGTGATCGCATCCACACAGCCAACATCAACGGTATGCAAATAAGTCATATTGGTCATTCAACATTACGCACCCCAACAAATTCATTATATCTCAACAATGTTCTTCATGTTCCAAGTGCTTCCAAAAATTTGCTTTCTGTTCACAAACTTACCCTTGATAATAATGTCTTTCTTGAGTTTCACCCACACTTCTTTTTGATTAAGGATCAGGAAACAAAGAGAATTCTGTTTAAAGGACCATGCCATGGTGGCCTCTACCCGCTAGTTCCTTCATCTACTGGGTCTCACAAGCAAGCTCTCATCACAATAAAGCCATCATCCTCTACATGGCATCGCCGTTTAGGACACCCGTCTTCATTTGTAGTTTAACAAGTACTTCGTAAAAATAATATTTCTTATTCTCCTGAAACAAGACCATACATCTGTGATCCTTGTCAACTAGCCAAGAGTATTCAATTGACATATCCTGTCTCTACTAGTGTATCCACTATTCCTTTAGAACAAGTTTTTTTCTGATTTATGGGGACCAGCACCTGTGTCTGCTGGGAAACATTCATATTATGTAAGCTTCATTGATGATTTTAGCAAATTTACTTGGATTTATTTGCTCAAAAAGCGTTCTGAAGTTTATCAAGTTTTCCTTAACTTCCAGCAACTTGTTGAAAGAAATTTTGGTAGAAAAATAATTACCATGCAAACTGATTGGGGAGGTGAATATGAAAAACTCAACAGTTTCTTTCAAAAGATTGGTATTACTCACCATGTCTCTTGCCCACATGCTCATCAGCAAAATGGCTCTTCCAAAAGAAAACATCACCACATTGTCAAAGTGGGTCTTGCTTTACTTGCTAATGCATCCATGCCTCTCAAGTTCTGGGATGAAGCTTTTCTCACTGCCATGTTTCTTATTAATCTCCTCCCCAGCAAGGTAATAAACCATGACACTCCTGCGGAACGGCTCCTTCATACAACACCAAATTATGAGTCTCTTCGGGTTTTTGATTGTGCATGTTGGCCAAATCTTTGTCCTTTTAACAAAAGAAAATTAGCTTTTCGCTCTACCCGATGTGTTTTTCTAGGCTACAGTCCTCGCCACAAAGGTGTAAAATGTCTTGAGGTATGCACTGGGCGTGTGTATATTTCAAGAGATGTTGTATTCGACGAAAACATCTTTCCTTTTTCTGAGCTACATCCTAATGCTGGCTCTAGACTTAAAAACGATATCCTTCTTCTTCCACATAATGGCGATGCATCTGTTACTGACTATATGACGTTGCCTGTTGTACCTGTTGTTACTCATAATGCTGTAGAACAGGAAGGTCCAGCTGATACTCACGAGCAGCAGCAAGACGACGCAAGAAATTCAGCTCAAATCGTTCACAGCACGACGGAGAACAACGTTCCAGAAAATATCGTCTGTGGCAGCAATCCCCAAGACGATCCGCTACTTGTTGTCCTTGAGGTGGACCTGCCGTGCATCAATCACGAGAAGTCTTCGACTTGGACACCGAGGTCCCGGTCCCGGTCCCCCATGTCTGGCGCTGGACCCGGTCGCTCTCACTGCGACGTCACACGCCTACGCCTCAATCGCCCTCACCGCGACGTGATGCGCCCGAGACTCCCGCGCGGTCCTCTCCACGCGTGGACGTGACGGCCACGCCCTCCCGTCCTCAGCTAGGCCCGCGCAACGATGAGTGGGACTCCTCAGCGCATACGGCAGCTGACGAGGGCACGCCCGGAACTCCCGCGCAAACGCCGCCCGTTCCAGCTGACGAGGCCATGCCCGGAACTCCCGCGCAAACATCACCCGTGGATGGTTCCCTGCAGCAGGATTCGCCTGACTCTGTCGCTAGCGGCAGCAGTTCCGGTGGATCTTCTGTGGGGGGCTCTGCTGCACCAACATCTGCGCCATCATTGTCGACTCCTCCCCCGCCTCCACCTGAACCACGTACACGCTTACAGAAAGGTATACGCCACCCAAAAAAATATACTGATGGCACAGTTCCCTATGGTTTGTTCACCTCTACAGGAGAACCCAGGACACTCTCTGAGGCTCTTACGGATGATTGGTGGCGCAAGGCGATAGAAGAAGAATATAGTGCAGTAATGCAAAATAAAACTTGGCACCTTGTTCCTCCACACTTTACCAAGAATCTTAGTGATTGTAAGTGGGTATATCGTATAAAAAAACATGCAGATGGTATAATTGACAGATACAAGGCACGTTTGGTCGCTAAAGGCTTCAAGCAGAGATATGGAATAGATTATGAGGATACCTTCAGTCCTGTTGTTAAAGCAGCAACAATCCGAATTGTCCTGGCAGTTGCTGTTTCCAGGGGCTGGAGTCTGCGGCAGCTAGATGTCAAGAACGCGTTTCTGCATGGCGTTCTGGAAGAGGAGGTCTACATGAAACAACCCCCAGGTTTTGAGTCTTCCGCTACACCACATTACATCTGCAAACTTGACAAAGCTCTTTATGGTCTCAAGCAAGCTCCTCGAGCTTGGTATTCTAGACTTAGTACCAAACTCTAACAACTTGGTTTTGCTCCTTCCAAAGCAGATACTTCATTATTTATCTATCGCAAAGCTAATGTTATGATATTTGTTCTCATATATGTTGATGATATCATAGTCACCAACTCATCAGATCAGGACATTTCTGCACTTCTTCAAGATCTCAACAGTGACTTTGCTCTCAAGGACTTGGGAGATTTGCATTTCTTCTTGGGTATTGAGGTAAAGAAAATTCAAGATGGTTTACTTCTTACCCAGGAAAAATATGCTGATGAATTATTGGCTAAAGTTAATATGACAAAGTGTACTTCCTCTCCTACACCACTATCCTCCACTGAAAAATTATCTTTGACTGAGGGAACCCCTCTTGGTCCTGATGACAGTACACAGTATAGAAGCATTGTAGGAGCTTTACAGTATTTGACACTTACCAGGCCTGAAATTTCTTTCTCAGTAAATAAAGTTTGTCAGGATCTTCATGCTCCTACAACTGCTCATTGGACAGCTGTCAAAAGAATCTTGAGATATATTCAGGGAACTATACATGTTGGTTTGACTTTTCAAAAATCTTCATCTGTTTTGCTAAGTGCCTTCTCAGATGCTGACTGGACAGGATGTTTAGATGATAGACGATCTATAAGAGGCTTTGCTGTTTTTCTTGGACCAAACTTGGTTTCATGGAGTGCAAGGAAACAAGCTACAGTTTCTAGGTCCAGCACTGAAGCAGAATACAAAGCTCTTGCAAATGCCACAGTAGAATTCATATGGGTTGAAGCGCTGCTTGCTGAACTTGATGTACAACTGAAGGTAAAACCATGTTTATGGTGTGATAATTTAGGTGCTACCTATCTGTCTGTAAATCCTATTTTTCATGCTAGAACCAAGCATATAAAGATTGATTATTATTTTGTTCGAGAAAGAGTAGCTAACAAAATGCTTGAGATCAAGTTCATATCAAGCAAAGATCAAGTTGCAGATGGATTCACCAAAGCCTTGGTAGTCAAAGATTTAAACGAGTTCAAGCGTAATCTCAACCTTTCTGAAGGTTGTGATTAAAGGGGGTTGTTAGCGTAATATTAATTGTAACGTGTTTTGGACTATGGAGTAGTACTCCACGTCCGAACATATTTTTCTCTCTCAAGGAAACTTACGTTAGAAGGTCTCTAGGATAGAATATAATAGGCTTTATCTTTCTATCTTAACTAACCATCATACGTTGTAATCCTACTCGATGTAATCGCCATGCCTAGGGCTTTTCCGGGCTATATCAGCACGCAGTCAATACTTCTAACAGACTTATCGTTCCTCCCAAAAACTAGTCTCTCGACACCGATCATGGGATCAGGTGCCCGCGCCTTTATTCTCTGTAACACTGCAACGAACCTGCACATTCCCCTCATCCGGCCGTTCCCACGTCAGATCGACCGGTTGAAGCACATATCTATTTGGACATGTACTACTACGTAGTACCACCGTGACCGCAAGAGGCAGTAATTTAGTTAATTAGACTAGCCCCAATGAGTATACATTACATGCATGCAAAATACTTATGTGTCACTGTACTTAATGATGAAAGAGATTGTGTTGATTCAGGTAGATACAGTATCATAGATGTATAACTAGAAAAACTAATTTAAAATAAATCTTGTCCACAATTTTACATTGAGATTCTAAATAACAATAAATACATAAGACTATAATACTACTACATGATATTATGCATTGTGGAGATGGTACTCTCTTCGATCCAAATTAATTGATTTGGATTTATCTAGATTCAGATGTATGTAGTACTAAAATATGTCTAGACAAATTCGAGTCAACTAATTTGGAGCGGAGGGAGTATCATATATTAGTATCGTATGCATGATATTTTATATGATACTCCCCACTCCCCACTGTGACTACTCTTAGTTGCATCTTCTGCATCTCGACGCACACGCGTTCACAAAATTTAATATGTACGGAAAAATAAAGTTATAAGTTGCATACTAGATTAGTCCACCACATCGGTCTCACCTAATTTGGAGAGCGACGTGTGTCCTGTTTAAGAAAAAAGTGAAGCTTGATATGGAATGAAAACATGCATATATAAAATATAGGAGTACATGCATGCCACGAGAATTCAACGAAGAATTGTTCGAAAGTGACACGCTCCCACTTAGCAGCATTAGCTGAACGCCTGAACCATAATTAATCATATCCCTAGCTAACCAAACCACCATTATTGTCATGACGACACCAGTCAAGTGGCTGCATGATGACACTATAAAAACGGAGCAACGAGCACACAAGTCTTCCCTCCTTCCTTCGCAGTTGGATCCCACTCTGGACCTAATTAAACTGGCCCCTTTCTGATCCCCCCTGCTGCTGCCACACTACTGCTCGATAATTCATCTCGTCCTGGTCACACCACACGACGAGACAGACCACAACGAGAATGCCGCGCCACCTGCTGCAGGAGTCCGTCGACCCCCTGACTGACATGGCCGCGCCGCCATTGGCCACAGCGAAGGCCGGCGGCGTGCACAGAGACACGTTGATGCTCATCCTGGCGGCGGTGCTCTGTTTCCTGCTCTGCGTGGTCGGGCTGGCCCTGGTCGCGCGGCGCTGCAGGCTCTGCAACCCCTCAGCCTTCTCCGTCGACGCAATGCCGCCCAAGGCGCCGTGCAAGGGGCTGAAGAAGAAGGCGCTGCAGTCTTTGCCGACGGTGTCGTGGCCCGCGCCGGAGCACAGGGAAGAAGCGCCCGAGTGCGCCATCTGCCTCGCGGAGTTCGCGGGAGGGGACGAGGTGCGCGTGCTCCCGAGGTGCGGCCACGGCTTCCACGCCGCCTGCGTCGACGTGTGGCTCCTCTCCAGCTCCACCTGCCCCTCCTGCCGCCGCGCCCTCGTCGTCGTCTCCCCGCCGCCCACCGACACTGAGCCTGCCGCGGACGACGTCGCTGCGGCGCAGGCCTCGTCCACCGGCCCCTGCCGGTCGTCAGCACAGTAGCCGACGACGTAACCGGCCGGCCGGTGCCCGAGCACCTTTCACATTTCGTTGTTGCCATGATACCATGTTCTTCCCTATGTACATATACGACATGTACGGGCGCGCGCGTACCAAGTCTCTCACGTACATATACTACGTACCGTACGTCCTACCTAGAGTAGCATTTTCGTCTACAGTGTAATGTGTATGTGTAAATACACTACGTAGATTTTACTTCCTCGCTGCATTTACGCTCCCTGGCTTCGCTGCCAAGAGAAGAAAAGAATATACAGACAGACACGTGTGTGTTGCATACATAAAGCACAAGTACGTACGGTACGCGCGCTTTAGAGAAAGATCGGGCACCATCAGCGTCGAGATGATGTGAGCATGTCGACCGATCGCTTTTGTGTTATAAGTGGAGCGGTTCGGTCATGGCGGCGGCGCGGCGCTCGTGGCCGGCAAGTGCGATTGCGTCGGCGGCCCGGGGCCCGGGCACGCAGGATATTTTAGGCCGTGATGCGATGGGTCATGGTGTGCCTGCATGGACAGTAGCTGGTCCAGGGTCAGGGCTCTGCGTTTCAGAGCATCTCCACTGAACCGATCCAAACGTGTGTCCGAAAGTTCCGTTTCTATTCCTTTGGGTTGACCCATGGTCATTTAAAAACGGCGATTCAGACAGCCACGTCCAGCGGGGAGACCCATATGTCCGCGCCTGGCCAGTGTTGGGCTAGACCTGACCCTTTGTAAATGAATAGTTCATTTACAAAATCGTATTTCAGTTTCCTGCACGAGTCCATATATGCTCAACAAAATCTAGTTGAAACCGGTCATGGGTATGCCTGTGACGCAAATTTTCATGCACTTGCATGAATTCTTCCCAAGACGTTACACCTAGCTCTGGCTCAACCAATTGACCCTGCAAATCTCAGTCTTGGTCCAAAATATCGTCATCACGCACGCAGTCATCACATTCCACATCCTCTCCGTGCTCGAGGTTCTAGCGGGGTATCGAACAATAGCCCATCTTGACTGAAGCATACCGAATGCTCCCTCCACATCCTTCCTAGCGGCCTCTTGCTCTTTCGCAAACTCTTGCATTTCTCATCTCCAGGGTTGCGAATTGTCTTTAACAAAGATGGACCTGGATGGATAAATACCGTCAGCTAGGTAGTACCCCATACCATATGCATGATCTCATAGGAAACTTATGGGGCATTGCCTTCTGCCAGCCTAGCAAAAACCAGAGACATCCGCAGCACAGTGATGTCATTGTTTGATCTAGCCATGCCAAAAAAGACTGTCAAATCTAGAGATCCTGTGATACAACGGCCTCAAGTATGATCTTGCCGCGAACGATGTCGCTGCGGCGCAGGCCTCGTCCACCGGCCCCTGCCGGTCGCCAGCATAGTAGTCGACGACGTTACCGGCCGGCCGGGGCGCTAGCACCTTTGACCTTTCGTCGTACACATACGTCCTTAGCTAGAGACTAGCTCTTTAATTACTTTACACTAATAATCTCGGAGGTGGCAATTTGGTCGCAGGAGCACGTGATCCCATTATGAGAAAACATATTTCAAAATTTCAAAAAAATCGAGAAAAAAATTTACATATACATTCGAACATTTTATGTTGGTACACAAGTTTTTGGGATGAAATAACATTTCATGTGTCGTGTATAAAAAAACGTCACGTGAATATTCACGTGACGTTTTTTGTTTTTTTATACACGACACATAAAATGTCATTTCTTCCCGAAACTTGTGTACTAATATAAAATATCCGAATGTATATGCAAAAGTTTTTTTCTGAATTTTTTAAAACTTTGAAATATGTTTTCTAGTAATGGGATCACGTGCTCCTACGAGCCAAAGACAATATCCGAATAATCTCCCGTTTATCCTGTGTCCAGCATGTAACTGTACAGTGTGTGCCTGCCTGTAGTGCGTAATATTTTCACCTGATGTGAATACACGTTGATCAGCTTGGCTACTTTCTTCCCTTTACACTCTGTGGCTTGGCTGCAAAAAGAATATACAGACACGTGCGTGTTGCATACTAGATAAAGTAGACGTACGTACGGTACGCACGCGCGCTTTAGAGAATGATGATGTGAACATGTCGACCAATCGATCGCTTTTGTGGTCAAGTGGAGCGGCCGATCATTCATGGGTCATGGCGGCAACTGTGCCGGCGCGGCCGCGCGGGGGCCGCCGGGCACCCAGGATATTTTAGTCACTGTTCTGTCAGTTCGGTCGCGATGCGACGGACAGTCGCTGGTGCAGGGGCCAGGGCTCCTGCGTTTTGTAGCCAACGTTGCGGTACGTAGCTGTTGGTGGAGTACATAAATGTGTACTTAGCTTGTATCAAAATCCGGTTCATATAATAAACGGGTCGGAATTGTTCATTTCTTGTGAAAAAAGTAAACTCATATGGAAAAAATTGTTGAAGTCGGTCGAAATTGTACAATATTTGATGAAAGTATAACTACTATTGAGACCCGATTATTACTTGCATATTTATTACAAAAAAAAGTGTACCTCATTTCGAGACACCGGTTTCTAATTGCACTTTTTTGATAAAAGTGCAAACTCGTATTGGAAATCGGTTGGAGTTGCAAATTTCTTAATAGTATGCAACCCATTCGGAACCCAGTTACTATTTGCACATTTCTTTTAGAAAAAAAAAAGTGGAACTCGTCGAAAAATGTTTGCTAGTTGCACTTTCTTCGAGACAAGTGTAACTCGTTTGACAAACAACTTGCTAATTGCACGTTTCTCTTTAAAAAAGTGCAATTCTAAATTGACATTAGCCTAGAGTTGCCATTTATCGAGAAAAGTGCAAGTCCTATCGAAAACGGCTAGAGTTGCACATTTTCATCACAAAAGTGTAAGTCGTATCGAAATCCGGGTACTACTTACACGATTTGGAGGGAATCTACAACCGCATGTTTTCTTAATAAAATTGCTACCCGTAGTGAAATCCAGGCACTACTTACACGATTTGGAGGGAATCTACATCCGCATGTTTTCTTAACAAAATTGCTACCCGTAGTGAAATCCAGGTACTACTTACATAATTTCTCGTGAGAAGTGCAACTCGTAAAAGACAACCGAAGTTACATTTTAGAATAGTGCATTTCAAAGAATACTTTCCAATTGCATGTAAGTACAAGTGATATGAAAACCGGTTGAAGTTGCATATTTTTTTAGAAAAGTGCAACTCAATGTATATGCCGGTAGCTAGTTGCACATTTTAAATAAAAAGTGTGTATAATTAAAGGTTGCTAGTGGCACATTTCTCGAGAGAAATTGTAACTCGTATGAAAATAACCGGTTCACGTCACTTGGGAAAGGTGCAAATCGCAAGACAAAAAGTTAGAGAAATACATCTGCAACATATCTCATAGAGGAAAGATTTCACAAACGTCTTAATAGTTGGAAAGTCAAACTATTATACCTTGGGGAAAGACTTGTACTCATAAATTCAGTATTAACTAACATGGTACTCCCTCCGTCCCGGTTTACTGGGCCTAATCTGAAAAAATATTTCTCCCACAATATCTCTTCTCTAAGGCCTGCATGCATTTAATTAAGAGTAGTAGTCCCTCATTAATTATATCCATGCATGATGGTGGGTGGAAAACAAAACTAGTTTGCACCCCCAATTGGTTGCATGCGTGCAGTGTAAAAGAGATGAAGTTAATGGTGGCATCTAATTGGAGAGAGGAGAAGTCCAATGAGAAATTGCCTTGGTCATGATTATTTTGATCCCTGTAAACTGAGACAAAGGGAGTACTATATATGATCTCGTTCTTCCGGTTACCAAAAGGTGTCTTGAATAAAGTGGATTATTTTCGCTCAAATTTTTTTTGGCAGGGGGATAGTGAAAAGAAGAAAGATTGCTTGGCCAGACGGAATGTGGTTTGCCGACCAAAAGAATACGGTGATCTTGGCATACACGATTTGCAAGTCAAAAATACCGCACTTCTGGATAAATGACTTTTCAAATTACCTACAGAAGAAGGTGTCTGGCAAACCATTTTATGAAGAAAATATGTTTGCTCCAAAGTTGTGTTTCAAATGGTTTGGAAAATTGGTGATTCACACTTTTGGACTGGACTAATAGCGTCCAAAAAACATTTCTTCCGTTTCGGTCCTTTTAATATCAACGATGGATCACAGATTAGATTCTGGGAAGATAAGTGGCTTGGCCAAACTACTTTTCGCGAACAATATCCAACTTTATATTCGATTATTAGTCATAAAGGAGATACACTTTCCACAGTAATGAAACCTAATCCTCCGAATGTGTCTTTCAGACAGAATCTTAACGGCCCTCAATTGATATCTTGGAATATTCTTTTACAACGATTATCCAGGATACAGTTGTCGGATGGTGTAGACGAGTTTAAATGGAAACTATTAGAGAGTGGTAAATTTTCTAACGACTCATTGTATACAGCTTTGATACAACTTAATATTCTGGTTGATGAAAACAGTAAAATTTGGAAGATGAAGATACCTCTTAAAACGAAGATATTCACATGCTATATTCCTAAGGGAGTTATTCTTACTAAAGATAATCTTGTAAAAAAGAATTGGCATGGAAGTAAACAATGCGTTTTTTGTCATCATGATGAGACAATTAGGCCTTTATTTTTCCATTGTAAATTTGCTCGCTCTATGGTCAATCATCCAAGTAGCCTCTGATTTATCTCCTGCATATTTGGTTGCCGATGTATTTGACAACTGGTTGTATGAGATCGATGATAAATAGAGGATTTTGTTTAGGATGGGAGCGCTTGACATTATCTGGTCACTATGGCTATGTAGAAATGACAAGATTTGTAATAACATTGTGTCTTCTAACTTGCAAGTTATCTACCGTGCTATGGCTACGCTCCGCTCATGGACTATTCTACAATGATTGGAGTTTCACGACTTGTTTATGGAGGGGTGTATGTGATTGGAGGACACATTTGCGAGTGATAATTTCTCCCAACATGGATGATTGTATGGTTTGTGGATTGATCCTCCATAGCTTGAGGTCTTTTACTTGGACAATGTTTGTTGTAATATTAGCCTCCTTACTTTTTTGTTTACTTTTGTGGTTGGTCATCTGTGTGCATCCTAATTATGCAGAGACCTGGTGTAATCGTTACTTTGATAAGTAATAAAGTGCCCATTTAAAAAAAATCTACAACATATAGCACACTGGTCTACTTCTCTCGACGAAATGGTTGGTTATTTCTAAAATGTAGTCGCGCTTAAATATTTACTATTCATCAAACAAAAAATGTGACCTTAGTCCAAAAAAAATTATTTGGAAAAACAAGTGTATTTAAATTTAGTGCAGAAGTGCAAAAAAAATAAAGCCCAGGTTTTAGGCGCAACACCCCATAAGAAACATGAAAAATCTAGAAAAAAAGTCAAACAGAGAAGGCCAGTTCTTTCACAATGGGTGTTTCTTAGCGCAGTATCCTAAGTGCTTTGCCTATATGGCATGTCATTTAGTGAAGAAAGAGAGTGTTGTTGTATCTTACTAGCTAAGGCCTTTCACAATGGGGTTTCTTAGCGATGTATCCTAGGTACTTTGCTTATGTGGCACTATAGTTAATAAGGAAAGAGAATGAGGTTGTATCATATGCCTTTGCCAACGGGCCGATTCTAAACTCCGTATCCACATGAAATAATTACGGATGAATTTGTGGCTGTGCTCCACTGTGTGACGTGCCTCTAGTTAACCTAGCCGCTAGAAAAGAGTCAATTGAATGGCCGCACGGAGTAGCTGAGTGCATGGGATGGATTTGGCATTTATTTTGCCTCGAGTTGCATGCTAAGAGTCGGTTCTTGTGTTACATACAGCAACACTCTCTTACTTCTTTAATTAGACCGCCACATCAGCTTTTTGCCTATGGATTTGTGCTTAGAAACGACCATTGGCAAAGGCCTTAGCTAATAGACACCTCTTGCACGAAACCCTAGGCAAAAAAACTTGTTAGTCCAATCACATGCATGCATGTCTTCTAAATCAATAAATGTAGAGACACCACTTAAAAAACAATGCATTGGAGGGGTTGTCTCTTAACTATTTATTTTTCCTATGATAACGTGCTAAGAGACACTCCATTGTGAAAGGCCTAAGCTACACCCCTTGCACGGTATCATAGGCAAAAAACTTGGCTATACCAATCACACACATGCATGAGACTAGAATCATTAAATGCAACCCTTCTAAGAAACACCAACTAAGAAACACTACATTGTCATAGTTGTTTCTTAAGTTTTAAGTGCTGCTATGAAAACATGCTAAGAGACCCTCCATTGTGAAAGGCCTAAGACCTTTCACAATGGGTGTTTCTTAGCACGGTATCATAGGTATTTTGTTTATGTGACAGGTCACTTAATGAAGAGAGAGATGGTCCTTGTATCTTAGCTAAGATACACCACTTGCACACTATCATAGGCAAAAAATATGCTTAATCCAATCACACATATGCATGAGCAACAAGAAACAACATCTAAGATACACCCCATTGTCATAGTTGTTTCTTAAGTTTGAATAACACCTATAAAAATGTGCTAAGATACCCTGTTAGAAAAGGCCTAAGTGCCCACCATCTTCAGCTAAGATCCATCGGACTGGAAGGGGACCTAACATCAGTCGCTCGTGTAAAAACACAGGACGCACAGCTCAGAGTCGTTGATCGCGCAGCTAGCAGTTGACTGACAATCAAGGTAATCTCAGTCGATTGATGTTTAGCAAAACCTAAAAAAAACATTTGCACCTACTATGCAATTGGAAAACTTCCAGTTTAAATTTAAAAAGTCTGTGAAATCCATGTGGCAACCGGCCAGGAAGGATCTTCGAATGACATCAATCATGTATATTTCTAAATTCTAATGATATTTAATTGGTCCAATACACAACAATTTAACGGTTGGTTAAATTTAACTTCTTAAGTACAATGGCCAATTGGATCTTGCTTACACAAAATTATGTCAAATGCGACAGGGTAGGTGCGGGTGTGTCGTGTGTGTGTGCGCGCGCAGTGGCGGAGACAGGGGGACCAACAATAATGTTACACCTACGTAAAAACTTACGGGAAGAAAATCTACGGGATGACGTGAGCTCCGTGAGAATAGAACGAAGTGGTCAAAAAAAAAGGGAGAGGAAGGTGGCCCAGCGATGTCCGTCTCCCCCGCGAGAAAAATTTCCCCAATCTCCCTTCTCTGTTTGGTTCCGGACGACTGCTGTGGGATCGTGTAGATCGGCCCCGCTAGCGGCGATGTCCTCCAGCGCTGCGCGAGTGGCCAGGAGGCAGGAGCCCCTCGAGCCGCGATGTCCGCCGGCCCGGCGAGAGTGGCCAGAAGCCCCGCGAGCGGCGTGAGTGGCCAGGTGCCGCGCGAGCGTCTATTGTCCTTATAGAGAGTACTAGAGAGTGGTAAATTTTCTAATGACTAGAGCTTTGATACAACTTAATATTCTGGTTGATGAAAACAGTAAAATTTGGAAGATGAAGATACCTCCTAAAACGATGATATTCGCATGCTATATTCGTAAGGGAGTTATTCTTACTAAAGATAATCTTGTAAAAAAGAATTGGCATAAAAGTAAACAATGCGTTTTTTGTCATCATGATGAGACAATTAGGCCTTTATTTTTCTATTGTAAATTTGCTCGCTCTATGGTCAATCATCCAAGTAGCCTCTGATTTATCACCTGCACGTTTGGTTGTCGATGTATTTGATAACTGGTTGTATGAGATCGATGATAAATAGAGGACTTTGTTTAGGGTGGGAGCGCTTGACATTATCTGATCACTATGGCTATGTAGAAATGAGAAGATTTTTAATAACATTGTGTCTTCTAACTTGCAGGTTATCTACCGTGCTATGGCTACGCTTCGCTCATGGACTATTCTACAACGATTAGACTTTCGCGACTTGTTTATGGAGGGGTGTATGTGATTGGAGGACACATTTGCGAGTGATAATTTCTCCCAACATGGATGATCGTATGATTTGCGGATTGATCCTCCATAGCTTGAGGTCTTTTACTTGGACAATGTTTGTTGTAATATTGTGCTCCTTACTTTTTTGTTTACTTTTGTGGCTGATTATCTGTGTGCATCCTAATTATGTAGAGGCCGGGTGTAATCGTTACTTTGATAAGTAATAAAGTGCCCATTTAAAAAAAATCTATAACATATAGCACACTGGTCTACTTCTCTCGATGAAATGGTTGGTTATTTCTAAAATGTAATTGCGCTTAAATATTTACTATTCATCAAACAAAAAATGTGACCTTAGTCCAAAAAAAATTATTTGGAAAAAACAAGTGTATTTAAATTTAGTGCAGAAGTGCAAAAAAAAATAAAGCCCAGGTTTTAGGCGCAACACCCCATAAGAAACAGAAATAATCTAGAAAAAAAAGTCAAACGGAGAAGGCCAAGACATATAAGGTCTTTTACAATGGGTGACTCTTAGGAGTGTATCCTCGGCACTTTGACTATGTGGCACTATAGTTAATGAGGAAAGAGAGTGATGTTGTATCTTAGCTAAGAAACACCTCTTGCACAAAACCATAGGCAAAAAACATGGTTAGGCCAATCAAATACATGCATGTCATCTAAAACATTAAATGTAGAGACAACACTTAAAAAACTATGCATTGGAGAAGTTGTATCTTAATCATTTATTTTTCCTAGGATGACGTGCTAAGATACATCCCATTGTGAAAGCCCACCATCTTCAACTAATATCCATCGGACTGGAAGGGGACCTAACATCAGTCGCTCGTGTAAAAACACAGGACCCACAACTCAGAGTCGCGAGGCGTTGATCATACAGCTAGCAGTGGACTGACAATTAAGGTAATCTCAGTTGATTGATATTTAGCAAAATCTAAAAAAACATTTGCACCTACTATGCAATTGGAAATCTTCCAGTTTAAATTTAAAAAGTCCGTGACATCCATGTGGCAACCGGCCAGGAAGGATCTTCGAATGACATCAATCATGTATATTTCTAAATTCTAATGATATTTAATTGGTCAAATGCACAATAATTTGACGGTTGGTTAAATTTAACTTCTTAAGTACAATGGCCAATTGGATCTTGCTTACACAAAATTATGTCAAATGCGCCAGGGTAGGTGCGGGTGTGTCGTGTGTGTGCGCGCGCAGTGGCGGAGACAGGGGGACCAGCAATAATGCTACACCTACGTAAAAACTTAAGGGAAGAAAATCTACAGGATGACGTGGGCTGCCTGAGAATAGAACGAAGTGGTCAAAAAAAAGGGAGAGGAAGGTGGCCCAGCGATGTCCGTCTCCCCCGCGAGAAAATTTTCCCCAATCTCCCTTCTCTGTTTGGTACCGGCCGACTGATGTGGGATCGTGTAGATCGGCCCCGCTAGCGGCGATGTCCTCCGGCACTGCGCGAGTGGCCAGGAGGCAGGAGCCCCTCGAGCCGCGATGTCCGCCGGCCCGGCGAGAGTGGCCAGGGACCCCGCGAGCGGCGTGAGTGGCCAGGTGCCGCGCGAGCGACTATTATCCTTATAGAGACTACTAGAGAGTGGTAAATTTTCTAATGAATCATTGTATAGAGCTTTGATAAAACTTAATATTCTGGTTGATGAAAACAGTAAATTTTGGAAGATGAAGATACCTCTTAAAACGATGATATTCGCATGCTATATTTGTAAGGGAGTTATACTCACTAAAGATAATCTTGTAAAAAAGAATTGGCATGGAAGTAACCATTGCGTTTTTTGTCATCATGATGAGACAATTAGGCCTTTATTTTTTTATTGTAAATTTGCTCGCTCTATGGTCAATCATCCAAGTAGCCTCTGATTTATCTCCTGCATGTTTGGTTGCCGATGTATTTGATAACTGGTTGTATGAGATCGATGATAAATAGAGGACTTTGTTTAGGGTGGGAGCGCTTGACATTATCTGGTCACTATGGCTATGTAGAAATGAGAAGATTTTTAATAACATTGTGTCTTCTAACTTGCAGGATATCTACCGTGCTATGGCTACGCTCCGCTCATGGACTATTCTACAACGATTGGAGTTTCGCGACTTGTTTATGTAGGGGTGTATGTGATTGGAGGACACATTTGCGAGTGATAATTTCTCCCAACATGGATGATCGTATGATTTGCGGATTGATCCTCCATAGCTTGAGGTCTTTTACTTGGACAATGTTTGTTGTAATATTGTGCTCCTTACTTTTTGTTTACTTTTGTGGCTGATCATCTGTGTGCATCCTAATTATGTAGAGGCCGGGTGTAATCGTTACTTTGATAAGTAATAAAGTGCCCATTTAAAAAAAATCTACAACATATAGCACACTGGTCTACTTCTCTCGACGAAATGGTTGGTTATTTCTAAAACGTAATCGCCTTAAATATTTACTATTCATCAAACAAAAAATGTGACCTTAGTCCAAAAAAATTATTTGGAAAAAACAAGTGTATTTAAATTTAGTGAAGAAGTGCAAAAAAAATAAAGCCTAGGTTTTAGGCGCAACACCCCATAAGAAACAGAAATAATCTAGAAAAAAAAGTCAAACGGAGAAGGCCAAGACATATAAGGCCTTTCACAATGGGTGACTCTTAGCGGTGTATACTAGGCACTTTGCCTATATGGCACTATAGTTAATAAGAAAAGAGAGTGATGTTGTATCTTAGCTAAGAAATATCTCTTGCACAAAACCATAGACAAAAAAATATGGTTAGGCCAATCAAATGCATGCATGTCATTAAAACATTAAATGTAGAGACACCACTTAAAAAACTATATATGCATTGGAGAAGTTGTATCTTAATCATTTATTTTTACTAGAATGACGTGCTAAGTTACACCCATTGTGAAAGCCCACCATCTTCAGCTAATATCCATCGGAGTGGAAGGGGATCTAACATCGGTCGCTCGTGTAAAAACACAGGACGCACAGCTCAGAGTCGCGAGGCGTTGATCGTACAGCTAGCAGTTGACTGACAATTAAGGTAATCTCAGTCGATTGATGTTTAGCAAAACCTAAAAAAAACATTTGCACCTACTATGCAATTGGAAAACTTCCAGTTTAAATTTAAAAAGTCTGTGAAATCCATGTGGCAACCGGCCAGGAAGGATCTTCGAATGACATCAATCATGTATATTTCTAAATTCTAATGATATTTAATTGGTCCAATACACAACAATTTAACGGTTGGTTAAATTTAACTTCTTAAGTACAATGGCCAATTGGATCTTGCTTACACAAAATTATGTCAAATGCGACAGGGTAGGTGCGGGTGTGTCGTGTGTGCGCGCGCGCAGTGGCGGAGACAGGGGGACCAACAATAATGTTACACCTACGTAAAAACTTACGGGAAGAAAATCTACGGGATGACGTGAGCTCCGTGAGAATAGAACGAAGTGGTCAAAAAAAAGGGAGAGGAAGGTGGCCCAGCGATGTCCGTCTCCCCCGCGAGAAAAATTTCCCCAATCTCCCTTCTCTGTTTGGTACCGGCCGACTGCTGTGGGATCGTGTAGATTGGCCCCGCTAGCGGCGATGTCCTCCGGCGCTGCGCGAGTGGCCAGGAGGCAGGAGCCCCTCGAGCCGCGATGTCCGCCGGCTCGACGAGAGTGGCCAGGGGCCCCGCGAGCGGCGTGAGTGGCTAGGTGCCTGGCGATGTCCTCCCACGCCGCGCAGAGTGGCCAGGTGCCCCGTTCCAAGGCGACGCGCGAGTGGCCAGGAGCACTCCTCGATGGAAGCGTTGCGGTCAGATCGACGCGGCCACCATCATCCCGGACTCACCCTGGTCAGAGGTCGCCAGGGCAGCGGGGGCTCTCATGGCGCCTACGTGGTCTCCAAGGATGGAATTACCTGGAGTTGAGTTCTGCTGCGACGACAAGCAAGCAGGAGTTCATATGATTCACTGAGTGATACATCGCCATGTGCTGATGTGCATCAACTCCATAGCTCATAGCTCTGTATCTTAATTCATGTATGCAGTGTACGGGGTTCAGTCATGCAGTTGTCGTTCAATTGTAAAGCATTTTTTCTCAGCATGAATAAGAAACAACTGTGATGAAGAGTCTTTTTCTGTATTAAAGTTTGTGGAACTGCTGTCATTTTTCAAAATGGCAAAATGTATGTGTAGGGTGTACTCAAAGGCATACTACCATTCCAGTTAGAGAAGAAATAATTGGACAAAAGTTCCAGAACTGACATGCGATTGCAACAAGTGATGAAGCAATCTAACTTCATCAAGTGCTCTGGTGCCTATTAACTTGATCAAGTGCTCTCGTGCCTACCGCAGTACCACTTATTACATCAAACTTGTAAGTGCAAAAAAAGGCTACATCAGCTATCTATGATCCATCGTATTATCTAAGGCTGCATCTTCATCATGTTGCATCTCCGGAGAACCTGACACTGCAGCAGGGCTTTGTTGAACTTCAAACAACAAGATTGTGTATTTTCCCATAATTGGTGGCATAAACATTGTCGAAGAACCTGTTGGCGGTACCGGAGATGATACCGGAGCTCTTATTGCTGGAACTATGTTGCCACTACTAATTCCATAGTCAAACGGTTCCTGCTCGAAACAAAGACATGGAATGAATTGAAAGTTGAAGTACCTAATTGGAAATAAATAAATAAATAAATGACAAACAATATACCTGCATCAGTCCATATGGTAGTGTAGTTGTTATTGTTGGATTTATATTGCTAGTACCAATGCCGAAGTCAAATGATTCCTGCTCCACATGAAGGCATGGAATGCCGTGGATTTTCTAATAATTATTAGAATAAAAAAGATGGGAATAATATACCTGAACTGTGCATCACCACGTCCAAGTTTTAGCCTTCTCTCTTTCTCTAGAAAATTGCGACAATCTTTCTCACCAAAAGTAAGGTTATTATGACCTTCCGCTCCCATAACAAAAGAACTGAAATTCTTGTTTACTCGTATTCCAGCCTGGTCATTCAATAAAAGCATTCACTTGACATGAAAGTCTATCTTTTTGTTGCATCTAAATAACCGAGATTTGAGTGGACTGAGTGTATGACTGTGATCCAAAATGACTTTTGAAAGTTGAAACTTCCCACTAGGATGACGCGTAATATTAACTTTAGCTTTGCATCCTAACCCAACAGATGGATTTGGCTTCAATATTTTTTTTGAGTTGGATTGAGTCTTACCATAACGAGAACAACAAAGAGTGAGGATCTTTAGTTCTCCATCGTCATCGGTATGTGAGCTTCTTTTTGTGACACCAAAACCTTTTGATTTAGTATAGTTCTTATAGTATTCTCCGACATCATTCTCACTATCAAAGGTCATTTCCAACTCAGGATCTTGAAGCAAGGATTCTCGCTGAGCTTCATCATGATCATGTGCAAGTTCCGTGCTTCCTTCCTTCCGTTGTGCAAAGCCATCCTCGTCACTTGGAATAGACATGTCGCCTGTATCTTTAACACTAGTTGTTTGATTATCCATTCCTACAAATCATCAAATTAGAATTTTTTGGTGAATATAATTATTAGTGTATTCGTACTGTAAGAAACATATCAAATTTGGCATGAAGTTTTGTGAACGTACTAGTTAAATTTGTTCAGCCTATAGTTAGCTGTCACTGAGTGGGGCGGGGGTAGGGGGAGGGGGCAATTGCCCCCCAGAGCACTAATAACGGATAGTGTACTTCTTCAATTTCATGATACAAAACTTTTGTACCCTGCTCTGCCACTGAGTGGATAATGGATATGTGTGCGTGGCTGATGCTTATGATGGCATTGGCTATGTCATGTCATAACGGTCTAGCTTGAACCTCGGGCACCTACTGCGCAAATGAGCAAAGGAAAAACAGCAGCCCATGTGTGTAAATGAGCGAAGGAAAAACAGGCAGCCGGTCAACCCAGCGCAGCGAGAAACGGCCAGCGATCGAGCGGAGTAGTTGCGAGAGATCGCCTCTGATCGATCTGAAACCCTCTCTTGGACTCTGGTCTCCGTCGCCCAGTGGCCACGGCCACGCCGCCACGCTCGAACGCCCGTCGCCCGGCAGTCCAAAGAGCCATTGCCAAAAGTATTGATTGCCGATCGGATTGGGAATTCGGGAATCAGGGCACACCACCAGGCTAGCAGTTGGACACCAGTTCTCCCCTCCGCCTGGGATTAATTCGTGAGACAAGACCGCTAGGTAGCACGGTAATATTTCGCTCTGGCATTACACGTGATATTGATTAAACGTGCTACATGCACTGGCATTTTTCTAGAAAAAATCAGTCATGAAGGAGAGAAGCGGAGACATTACATGTTTTTTCGAAAGACGCAGCCAAAAAGGTTGCCGCTGGTTCCAATCCTTCTCGGGTTGAAACCTCGACAAAACATAGTCAGGAGTTAGAGAGCGTAATTACAATACAAATTTATGATTACTTATTAAAATAGTAAATAGATATTCTTGAATAGCCATCAATTTTTTGTGCGGCATACCCATTGCTAAAACCTTAGGTCCGCCGCTGCCTCCACCCTCATTGGATAACTGAACCAAACAGCCCCTTATCCCGTTGATCGGTTGGTCGTGAGTGGCTGTTTTAGGCCGTGCTCCGGCCAATTCGATCAAAGAAGTGAAGAAATCACGTGTTGCCGCGCAATTTGTATGCGCCGTACCTGCTAATCTCGATCGACGACCTTGGAATTCCTTTTGTTCAGGCTGCTGCTGCTTTCCGTCCAGTACGTGGAGATACAGATACCATTGTGGCATGTACGGAGTATCGAGGGTGCAGTGTAGTAGCTCGATGGGATCGATCCCAAACGTATGTAAGGCGGCGCCTATGTTATCCGGATCGATCTTGGGTTGCGCACACGTATGTACCTGACGTGGCCGGCGACCCTATACCTGGGTCTGGTCGGTCTGACTTTCACTCTCACCTCATGTTACTCCTAATCGATGCTACGTGTGCACGCGGCTAATCTGCTTAATTTGTTCCCCTTGATTGATCATCTCTTTGTTTGTTTCTAGCCTTTGATCATTGAATCTCGTCGAGTGATCGTGCCCCTCTTTCTTTGACACACCAGCCAACTTTATATGCTCATTTTCCACGTCCGATCGGTTCGGTTCACTTGACATGCCCTGTATGTTCCGATGCTTACCACCGTGACCGTGAGCATCAGTAATACAGTTGAACCTGCAGCTCAAGTACAAGTATGAATCGGAAGTATTACTACTACTATCATCAGAAAAGAAACGCTTGAAGCTGCATAGATTAGTCCAGATCGGTCGCACCTGATTTGGAGGGTGACAATGTGCCCAGTTTTAGCAAAAAAGAGGGCCGAAAAGAGTGAAGCTAGCAATGAAAACTTGCATTCATGCCTCAAAAATTCAAAGAAGGATTGTTCGGAAGTTATACGGTATCATGGATGCCTCTATATATATAGAATCGAAATAACCATGGATTTTGTTATATTGTTATTGTTTTACTCAGTCAATCCTTTGCGCTTGGCGGCGGGATTTCATGGACCATTTCCATAGAAACACCATGGATGCTGTCGTGTTTGAGGTCACTTTGATGTCAGATGCTGATCTCGACAGGAGTTATGTGGTTACAGTGACCAACATAGCGATCAAGACATCTTTCAGTGGACCTAGCTGGATAAACTTCTTGAATGATCATGACATGCAATACGGAGACAAGATAAAGATCTTTCTCATGCATCAAGCAGCTGTAACCTACTACATGTACACGCCCCCTGACGATGATATCCAACCGTAAGCTAGCTATAATATAGAGACCATCCTTATATGTCGTTTACTCTACACATGCATTCTTTTTTTGACTCTCAATATATGTAGAGTGGATTATAGCGAAGAAGCGTGCGGCAATTATGGTCAACATAGTTGGCATTGCATGGACAGGAAGATCACCATACCGCTCCCTGCGAACTTTGGTGTTAGGACGGTATATTCTCTGAAATTCATGTGGAGAATGTAAATATATATACATGTTCAATGAAAATCACGACTAATTATTCTCTCCTATGATTTTACTCGGTCAATCCCTTGTGGTGCATGGCATGGCTTCATGGACCATCTCCATAGAAGCATGGATGAGGTTGCCGTGTTTATTATCACTTTGATGCATCATAATCACCCCGATAAGGCGTACCAGGTTAGGGTCAACTGAAGGGATTATGCCCGAGAGGCAATAATAAAGTGGTTATTATCTTATTCTATGTTTATGATAAATGTTTATTTTGCATGCTATAATTGTATTGATTGAAAACGTCAATACATGTGTGTTTAATAAACAAATAAAAGGTTCCTAGTTATGCCTCTCTTATAGACTAGCTCGTTGAATTACAAGATGATCAAGGTTTCCTGATCATGGACATTGGATGTTGTTAATAACGAGGTCACAACATTGGTGGAATGATGTGATGAACATTCATTTGAAGTATAGCATTACGATCAAAGTCATTATGTTTATATTGCTATAACATCATACGAAATAATCTTAGTCCTTAGACCATGAGATCATGTTAATTGCTAACATCGGAAGAGTATCTTGATAACATCAAACGTCACACCGTAATAGGGTGACTATAAAGGTGGGTTCAGTGCTACGAAAGTGTTATGTTGAGGCTCATGGATCAAGAGTGGGATTTGTCTATCCCGATGATGGATAGATATACTCTGGGCCCTCTCGGTGATATCACATTGAAATAGCTTGCAAGCAAGTGATGTGATCACTAGAATGTTATATCACGGGAAGGAGAAAAGAGTGCATGTCGGTAACGAGATCAAACTAGGTATTTGGATGTCGATGATTGAATCTCGGACATGTAATATATCACGAGACAAAGGGATTTATTTACGGCGTTAAAGGTTCACACGATCACAAGGGTCATCGTTGAATGTGTGGGAGTCAGTATAGATCTCCAGGCCCCTCTGCTGATTATTGATCGGAGAGGGGTCTCGATCATGTCTGCATTATTCGCGAACCGTAGGGTGACACACTTAAGGGATACCGACACTATTTAGGGGCAAATATGTTTCAAATAAAGATTAAGAAAGCGCTGGAATCATTTTGATAGAAACCAGAATTGTTTCGGGTAAAATTGCTGAAACTGGTTCTGCATGTGATATTGAAATAATGCAGGGAGTTTTATATGAATGTTTGTTAATTAAAGTAATTAATAAAATTCTGAATAAAATAAATAAGTGTTTTATTTAATGAGAGCTTGCATTAAATTTAGTGGAAATTTAATGCATGTGAGTGGACATGAGTGGAGGTGTGTATTTATGTGAGTGGGAGCTCCACCCACATGAATGAGGGAGAGGTGGGGCACCCACCATGGCCGACGCCATGCCCCTCGGGCTGCCCCCTCCCCTATATAAGGAGCACCTCCTCCTCCTCTCCTCTTGCACCACCTCCTCGTGAAGGTTCTCTTCTACCTCTAGTTATTCCCCATGGTCTCGGATTAGCGAGATACATGTTTCTAGTGGCTTTATCTGGAAAGGAGTTGTTGCTTCCGCTGCATCGCTGGAGCGAGGAGGCGGAGGTTGTTCGGTGGACCGAACGTGTGTGCGATTACGGATGCGCCGCTACTTTGCGGTGCTGGACCTGATGGTGCTGGAGCTGCTAGACCTGATGGACTTCATCACGATCTTGAGATCGGCAAGTGTACGACTACATCATCCACGAGTTCCATCTCGTTAATAAAGCTTTGTTGTCTTCGAGGTTAAGTTCTCTATGGATGTATATCCACCCCGTTGCTTGTATCTATAGATCTTGGCGATAGTTCCCATCGTAGGAAATTTTTTGTTTTCTATGCTGCAAACACAACATCACCAACGAGGAGGCTCGAACATATTTTAGTGGTCCTGGATGGAACAGACCCCTCATCTTGTATGACGACATGAAAGAGGGACGGGAGTTCAAGTTTTTGCTCAGTCATACTTATGACATCATCTATTTCACTTGCTTTCCTCCCGACTCTTCCGACGAGGGTGAAGATGAGTGAACTCTAGATAATGTTATATGAACCAATGTACCAGCTATATTGAACATTTGGTGGATACAGCTATTGTTTCATGTGTTAATATGTATTTTGCTGTCATTATCATGTATACTGTGTATTTCTGTATTCATCTGCATATTCTGTCTATTTGTTTTGCTCTGATACATAATACTATCGGCGAACAAATTATATTACCCTTGACGAAGGGATGTGCGCTAGTGTTAGGAGACATTATCCCCGGCGAATGGGCTACTCGCTGGTGGTATTATCAGTTATCGCCGGCGAATCGTATGGTTCGCCGGCTGTAATGCATTACCACCGGCGAGATGGTCACCAGCGAACAGGGACTCGCCGGTGGTAGGCTATTTTGGTGCGACGGCGGTGAGCCTTTTCCTACTAGTGTTATTATTAGCTTACAAGGTGGAGCAGGAAATTATATTCTATACTAGTTACATTAGGTTCTGCCTAAGAAATAGTAGGGTAACTATCATGTTTGTACGTAGCCGAGTGTATATTAATTAACCAGAACATGTAATTATATATGGAGAGAGAAGGGTGATTAGGTTAGTGCACTAATTGCCTTTTTTTGTCTTAGTGATCGTGCCTTTATCGGATAATCCTAATTGAATAGACCGAATAATCCGTAAAATATAGCGGATAATCCGTGTCCGCCTGATATTGCAATATCATATATGCTGCTATATTCGTTGGATATCCTCCTGGCCGACATCCATATCTAGTGGATTTCTATAATATTTTTAAAAAGAATGTGGATGCGGATTTGGAGCAGAATTTATTCGTACAAATTACGTCCCTACTCATGCAGCGGATCCACAACGATAACAATCGTGGTATCAACTCAGGTGTCCAGATGCAAATCCCAGGTGTAGACGATTGGTCATAGTTGGTGAATTGTACATTTTGTTTTAAGCGGGCCCATGGTGACCGACATGTGAAGAGGAGATTGTTAGGTTTAGTCACACATCGGTTGTGGGAGAAGGTAAGAAGCGATTTATAAGGCCGAGGGTGTCCCTCCTAACAAACTATTCTTTTGAAAGGGGAAAGTCCAAAGCTTGATGTACTTGGTCTATGATTGAGCTGGGTTCGTGAGCTGGGAAGCTCGTATAGCGGCCCCACAAAGATAACATGAAAGATACCATATGCCTACTAAAAAGATCTTAAGAAATTCCTACTACAACAATGGAAAGGGCACAAGGCGCAACCCCGTTGGGTTCGGCCTGGCCAAGCGACGTTTACTCTTTTTCTTTATTTTTTGTTTTCTTTTTTTCCTTATTTTATTTTAAACTCTAGATAATTCAATAATGATGATATGAAAAGTGAACATTTTAGGAATATTTATGTTTTTTAAAGTATTAATAATAAATTCCCAAAAATCATGAACAAATTTGCAAAAAATATGAATAAATTTCAAAAATCATAAACAGTTTGCAAAAATCATGAACATTTTCTGAAAATCATGAGTCAAAATTCAAAAAATATGAATAAAATTTCAAAATCATAAACTAAATTAAGAGATTATGAGCCATTTTCGAAAAGCGTGAACCAAAAATTTAGAAAAACGATATTCTATAAAAAAATAATGAACA
This sequence comes from Avena eriantha, assembly GCA_910589775.1. Taxonomy (NCBI): domain Eukaryota; kingdom Viridiplantae; phylum Streptophyta; class Magnoliopsida; order Poales; family Poaceae; genus Avena; species Avena eriantha. The sequence goes on from OU342743.1 coordinate 11,538,735, forward strand.
TTTTCAAAAAAATGATTTTCAAATAAACCTAAATAAAAATAAACAGGAAAAAATAGAAAACAGATAAAAAAATGATACCAACTGAGCCGGTTCAACAAGCGGTGCGCCTTGTCTTGTCCGGCGCTAGTCTCCGGCGCCGCCTACGGGCAGGGTATAACATTCCGCTAAAACAACTACTACATCGATGAATAAAGATAGTTTTTTTAGGGAATGAATAAAGATAGTTGGCCCTATAAACTCCTCCATATCTCTAAGCCGCCGCCTCATCTGCTAACCTAGCCACAACATCTCCTCCTCCTCCATAGATCGGTTCCTCCTCCTCCGATCGGTCTCGTCGGCATCAGGAGGGGTGGGGAACCCGATCTATGGGTAGAGTTTTCAATAAAAGTAGTGTTTTAAAAAATTAGATTAGTGTTTTGGTTATCATCTTCTTGACCTCTATGTTAATGGAGATATCATCGTCTATAATAAGTGATCTTCGGCCTTTCTTTTGATGATGAGATCTCTTGCCCGATGTCAATGCTGGTGTTGAAAGATTAAGATTCTATAAGTACAGTCTTTCAGATCTTTTTTCACCGGATCGATTTTGGATTTTTTTTCTCGTGGTTGTCACGAGGAGGATTATCCTCGCAATATTTGTCCCGGCTGCTACGTTCTTGACAATGGTGATTCATACTCTTGGTTCGACAGCGACGTCTATCAGGCTGTTCGATTAATTTTCTCGGATATACTTGTGTTGTCTCTCTTGCCGAAGTTGATTGATCACCCTAATGGTTGTGCGCGTGCGCGTAGCCCTTGGCACTGCGGCTCAAAAAATTATGAGAGAACCTTCGTTGGTATTTACAGGTTATGGTCTGATACCTGTTAGTGTTCGGTTGCTTTCAGAAAAGTGAAAGATTATGTGAAGACCTTAAAGATTTGCTAGTTTCTTTTAGATTTTATTTTGTAATCGATGGAGTCAACTTATGTATCTCTACCGTGTACTATTTGCTACTATGAGCTACAATGAATTTAACATGGTATATATTGTAAAAAAAATAGTTGGCCCCATAAATCCAGGCATAATTGGCATCTTTCTTCATGTCTCCATTACTCCATAGCCTGTTAAACTTAGCGACCCAAATGCAGCCCATAAGAGAGCCCGCAGTTACTTTGTAGCCGTGTCCTCCTATCACCGTCACCGACGTGTGGGCTACCCTGCTAGGGTTTAAGGCCCTCGGCCCTCGCCGTGCCAAGTCAGCGCTTGAACAGTCGCACAGAGAGACCGAAGCGGCGGCCCGCGGCCTGGCCACGTGGCCCGCTCCCGGTCCAGTCTCCACGAACACCGGAACCGAAATGACTTGTGCGCCGGGAAGGAGAATCCCTCCTCCTCCTCCCCCTCTACTTCTTTTTCCTCTCCCCCCTGCGCGCCCGATTCGTCTCGCACGGCGCCGCCGCAAATGGCCGCGCGCGGAGGCGGAGGGGAAGCGGCGGCGGGCGTGGCTGCGACCAGGAGGAGCGCGGGAGGAGGAGGAGGGATGCGGCTGTTCTCGCCGGAGTACTACGCTCTGTGCTTCGGCGGCGGGATGCTGGCGGCCGGCACCACCCACCTCGCCATCACCCCGCTCGACGTCCTCAAGGTCAACATGCAGGTATGGTCCGGTTCCTTCATCTCAGATTTCCGGGATACTAGCGCGGAGGGGAATGCCGGTGGGGTTTGGGAATTAGGATTCTAGCCTCTGAGAGTGGGGAGGGAATAAAACATCTCGCTCGAATCACAGCGTGGTTGATGCTGTGTTTGCCCCGGCAAGTGGGTGGAGGTCTCTAATTGCGGGAATGATCTCCTTTAAGCTTCGGACTTAGCGTGCTATATATTTTGCCTGAATTGACATGATGTATGTAGGTAAATAGAAACTTGGGAACTTTTCGGTTCCTCGTTGAAATTGTTCTTATGGAGAACTTTTCCTACTTCAGAACCAACAACTTGATAACGATAGAAGAAACAGAAACAGAAATGAAGGGATCATGCTGGGATTAGACATGGAAAAAATTAGTTTTAGCTGGAGCTGAAGCTGTGTGTATTATGTATACCTGTGCTAGCAGTGTCTCCACTTTCATGCCTAAATCAGTAGTACACCATATCATATCGCCACTAATTCAGTAATTATCATACAGATGTCTTCACCTTTATAAATGTGTTCCTTCATCTCTTTTGCTCAGGTGAATCCCATCAAGTACAACACGATATTTTCGGGACTGAGTGTTCTCGTAAAAGAAGAGGGCGCTTCGTCGCTCTGGAGAGGCTGGGGAGGGAAGCTTTTCGGCTATGGTGCCCAGGGCGGCTGCAAGTTCGGCCTCTACGAGTATTTCAAGAAGCAGTACTCCGATGTGCTAGTGGGCAGCAACAAGAGCACGGTTTACTTCCTTAGCAGCGCCTCTGCTCAGATCATAGCCGATGTTGCCCTCTGCCCCTTTGAATCGGTGAAAGTCCGTGTGCAGACACAGCCCATGTTTGCAAAAGGCCTGGCCGATGGCTTCCCAAGGGTGTATGCCACTGAAGGCTTGTCTGGGTAAGCTTCGTTTTGTATTCTTAGGTTCATAAGATGCACTTGTTGGTATACTTCGACATATCATCCTGGTCGTCCTGAGTTAGTTTGTTTCTCGTTTATTGCAGATTTTATAGGGGCCTTTTGCCACTTTGGGGACGAAATCTTCCATGTAATGACTCTCTCCCCTGTTTCATATATATTATTTCTTTCATCTTGCTAGGTCAATTACAGTAAGTAGTGAGATTGTTATGAGTGTACTCCCTCCGTTTCAAAATATAAGATGTTTTAGCTTTGTGAAAGGAGTGTATCTAGACCTCTTTTAGTGTGCAGGTTCACTCCAAACTTAGATGAACCTACACAATAAAAGGGACTAGATACACTCCATTCACAAGGCTAAAGCATCTTATATTTTGAAACGGAGGGAGTATTATTTTTGCGCTTGGAAGATAAATCTGGTTAGGTATGTGGTACATGTAAAAACGGTTTTAGATTATGTAGTACAAGAATGAGTTGAATCATGCTTGCTTTGCTTATTTTTATTAGACCGGGTTAAAAGATACTCCCTCCATCCCCAAATAAGTGACTTAGATTTGTCTAGATTCGAATGCACCTAGACACATTTTAGTGTGTAGATGCATACGAATCTAAACAAACTCAAGTCACTTATTTTGGGACGGAGGGAGTACATGTTATTTGACCAAAGAAAAGTAGAGTCCTGGAACTATTACTTGAACAAATAAAAGTAGAGTCCAGGAATTAAGTCTGAGAGACAAGCAAGCCTGGATTTCTATATCTACCGTGCACCCTTTGTCTTGTGGTGGGGAACACGCTTTCTACTTGGTGAACTAGGAACTCTTAAATTAGCACCCACAACACCACAAACAATCTTCAACTGAGATATGGAAAGCTATCTTTATGCTATATCTAAACCCTTTCCCAAGTCTCAGTCCATTAGTCCATATATTTTCTTCTGACTTGTCAACATTTATCTTATACCCCACTTTGTTTTCCTGCAGTTTCTATGCTAATGTTTTCAACATTTGAGCATACCGTGGGCTTCCTATACCAGAACGTCATTCAAAAGAAAAAGGAGGATTGTTCAACAGCGCAGCAGCTTGGTGCTACATGTCTGGCTGGATATATATCCGGGGCTGTTGGTACTGTTGTTTCAAATCCTGCAGATAACATCGTCTCGTCTCTATATAACAAAAAGGCTAAAAGTGTTGTACATGTAAGCATATGACTATACCTTTCCAGACTACAAACTAGTTAATTGCAAGTCTCAGGTATCCTGTTGCTCTAATGGTCACATTCGATCCATTCCAGGCTGTGAAAAGCATTGGGCTTCGAGGTTTGTTCACAAGAAGCCTACCGATTCGTATCACCCTTGTAGGGCCCGTCGTGACCATGCAGTGGTTCTTCTACGATAGTATTAAGATATTTACTGGACTGTAAGTATTCATTCAATCGCACAAGAATTTCGGTGTCTATCTATTCAGTTAGCATGTTTTATAACTATTGCTGATAGCTCTTATGTAGATGACTGTCATTCTGTTCATTTCAGGCCACCCAGTGGAGGGCTTCCTCGTGAACAGGAAGAAGTTAACACTTAAAATCGCCGACTCTACAACAGTTTTTTTATGCATTTTTTGGTACCACACTTCTGACTGGTTATTGGAAGAGTGACATATTGTTTTGAGGAACAGCAGTTAACTTAACCGTACAAGTGTCGCACAGTATCTCAGTAGCTGCATCCAAAAGATTTGTATTTTGTAGGCATGTCCTGAACAACCATAAACTTCAGCACCCCTTTAGGTACATATGTTATAGCCTGGGCCTGGTGGTGTATTCAGCATTCAGGATGCTTTGTAGTGGCTCCATCTTGAAGATTGTTGTGTGAGGAAACATGTATACTTCTATCATGTATACACACTGTTTTCCATTGTAAATAATGCTGTGAGGGATAAGAGAACTGAAATCTAAAATTTCTGTGTGATGTCACTGTTCTTTGTTTTGTTTTTGTATCAGATGATTGAATCCTCTTATAAGTAGCAATCTCCTGCGTTTTCAGACTCTTGGACTCACTACTGCAACTCTGCAAGAGTACTCCCATTTCTTCCATCCAGTAAACTGATATATGCTTAAAATATTTCTGTTAAAAAATACTTACAATATTCTCAACAGATAAAACGAAACGAAAATGTAGAAGAAAACATGAATCTGGTGTCTTGAGAGTTTCATTTTTACTGCTACAAATTACAGTGCAGGAATCAAGTAAACAACCGGAGATGTGAAGAAAATGTTTCAGTTGCTCACCGGCAGCTACTTGGCTGCAATCTTCACGTCCGGGTTGCGCATCGGCTTGAGCCACATGTCGGCGACCACCCTCGACGAGATACTCCACAGCACGTCGTGCCCTGTCTTCGCCGCCGCCGCTGGGCGTCCCTTCTTGCCAGCCTTGCCCAGCCCGTAGGCGACGAGCCAGTGCGACGCCGTGAGCCGCTGCCTCTCGCCGTCCCACACGTTGCGCCGGTCGGCCGACTTCAGTCGCAGGCCGCCGACGTGCATGTTCGCCACCTTGAACCTCGGCTCATCGTCGGCGCCGCCACCGGCGCGTCCTGCCTGGATGACCACGATGGACGGCGCGCCGACCGCCTCGTACCTTCGCATAGGATCCCTCAGCTGCGCCACCACCAGCATGGTCACCGCGTCCGCACCGGCGCAGGCGATCGCCCACTCCTCCGGCGGCGCTACATTATCCAGCGGGTGCCCGCCGTCCTCGTCGACGGGGGACACGTCGAACGGGGCCTGCTCCTCGGCAATGCCGGCCTGCACCTTGAGCGCCTCGATGGCCATCGTCTCGATCTTCTGCAGCGAGAACGCCAGGATCTCCTCCACGGTCACCGGCCCCTCGCTGGCGTTCCAGATGCCGGTGGCGATCCTCTCCTTGCGCCCTTCGCTCATCGCGGCCGACATCGTCCGGAGCAATGACACGGACTCGGCCGCGCTGGAGCTGGCGCCCAGCTCCTTGCCCCTGGCGCTGATGATCGCGGACGCCATGCCCTCAAACGCGATCTGCTCGGCAGTCTTGCCGACAACCTCGTCGGTGGCGGTGAGCGCGCCCAGCTTCGCCGTCAGTGCCTCGCACCCTCCAGCGCACAGCCTCTGGAACACCTCGGCGCCGCCGCCGGGTAGTTTCTGGCCGCGGAGGATGAACGGCTTGGACAGCTGCATGGCGAGCTTGGGGAGCTCCTTCCTCGCCACCGGGATGTCGAACGGGTTCGTCGCGGCCAGGTAGCCGCCATCCCGGGTCTGCACGATTGGGCCAAGCCCCTTGCCGAGGTCGGAGATGAAGCAAGACTCATCGGCGCCGCCGGAGCCCGGCTTCGCGCCGGACTTGAGCGACGACACCTGAGGAGCCGCCGATGACTTAGCATTGTCGATGTCTCCTTGCTCCATGAGCTGCAGGAACTCCCTGGTGACCTCCTCCTCGTCAGCGTCCAGCCCTGCTGCCTCATCCTCCTGCGGCTCTGCGGGCTTATCACCCTCCTCTTCCGGCGTGTCGCCGAGCATCAGGGACTCGAGCGCCTTGATCTGGTTGGTGATCGCCTCGAGCTCGTTGAGGCGCCACATGCTCGCGCTGTCGTGCACCACCTCCTTGACCACCTCGTCGCCGGCCGTGGCACCATCATCATTCTCGCCACCCTCTTCCTCCTTCTTAGCTTCTTTCTCGCCGTCAGCATCAGCATCGGCTTTCGGTTCGTTCTCTTCTTGTTCCTCCACGCCTTTGTCGACGACGTCGAAATCGAAATCCGGGAACTCCGAGTCATCGGCTTGTTCATCCGGGTCAGGTTCCGCCTTAGGCACCGGCACAGGCTCTGGCTCTGTCTTCTGCTCCTGCTTGGGCGCCGGAAGACTGGGCTCGTCGAGTTTGAAGTCATCGATGCCACTCAAGTCCGGCGACGGCACGCCCTTCGCTGGCGTCAATGACGGCTCCGATCGCGTCACCTTGGGACTCGCGATACTGAACGAGGACTTGCTCTGCTTCCTCGCGAACAACGCCGACGACGAGGAGGCAGTCTTGGTGGAAGCAGGCTGGCCGTAGAGCCCGACGCCGCCGTCCTCCATGATCTGGAACGCGAGCTTGACGACGAGCTCGCCGCCCTTGGCCTTGCCTGCTAGCGGGAACGCCATGTCCCACTGCCGGACGCGCTCCCCTTGCTGGCTCTTCTCTGTGGACTCCTTCACCAGGGCGCTCAGGTCCACGGCGCTCTGGCCGAAGTCCAGCTCCGGCGCGTCCACGGCGACCACGGACAGGAGGAACGGCCGGGGCTCGAACCTCACGGGCGGCTTGCCCGAGCTGCAGTAGACGTGGCACCGGAGGAAGAGCGTCTCCTCGAAGTCGGCCGCGCCCTGCTGCACGCGGGACGGCATGGTCTGCACGGCGCCGTCGCGCGTCTCCTTCTTGCGCACGGCCACGGCGAGGCGGAGCCCGTCCATGGACGACGGGAGGCCCTGCGCCGCCGCCACCTCCACGGAGAAGAGGCAGCCGAGGCGGGTCATGCCGATGTGCGACAGCGCGCGGATCGGCTTCCAGCCCCATATCCCCTTCTTCTTCTCGCCACCGGCCAGAGCCACCGGGGCCGTAGACGTCGCCGCGGCGAAGCTCTGGCTCTTGGACGGGGCTACTCCCACGTCGTCGTCGTCCTCCTCCTCCAGGTCTTTCTTGCCGATCTTGCTCCTCGACCGGAACGGCGACGTCATGGAGAGGCGGCGTGTGCGAGGGCGCGCCACCTCAGCCCGCACGGCGTCCGCCGCGCCGGCATCGTCGCCACGCGGGAGGGCGAGCGACGCGTGGCGCCGGTTGCTGTGCGCCTGGTAGAGCGTGTGGCTGAGCGCGTCGAGCTCGCGGAGGGTCTGATCGCCGGACTTGCCATCGTCGGCCATGGGCGGCAGCTAACGCTGGTCGCCGAGCTTGTTGTCACCTCGCCCGCTCACCGGCAGCCACCTAGCTAGCTACTACTAGCTCGTAAGCGGCCCGTGAAGAAGCCAAAAGAGCACGCGGTGTAGCTGCAGAGAGTAGATAGATAAGACGTGATTGTGAAGTGTGTGGCGTGGGACGGCGGCCATGGCTGTCTGGCCGGCGACAGCTTTGGAGGTATCCGGAGGGAGCGGGTGGCGGAGGAGAGAGGACGTCCGGCCACCTTAGATTTGAGCTCAATGGTGTTCCCGCGGTCGTTGGTTTGGCGCCAAGAGGCTAAGCTGGTTGGGGACCACTTGATCTGAACTGCAGCCAACATAATCGATAGCACAGATTTTGGAGGATAATTCTGTAGAGATTATACTCCTATCTCTTTTTATGAAAAAGAAAAAGGGGGACCAGATTGGTCTTTAGCACCCCGTTGGGGCTGAATCGCTGATGGGCCTGAATCTCTTCAAATTTTTAACTAAAATTCATTTATATCAATCCAAATCTGTATTCGCACGGTAACCACTGTTCTGAAGCACAATGCTTTTAGCGAATATAAATGGTTCCAATTACTCCATAATATAAAACATTATGACAACTAATTGAGTTAGCAGGTTATAATAACATTTTATTTTACACAGGACAGAAAGAGTAGTTCAGAAGAACTTGTGTAATAGGGTAGTAATAGTGAATATAAAGTGTGGCCAATCAGCATCATACAGAGCCCGTGCCGCAACCACGGTGCATTTCTAGAACAAATTGCAAGCGCAGGTGCAGCTTTGAAACTGGTTTGATAAAAGGAAGCCAAACAAGGATCCACAGATTTTATTAGGTCAAACATCACGCAAATTAACGTACTCCTTGTATAGATGAACAACATGTCTGTTTATTCTCAGTTTTGCACAAAAAAAGAATGCTGGATAGTACATAGCTGTGATGGTGATATACTCATGCAAGGATCATGTAGCAGAATGCAGACACAAGAAGCAGCACAAGGATTTGAGTCCAAGCTAGCATTACTTTGATTTGTCCTGCTCTTCCTGGTCGGCGCTTGTCCCCGCAAACCCTCGCCTCTCGTCGGCAGATGCGGTGATGACGGGCATCCAGATATCGGAGGTGCTGCTCAGAAGCGACTTCACCTCTGGGTCAGACGACATAGCAGAGGATATCATCTTGTCCACATTCTCGATCCTCGCTGACAGTCTGTCCAGCTCTGCGGCTATCTCTAACTAAAGAGAGCGTTGGAGAAAAAGCTAATGAGACAACAACAACAACACATGGATTCATGGAAACAGGAACAACTAAGAGTATTGCAGTTACCTCGTCAAGTTGCTTAGGTGTCTGCTCTGGAACCTTTGTCACTTCTAGGCCAAGTGCCTCGATCTTTGCTCTCAGTTCTACCTCTTCCTGATTGCTCATTGACTCCACCTACATTATATTTTTGAAAGAACCGAAGACAAGTTAGTTTATCACAATTCCACCACTGGAAGACAAATGTTGTATTCCGTACTAACATGAAGATATGAGGGAAAACTGTCGGAAGCAAGAAATGCACTCAAGTAACGGACGTATAAGAGTGAACTCTAAAACTGACACAGGTAATATCGATGGACTGATATACTAGTTATGGCACGGCAAATTGGGAATAATAACAAAGCATTATACTTCTTGTCAGTATGTAGATACAGCTGGAGACAGTGCCAGCAGATGATCGGAAGTACCAAGGTAAATCAAACCCGCTCCCCATAATCATTTACAGAAACATGATATTTTCCATGTTGTATGTTGTCTTGATGAAACCAAGAAAACAGCTAACAGAGATTCTCATTAACTCTATTATTACGTCTTGGCAATTTCTACACGACTTAAACAAACTGTGCTTATGTGAGTAGAAAATGTGCCACCCCCCACTGGACTGGGATGGGATGGGATGACTGCGGCTGACTCAGGAACAAAAAGACCTGCTCAAATTTCCAGGCCCCTGCCAAAACCTGTAAACGGCGTGAAACCGGTGCCGTGAAATGGCGTTAGTCAGACAGAAGCTCTTCAAGCCCTGTTTCTGACCTTGTGAGGTAGAAATTGGCACGGCCCGTGGAAGCAGGACCAGGTAGTTTGGCATTTTCAACGAGCAGCATTGTCATTGCAACGTTTACTCGCATCAACACGTTAATCTGATAAAAGCTTGCTCGTCCAGCGGTAGCCACTAATTTAGGTTTCGCCGAGGTCGTCAGATACAGCAAGTACCCCATCTGTCCGTTTTATTTTACACAACATATAGCCTAACGGGATCAGCAACGGCCGATACGCTCCTCTGATCGAGATCCAGGGAACGAGAATCCGCCGAGCGAAGCACCGCGCAGGCGTTCCAGATGAGGTCGACCAGAGGGGCCACGGGAGCCAGCCGTAGCCGGCGGCCGGCGATCGAGGAACCGAGGGATCGGATCGAGACGGCGGAAGGAGGCGTACCTGCTGGAGAAGGTCGGAGAGGAGCTGGAAGAGCTGCGCTTCCGGCCTCGCCTCCCCCGCCATCGGATCGAAACCCCGCTCGCTCGCTCGCTCTGAAGCTTTCGGTTGATTTCTCGTCGCCCCACGTCGCCGACGAGCTGCTCTTGCGTGAGCCGGTTGGGTTTGAGCCTGATTAGGGGTGACGTGTCGTTGTATTTGGATTCTAGACCGGGTCTTGTTGGGCTTCGTAGGTCAGAGCTGCAAAGTACTAGAGGCCTAGAGCCCAGTAAAGAATACCTATCTTGTTCCATATCTATACCTAATAATAAAATGCGAAGTGTTTTTTACGGGTTCCTTTTTTTAGACGGCTTTACCTCTATCAAAATCATCAAATCTACACCCTCTGCCACCGCCGAGTTTAAAAAAAGCTGATTCCACATCCATACGGTTTTTAATTAACCTGGCGACCAACACGGCAGCGCACCGACTCGGTTGCATGTCACCTCCGCCTGGGAAACTCCCGGCCTGGTATGTCGCACCATCGAGGAATCCCAATTACATGTTTATGGCGGACGCATCTCCTATAGCGTAGATCGAGGAAAATCCATGACCATCTTTGATTGAAGAAACAAGAAAGCGTCTGTCAATCAGCAAGATGCGGATCTGGATCTTTGTCAAGAAGCTGACCACGATCTTAACTCATGTACTTGGAATCACTTAATTTCGTAGACAATCGCTGCTTGACCATCTATTGATTGAAGAAACAAGGAAGCGTCTGTCAATCTGCAAGATGCGGATCTGGATCTTTGTCAAGAAGGTGACCACGATCTTAACTCATGTCCTTGGAATCACTTAATTTCGTGGACAATCTGCTGCTTGACTATTCCTGGCATGTTGCCGGACCAGCAGTCTCATCTTCAATAGGAAACACCCTGGATGACTACAACGGCGCTCGCCACTGGACGTCTCGCATGTCTTTTGATCTAAAAAAATCTATTTCTCCATTGTTTTCTCTGCTGCTTCATGACGCCCGACCGCATGAAATACGAGGTGTCCATCTTCTCCCATGTACTAGCTATGTTCCTGGTCGAGGGCTCCACCGTGTCCTCAATTCATTCACTCTCACTGTGACCACTCGCGGACCACAAATTGCTGGAGATCAGTCGGTGTCGATTTAATTATCTACAAGTGTCTGCGAAAGGCTAGATCAAATTAAACATCGAGGCTCCTTCAATACGGAACATAGAAGGAGGATTACATGCATTCAGACACCAAAAACGATGAGCCAAAAGGTGGGTATGCAGATCAGGGGAGCAATCTGCAAGATGCGGATCTGGATCTTTGTCAAGAAGGTGACCACGATCTTAACTCATGCCCTTGGAATCACTTAATTTCGTGGACAATCTGCTGCTTGACTATTCCTGGCATGTTGCCGGACCAGCAGTCTCATCTTCAATGGGAAACACCCTGACTGACTACAACGGCGCTCGCCACTGGACGTCTCGCCTGTCTTTTGATCTAAAAAAATCTATCTCTCCATTATTTTCTCTGCTGCTTCATGACGCCCGACCGCATGAAATACGAGGCGTCCATCTCCTCCCATGTACTAGCTATGTTCCTGGTCGAGGGCTCCACCGCGTCCTCAATTCATTCACTCTCACTGTGGCCACTCGCGGACCACAAATTGCCGGAGATCAGTCGGTGTCGATTTAATTATCTACAAGTGTCTGCGAAAGGCTAGATCAAATTAAATATCGAGGCTCCTTCAATACGGAACATAGAAGGAGGATTACATGCATTCAGACACCAACAACGATGAGCCAAAAGGTGGGTATGCAGATCAGGGGAGCAATCTGCAAGATGCGGATCTGGATCTTTGTCAAGAAGAAGGTGACCACGATCTTAACTCATGCCCTTGGAATCACTTAATTTCGTGGACAATCTGCTGCTTGACTATTCCTGGCATGTTGCCGGACCAGCAGTCTCATCTTCAATAGGAAACACCCTGGCTAACTACAACGGCGCTCGCCACTGGACGTCTCGCCTGTCTTTTGATCTAAAAAAGTCTATCTCTCCATTGTTTTCTCTGCTGCTTCATGACGCCCGACCGCATGAAATACGAGGCGTCCATCTCCTCCCATGTACTGGCTATGTTCCTGGTCGAGGGCTCCACCGCGTCCTCAATTCATTCACTCTCACTGTGGCCACTCGCGGATCACAAATTGCTGGAGATCAGTCGGTGTTGATTTAATTATCTACAAGTGTCTGCGAAAGGCTAGATCAAATTAAACATCGAGGCTCCTTCAATACGGAACATAGAAGGAGGATTACATGCATTCAGACACCAACAACAATGAGCCAAAAGGTGGGTATGCAGATCAGGGGAGCAATCTGCAAGATGCGGATCTGGATCTTTGTCAAGAAGGTGACCACGATCTTATCTCATGCCCTTGGAATCACTTAATTTCGTGGACAATCTGCTGCTTGACTATTCCTAGCATGTTGCCGGACCAGCAGTCTCATCTTCAATAGGAAACACCCTGGCTAACTACAACGGCGCCGTCTCGCCTGTCTTTTGATCTAAAAAAATCTATCTCTCCATTGTTTTCTCTACTGCTTCATGACGCCCGACCGCATGAAATACGAGGCGTCCATCTCCTCCCATGTACTAGCTATGTTCCTGGTCGAGGGCTCCACCGCGTCCTCAATTCATTCACTCTCACTGTGGCCACTCGTGGACCACAAATTGCTGGACATAGTCGGTGTCGATTTAATTATCTACAAGTGTCTGCGAAAGGCTAGATCAAATTAAACATCGAGACTCCTTCAATACGGAACATAGAAGGAGGATTACATGCATTCAGACACCAACAACGATGCGCCAAAAGGTGGGTATGCAGATCAGGGGAGCGCTCATCACGGCGCTCTACCGCATGGGGCTTCGGCTAGCGTGCTCGACTCGGCAGAAGCACGGGCTAGGCATGATCATCAACTACATGGCCATCGACGGGAGCAGCTACAAATACACTACCTCTGGCTAATGCTGCTCCAGGTACTATTTTTTATTATACACCGACATTCCTTTCCTAGATTGATCAACTTTCTAGATCCGTGGATTTAGAAATTTTGTGTTCATATAGGCGTTAGCTCTAATTAACCCTAGATGATAAAAATGATATTGGAAAAACTACGTCTAGCAAATGTTAATTATGCTTATCTTTATCAAATAATATGTTGCTATTTTCACTAAATTGCCATGTGTACCATATATACCATGCAAGAAAAACGGAACCGAGACAACACACGGCCATTATGAAACTTTGGGTTGCACCGTCGTTTTTCCTACAAAAGTATACATTTTTTAACCCGGTGCAACGCACAGGCACATTTCCTAGTTTGACCTGAAGAAAGAAAACGCTTGTTTTTTCTTTACAGCTTTCCAACCTCTTTCTTTTCATTATTTCAAAACCTAACTTGTTTCATTATTTCAAAATGAAACTTGTGTTTCATTATTTTAGAACACGGTCCACTTTTGGACCGTGTATTTTAACTCAATTTCAGTTTTAGTCCTTAGGTTTGCAAGGCGTCCAGAAAAAAGAAACTTCGAATTTGCAAAACATGTTCGACGCCATGGATGCAGGGTTGAGGTGACCAAGCTTGTTTTACCTAAGTGATTGCAAAAGAGTAACAATTTAACAGCAATAGTCGGATGCGGGATACTAACAGAGTAGGAGCAATAGTCGGATAAATGATCACATCTAAGCACCCTCTCGGTTAGGGTTTAGTGCTCCGTCGGCGATTCCATCGCCCCGTGAGATTGGTTCAACTCCGGTACCTCCTTGTCTCCACGCTCGTACGCACGTTCAGCTCCCCGTCCGTGTCGTTCGCTCCCGTGCTCTACGCTCCATTGCTAGGGTTTCTCGTGGGCTCACCTGACGGAAATCAATGGCGGAAACGGATCTGGCCAGCTCGGCCAGAGGTAAAGAGGATGAAGTTGACGACATGTTCAGCCATCTCGAGCTGAACGAGGATGAGTTAGATGATGTGGTGATTGGTGTGGAAGAAGCGAAGGAGTACAAGAAGGCTGCTAGATGGCTAGCGATCGGGAAAGTTCTCACCAACAGATCCTTTAGTGCTGAGGACTTGTTTGAGAAGATGAAATCCATCTGGAATCTTGCCCATGATCCGATCTGCAGAGAAGCTGGGGAAAATCTGTTTATCTTCCAGATGCACTGCCTGGGGATTGGAAGAAGGTTGTTCATCAGGGGCCATGGACCTTTCGAGGCTGGGGTCTTCTGATTGAGGATTATGATGGTCTCAGCGACCCAATGGAGTTTGTTTTTTATGGCATGCATGTTTGGGCACAAATCCATGGCATCCACGAACTGTATCGAAGAACGGAGGTTGTGGACGACCTTGCCCGCCGGGTTGGGCAAGTGAAGGAGGTCCAGATGAAGCCAAAGCTGTTTTTTGAAGGAAATTATGTGCGACTCCGGGTCAGGATTGATGTTAGCAAAGCTCTTATGCGGTTTGTCTCGCTCACTCTACCAGAGGGGAAGAAGAGGCTACCAGTAAAGGATGAGAAAATTCATTTCTTCTGCAAACGTTGTGGGCTTATTGGCCATGATCATGAAGAATGTGGAGATGGTGTGTGGGAAGACAAACAGTTACAATATGGCACCTGGATGTTAGCCACCCACAAATCCATGCAGCCGACCCCTGTGACACGACACTTTGCATCTAGGGCTCCAGTACGGGGAGGTTTCGTTGGGAGAGGAGGGGCATACGGGGGTGCCCCTAAGAAGCGATCATCACAGGATGCTGACCTTGATAGCTCTACAGATGAGTAGGACACGGCTACTAGCCCGGTAAAGTTGGGTGACCTAAACGTGCCTATGGAGGAAGACGCTGATCCCAAAGCCAGGAAACAACTGGACTTGGAGGAACAAAAGCTAGATGGTAAAGTGAATGAAGGGAATGTTGGAGGTTCTCCTAAAGGAATTCCACCTCCTCCAACACAATATGTCAAGCCGAGAGAGAGGACGAAAGTTAGGAAGGTGGATGAACCGAGTTCTGAAAAGTTGGCACTGTCGGCGGCCTCCTCCGGGGAGGACCGCCGGGCCTAATGTCGACCCTAGCTTGGAACGGTCGTGGGATAGGGCAGCCTGCGACCGTTTAGGAACTTGTCTGCCTAGTGCAGACCTATAAGCCCAGTCTCGTGTTTATTTGCGAGACTCGCCAAAGTAAGGAACGAGTTGAAAATCTTCGGTATAGAATTGGTATGAAACATTGTTATCAAGTTGCTGGGGATGGAAAGGGAGGTGGTATTGCTGTATACTGGAGGGAAGATGTTGTTGTTGACCTACTTTCTTTCAGCAAACGACACATTGATGTCCATGTCAATGGGAGTCCGTATGATCACATGTGGCGTGCTACATTTGTCTATGGAGAGCCAAAGCCGGGGGATCGGCATCTGATGTGGACAAAACTGAGACAGATCAAACATAATTCGGATAAACCCTGGCTTATGATAGGGGACTTCAATGAAGCCATGTGGCAAGAGGAACACTTTTCTCACTCCCGCCGTTCGGAGAGACTAATGATGGATTTCAGAGAGGTCTTATCTCACTGTGACCTTCATGATATTGGTTTCATTGGGAGCCCGTGGACATTTGATAATAAGCAAAAAGGAGAGTGCAATGTGAAAGTTAGACTGGATCGGGCCATTGCCTCGTCGGCATGGTCCCTTGTGTTCCCGAATCATAGGCTGAGACATATTGCCTCATCTCGGTTGGACCATTGCCCTATCATTCTTTATGCTGATACTGCCGCTAAGTGTCGTTCTGATCGGACGGTGAGAAGGTACGAGGTTGTTTGGGAGAGGGAGCCGTCCCTACCAGCTGCTATAGAGGAGGCTTGGTCTCGCCGAGTCCCATGCAATGACCTTGGTGACATATCCTCATCCCTGAGTGCGATGATGTCCAGTCTCTACAATTGGAAAAAAGTTCATTTCAAATCTATACCGCAGGAAATTGAGAAGAAAAGGACTCGGCTTGATGAGCTTAGGCAATGTACGGATGAGGTGAGTATGATTATAAAAATAGGGATGGAGAAGGAGATGGATGAGCTCCTGTATCGTGAGGAGATTTTCTAGATGCAGCGGTCACGTATTGCCTGCTTCGGGAAGGAGACCGGAATAGAAAATATTTTCACCGTAGAGCTTCTTGGTGGAAGAAGAAGAATAACATTCGTAAGCTGAAAAGACTAGATGGGTCGTGGACGTCGGACACTGCTGAGATGGAGAACATGGCCAGGGATTACTTCCAAGATCTTTATGCACGGGAGGACAACATTGACCCGACCATTATTACTGACTTTGTTGTTCACTGTATTTCGGAGGACATGAACGCAGATTTGTGTGCCCCATTCACGGAGAAGGAAATTAGTGATGCTCTGTCTCCGGGCCTGATCATTTTCCAGCACGCTTTCTCCAGCGGAATTGGGGTTTACTTCGGGATGATGTAGTTAAAGTTGTTCAGAGAATCTTCTCGGATAGTATTATGCCTGATGATGTGAATGACACCGCTATAGTTTTGATTCCGAAAAAGAATGACCCGGAGCAGTTAAAGGATTTTAGGCCGATTAGCCTTTGCAATGTCATCTTTAAGGTGATTTCCAAGTGTCTTGTGAATCGCCTTCGTCCATTGCTTCAGGACATCATCTCGCCGACTCAGAGCGCGTTTATTCCAGAACGGCTCATTACTAATAATGCTCTTATGGCCTTTGAGTGCATTCATGCTGTTCAGACTGGCTCAGTCGCTCGCAGGAATTTCTGTGCGTACAAATTGAATATGGCTAAAGCGTATGATCGTGTGGATTGGAGATTTCTTGAAGGGGTTTTAGCGAAGTTGGGCTTTCATAGTCAATGGATACAGTGGGTGATGGCTTGTGTTACCACTGTTCGCTTCTCAATTCGCTTTAACGGACATATGTTGGACCCTTTCACTCCGTCCCGTGGTATCCGCCAAGGTGATCCTCTTTCTCCGTATTTATTCCTTTTTGTTGGTGATGGCCTATCTTGTCTTATCAAGAGAGAAATTGAGAACAACGCTCTACATGAGTTTCATATATGCCGTAGGGCGCCAGGCATCACGCACCTCCTGTTTGCGGATGATTGTCTCCTTTTCTTTGAAGGATCGGTTGATCAAGGGCTAGTGGTCAAATCTATTTTCGACAGGTATGAAAAGAGTACGGGGCAATTGGTGAGTCTGGGAAAATGCTCCATTTTGTATGGCGATCGATGCACCTCCGAGGTGCAGGCGGTGTTGCAAGGAATCTTGGAAGTATGAGACTATTTGTTTCGAGGAAAAGTACTTGGGTCTCCCGGTGCCGGAAGGAAGACTGACAAAGGGCAAATTTAAACCAACGAAGGGAAAATTCACAAAACACGCTAGCGATTGAGCGGAAAATATATGTCTTCGGGTGCTAAAGAGATCCTGATTAAGTCTATCCTGCAATCCATCACTACTTATGCGATGGGGTTTTTTAAATTCTCAATGGGCTTAGTGGATGAGCCGACCCATATTATTCGAGATTTTTGGTGGGGGATGAGGAAAATCGGTGGAAGATGCACTGGAGGGCCTGGGATAAACTGACATGCCCTAAATCTCAGGAGGGTGTTGGTTTTAGAGACTTGCGTGTTTTCAACCAAGCATTACTAGCAAGACAGGCTTGGAGGCTTATACAATACCCTGACAGTTTATGTGCGAGGCTTCTAAAGGCTAGATACTACCCTTCTGGTGAGCTGTTGGACACTGCATTTATCCAGAACCAATCCCAAATGTGGCAAGCGATTGTCTATGGATTAGAACTTTTGAAGCAAGGGATAATATGGCGTATTGGATCTGGGAGTAAAGTAAGAATCTTTCGAGATAATTGGCTTCCTTGGGCTGGTGCTATGAAAGTACAAGAAAGGAGGAATACCTCTCGAAAGAGGTGGGTTTCTGAGCTTATAGACCCTACTACCCATACTTGGGATGAACCGGCGATACGTGCATGGTGCTCACACGCGGATGCTACTATGATCCTATCTATTAAGCTTCCTAATAGAGCTATGGATGATTTTGTCGCCTGGAGTGCTGAGAAGAATGGCGTGTTTTCAGTAAGATCTGCTTATCGTCTAGGCACGAGCTCCATAGTCCAGCGCCACACACAGGGACAGTCCAGCGCTGAGCCGTCCGGTGATCGATCTATTTGGAAAGTTGTATGGGAGGCTGCGGTACCACAGAAGCTTAGAATCTTTGCATGGAGAGCAGCGGCAGACAGTTTGGCTGTGCTCTCTAAGCTTCAAAAACGCATTACAACGGTTGATCCGATTTGCTCCATATGCGGTCAGGAAATTGAGGACAATCATCATGCCCTTGTACGTTGTACCCTCGCCCGTGCCCTTCGTGACGAAACTCGGAAGCACTAGCAGCTTCCACCGGAGGATATATGCCAAGTGGGAGGGAAGGAATGGATTTTGCACCTACTGAGTAGAATCCCGAAAGAGGCCAGATCGAAGACTATCTTTCTTTTGTGGCGAGTATGGCATCATAGGAATAATGTGGTTCATGGTGACGGGAAGGCGTCGGTCATGGCCTCGGCTCAGTTTATCTCTAACTATCATCGATCCTTCTCTGTTGCTCGGGGTCCGCAGGTGTGCGACCAGGATAATTCAGACAACCCATTAAGGATCTCTAGTTGGGAAGCTCCTTTGGAAGGACAGCTGAAGGCAAATGTTGATGCTGGCTGGGACGATGTTTCCAAGATGGCAGGGCTGGGTATTATCATTCGTAACCATTTAGGCCAAGTCATTTTGTCTGAATGGAAGCATATCTATCCTTGTGCAAGTGCGGAGGAGGCCGAACTTCAAGCATGTGTGGTTGGAATTAAGCACCTTCTATCTCTTGGAGCTGGTAAGGCCACTGTCGAATCAGATTGTCTCAGAGTTGTTAACTATTTCTAGCCCGGTACAGGAACTATCTGGTGGATGGGCAGTCTACAATGAAGCTCGGGACCTTCTTAGGATTTTTGGTAATATCACTGTTTGTAAGGTGGATCGAGTTAGTAATGGTGCGGCGCATGTGCTGGCACAATTAGGCAAGTCGGGTCTTAATGGTCTCCTTAGTGGTGCAGCTCCTTCATGCGTGCTGGAACTCATCACACACGATTGTAATTGACTTGGTTTCAGGCCAGCAGGTTTTAGACGCACTCTTTTCCTTCTAGGGTACCGAAAGAGACTAGAAGGTTTTTAATGAGGCGGCTTGCTGGTCTTAATAGATGGTTCTTTAAAAAAAAAAGAGTAGGAGGAAGACATGGACAACGCAAGATATCCAGATACACCTTCCGTTATGAATTATTAAAAAGTTCCAGCATTTTCCTGAATTGTATGTATATCCAAAAAAAAGTTATAATTCAAAACTGAGGGCGTAGTTGACTAAGATAATTTATTTAATTGACTGAAAACATTCCGCTGACTTGGGATGCTGAGGACGTATATATTGTTTCTTCAATTCTTTGGGTATGAGTTCGTGCAGAGGGTCGTGAGTAAACCCACGATCAAAACCAGTGGTGGAGCTAGGAGACCAGTAGGGGCCTTGGCCTCCTATGGCTTTGTAGAATATAAAAAACTATGTACTTAAGGCTAGTTTAGAGATTGGTTTAGACAAACCTAGCTTTGTTGCCCCTCTAATGGAGATTTGTCACGTTTGATGCCCTTCAACTTTCAATCCAGCCTCCGCCCCTAGCAAAAACTACTTTAGAAGTTGGAACCATATGGTGTCCAAATACAAGTGTGCAAATACAAGTTTTGTCTTACTATTTACAGAGTATTCTTTATGTTGTCTAGATTCACGTGTATCTTTTTTTCTTCAGAAAAGGGTGTTCACGGATTTTATTAATGAAACCAACAGGCTACAATTCCATAGAAACACAACATCCACACACCCAACGCCACCACTGCTCGTAGCAACAAGTTATTACAAACAGCATGTCTGGCCGCAATGAAGAAAGGAACAACAAGCGAAAGAGAGAAAAGGAAAAGGAGAACTAAAGCTACATGAGTAGTTATCCTTCTCTTTTGTTCTCCCCCTTCCCTCCACTTTTATACTTCTCCCCATCAGCGTCCGCATCGTCTCAACTCTTTATTTTGCATGCTTCAACATCCCGTCAGTCTTGGAGTCCATGAAGCCCACCACCCCCGAGCACTGAAGACCTCTAGCGCTATTTTCTCTAGCAGTTTAGCGTATAACATGAGCTTGTCCCTTGCGTGTGGTCTCACCTGCGGTTTAATCCACCATGATATCTAGTAATAGATTTGGAAGCTGAGGCGAGTGTGAATTATCGATCCATTCAATTATCGTGCACTCAGGTGATTTATAGTGGCACCTCATGAACTTGCGGCCGGTGTCCACGCCTTTGTATGCCACAAGTTGACGCGGGAATATCCCGCATTCTCACTTCCGCCACGTCTCATTGATGCCATTCCAGTTCTCGTTATGGATCCACCTGGACACTTTTTCCTCATGAGAAGAAAAGCCCCAATTGTTCCTGACCAACATCAAAAAATCGAATAGGAACATTTGTCAATGAAAAAACCAATAGCTAGAGGGTAAGATACGATGTCGCTACCGCGCTCAGCCGCATTATCGATCAGCATCGTCATGTTTTTTCACCTCCAACGCTAGTGCCGCCGATACAGTCGCTGCACCCACCGATGGATTCAAACGTCCACTGTGCGGGGTTGGTACGGTGCAGAGACAATGATGAGTGGCTCCGGACGCGTGTGTGAGTTCTGGCGGACGGTGATAAATAGGGGAACAACTGCTTGTGGTAGGACACACATGTCAGTGACACGGACTTGACCAGTCATCACAACGTAAATACCAATTGTCTAGTGGGGACCCACGTATACATCATTCATGTAGCACGACGCACAAAATGATGCCTTTGTACTTCGGTACCGAGTGCCTTTTTGCGTGCCACCTACAACGACACCTGAAAGTGTCAGCATCACGTGTACCGTGGCGGATATGAGGGTGTCGGCTTAATTAGCTAGCGAGGAAAGCACATCCGCCAGCTAACCGACTTTTCGAGATACTTTTTGCTTGTACCGCTCCAAAAAAGTGGCACGCACGGGGGTATTTTTGTAGTGCCCCCCCCCCCCCGCGGCTTCCCAAATCACGACTTGACTCCAAAAAGGGATCTAGGTTCTGAAGAAGTAGCTCCCCTTTGCAAATTTTGAACCAATCCCCCTCTACCTCTGAATCCTTCCTCTCTATCTGAACAACATTCTGACAAAGCTTCGATGACAAATTTGACGCATACCTAAAATTCAGCTTCTCCACCATGCCTCCTGTCTTGGAATTTCTCTTTCTCGGATTCTCAACAATGTCTCTCATTCGCTCCCGCCGAGATACTTTCTTTGCATTCACACCCTTGAGGTCCTTTGCATGAGCTATAGCATCCCCCGGTACTAACAAGGTTGGTGGCGGCCAATCCTTAGAGCAATCTGAATCTCCTCCATTGTTATCTTCTTCTTCTTCTTCTATGTTTCGTAGTCATGGGCTCTCCACGGCGTCGGTCACTGTAACCAACCTCTCCACTGATCTCGCTAGCATTGATCTCGGTTCGTAGTCATGGGCTCTCCACGGTGTCGGTCACTGTAACCAACCTCTCGGCATGGACGGCATCTTTGGGTTTGGCCCTAGCAGATCTATCACCAGCTTGTTTGGTGGAGCCGGTAGCGCCATGACCATGGGCGAATATGCTTCCTGCAATTGCTCCAAAGCTTATGCTGCCTCCAACTCCCTCTCCTCCACTCCATGTGTTCCCAGCTTTGCATGCCTGACGAACACTTGATCCGACTTCTCGTCACCCCCGCACTCCCGCACCTCCAGTTTGCTCGCTGCGATCTGGGTCGCCGGAGCTCGAGCGTAAGTCTTAGAGGATGAGGAATACGTACTATCGAGCAACATCGCACATCCAAATCCCCCAAGGGTGGAGAATCTCGGGCAAATCCCATTCGTACGATGTGGAGGAACATGAACGCCCGAGTCCGTGGAGGCTCTCATCTCGGTCGCTCGCACAGTACGGACCCAATCCTAGATGATCATGGCGATCCTTCCGTGGCGCCCCCTTTGTGGAGCTCTGCCCGAGAGTCACGCAACCGCTCTCCATCCGGGGATTCTACGACCCTCTCTCCTTCGGAGATGCGCATGCATGCATTCTTAGACCGATGCACGTGTATATCTAGACGTGTTTTAATGTGTAGATATATATGCATGTGAGTCATTAATTTTGGACGAAATATATATTTTGAGACAAATAGACATGAGAAATCTGAAAGTGTGTAGATTTGGAGTATGTCTTAATGTTTTTCCTTGTTTCGTTGGTCGCGTTCTACAGACTCGAGCAGAGAGCTCTTTTCCTGACCGACCGAGGGGCGACGGCGGGCTTGGGTCGGTCCGCTGGTTGGCTCGCGGGACTCGGGACGAGACCAGACCTTGTTACCGTGCACAACGGCCAGGTCGCACGCGCGGAAGCTGCCTGTTTTCCAAATTCCAATTGGACGAATTATTCAATTCTCTTTTCTTTTTTCTGGTGGAGTCAGCGGCGAACGCGAGGGAACTCGCCGTCGTGTTTCTGCTGCGGCATTTTTCTTTTCTTTTCTCGCCTTGTCCTTCCTCGTCAAAAGTCCAAATGCGTCCAGGTCGTAGGCAGCTTAATTAGCGTGTTTACTTAGACAAAAAAACTCACACAGCCAACGTGTTTCGTAGTTATTTTAGCTTCCACCTCGATCATGTCCCACCTGCTAATTAGCTTCCGTACGTTTTATCGATCGACCTACCGACGACCGATCTCGAGGCGGCGCGCAATCGAGCTGAGCTGGTCAGAGATTCGAAGACAACACACCTTGCAAATAGAATGTACAAGAGCTTTGAGATAGGCGAATCGCGGCGTGCCCTCCGGTGATACCGCATCTTGCCCGGCTGACATGGCCAGGGTTTTTTTTTGACAGAACTCAGCTCTTTATTGATTAGACACATCAATACAAAGTTAACACTACCAAAAAAGTCTACGGGCCAATTTATGAGCTGAATTATTACAAGACCGCGTAACATGTCGAAAAGAACACATCGACAAAGCTACAGAAAAGTGCTGGTGTGTGGTTGATGTAGAGCTTGTTAGGAACCCCAAGAGGAAGGTATGATGAGCACAGCAACAAGTTTCCCTCAGTTATGAAACCAAGGTTTAATCGAACCACTAGGAGTAAGGAAACACCCCAAAGGTGTTACTAGCTGAGCTTTGGCAGAGCGCACTACCGGTGCTAGTAGCAACGTGGAGACCTGCACAACACAATCATAAAACTTTGTCCCCAACTTGCGATGAGGTTGTCAATCTCACCGTGTTTTGCGGAAAACAAAGAATTAAACGTATCGAATGGAAAGAAGTAAAGGTTTGCAGAAAGTAAACACAAAGAAGTAAACAATTTGTAGATTGAATGTAAAAGACAAGGACTGGGATCCATAGTTCACTAGAGGTGGCTCTCCTTAAGATAGATAATATGATGGGTGAACAAATTATAGCAGGGCAATTGACAAACATCGAGAAAGCAATACATGCATATACTAATCATCTTGACTCCTTTGAGATTCGATTGGGCATTACAACATTATACATAGACCGCCATCTAACTGCATCTATGACTAATAATCCACCTTCAGGTTATCATCCGAACCCCCTCCTCTAGTATTAAGTTGCAAGCAACAGATTATTGTTTTACGAACTGCGTGTAAAGTAAACAATACGATTGTTCTATGAACAAATAATTGTTGTTTTCTCCCTAGTAGCAACAACACATCTAGTACCTTAGAGATTTCTGTCACTTCCCCAGATTACCAGAGGCATGAACCCACTATCGAGCATAAATACTAACTCTTGGAGTTGCTAGCATCTACTTGGCCAAGATAGCTACTAACAATGGAAAGCATGCAGATCACAAATAACAAAGACATGATAGAATCAATAATCAATCTGAAATAGGATCTCAATATCCATCGGATCCCCGCAACACAACATGCAGAATTACAAATAGATGATCTTGAGATAAAGTTATGTGGTTGTGTTGTGCAGGTCTCCACTTGTGGCTGAAAATACTTTCTTTGAGATAAAACCTGCTTTGCTCAATCTTGTTATGAGAGAGCAATTTTCTGGTATTGGTAATGAAGATGCTGCTTCCCATCTAAATAACTTTGTTGAACTTTGTGAGATGCAAAAGCATAGGGATATAGATGGTGATATTATTAAACTGAAATTGTTTCCTTTCTCTTTGAGAGGAAAAGCTAAAGAATGGTTGAATTCCTTAACTAGGAATATATTGATTCTTGGACTAAGTGCAAAGATGCTTTTATTGGAAAATGCTATCCTCCTGCTAAGATTATATCCATGAGAAGTGAAATAATGAAGTTTAAACAACTTGATAATGAGCATGTTGCTCAAGCTTGGGAAAGAATGAAGTCTTTAGTTAAGAATTGTCCCACTCATGGACTGACTGCTTGGATGATCATCCAAACTTTTTATGCAGGATTGAACTATTCTTCAAGGAACCTATTGGATTCTGCTGCTGGAGGTACCTTTATGACCATCACTTTGGATGCTACAACAAAACTTTTGGATAATATGATGGTTAATTATTCTGAATGGCATACTGAGAGAGCTCCACAAGGTAAGAAGGTAAATTCTGTTGAAGAAACCTCCTCCTTAAGTGATAAGATTGATATTATTATGTCTATGCTTGTTAATGAGAAAGCCCATATTGATCCAAATAATGTTCCTTTAGCCTCTTTGGTAGCTCAAGAAGAGCAAGTTGATGTGAACTTCATAAGTAATAATAATTTTGGCAATAGTGCTTATGGTAATAATGCTTATAGGAACAATTTTGGTAACAACAATTATAGGCCCTACCCTCCTAGTAATACTTATGGCTATAATAGTAAACCTGAATTACCTAGTGAAGGAAGAATTTTAGAAGTTGAAAGAGCCACTAAAAACTTCATGAAAATACAATATGAGCAAAATAAACTATTTACTAAAACTATGGAGGAGCAATCTATCATTTTGAAGAACATTAGCCATCAACTTGAGAGTCTAAATAGGGAAATTCCTAGTTTACAATTGAAACTCTCTAATGCTGAAAGAAATATATCATCTTTGTCTGAAGCTCAATCTTCATTGATTAATAAAATGGCTGCTAAACCTGAAATTAATGATAATCCCTTTGCAGCTACTAATGCTATACAAGTAAGAGTTGATGAAAATGTTAGACTATTAGCTGAATTACATGCTAAGTGGGAAAGAGAAGATGAAATTGCTAGAAACATTAGTGTTACTACTATTACCACCACTAGTGTTGATGCTAATAATAGTTCTACTACTTTAGATGATAAAGTTGATTTTGATCTTGATGGTTGCAACATCTCTGAAGTTATTAAGTTCCTACAAAAGCTTTTTAAAAGTCCTAATGCTAGTGCTATGAACATGGCTTTTACAAAACACATTACTGATGCTCTCATAAAGATTAAAGAAGAAAAGATGAAACATAAAGCTTCTATTCCTATAAAACAAGAAGATGGTTGGGAACCCATCATTAATATGAAAGTGAATGACTTTGATTTCAAAGCTTTGTGTGATCTTGATATTAGTGTTTCTATTATGCCTAGAAGGATTTATGATATGCTTTATTTGCCTCCTCTTGAAGATTGTTATTTGAATGTCCCACTTGATGCTAATGCTAAAAAGAAACTCATGGGGAGTCTTATGTCCCCGTTGATTTCGATGTTTTGGATGTTGAATACAATGCTTCTTGTCCTATTACTTTGGGAAGACCTTTTCTTAGAACTGTTGGTGCCATCATTGATTTGGAAGAAGGCACCATTAAATATCAACTCCCACTCAAGAAAGGTATAGAACACTTCCCTAAAGAGAGAGAAAAGATTTCTTTTGCTTCTCCTATGAAAACAAAATTTGGTCTTAATGCTTCTTCATTTGAGAACACTTGATTCTTTCTTTGGTTCTTATGCCTAACTTAAAGGCGTTAAAGAAAAGTACTTGTTGGGAGATAACCCAAGAGTTTTAGATGAGTCTTAGAAGTTATTACCTCTGAAATAACCTCTCCTTATCCTTTTTTGCTTCTTGTTCCAAGAGTAACCTCTAATGGGAGTGAAGTAATGATTGGAAAAGTTGCTGTCCCAAAACAGATTTATGTGCTTCACCGTAAAAATTCCTGAGAGAGCACTGTATGTCGGATTGAGCTGTCATTGTTTGTTCTTCTACCCCAGGTTGTTATCTAAATTTCGTTAGTTCAACACTTTTTGATTTGACCAACAGAAGGTCTTCGAAAAAATTCGTCTTTACCTGCTGGTCTGTTTTGACAGATTTCTGCCATTTTCTGCATTTGCTTCTTGTTAGTTTCTTCTTGAGTTCCTTTGGGGAATTGAGCTTTTTGAGGGAAGTGCTACAGTATCTAGTGTTCTAATGGAAGTTTATTTGGTGTTAGAACTGAACCTTGAGACTTATTTATCTTAAGTGCACTAATGTTGCTAATGAGATTGTGTGAAGTTTTGTATGAAGGAAAAATTTCAGGTGTATGGAAGGAATGAGTAATGAGATGAAGGATGGACTAAAGCTCAAGCTTGGGGATGCCACGCGTGTCACCCCAAGAAATATCCAAGAAGTACAAGCGTCAAAGCTTGGGGATGCCCAACTTCTTCATCAATAAAAATCTCAGGTTTCTTCCAAACGCTTCATTTTTATTGTTTCATGCACAATTGTGTTTTTCTTGGAGCGTCTTGTTTTTCGTTTTTGTTCTGGTTTTTGGTTTGCTTGGTTTGCTTAGTTTTCTGAATAAATTGGTTGGACCCCCTCTTTCACACTTTGGTTTGCAAATAGTTTGGTTTGGTTTGGAAAAGAGTAGGAAAGTTCATGCTTATGTGGTAAAAAGAGCTTGTTTTTGACTGTGGCCATGCTTTGTCATGCCATGCTTGATATTGTTTTGGCTTTATGCTTAGTATTATTTGATGTAGCATGACTTGTTATAAACAATTGCGATTGCTTAATGTGCCTTGGATGAATCATGCGTTGTTTTAGCATATTAAAGCATATTATAGTGGTATTCTCCTTTGATGCTTGATTTGGGTTGACTTGGCGCATGCTCACACCATGTTATGACTATCTCAAGTCACCATAGCCTTTATGATCCTTTAGTTTTCAACTTGTAGTATCACTTTATGCTTTGATCAATGATGTTTTGTCGCTCTGCATGATTATGGCCATTATTGCTCTCTTAGTTTGTCGCTCCCAGTCTTTTGTTAGCCTCCACAACCAAGTATGAGTTCCACTCATGCATCCAACTCCCTAAACCAAGTTTTTCCAAAGATTCCACCATACCTACCTACTAGCTTATGCTATTCCAAGTATATTCATGCTTTTGTTTACCTTCCACTTGTTATGAGAAAACTAGTGATTAAAGCTCTCACGAACTTGATGGCACACTTTACTTTATTGCCTCTAATAAACTTGAACCATTGGGTCCTTCTTTGTTGCGTATATGCTTGCGCTTTATAAGTTGAAATTAGCAGAACCATGTTTCATGGGGAACGCTTTCAACATTGCACTTGTACTTTGTACCCGGTTGATATCATGTTCTTTATGAGACTTGAATCCCTACTTCCTTTTTACAAAAGGCCTTTCTTCCACCATTATATTGAGTCTCCACCTTCTATCTTTATGCACTACTTTGAGAGCATAGTGGCCATTCTTAGTTCTATGTGCATTGTCCCAAGACTAGTTGATTGATGCATAACTTGTTATTGCTTGTTTTAAACTATTGTATCTAGTCACTCTTATGAACTTTGAAGGTGTCCTATGCATTTATATTTGCTACTCTATTGAGGGACAAGCTGAATACTTTTATGCTATGTTTTCTTTATGTGAAACAAACAAACGTCTTGCAAAGCATGTTATTCATGAATCTTTTGTTTGTGCCTTTTCATGTTGCATCATAGTCTCTTTGCTTATTGCTAGAACTTTGTCTTTCATGTTATTATTGAAGTCCTTTGATCCCATCTTTGAATGTTTTGCAAATACTTTGATCAAGTCTTTGATGGTGCATGTCACCTCAAAAATTCTTTCTTTTTATCACTTACCTACTCGAGGACGAGCAGGAGTTAAGCTTGGGGATGTTGATACATTGCAAATGTATCTATAATTTTTGATGTTCCATGCTTAGTTTTATCCACTTTCTTGTGTTTTGTTCCAACTTTGGAGTACTTTTCATATGATTTCTTGGACTAACCTATTAACAATAGCCACAGTGCCAGCTGCCTGTTTTCTGCTGTTTTTGGTTCCAGGAAAGTCAGAAAAGGAATATTCTCGGAATTGGACGGGACAAAAGCCAAAGTGCCTATTTTTCCAGAAGGGATCAAGTGCCAGAATACGAGACGGAGAGGGGCCAGGGGCCAGCCATACCACCTGGCTGCACGGCCAGGCTTGGCCCGCGCCAGGGGGTGGTCTGGCCGACCCCAGCACCCCCTCGGCCTCTCCTTCTGCCTATAAGTTACCCTCGGGACGAAAACCCTAAGTACCCGATCAAAAATCCACGAAAGAGTCTGTAGCCACCGTCGTCTCTGTCCCTAGATCGGGGGGATCTGAAGCTCTTCCCGGCACCCTGCCGGAGAGGGGAATTCACCCTAGAGGTCTTCTTCATCACCATGCAAGCCTCCGGTGTGATGCATGAGTAGTTCATCCTTGGACTACGGATCCATGTAGTAGCTAGATGGCTGGTTTCTCCTCCTTTGTGCTTTCATGTTTAGATCTTGTGAGCTTCGTTCATGATCAAGATCATCTATTTGTAATTCATACATGTTATGTTTGCGGAGATCCGGTGGATATTGAGATGCTATTTCAGATTGATTATTGATTCTATCATGTCTTTGTTATTTGAGATCTTGCATGCTTTCCGTTGTTAGTAGCTATCTTGGCCAAGTAGATGCTAGCAACTCCAAGAGTTAGTATTTATGCTTGATAGTGGGTTCATGCCTCTGGTAATCTGGGGAAGTGACAGAAATCTCTAAGGTACTAGATGTGTTGTTGCTACTAGGGAGAAAACAACGATCCTTTGTTCATAGAACAATTGTATTGTTTACTTTACACGTAGTTCGTAAAGCAATAATCTGTTGCTTGCAACTTAATACTGGAGGGGGTTCGGATGATAACCTGAAGGTGGATTATTAGTCATAGATGCAGTTGGATGGCGGTCTATGTATTATGTTGTAATACACAATCAAGTCTCAGAGGAGTTAAGATGATTAGTATATGCATATATTGCTTTCTCGGTATTTGTCAATTGCCCCGCTGTAATTTGTTCACCCAACATGTTATCTATCTAAGGAGAGCCACCTCTAGTGAACTATGGATCCCGGTCCTTTTACTTTACATACAATCTACAACTGTTTACTTCTTTCTGTTTACTTTCTGCAAACTTTTACTTCTTTCCATTCGATACGTTTAATCCTTTGTTTTCCGCAAAACACGGTGAGATTGACAACCTCATCGCAAGTTGGGGACAAAGTTCTGTGGTTGTGTTGTGTGATGACCCACAAGTATAGGGGGTGTATCGCAGTATTTTCGATAAGTAAGAGTGTCGAACCCAACGAGGAGCAGAAGGTGATGGCTAGTGGTATGGATCAGGAATTCTCTGCAAATACTTAGCAAACGGATTTTTAGGGGTTTTCAATAAAGCAAGTAAACAAAGTACGAGTAAATAAAAGACAGTTAGAACGAATGCAGCAAGTGGCCCGATCCTTTATGCAGCAAAGGACAAGCCAGTTGTATTTCTATAGATGACCAAACGTTCTCGAGGACACATAGGAAGACTGTCAAGTGCTTTCGCTTCATATAGTCGATTAATCTTCTCTAGCTTGCTAAGTGTTGTGTGGGTGAACCTGTGCTAATGTACCGTCCCATCCAAGACTTAATACATACTTGTGATTAAACCCCCTTGCAAACTCCGTAAGTACAAGAAAGTAATTAAGGTAGAAACCTAATCACAGCTTTAAACTCTAAGACCCTTACGTCCCTTGTGCAATGGTTTCCTAATGGGGGTTCAGGTTTCTGTCACTCCGGCAACCCCTACGATTAGTAGCCAAATACACAATGCATTCCCCTAGGCCCATATAGGTGAAGTGTCATGTAGTCAACGTTCATATGACACCACTAGAAGAAGTACACCACAACTTAAATAACAATCTATTGAATCTTTCTCAACGCAACTCCACTACTAACAACAAGACTTCTCCCATGTCCTCAAGAACAAAACGAACTACTCACAAGACATCATATGGATCATGATCAGAGATGAAATAATGATGTATAACAATCTGAACATAAACAATAATTCAATGGTTCACTCAATAGCATCAACTACAAAGAGTAATCAACGCCGGGAAAGTTTCCCCTATGAACTATAGCAAGATTCAACGCAATTGTTACAACAATATGGAGATGGTGATGAGGGTGTTGATGGTGATGATGGTGGTGGTGATGATGATGATGATCCCGATGAAGTCCAGCTTGATGGTGGTGTTGATGGCGATGATCTCCCCTCTCCGGGAAGGAATTCCCCTTGCAGAAATCTGTCTACCGGAGAGATCTTTCTCTCTCGGTGTTTTCCACCCCGCAGAGGCGGCGGAATCTTTCTGTGGTTGCTCCCCGAGTCTTAGGGTTTCGGGAGGAAGATATACGCTAGAGGGGAGAGGCTAGAGTGGGCCAGGGTGGCCACACCACTCCCTGGCGCGGCCTAGGCCTGCCCGCGCCATGGGGTGGTGTGGGCCCCCTGTGGCCCATCTCCACTCCATCTTCTGGCATCCTTAATCTTCTGGAAAAATAGGATTTTCCGTATATTTTCCCGGATTTTCTGATCTTCGCGAATTTTGCCTCAAAACATCACCTTTTCCATCAGAATCCTGACTGCAGCGGTCCATGCTCCAAAAGTCATCAACCATGCAAAAACAGATGAAATAACATAAGTATCACCTCTCAATACGAAATATATCAATGAATAATAGTGAATTAAGACATAGAATAGTGATTCCAAATGGACGTATCAACTCCCCCCAAGCTTAGACTTCCCTTGTCCCCAAGCGAAACTGAGCTCAATAAACATGACCTCAAGTTTATGGAGTGAAGAGTCGATAAAAGAATACGGACAAGAAGCATCACATTCATCAAATACATAGATCATAATAGAAGACAACTCAGTATTATACAACTCAACTTGCAATGAGTAAAGGAAACACAATAAAGATACATAAAGTGAATCAGAATTGGTAATGGCAAACTTAGCTCTTGGTCAAAGAATAGTTGATAATTTGCTTGAGTTCACAAATAGCTGGTTTTTCAACAAAAGCTTTCAAAGTAGTAAACATCAAGATAAGAGCAACGTGCAAAACAAGGAACCTAAGAAACATGAATGCATAAATCATCGTATGAATGAATGAAACACATCAACTCAAAATACTTGCTGAGATAGAAGGGAATAGGTTTACTGACTCAACTACAAAGTAAAAGAAAGGGCCCTTCAAAGAGGGAAGCAGGGATTACAAGTCTTATAAAGAGCTCCCAAAAACTATGATACTTACTAGCTTTCAGCTCTCATTGCCCCTATCATAGGCATCTTTAGGTGATTAAGGTTAAAGTGACACAACTAAGAGGATATGCTTGACAAGTTATAAGTTGAAATCTCAAGCCCCTTACTTATGAGTATCGATCCTCATGCTACTCAACTTCAGTCACGAGCAAGCTCTTGTCATTGTAAATACATGCGTATCATTAAGAACCGCCAACGGGGTACCCCTTGCACATGACACATGAACTATCCCATAATCAAAATGACAAGGCAAGCAAACAGTGAGCATCTCAGCGATCTTTTTATTTGCTATTTGCATAGGTTTTTATTGAGGATGCTTCATAGAATGCTCACTATAGTTATGCTGCAAGTTTCCACCATGATTAGGCATGGCTTAGGCTAGCGGCCCAGGCGTTTCTCTAACACACATATAAACTCCATGATCTTACAAGTTCCACTTTTATTTCACACCGCCGAGATCCATAAGCAAAAGAACATGATATCAACTAGGTACAAGTACCAATGAAGTGTTGAAAGCGGTCCCCATGATACATGGTTCGGCTAACTTCAACTCATAAAGTGCAAGCATATACGCAACAAAGAAGGACCCAATGGTTCAAGTTTATTAAATGCGAGAAAGTAAAGTGTGCCATCAAGTTCGTGAGAGCTTTAATCACTAATTTTCACATAAGAAGTTTAATTTGGGAGGTAGATAAAACAAGAATTTACTTGGAATAGCAATAATGCTACTAGGTAGGTATGGTGGACACAAATGGCGAAGGTTTTGGTTTAAAGGAGGCGGATGCACGAGAAGAATTTCCTCTCAGTACAGGTTTTTGGCTAGCAAGGCTGGGTAGCAAGTATAAGAGTTGAAGGAAACAAACAAACATACAAATGGTAAAGACAAACATGCAATCTTCCTTGGAAGCACAAAAGATCTTAACTATCGAAAACTAGACTTATGAGCAAATCAAGAAAGAAAGATGATGAAATTATTTTCCTCTAGAGTACTTCTATCTTTTTATTTTCAACTCTCAAAAAGGGTGTTGCTACTGACCGAGCCAGGTTTTCCAAAACCAACTGAATTAACTCAATGATCCCAAACTGCTACCAATACTAACAACAAGATCAATCATATAACCACGAATTGAAAAGTATCATAAGCTATGCAAAAGAGTGAATGATAGAACTTCTCATTAGTACTCCATAATGGAAACTCACACCAAGAGATACAAATCTAACGAGAGAGGGGACACTTCCATAATGCAAACCATAATGCAAACCATACTACAAAATAACTCCTCTATTCATGATATGACTCTACTAACAAGGTAAAAAGATAGAAGATAGTGATATGATACCGCGGCACTCCCCCAAGCTTGGAACAAACCAGGGGGATGCCAAACCTGATGACGAATTACTCCTTAGGTGGTGGTGGTATCTTCTCATCTTCGTCCGTCTTCCAGGGTAAAGGCTTCCCATCAACAAAAGACATCGTGGTTTCCAACATCCTGAAACTTGCAGCAGCACTTATGCGTTTAAATCGAGCCTCATACTCACAGTTTTGATTTTGAACGTCATAGAATTGTGCTTGCAGTTCGTTGGTTGTTTGGAGGAGTGAAAAGACTTCATCTTTGAGTTCAGAAGTCTCCTTTTGGTGCTCGGCGATGAGTTCGGAACAAATCTTGTGGATGATGTCCACTTCGCGCTCTGCCATATTCTTGTACCTAAAGACTTCTTGCTCCATTGCTTCCATCCTGTCCTCCAGATTTCCTTCACCTTTAGGGCCTTGAACCTCCTTAATCCGGACCTCCCCACCTTCGAGCAACAACTCCTTGGGATGAATCTTCAATTCTCTCATATATGGGTTGATGATATCTTCTAAGGGATCACCCTTGGGTGTTCCAAGGGAAGACATTGTGGCTCCAAATCTGAGATTACACCTGGCAGAAACAGATCGAAACAAAAACACAACGAAAACACGATATACGAACCTCGAAAGATCCGGGGGGGTTATATATTACGAAGTTTCATATCAAAAGGAAGGTACTGGGAGAAAACGGGTCGGAGACGGAGTCCTGGGTGGCCTCACCACCTGGTGGCGCGGCCAGGGGTGGGCCCGCGCCATGGGGTGGTGTGGGCCACCCTGGCTCCGGTTCCGTCCCTTTTTCGCTTCATAGCTTTCCTTATTGACTGAAAACTGCAAAAATATAGTTAGATTGTATTTTCGCGGAACTTTTCTTACCAGAACTGTTACCTAGTTGGAAACGGACTCTGCGGGTCTCTGAATTTGGTATTGAGTGGATCCTTCCAGAGTCATCACTTGAATATCATCGATATCTTCATCTTCATATACTTATTACTCGAGTCATAAAACCTTTATCTTCCTTGTTACACCATTATCTCCACTTCCTGGAAATTTCTTTCACACAAAACATCACACAGTTCTTATTAGCAACATTACTATAAGTGAAGTGATAAAACCTTTTGAGTCAAACTTCGAATGAAAACCATCAAAACAAAATTTACTGTAGCAACTCCTTTCGAAAACCTAAAAAGAATTCAAAAAGGAAACCGAATAAAGAAGCAAATGCAAGATTGGCAAAATCTATCAAAACAGACCAGCAGGTAAAGACCAATTTTTTCGAAACTCTTCTGTTACTCAAATCAAAAAGTTCAAAACTAACGAAAGTTAAATAACAACCTGGGGCAGAAGCACAAACAATTACAGCTCAATCCGATATACAGAGATCTCTCACGATTTTTTACGGTGAAGCACAAAAATCTGTTTCGGGACAGCAACTTCCCCAAACCTTACTTCTCTCTCATTAGAGGTTGATCTTGACACAAAAACCAAACAAAACGGATAAGGAGCGGTTATTACCGAAGTAATAACTTCCAAGACTCAAAGAAACAAAAACAAACTGAAAGCAAAAACAAATTGGGTTGTCTCTCATAAAGCTCTTTCTTTATAGCCATTAAGATGGGCATGATAATTTTGAAGACGCTCTCATAGGGATATGATTTGAAGTGAAAGAGAGCATTAAGAAGCAAAAACACACGCACATTTAAGTCTAACCCACTTCCTATGCAAGGGAATTTTGTAAACAAACAAGTTATTGGAACCAAAGGCAACTTGCATAAGAAGGCAAAAGAAGTGCAACATAAAAACTTTCAGCATAAAACGAGGAAACTTGATATTATTGAGATGCACAAGAACACTTTTCTCTCTCTCATAATAGCTTTCCGTATCATGCATAAACTTAACAATATAGCTATCACAAGGACTATCATAGCAATGATCACTTATTCTAACAGAAAACACAGGAATACTAGCTCTCATAACACTACTATGCGAAACAATATTAGAGGTATCCTTACAAAGGATAGTGTGTCCCTCTTTTCATATTTAGCAACAAAGTCTTTCACATTTGCTACAATAGGTTCATCAATCATTTGTTTATCAGGTTCAGCAGCCCTACTCATACTTTCATTAACCATACTAGCTATCGTAGAATGCTCCTTTAGCTTAACTGGGAAAGGCATTTTCTCAATATAAGGTTTAGGTAAAACATGGCTAGTAGTATAAACTTCAGTATTTCTTGCAGGAACACTCTTAGCAATATCTTTATAAGGTTCATGATACTTATTCCACTTCTTTTTAGGCACTTCAATATAAGAAGCAAACGCCTTAAAATAAGAAGCAATAGCTTGAGAGTCTAGACCATAAGCATTTTTAATATTTTGAAAGTCATCAGTTCCCATAAAAGATTCCATGCATTCATAATCATAATTTATACCTACTTATTCCACTTCTTTTTAGGCACTTCAATATAAGAAGCAAACGCCTTAAAATAAGAAGCAATAGCTTGAGAGTCTAGACCATAAGCATTTTTAATATTTTGAAAGTCATCAGTTCCCATAAAAGATTCAATGCATTCATAATCATAATTTATACCTGACTTTCTACCTTTGTCATTTTCCCAAGCTTCATCATTGTCTTGAATACGGTCCAGAAGGTCCCATTTAACTTGTTCTTCCATGCGAGTGAATGTTCCAGCACAAGAAGCATCCAATAAATCCTTGTCATGTAGAGGGAGCCTTGCATAAAAGTTATTGATAATAATATTGTTGGGGAGCTCATGAATGGGACATTTGAGCATTAGTAGCTTCAGTCTCCCCCAAGTGTGAGCAGTACTCTCTCCATCAAGAGGCCAAAAGTTTTATATTTGATTCCGATCTTTATGAATTTCATTAGGAGGATAAAACTTTGAATAAAAGAGAGGCACTATTTCCTCCCATTCCAGATCTTGACCATTCTTCAGCAGCTTATACCATTTCTCAGCTCTTCCTTTCAGTGATAATGAGAATAATTTCTTCTTAACTTGATCTGTAGTAATACCTGCACACTTGAACAACCCGCATAATTCGTGTATAAAGAGAAAATGATCACCGGGATGGACAGTTCCATCCCCAACATAGTAGTTATCCATAACACGACCAATAATTCTGGTAGGTATTTTGAAAACATCTTTCTCAGCAGGTGGTGGCTTATCTACTACCTTAGCAGTGGTAGTAGCATTACCAAATAAGAAACTCAGCGAATTATCCATAACGAAAATAAAGCAACTAGCAGAAGTAAACAATACTCACAGTAGAAGTTTCCTTTACCAGTTCCACTCTCCAATAGCGCTTCACTCCCCGGCAACGGCGCCAGAAAATAGTCTTGATGACCCACAAGTATAGGGGGTGTATCGCCGTATTTTCGATAAGTAAGAGTGTCGAACCCAACGAGGAGCAGAAGGTGCTGGCTAGTGGTATGGATCAGGAATTCTCTGCAAATACTTAGGAAACGGATTTTTAGGGGTTTTCCATAAAGCAAGTAAACAAAGTATGAGTAAATAAAAGATAGTAAGAATAAATGCAGCAAGTGGCCCAATCCTTTATGCAGCAAAGGACAAGCCGGTTGTATTTCTATAGATGACCAAACTTTCTCGAGGACACATGGGAAGACTGTCAAGTGCTTTCGCTTCATATATTCGATTAATCTTCTCTAGCTTGCTAAGTGTTGTGTGGGTGAACCTGTGCTAATGTATCGTCCCATCCAAGACTTAATACATACTTGTGATTAAACCCCCTTGCAAACATCTGTAAGTACAAGAAAGTAATTAAGGTAGAAACCTAACTACAGCTTTAAACTCTAAGACCCTTACGTCTCTTGTGCAATGGTTTCCTAACGGGGGTTCAGGTTTCTGTCACTCCGGCAACTCCTACGATTAGTAGCCAAATACACAATGCATTCCCCTAGGCCCATATAGGTGAAGTGTCATGTAGTCGACATTCACATGACACCACTAGAAGAAGTACACCACAACTTAAATAACAATCTATTAAATCTTTCTCAACGCAACTCCACTACTAACAACAAGACTTCTCCCATGTCCTCAAGAACAAAACGAACTACTCACAAGACATCATATGGATCATGATCAGAGATGAAATAATGATGTATAACAATCTGAACATAAACAATAATTCAATGGTTCACTCAATAGCATCAACTACAAAGAGTAATCAACGCCGGGAAAGTTTCCCCTATGAACTATAGCAAGATTCAACGCAATTGTTACAACAATATGGAGATGGTGATGAGGGTGTTGATGGTGATGATGGTGGTGGTGATGATGATGATGATCCCGATGAAGTCCAGCTTGATGGTGGTGTTGATGGCGATGATCTCCCCTCTCCGGGAAGGAATTCCCCCGGCAGAAATCTGTCTGCCAGAGAGATCTTTCTCTCTCGGTGTTTTCCGCCCTGCAGAGGCAGCGGAATCTTTCTATGGTCGCTCCCTGAGTCTTAGGGTTTCGGGAGGAAGATATAAGCCAGAGGGGAGAGGCCGGAGTGGGCCAGGGTGGCCACACCACTCCCTGGCGCGGCCTAGGCCTGCCCGCGCCATGGGGTGGTGTGGGCCCCCTGTGGCCCATCTCCACTCCATCTTCTGGCATCCTTAATCTTCTGGAAAAATAGGATTTTCCGTATATTTTCCCGGATTTTCTGATCTTCATGAATTTTGCCTCAAAACAGCACCTTTTCCATCAGAATCCTGACTGCAGTCGTCCATGCTCCAAAAGTCATCAACCATGCAAAAACAGATTAAGTAACATAAGTATCACCTCTCAATACGGAATATATCAATGAATAATAGTGAATTAAGACATAGAATAGTGATGCAAAATGGACGTATCATTGTGCAGGTCTCCACGTTGCTACTAGCACCGGTAGTGCGTCCTGCCAAACCTCAGCTAGTAACACCTTTGGGGTGTTTCCTTGCTCCTACTGGTTCGATTAAACCTTGGTTTCATAATTGAGGGAAAACTTTCTGCTGTGCTCATCATACCTTCCTCTTGGGGTTCCCAACGAGCTCTACGTCGATCGTCGAGTGCATCAGAAAATGGCACCTGAAAGCAGCTCATGATGTATGTAGGGATCGATTGAATAACAGCCTTCAAGAAGACTTCCTTTCCCTTCCGAGGCAGAGGCCTTCCTGAGTTCATATTCATCCTCTTCCACACACGATCAAAGAGGAAATGGAAGGTTCCAATGGGCTGATTACCTACATAAGTAGGTGATGACTGCAACTGCACAGATCGTTTGTAGCTAGTTTCAAAGTTCAGATATCGATCCCACAGGGAGCCCAATGGTAAGTGTTTATTGATGAAGTCTCTGCCACACCCGAAGTTGTCACATGTCTTCAAGTGAATTGACCGCAAGTGTTGAAATAAGAATGGGGTGTTGATTAAATGCGATGGATTTAAATAAAACTGGAATGTAAACTTGAGAAATAAAAAGCATAAAAGTAAAGAACGACTTTGCTTGTTTGTTGTTTCCTGCAGATGACGACAGAAGGCGCGGGGAGATTCAGTTCATGGTGATAGTGACTGTGCCAGGTGGATGAATGGTGAATGTAACAATTATAATCTTATAGATATATGTGTAGGCGAGTAACCCATAATTAGCCAGAACTCCTCTTGGTAGATTTCATCCCAACTTCAATAATCCTACTAGCCTGCTACCAAAACCATGGTCAGACACTAGACGATTAAGACCCTTCAGGTTGCTTAGCGATTAAGCTCCTTGGATCGGACTAATGCAATAAGCAAAGTGGTTACTCGTTATCCTCGAGTCAACTAGCTTTCCATTGATATCCCTGTGTCACCCAGGGGTTGCCGGTCCACTAGCGTACAAGATCTTATCTATGTAGAACAAGGTATCATGTTGTCTGGGCCCTTAATTGGACAACAAGCATTAGGCATCCCACATATAGTCAAGCACACATATTATAGTATTTAGAATCAATCACAAATTAGCGGAAAATATACGAAGGCACATCACATCTCACCAATCCCCTACATCTCCCATGCCCAAGGGAATTACTCACACATGAGAGAAGTACAGATCATCAATATAATTGAATAAAGGGAATTCATCTTGGTATTACCGTGGAGATCCACAATAAGAATAGGAAAATATCCAACACAATTCAAGATGGGAAGAAACAATCTCAAACCCTAGTCTTACAAGGTGGAGATCCCTCTCTCTCTCAAGTACAAGTAGTGGCTATGCGGGTGTATTGGCTAGTGTTGGGTTCATAGCATAGAAAACAAAAAAAATTCCTACGATGAGAACTATACGCCAAGATCTATCTACTAGATACAAGCAACGGGTGGATATACATCCATAGAGAACTTACCTCGAAGACAATAGAGTTTTGTTAACGAGTTGGAACTCGTGGATGATGTAGTCGTACGCTTGCCGATCTCAAGATCGTGTGGAAGTCCTAGCGCCGCAAATCAGCAGCGCATCCGTCCTCGCACACACGTTCAGGCCACTGAACAACCTCCACCTCCTCGCTCCAGCGAATCAGCGGAAGCAATAACTCCTTCCAGACGCAATGCCACCGGGAACATGTATTACGCTAATCCGAGACCATGGGAGAATATATCTAGAGGGGAAGAGAGATCCTTCACGAGGAGGTGTATTTTGTGAGGGAGGAGAGGGGGCCTTTTATAGGAGAGGGGGACTCCTCCCCTCCCATGCCCGACGCCCATGGGGGTGCCCCCACCTCTTCCTCATTCATGTGGTGGAAGCTCCACTCACATCAATTTAGCCTCCACCCAAAGTTCCACTCACATGCATTAAATTTCCACCAAATTTAATGCAACTCTCATTTAATAAAACTCTTTTATTTATTTTATTCAGAATTTTGTTAATTACTTTAATTAACAAACATTCACATAAAACCCCTTGTAACATTTCAATATCACATGTAGAACCAGTTTCTGCAATTTCACCCGAAACAATTCCGGTTTCCATCGAAATAATTCCAGCGCTTTGCAATTCTTTCGTCTGAAACATATGTGCTCCAAAATGGTGTTTGGAAACCCATAAGTGTGTCACCCTACGGTTCGCGAATAATGCAGACATGATTGAGACTCCTCTCAATATCAATAATCAGAAGCGGGACCTGGAGATCCATACTGACTCCTACACATTCAACGATGACTTCTGTGATCGTGAGAACCTTTAACGCTACTAATTTAATCCCTTTGCCTCATGATATATTACATGTCTAAGATTCGATCATCGGTATCCAAATACCTAGTTTGATCTCGTTACCGACATGCACTCTTTTCTCGTTCCCGCGATATAACATTCTTGTGATCACATCACTTGCTTGCAAGCTATCTTAATGTGATATCACCGAGAGGGCCCAGAGTATATCTATCCGTCATCGGGATTGACAAATTCCACTCTTGATCCATGAGCCTCAATGACATCTTCGGAGTATCTGAACCCACCTTTATAGTCACCCTTTTATGGTGTGATGTTTGATGTTATCAAGTTACTCTTCTGATGTCAGCAATTAACATGATCTCATGGTCTAAGGATAAAGATTACTTTGTATGATGTTATAGAAATATAAACATAATGACTTTGATCGTAATGCTATACTTCGTATGAATGTTCATCACATCATTTCACAAATGTTGTGACCTCATTCTTTACAACATCCAATGTCCATGATCAGGAAACTTTGATCATCTTGTTAATCAACAAGGTAGTCTATAAGAGAGGCATAACTAGGAACCTTTTATTTGTTTATGAAACACACTGTATTGACGTTTCCTATCAATACAATTATAGCATGCAAAATAAACATCTATCATATACAAGGAATACATAATAACAACTTTATTATTGCCTCTCAAGGCATATTTCCTTCAGTCTCCCACTTGCTTTAGAGACAATAATCTAATTCACATAGTGAGAAATCTAACACCCATGGAGTTCTGGTGTTGATCATGTTTTGCCCTAGGGAGAACTTTAGTCAATGGATCTGCTACATTTAGGTCCGTGTGTACTTTACAAATCTTTATATCTCCATCCTTGACATGCTCGCGTATGGAGTGAAATTGGTGCTTAATATGCTTGGAATTCTTGTGAGACCTTGGTTCCTTGGCGTTGGCTATGGCTCCATTGATGTCACAATAGATCACCATTGGGTCCAATGCACTAGGAACCACACCTAGTTCCGTTATGAACTCCTTCATCCAAACCGCTTCCTGTGCCGCTTCTGAAGCAGCAACATATTCCGCCTCCGTCGTTGATCCAGCCACCACAGGTTGTTTGGAACTCCTCCAACTAACTGCTGCGCCGTTCAAGAGAAATACATATCCGGATTGAGACTTAGAGTCATCCGGATCGGTGTCAAAGCTAGCATCGACATAACACTTAGCGACTAGCTCTTCTTCACCTCCGTATACTAGAAACATATCTTTAGTTCTTCTTAAGTACTTAAGGATATTCTTGACCACTATCCACTATTCCGAACCTGGATCAGACTGGTACCTATTAGTCAAACTAATAGCATGTGCCACATACGGTCTTGTACATAGCATGGCGTACATTATAGAGCCTATGGCTGAGGCATAGGGGATCTTATCCATTATCTCTCTTTCTTCCACCGTAGCCGTACTTTGAGTCTTACTCAATGTCTTGCCTTGCAACATAGGTAAGAACCCCTTCTTACTTCCGTCCATATTAAACTTCTTTAATATCTTATCAAGGTATGTACATTGCAATAGCCCAATTAGGCGCCTTGATCTATCTCTATAGATTTTAATGCCTAATATATATGAAGCTTCACCAAGGTCCTTCATCGAAAAATTGCTGTTTACATGACGTTTAACACTGTTTAAAAGATCTATATCATTTCCAATCAATAATATGTCATCCACATATAATATCAGAAATACCACATTGCTCCCACTCACTTTCTTGTAAATACAAGCCTCTCCATAAGTTTGGACAAATCCAAACTCTTTGATCACCTCATAGATGCTTGCTTCAGTCCAAGATGGATAAATATTCCAACTCCGGGATGCTTGCTTCAGTCCATAGATGGATCGCTGAAGCTTGCATACCTTATTAGCATCCTTAGGATCGACAAAACCCTTAGGTTGTATCATATACAACTCTTCTTCAATATTACCATAGAGGAACGCAGTTTTGACATCCATCTGCCATATTTCATAATCGAAATATGTAGCAATTGCTAACATAATCCTAACCGACTTTAGCATCGCTATGGGAGAGAATTTCTCATCGTAGTCAACTCCTTGAATTTGTCGAAACCCCTTTGCGACAAGTTGAGCTTTATAGATGGTCACATTACCATCAGCATCCTTTTTCTTTTGAAAATCCATTTATTCTCAACGGCCTCTCGATCGTGAGGTAAGTCCACCAAGGTCCAAACCTGGTTTTCGTACATGGATTCCATCTCGGATTTCATGGCTTCTAGACATTTGTTGGAATCCAGGCTCATCATCACTTCTTCATACGTCGCAGGGTCATCTATTCCATCAATCATGAAATTCATATCAGGATTGTCGTATAGTTCAGGAGTTGCATGTGTCCTGCTTGACCTGCGAGGTTCGGTAGTGTCCTATTTCAGAGTTTCAAGATCATTATCATTAGCTCTCTCTTCATCAGGTGAAGTCAACTCCGAAACAATTTCCGGTGTTGCGCTACTCGCCATTTCATGAAGAGAAGGTTCAATAACCTCTTCGAGTTCTACCTTCCGACTACTCACACCTTTCACGAGAAACTCCTTCTCAAGAAAGGATCCATTCTTGGCAACAAAAACCTTGCCCTCGGATCTGTGATAGAAGGTATACCCAATCGTTTCCTTAGGATATCCTATGAAGACGCATTTTTCCGCTTTAGGTTCGAGTTTATCCGGCTGAAGTTTCTTCACATAAACATCGCATCCCCAAACTTTAAGAAATGACAGCTTAGGTTTGTTTCCAAACCATAATTCATACGGTGTCATTTCAACGAATTTAGATGGTGCCTGATTTAAAGTGAATGCAGCGGTTTCCAGTGCATAACTGTAACACCCCAGCATTAGAGCTTAGAAATAAGCGTAACACAGGTGTGTGCATTACATTCATGCATAGAAAATCCAGATAATTTTCGCGCTTTTAAATAAAACTTGTCAAAGTGATTGAAGCTTCTCTTAACTTGGTGGAACTGAAGTAGATCATCAAGTTGACTGCGATAAGTTTCAATATGACCTTTGCTAAAACCTTATCCTTGGGTAATATAATTTGATCTAAGGGTAGATCAAATGTAATAAAACTAAGTCACAACACACTATTTAATAAGGAGTACTTGATCTTCCAAAGATCATTACATGGTATTTCATATCACAGCTCAAGGATGAATACTTAATATTCTAAAGATGATATCAAGGTATGATCTACCACAAACCCTGAATACCAAGTTAAGGATATAACTTAAGTAAAAGAAACCATATAACTAAATCTGGAAACACTTGTTTGCCATAGTTACTTCTACCATGGGTATCATGGTAGTTTATAAACATTTACTCTAATTACAAATAGAGTAGAAATGGAATGTCAAGCCAAGACCATCCAGCATATACTCTTAATATGATATTAAGAGGTGGCATACCTATTTAACCAAGTCCTAGTGTCAAGTGATCATCATTGTTGAGTAATCAATTCTTGACCTAGAACTTATTAGCCTTTAGCTTTGACCTAGCACTCATTGACTTATTAACCTTTAGTTTTGACATGTTATGTTAACCTTCCAAATACTTTAAGTAAGTTAAACTGAAGGAAGAACTAGATATGGTTGAGTGTACCATCATCAATGGAATGTGATCCTTAGTGGAGATCAAACCATTTGATGTTGGAGGAGTTAACTCACTCATGAGTCAACTAGAAGCAATACCTAAACCCAAGAGTTCAGCTAGTAGTTATGGA
Organism: Avena eriantha; assembly: GCA_910589775.1. Taxonomy (NCBI): domain Eukaryota; kingdom Viridiplantae; phylum Streptophyta; class Magnoliopsida; order Poales; family Poaceae; genus Avena; species Avena eriantha. The sequence goes on from OU342743.1 coordinate 11,582,751, forward strand.
GCTATGAGAAAGCTAGTTGTATTAGTACATTAGATAACAATCTTGTTAGGACAAATGGATATAGACTTAGAATAAGCTTGCTTAACAAGATAGGTCTATAGAGAGACTAATACAAGTTTACTACTTAGATGAGTATAGATCTTGATCAGATAAATAGAAGCCTAAGCTTTGTATGGTCAAAGGATGGTGGTCATTATTATCAAGTCACTTGAGAATAGATGATTAGGTGTTGAAGAAGAGTTATGAATATACCAAGTTAGACAAATTCTAGTAAGCTGAATCATCTAGCTTGATCAATTGAAGTCAAGCTAGAGTATGATGAAGTGTTTGATGAGTCGTATGGAGTAGTTGGAGGCATAGTAGCTTAACCAAGTTAATATAAGGACAACTGGTATTATGGGAGTAGTACTATACCTATTTCAAAGGATTGATATCCTTTGTGTGTATAGTAAGAATTGTAGTCTTGCAAACCTTGGAAGTAGTTGCAAGATGAAGTTAAGGAAGTTAATAGATGGAGTTAGCAGTAGCTACATTGATAGGTGCATCAATGGTAGTTAATTAATAGGAGTTATATACTAGAATTAAGAATGGAATAATGTTGAAGTGGCATGACCATGCCATCATATGATGATGGATATGGTGGAGTCAGATGATTATCTTATTCAAGAAGATTTTAAGAGAGATATCTAGTGTATAGTTAGGGAAGGAATTCCTTATCTCAAGATAAGCTTAGTGAAGTATTGAGGTAAGAATTCTTTAGAAACCTTTAGCTAGCTATATATGCAGCCATGACAAGACCCATGTCTATTTCATTATTCAAAACCTTGGAATCAAGTGGATAGGGAAACCATCTTCTATACTATGTAACCATTGGATAATATTTCTTGGACAACTAAAGCTTCCAAGAGGTAATTAGAGAACCAAGTGAGTGTTTGATAAGCCTTGTCCAGTTGGTTGTCTTAAACCCTAATAGGAACCTAGAATGATAGAATTATTATGATCACATTACGAAGTAATTCCGATACCTCACTCTCTATGGAGATATCAAACCACTCATGGATTTAGAAGTAGTATTCCTAAACTTTGATCCTTGTCCCTGTTCATAAGTGAATATGGGTTATCAAATCCTTTCAAAACCTATGTACCTATATTTGAATAAACCTTGGTATTTTACCACTAATGTTTATTACAGATTCATCATTACCTAACCAAAGGTGTTCTGTAGTAATTCTAAACTCTACAAACCAAGTAGAATTGGATTTGGTAAATTCCCAAATGTGGAGAACCATGAAACTTATATCATCCCATTAAAAAACCACAAAGATTAATTCTTTATAATGTATTTAGATAAATCCTTTATGAAGATAAGTGAGAACAAAATTCTATATACATGGATACACATTTCAAACCAATACCATTAAGATTGTCAAGTGAAACCAGAATCATTTCTATGAAAACTTATTTATAAGAACCAATTCCTAAAACCCTAATCCTTATTAATAATACTTCTTAATGAAAAGGACTTTTAATATAATGAATATATTTTAATGCACAATAAGAAATCAGGAGAAGAGAGTCATACTTGCTTTATACAATATTATTCTTGACTTATAAATTCTCTGGATATTTGAATCCCTCGAGATATTCTAATTCAAAAGGAATTTATAAAAGAAAACAGAAAATAGAAAATAGAAAATAGAAAAGATTAAAGAAAAAGGGAAAGGCATCCAGCCGCTTCAGCCCACGGCCCAGAATCTTTTCTACGCTAAACGTCGCCCACGAGTGCAGACGCCACTACTCGCTCGCTCCACCGCAGCCTAGCATCGGCCTAGTAGCATCCCAACCCGGGTACCGGTTCATTCCCTCGCTGGCAAGTGGGTCCGCTCGAGGTGAGCGACCGTCTTCTTCTTCCTTCGCATGTCCGACAGCGCGCCGACGAGCTCCATGTTGCCACCGTCATTGGAGACCGCCCGGACGCGATTGACTCACCCAGAGCCCTGTCTAAGTCGCTAGGCATCCGCCAGTTGGACAAATGCGCAACGATTCACACCCAAATCGATCTCCTATGCCCCGGTGCATCTCGGCCATCGCCGCTCTCGTGACGTCGCCTCTGACACCGACTAGACCTAGAAATAGACCGTGGAGATCTGCATCGACATTCTTATCCAGCCCTACCCTCTCTAGTTCTCTCTCTCGCTCTCTGTCATCTGCAAATCCACCGAAGCCGCCACCAGTGAGCTCTGGCTAGCCATCGATTCAATCCACCTAGAAGACCATGGGGTGGATGGGAGGAATCTCCGTGCTCTGTAGATCCTCTAGGAGGAGCACATCATCAAGGGGAGCTCTGGGGAGGGTGAATTTCACCGTTTCTTCTCGTCGGTGTTCGCCCGAATCCGCGACGCCGCGCTCATCTCCGGCCACGCCAATTCACGCCGACAACCGTTACAGCTTCAAGGTGAGATTGCGCATCTTTGAACCCTAGAAAATCATGATAGCACTGGCCGTAGGCCTAGTTCCTCGAGTCACCGGAGCAAGCCGCCGCAGGACCTCCTCGTAACCCCTGTTCTGGTGATCTTTAGTGTGCGTGGATTGTCTAGCTAGGTTCTTCATGCTCTCCTCGTTCCAACACATCAATTTGTGTAGTCTCTGGTGCCAGAAATCGGCGTCGCCGCCGTGCTCCGGTGAGCTGACGTCATACCTCCGCCGAGCTCATGTCACTTTCCGAAGTTCACCATTCGTTGCTCGAGTGGACACCGACGTGGCGAATCGCCCACCAGTCAGTGGCTCTGGGTAAACTAAATTGGGTATAAATATCTTTTGTCCCGTGTGGCAGGTGACGTGGCCTATGGCCCATCTGTCAGGGTTAGTACTAGTATAAAAAGTATTGTTTGTTTAGTAATTAGATAAAATCAAATAAGTTTAATATAAATATAATTTCTAGAAATTGAATAAAATAGTTAAATCTTGTTAATTCTATAACTTTTGTTTTATAATTCATAAAAATGCATATAATATATCAAAATGCTTAGGAAAATAAAATCTATAATTTAACCTTATTGTCCAATACTTTTGTGCTAATTATTTAAATAATTATTATTCAATAAAGATTTTATAAGTAATAATACTTTTAAAAAAATCATATTATAATATGAGTAAATAAGAAAAATATAAATAATATACCAAAATTCTTATAAAAACAAAATCTACATTTACAAACTTATTTAAATTATTTTTTATCACTTAACCAATGTTTATTATTTATTAGGTATTTATCAAATAATAAAATTTGTAAAAATCATATCTTATTATTTAAAATTCACAAAAATACTTATAATATTCCAAAATGATCACAAAAATGAAATGTACACCCTAAAAATATCAACTCATACTTTTGAAGTAAAATAAAAGGTAAAGGTCTAATAAATCTGATTTAAACCCTTTCCTTTTATTTGAATTCTTTGAAAATATATAAACCATTACTATTATCTTTAGTATTATTGTTTAAAGTCTAAAAATATAATAACAAGTCAACTAATGTTTTAGTGAAGTTAAAATAGGTCAAACCGTTTTAAAAATGTATCTACTAAAACTATAATCTCAAATTAAAGGTATTTTAATTTTCCTAAAAAGATTTTTTCAATTATAAAATCAACTAAAATAGTATATTATTCATCACATGAATCCTATTCCCTTATACTATGATTATTTAATGTAGTAATGTTTTCCTCTTTAATAATCTTAGCTAATAAGAAAACCTTAAAGTGTTAGCCTTAAGTTTAAATACTTTTTACTTTGTAAAGTAATGTTTTCCTCAAAAGTTATTCTTTTAAGAAACATTAAAAGTAATCCTTGAACACCTATTTAAAAACTCTAATGGAATCTTAATCTTGTTTAAGAAGTATTTCAGATACCATATCATTTGAGTGCTTTACTATTGCATATTACTTGTTATAATTACTTATTGTTTCACACGCACTCTCACAAGCCTTAATAAGATGCACAAGTGTGAATCTGCTATAAAAGTGCAACACATTCTAAAGAACTCATTCCCAGATTCCAAACCCTAGATTAGATACGACTGTTCCAGGGATTCGCGTTTATCAAATTGAATTACATTACTTATGCATCGTTGCATCTTGCTTCTTTATACATTAGTGCTTACCAGACCAATGATGATGTTTACAGAATTTGGATCTTCTATTGTCTTGAAGACCGTGAGTGCATAATCTTGCAATCACAAAAGGCAAGTTCACAACTTGCTCATGTCCTTTGATTATTTTCTATGCTTGTAACTCAACTGTGTCATCACTTGCATTTCAAAAAGGTCGAAAACACTATTTTGACAATTAACTGGAAATATTGGTTACTGATCCAGGGTGATCAGGTAATCTATCATAACTGGCAATGGAAACGCCATTGTACAGTAATGTATCATCTAGGACTTAACAACCAATGTCTCCAGTAATGTATCATGAGGTTTGGAATGGGACAGAGAAGTCGGCTGTATCTTCTCCCTTTCATATGGAGGCAAGATGACCTTATCGTGAGGCTGTTGATTTCTCGTGGAGTTCTAGAGAATCCAGCACATGGGTGGGACCCCTTAGTTCCCCACAAGCTAGGTGTCTAGATTATCTGTGCATAGCTGTCTGGGTCAGAGTTCACCATAGCTGATGGTGACCGCCAGTCAGAGCTGCTTACAGAATCTTTGGGAACTCCCATGGTTATAGCTTGCCCTAGTTCGTGGCTTAACAGAGGTGTAGTCAGCCCCGGAGGATCGTGCAGACATATGGGATCGCGGAGAGGGCAGCGATTGGCTTGGATCTTAAGTTGGGCCTCAAACCAAGGAAGTTTGAATGGGGACATACTCCCGGTTGTGCAACAAAGCTAATGGTCTCTTGTGGGAAAAGTGACGCACCTCTGCAGAGTGTAAGAATTGTGACATGTTACTCCCTGTTCCGGGAAGAAGCTACGAACGCGGCAGGAAAGGAACTCCATGAAGTTCTGGTCAACCTGTGAAGGCTGTCGGACATAGTTTTTAGAATAAAATCAATCTTTGAAGACATGTTTATGAAAACCTGCATTGCCTACGACCTATGGTTTGTGGCTGTAGAGATAGTGCATCATACACTCCTTTTTAGTGAACTTGCTGAGTATGCTCGTACTCAACCGTACCTTCTTAACCCTTGCTAGGTTCTAAGCCATTGAAGACGATGTCAACATCAATTTCTGCTCAAGAAACCATCATCGACAAATCAAGTTCTTCAATAAAGTCAATGAAGTCAACATATGCATCAGCTGAAGTGAAGATAAAGTGTCGGTTTAGATAAGAGTAGATTCTCTAGCCATAAAACCTATTTTTGTAGAGCATTGCAATAGCAGCAAAGCCAAATAGTTTAGATGCTAGTCATAGTTGCTAGATAGTTCTAAGTTATTATTTCTGGTTCTTCTTTGTAAGAAGTTCTTTCTCTCTCTCTCTTTAACCTAGAGTGTTCTCTAGATCTTTTGTAAAGAGTCGAGTTGTAATCTATAGTCATGTCTTGGACCTGTTGTGTTTCTATTGTACCACTCTAAGGGATGTAATACTAGTGAACGGTGTTTCATTGGTGTTATGTCAACGACTATAGTGTACTACATCATGCAGTGGTATGCTGGGTCACCGCCCCAAAATGACAGTGGCAACTAAGTCAGAGACATCATAGATCGAACCATACCCAATAAAGTACGATTATGAAGTTCTGATACACCATTACATTGTGGTGTTCCAGCAGACATGAGTTGTGAAACTATTCCACAGTCTTTCATATGTGTGCTAAACTCGTAACTAAGATACTCTCCTCGACGGTCAGACCGAAGAAATTTGATCCTTTTGTTACGATGATTTTCCACTTCATTCTGAAATTCCTTGAACTTTTCAAAGGTTTTAGACTTATGTTTCATCAAATAGATATACCCGTATCTACACAAATCATCAGTGAAAGTAACGAAATAACGATACCCACCTCGCGCCGACACACTCATTGGTCCACACACATCAGTATGTATGATTTCCAATAAATCTGTCGCTCGTTCCATTGAACCGGAAAACGACATCTTAGTCATCTTGCCCATAAGGCATGGCTCACATGTATCAAATGATTCAAAATCAAGTGATTCTAAAAGTCCATCAGAATGGAGTTTCTTCATGCGTTTAACGCCAATATGACCTAGACAGCAGTGCCACATATATGCAGATATATCATTATCAAGTTTAATCCTTTTAGCATCAACATTATGAATATGCGTAATACTACTATCGAGATCCAACAGAAATAAACCATTCATCACAGGTGCATGGCCATAAAAGATATCATTCATGTAAATCGAACAACCATTGTTTTCAGATTTAAAGGAATAACCACTTCACATCAAACACGATCCGGATACAATGTTCATGCTCAGTGCAGGCACCAAATAATAATTATTTAGATTTATCACTAATCCTGACGGCATATGGAGAGGTAGCGTTCCGATGGTGATCACATCAACTCTTGATCCATTGCCGACCCGCATCGTGACATCATCCCTTGCTAGCTATCGCTTGTTCCGCAACCCCTGAATTGAGTTACATGTATTAGTGATGACCCACAAGTATAGGGGGTGTATCGCAGTATTTTCGATAAGTAAGAGTGTCGAACCCAACGAGGAGCAGAAGGTGCTAGCTAGTGGTATGGATCAGGAATTCTCTGCAAATACTTAGCAAACGGATTTTTAGGGGTTTTCGATAAAGCAAGTAAACAAAGTACGAGTAAATAAAAGACAGTAGGAATAAATGCATCAAGTGGCCCAATCCTTTATGCAGCAAAGGACAAGCCGGTTGTATTTCTATAGATGACCAAACATTCTCGAGGACACATGGGAAGACTGTCAAGTGCTTTCGCTTCATATAGTCGATTAATCTTCTCTAGCTTGCTAAGTGTTGTGTGGGTGAACCTGTGCTAATGTACCACCCATCCAAGACTAATACATACTTGTGATTATACCCCTTGCAAACATCCGTAAGTACAATAAAGTAATAAAGGTAAAACCTAACCACAACTTTAAACTCTAAGACCCTTACATCCCTTGTGCAATGGTTTCCTAACGGGGGTTCAGGTTTCTGTCACTCCGGCAACCCCTACGATTAGTAGCCAAATACACAATGCATTCCCCTAGGCCCATATAGGTGAAGTGTCATGTAGTCGACGTTCACATGACACTACTAGAAGAAGTACACCACAACTTAAATAACAATCTATTGAATCTTTCTCAACGCAACTCCACTACTAACAACAAGACTTCTCCCATGTCCTCAAGAACAAAACGAACTACTCACAAGACATCATATGGATCATGATCAGAGATGGAACAATGATATATAACAATCTGAACATAAACAATAATTCAATGGTTCACTCAACAGCATCAACTACAAAGAGTAATCAACACCGGGAAAGTTTCCCCTATGAACTATAGCAAGATTGAACCAATTGTTACAACAATATGGAGATGGTGATGAGGGTGATGATGGTGATGATGGTGGTGATGATGGCGATGATGATCCCGATGAAGTCCAACTTGATGGTGGTGTTGATGGCGACGATCTCCCCTCTCCGGGAAGGAATTCCCCCAGCAGAAATCTGTCTGCTAGAGAGATCTTTCTCTCTCGGTGTTTTCCGCCCCGCAGAGGTGGCGGAATCTTTCTGTGGTCGCTCCCCGAGTCTTAGGGTTTCGTGGGGATGATATACGCAGAGGACAGAGGCTGGAGTGGGCCAGGGCGGCCACACCACTCCCAGGCGTGGCCTAGGCCTGCCCGTGCCATGGGGTGGTGTGGGCCCCTGTGGCCCACCTCCACTCCATCTTCTGGCATCCTGGGTCTTCTGGAAAAATAGAATTTTCCATATATTTTCCCGGATTTTCTGATCTTCGCGAATTTTGCCTCCAAACAACACCTTTTCCATCAGAGTCCTGACTGCAGCGGTCCATGCTCCAAAAGTCATCAACCATGCAAAAATAGATGAAATAACATAAGTATCACCTCTCAATACGAAATATATCAATGAATAATAGTGAATGAAGACATAGAATAGTGATGCCAAATGGACGTATCAACTCCCCCCAAGCTTAGACTTCCCTTGTCCCCAAGCGAAACTGAGCTCAATAAACATGACCTCGGGTTTATGGAGTGAAGAGTCGATAAAAGAATACGGACAAGAAGCATCACATTCATCAAATAAATAGATCATAATAGAAGACAACTCACTATTATATAACTCAATCTTGCAATGAGTAAAGGAAACACAATAAAGATACATAAAGTGAATCAGAATTGGTAATGGCAAACTTAGCTCTTGGTCGAAGAATAGTTGATAATTTGCTTGAGTTCACAAATAGCTGGTTTTTCAATGAAAGCTTTCAAAGTAGTAAACATCAAGATAAGAGCAACGTGCAAAACAAGGAACATAAGAAACATGAATGCATAAATCATCATATGAATGAATGAAACACATCAACTCAAAATACTTGCCAAGATAGAGGGGAATAGGTTTACTGACTCAACTACAAAGTAAAAGAAAGGCCCTTCAAAGAGGGAAGAAGGGATTGCAAGTCTCATAAAGAGCTCCCAAAAATTATGATACTTACTAGCTTTCAGCTCTCAATGCCCCTATCATAGGCATCTTTAGGTGATTAAGGTGAAAGTGAGGTCCAATCTGAGTTATATGCTTGACAAACTATAAACTTAAAATCCCAAGTCCCTTGAGTACGAGGGCCACTCCTCATGCTACTCAACTTTAGTTACCGGTAAGTTCTTGTCAGCGTAAGTATGTGCATATCATTGAGAACCGCCAACGGGGTACCCCTTGTCCGATGATACGGAAGAATCCCCATATCAAAATGACAAGGCAAGCAGACAATGAATATCTCAGCAATCTTCTTATTTACCATGGGAAAATGGTGCCTTTTTCTCTCTTTCCTCTTTTCATAGTATCTCTTTTTTTCTATTTTCTTTTTCTCAATAGCTATCTCTCTCTTTTTTTATAAGAAGAATGCTTCATAGATATCATTATGGTTACGCTGCAGGTTTCCACCATGTCAGCATGGATTAGACCAGCGGCCCAGGCATTTCTCTAACACACATACATAACTCCATGGACTTACAAGCTCCCCTTTTATTTCACACCGACGACATCCGCAAACAAAAGAGCAAGGTATCAACTGGGTATATATTTACAAGTGTTGAAAGTGTTCCCCGTGACAACACGGTTCTGCTAATCCCCAGCCTATAATTTGCAAGCATATAACTTTCATGGAGAGTTCACAATGGTTCAGGTTTATTAAGTGCGGAAAATAAAGTGTGCCATCAAGTTCGTGAGAGCTTTAATCACTAATTTTCATATAACAAGTTTAATTTGGGAGGTAGACAAAACAAGAATTTACTTGGAATAGCAATAATGCTACTAGGTAGGTATGGTGGACACAAATGGCAAAGGTTTTGGTTTAAAGGAGGTGGATGCACGAGAAGAATACCCTCTCAGTACAGGTTTTTGGCTAGCAAAGATGGGTATCAAGTACAAGAGTTGAAGGAAACAACCAAACATACAAATGATAAAAACAAACATGCAATCTTCCTTGGAAGCACAAAAGATCTTAACTAGCGAATACTAGACTTATGAGCAAATCAAGAAAGAACGATGATGATTTTTTTTCTCTAGAGTACTTCTATCTTTTTCTTTTCAACTCTCAAAAAGGTGTTGCTACTGACCGAGCCAGGTTTGCCAAAACCAACTAAATTAACTCAATGATCCCAAAGTGATACCAATACTAACAATAAGATCAATCATATAACCACGAATTGAAAACTAACATAAGCTATGCAAAAGAGTGAATGATAGAACTTCTCATTAATAGTCCATAACGGCAACTCGCACCAAGGGATACAAATCTAACGAGAGAGGGGACACTTCCATAATGCAAACCATACTACAAAATAACTCCTCTATTCATGACATGACTCTACTAATAAGGTAAAAAAGATAGAAGATAGTGATATGATACCACAGCACTCCCCCAAGCTTGGAACAAACCAAGGGGATGCCAAACCTGATGACGAATTACTTCTTTGGTGGTGGTGGTATCCTCTCAATGAGCTCTTTGATAAGTCTCCCAAAGTCCTCAATCTCGAAGGTGAGATTACGAATCAGCTGTGAGTCTTGCTCAATGCGGCTCATGATCATGTCATGTTGAGAATCCCAGCTCTTGCTATTCTTTCCCCACTCTTCCTCCTTGAAGTCTTCTTTTCCTGCATGGCTAGAACGAGGCAAATCCCAATTGGAGGGTAATTTCTCCTTGGGCATATTCTGGTATTGATGCTCATGGATAAGAGTGTGGAAAGGATTCTTGGTGCGTGGAGGAAGTGACCAGGGATCTGAACGGTGATGAGGAGGCTTCCCTCCAGTGGCTAGGTTTGCCACCACTCCAATGCTTGCAACGGTAGTGCCGATGTGCTTTACCTCCTCTTCACCTTCACTCTTGATCTCCTTCTCCTTCCCGAGGTCTTGGAGGTCTTCCTCCATGGGTTCCTTTCCTTTATCCTTGGCAGACACCATTGTGCTTCTAAACCTTCAAAGAGTATGTTTCGACAGAAACAGGTCGAAACAAAAACACGACGAAAACACGATATACGAACATCGGGGTATCCGGGGGTTATATATTACGAAGTTTCATATCAAAAGGAAGGTACTGGGAGAAAACGAGTCGGAGGCGGAGTCCGGAGTGGCCTCACCACCTGGTGGCGCGGCCAGGGGTGGGCCCGCGCCATGGGGTGGTGTGGGCCACCCTGGCTCCGTTTCCGTCTCTTTTTCGCTTCGTAGCTTTCCTTATTGACTGAAAACTGCAAAAATATAGTTGGATTGTATTTTCGCGGAACTTTTCTTACCAGAACTGTTACCTAGTTAGAAACGGACTCTGCAGGTCTCTGAATTTGGTATTTAATGGATCCTTCCGGAGTCATCTCTTGAATAAAATCAATATCTTCATCTTCATATACTTATTACTTGAGTCATAAAACCTTTCTCTTTCTTATTACACCATTATCTCCACCTCTTGGAAATTTCTTTCACACAAAACTTCACACAGTTCTTATTAGCAACATTAGTATAAGTGAAGTGATAAAACCTTTTGAGTCCAACTTCGACTGAAAACCATCAAAACAAAAGCTACTGTAGCAACTCCTTCCGAAAACCCAAAAAGAATTCAAAAAGGAAATCGAATAAAGAAGCAAAGGCAAGATTGGCAAAATCTGTCAAAACAGACCAGCAGGTAAAGAACAATTTTTTCGAAAATCTTCTGTTGCTCAAATCAAAAAGTGCAAAACTAACGAAAGTTAAATAACAACCTGGGGCATAAGACCAAAACATTACAGCTCAATCCGACATACAGAGATCTCTCACGAATTTTTACGGTGAAGCACAAAAATCTGTTTCGGGACAGCAACTTCCCCAAACCTTACTTCTCTCTCATTAGAGGTTGATCTTGACACGAAAACCAAACAAAACGGATAAAGAGCGGTTATTACCGAAGTAATAACTTCCAAGACTCAAATAAACAAAAACAAACTAAAAGCAAAAACAAATTGGGTTGTCTCCCATAAAGCTCTTTCTTTATAGCCATTAAGATGGGCATGATAATTTTGAAGAAGCTCTCATAGGGATATGAATTGAAGTGAAAGAGAGCATTAAGAAGCAAAAACACACACTCATTTAAGTCTAACCCACTTCCTATGCAAGGGGATTTTGTAAACAAACAAGTTATTGAAACCAAAGGCAACTTGCATAAGACGGCAAAAGATGTGCAACATAAAAACTTTCAGCATAAAACGAGGAAACTTGATATTATTGAGATACATAAGATCACTTTTCCCTCTCTCATAATAACTTCCAGTATCATGTATAAACTTAACAATATAGCTATCACAAGGACTATCATAGCACTGATCACTTATTCTAACAGAAAACACATGAATACTAGCTCTCATAACACTACTATATGAAACAATATTAGAGGTATCCTTACAAAGGATAGGGTGTCCCTCTTTTTCATACTTAGTGACAAAGTCTTTCACATTTGCTATTATAGGTTTATCAACCATTTGTTTATCAGGTTCAACAGCTTTGTTCATACTTTCATCTACCATACTAGCCATCATAGAATGTTCCTTTACCTTAACTGGGAAAGGCATTTTCTCAATATAAGGTTCAAGTAAAACATGAGTAGCAATATAAACTTCAGTATTTCTTGAAGGAATACTCTTAGCAACATCTTTATAAGGTTCAAGATACTTATTCCACTTCTTTTTAGGCACTTCAATGTAGGAAGCAAAGGCCTTAAAATAAGAAGCAATAGCTTGAGAGTCTAGACCATAAGCATTTTTAATATTTTGAAAATCATCAGTTCCCATAAAAGATTCAATGCAATCATAATCATAATTTATACCTGACTTTCTACCTTTGTCATTCTCCCAAGCTTCAGCATTGTCTTGAATACGGTCCAGAAGATCCCATTTAACTTCTTCTTCCATACGAGTGAATGATCCAGCACAAGAAGCATCCAATAAATCCTTATCATGAAGAGAAAGCCTTGCATAAAAGTTATTGATAATAATATTGTTGGGGAGCTCATGAATGGGACATTTGAGCATTAGTAACTTCAATCTCTCCCAAGCTTGGGCTGTACTCTCTCCATCAAGAGGCCAAAAGTTGTATATTTGATTCCGATCTTTATGAATCTCACTAGGAGGATAAAACTTTGAATAAAAGAGAGGCACTATTTCCTCCCATTCCAGATCTTGACCATTCTTCAGCAGCTTATACCATTTCTCAGCTCTTCCTTTCAGTGATAATGAGAATAATTTCTTCTTAACTTGATCTGTAGTAATACCTGCACACTTGAACAACCCGCATAATTCGTGTATAAAGGGAAAATGATCACCGGGATGGACAGTTCCATCCCCAACATAGTAGTTATCCATAACACGACCAATAATTCTTGTAGGTATTTTGAAAACATCTTTCTCAGCAGGTGGTGGCTTATCTACGACCTTAGCAGTGGTAGTAGCATTACCAAATAAGAAACTCAGCGAATTATCCATAACGAAAATAAAGCAACTATCAGAAGTAAACAATACTCACAGTAGAAGTTTCCTTTACCAGTTCCACTCTCCAATAGCGCTTCACTCCCCGGCAACGGCGCCAGAAAATAGTCTTGATGACCCACAAGTATAGGGGGTGTATCGCAGTATTTTCGATAAGTAAGAGTGTCGAACCCAACGAGGAGCAGAAGGTGCTGGCTAGTGGTATGGATCAGGAATTCTCTGCAAATACTTAGCAAACGGATTTTTAGGGGTTTTCGATAAAGCAAGTAAACAAAGTACGAGTAAATAAAAGACAGTAAGAATGAATGCAGCAAGTGGCCCAATCCTTTATGCAGCAAAGGACAAGCCAGTTGTATTTCTATAGATGACCAAACGTTCTCGAGGACACATAGGAAGACTGTCAAGTGCTTTCGCTTCATATAGTCGATTAATCTTCTCTAGCTTGCTAAGTGTTGTGTGGGTGAACCTGTGCTAATGTACCGTCCCATCCAAGACTTAATACATACTTGTGATTAAACCCCCTTGCAAACATCCGTAAGTACAAGAAAGTAATTAAGGTAGAAACCTAATCACAGCTTTAAACTCTAAGATCCTTACGTCCCTTGTGCAATGGTTTCCTAACGGGGGTTCAGGTTTCTGTCACTCCGGCAACCCCTACGATTAGTAGCCAAATACACAATGCATTCCCCTAGGCCCATATAGGTGAAGTGTCATGTAGTCAACGTTCACATGACACCACTAGAAGAAGTACACCACAACTTAAATAACAATCTATTGAATCTTTTTCAACGCAACTCCACTACTAACAACAAGACTTCTCCCATGTCCTCAAGAACAAAACGAACTACTCACAAGACATCATATGGATCATGACCAGAGATGAAATAATGATGTATAACAATCTGAACATAAACAATAATTCAATGGTTCACTCAATAGCATCAACTACAAAGAGTAATCAACACCGGGAAAGTTTCCCCTATGAACTATAGCAAGATTCAACGCAATTGTTACAACAATATGGAGATGGTGATGAGGGTGCTGATGGTGATGATGGTGGTGGTGATGATGATGATGATCCCGATGAAGTCCAGCTTGATGGTGGTGTTGATGGTGATGATCTCCCCTCTCCGGGAAGGAATTCCCCTGGCAGAAATCTGTCAACCGGAGAGATCTTTCTCTCTTGGTGTTTTCCGCCCCGCAGAGGCGGCGGAATCTTTCTGTGGTCGCTCCCCGAGTCTTAGGGTTTCGGGAGGAAGATATACGTCAGAGGGGAGAGGCTGGAGTGGGCCAGGGCGGCCACACCACTCCCTGGCGCGGCCTAGGCCTGCCCGCGCCATGGGGTGGTGTGGGCCCCCTGTGGCCCATCTCCACTCCATCTTCTGGCATCCTTAATCTTCTGGAAAAATAGGATTTTCCGTATATTTTCCCAGATTTTCTGATCTTCGCGAATTTTGCCTCAAAACAGCACCTTTTCCATCAGAATCCTGACTGCAGCGGTCCATGCTCCAAAAGTCATCAACCATGCAAAAACAGATGAAATAACATAAGTATCACCTCTCAATACGAAATATATCAATGAATAATAGTGAATTAAGACATAGAATAGTGATGCAAAATGGACGTATCAGGATGTCCTGCTGGTTAATAAATATGTGAATATTCTTCATGAGAAGAGCTTGGTTTTGTAGTCTCAAATGAATTACTCCAAGGCCTCCCTAATCCTTTGGCCTGCATACCAGGTCCCAACTAGCAAGGCACCTCCCTTATTTCTCAATGTCTTTGCCATGCCATAGAAATTGTCTTCCTCCCTTCTCAAAGTGTACAAATATAGTGATTGGAACCTTTAGTGAGCACATGGCATGCATGGATAGAGAGTTAAGTACAGAGTTCGGAAGAGTCTATCTGCCAGTGTATGATAGTAAAGATGATAGTCCACATAGCCTTCTGTCCAGTTTTGATACTATGGCCATTAAATCATCAATTGAAGGTCTTGTATTACCCAGTGGAAGTCCCATATATGTGAATGGTAGGCTTTCAACCCTGCATACAAATCTTTCAGCTAGCTCATAAGCATCTCCAGGAGGAGTATTAATGGGGACCAGAGTAGTTTGTTAAAATTTACTCTTAAGCCAATTGCCTCATAGAAATTCAATAATAGATCTTTCAAAGTATCTAACTATTCTAGATCAGCAGGCATGATCAAAAGAGTATCATCAGCATATTGTATAATTGGATATTTTTGTCCATAATTATTGTCAAGAGGCAGACTGATCTCTCCTGATTACCATGCATGATTTATCACAGCTTGGAGAAATTCAGCAGTATTGACAAATAGAAGAGGTGATAATGGGTCACCTTGTCTCAGCCCTATTTTGCAAATAATTTTTTACCAGGTACACCATTTAATAGTACAACAGTGGATGCAGAATTCAGAATGGCAGTAATGAGTGAAATCCATTTGGGGCCAAAGCCTATAGCATGGAGCATGGCAATAATAACTTTATATTCCACTTTATCAAAAGCCTTTTCAAAGTCAATCTTCATGATAATAATAGGCTTCTTGGACATATGACATAAATATAAGTACTCCAAAGTCCAGCCTAGGCAATCTTGTATAGTATTTCCTTTGATGAAGCTATATTGGTTTTCATGGACAATGGGAATAATTTCCTTCTGTAGTCTATTAGCCATGAGTTTGGTGATAAATTTCAGTGGGAGACTCACCAAAGATATAGGTCTAAAATCATTCATTGTTTCAGATTCATTGATCTTCAATATCAGAGTAATGAATGTTGTGTTGATGGCATGGAGGTTGATACCATTGTAAAAATCATTCACAAGCTTGATGAAATCATCTTTAATAATTGGCCAACATTTTTTGAGGAAGAGGCCATTGAATCCATCTGGCCCTGGGGATTTGTCAATTGGTATTTCCTTTACAACCATCTCAATTTCTTACAGAGTGAAATGATTATTATCCAAATGAGATAAATCATGTTGTTGGACAATTTTCATTATGATTAAAGCTCATGTCCAAGTCTTCAGAAATTCCAAGTCTATCTTTGTATGAATCCCATATAACTGCTTCTTTATGGTCATGACTGAAGATTTGAACATCATCAGTGGTTTTGATAGAAGTAATATAATTTCTTCTATAATTTTGTGAAGCAACTGCATGAAAAAGCTTAGTGTTTTCATCCCCAATCCTTGCCCATTTAATATTTGCTATGCTCTTCCAATAAATTCTCTTGGATTCCATAAGTCTTTGGATGTGCTTCTGTAGGATTTTCTTGAAGTAATTTTCATGTATAGCTAAAACATCTTATATTTTGAAACAGAGGGAGTAGTTGATAAAGCATGATGCCATGTCAATGCAGTGATAGCGTTGGCACTTAGTAGACTTTCCCAACTTGATTTACACTCTAGTTATTATTCCTCGTTACAATCTTTAGTCATCAACCATTTTCACCTATAATAGATCCATTTAGTCTAACTACACGTCATGCAAAGATTATCTTTTCTATATAGAGACCATTGCAGGATGAATGCCTCATCACATTATACTTGGCCACAACCAACATTGAATTAAAAACATTGAGCACAAGTCCAAAGACACATAAAATATGCGGGACATGAAAGAAAAAAAGGAAAAAAGGGAAAGTTTTAGTCTAGGGACATGAGACTTCGATGCCAATGTTCTCCCTTTCGTGATCCTAACAATTTTGTCTCTCGTTATTTCCTCTTCGCCACTTTCCTTGATGCTACAAGCAAAGTAGATGAAAGAAGGATGGTTGATGCTTGCGGAATTGCAAACTTCCACTGCCGGATATCTCTCACACACATGTGCGCGCACACACACTCACGTGCACACGAAATGCACGCACGCGCACATGCCTCCCATGAGCCTCCATTGATTGAAGCTTCGCCAAAAATCCCATGACTTTCCCTCTTGCCATGTACATGACAAAGTGTGAGACCATGCAAATGCTCTGATAACGTTGGCGTTAGCATACTTTCGCAACTTAATTTAGACGCGTCTAGTTGACGTTCCTACAACGTTTAGCCGACCGACATTCTTTCACCAATGATTGATTCATTTACTCTCTAAGGATATGTCAGCTACAGATTCTCTTTTCTATCTAGATTTCGTTGCCAAATTAAGATCTTGTTACACAAACTTACAGTTACCCAACAACATTTAATCAAAGCCACGAGCCCTAAGCTAATAACACATAAAATATGGAGTTATGGACATGAAAAAATAAAGAAATCATGCATCACCATGTTGCTCCGATTAAACACATTTTCACGGAATACAGTAAACCAATGCAAGGCTTGCCAAAAGAATGTAAAAGCGGGAAATCTTGCTAACTATGCTACAAAACATATTAGGAATGCTCGCCACTCTTCATCCTAAATAAGACAGTGAGATGCACCTGGGCTATGGGTTAACCATCACTATTAACTATACATGTGATGGTGCCAACCACATTGGGAAAGAAATTTCACACTATAAGGCTAGAAAAACAACAATGGAACTCAAATGAAGAATTAATAAAAGACCACAACACCTATTTTACAAGGGTTTTTTGAAGTTTCCAATCACCCAGCGAAGGAAAAAACACAAAACAAAATGTGTCTCATGGTGTCACAACCCGTGTAGTCCATCCAAGACACAGAACCACAAGCACCCCCTCCAACTCGATCCCGACCTTCCAATCCATAGATCCACAGATCCAGTCGTCCAGCCCTCTTGTTGATATTCCTCGTTACATTTTCACTATAATAGATTCATTTAGTCTAGCGACATGTTAGGTAGAGATTATATTTTCTATCTAGAGACCTTTGCAGGATGAATGTCTCATCACATTATATTACGGCCACGAAACAACATTTAATTAAAAACATTGAGCACTGAGCCAAAGAGACATAAAACATGTGGGGCATGAAAGAAAGAAAAGGAAAGTTTTAGCCTTTAGACATGAGCCTTGGATGCCAATGTACCCTCCTTTTGTGACCCTAACAATTATGTCTCTGGCTATTTCCTCGTCACCAGTAGCATACAATTGTAAAGCTTCCGTGACGCTAATATTTTCATGTCTCCTCTTTCCTTGCCGCTACAAGCAAAGTAGATGAAAGAAGGGTGGTTGATCCTTCTGGAATTTGCGAACTTCCGGTGCCGGGTCTCTGTCACACACACGCGCGCGCATACACACACTCACACACACACACACACACACACACACACGCATGCACACACGCGCACATGCCTTCCACGAGCTTCCATCGGTTGAAGCTTTGCCAAAAATCCCAAGACTTCCCATCTTGCCATGTAGTTGACAAAGCATGACACCACGCCAATGCACCCATAACGTTGGTATTAGAAGACTTTACAACTTGATTTAGAAGCGTCTAGTTGACGTCTCGACAACCTTTAGACGACCAACATTCTTTCATCAATAATTGATTCATTTACTCTAGGGATATATCGGCTAGAGATTCTCTTTTCTATCTAGATTTCATTGCCAAATCAAGATCCCATTACACAAACTTACAGTTACCCAACAACATTTAATCAAAGCTAGGGTCCCTAAGCCAACAACACATAAAATATGGAGTTATGGACATGAAAAAATGAAAGAAATCATGTATCACCACGTTTCTCCAGATGTTCTTGAAATACAATAAACCAACACAATGCTTGTGAGAAGAATGTACAAGCGGGCAGTCTAGCTAACTATGCTATAAAACATATTAGGAATGTTCGCCAATTTATTTTGTATTTACGGTTCGAACAAAAATGATATTTTCCTAGAAAATCTTAATCCCAAAGAAGACAACGAGTTGCACTCGGGATTTGGGTTAACCATCGCTATTATGGTACCAACCACATTGGGAAAGAAATTTCAAACTATAAGGCTAGAAAAACAACAATGGAGATCAAATGAAGAACTTCAAAAGAAAAAAAAAACATAATAACACCTATTTTAGAGGTTTGCTTTGAAGTGTCCAATCACCCAGCCAAAGGGAGAAAGCACAAAACCGGATGCGTCTCGTGGCGGCACAACCCGTGCTGTCCGTCCAAGACACGCAACCGCACGCACCCCCTCCGGCTCGATCCTGGCCGTCCACGCCCCAGAGACACGGTCCAGCCGTCCATCCCTCACCCTTCCTCCCTTTAAATACGCCCGGACCCCCTCCTCCCCTGGCTACGCCGTCTCTCCTGTCCCCTCTCTCTTCCCCAACCTCCTTCCCCAAATTTGGATCAACCGGATTCCTTAATTATAACCTCGTAAAAACTCGCCGCAACTGAATCGATCGGAGAGGTCGGAACGAGACGTTTGGATCCCATTCCATTTTGGGGGAATTTTTTTTTTTGCTGCGGGTAGCGGTTAGGGTTTCGGATCTGGTCGGTTCCGAATCCGGCGATGAACGGCGAGATGATGATGGCGATGCGGCCTCCGGTGCCGGCGCCGTACCAGGTGTGGGCGGCGGCGCTGGCGCAGCAGCAGCAGCAGCTTCCGCCGGCGTCGGCGGCGGGGGTCTTCAAGCCGGCGAGGCCGGCGTGGAAGCGGGTGGCGCGGCAGGCGGGGCGGAAGCATCCGCAGCAGCAGCAGCGCAAGGCCGCGTCGGCGTCGGCGAGGTCGGCGGCGCCGCGCAACACGACGTCGTACCTGATCCGGTCGAAGCAGGCGGGGGGCGTGGCGGCGCTGCCGTCGCCGTGCCCCGTGACGCCGGCGGTGCTGCCGACGCCGGTGCTATCGCCGGCGCGCGAGGTGCTGGTGGAGATGGCCAAGGAGGCGTGGGGCGTCGACGGGTACGGCTCCATGAAGGGCCTCATCCGGCTCCGCCCCCAGGCGGCCCCTGGGGCAGGGGAGGAGGACGGCGAGGGGTCTGGCTCCGGCGAGAGCGACGTGGAGGAGCACGTGGAGGTGGAGCGCCGCCTCGAGCACGACCTGAGCCGCTTCGAGATGGTGCAGCTCCCCGCTCCGGCGGCCGACGAAGACGAGGAGGAGGAGGAGGCCCGCGCGGCGAGGCTGGAGGAGGAGAACCTGACCCTCCGCGCGCGGCTGTTCCTCGTGGAGCGCGACATGGCCGACATCCGGCGCCGCCTCCAGGCCGTGGAGTCCCTCTGCCGCGACCGCCACCGCGACGGCTGCGTCGTGGACTGCCCCACCGAGACCGTCTCCGGCGCTGGCGCGGCGGACGCCATGGTCCTGTGAGTGGGGTCCGCCTGCGCGCGCGCGCGCCCGGCCAACCAACCGTGTGTACATAGGTCACCGTTCGTTTCTCCTTCTCCGATGTGCAGGTGCCCGTCAGATGTGAATGAAGAGTAGGCAGGCAGGGCAGGCAGTAGCATAGACCTGATTACTCTTGGTTTAATTCTCTAGCAGTATTAGTAGTTTTTATCCTCTGTTGTATCGCTAGCCTAGATTCCCATTTCGTGTTCATGTAGCTGCAGCAGAAACCAAACCAACGAACCAAGCAAGCAAAGGTAATGGCGTGTCGGCCATGAAGCTGTTTGTAGATCTAGTACTAGCACCAAACTCAACTTCAGTTTATGATTTCAGAAATGTTCTTCCATACTAGTAATTCGCAAAAAAAAAAAAAAGTCGGCCCAACATCCGTGCTCTGCATTACACTCCCGCTTTTCAGGGCCATGCTCATGAATGTTTTGGAGATATTCGTGCGCGCATCTGGTACTAGTAGTTGCAGAAGCGTGCCGCTTGTCGAGACGTGGCGTGACCGGATAACCCTTGTACCATGTACTACTACGATGAGTTCAATGCGCGGCCTGGTTGGTCAGGCAGGCAGATCCGGCTGCCTCGTCTTGCGCCCAGTTGTGCCGCGCCGTTCTCGAACTGGGTGGTGGGGAGTTCGGGGGTTCGGCGCCTAGGAGAGAGGGGGATGTGACAAGAGAATATGGTTCGGGAAAGATGCTGCAGCAGGTTGGAGAGCTCTATCCACAAGCCCCCTTCTGCTGGAATTTTCGTTTAAAGGAACAATACATCAGATACGTAGAAGAATATTCTCCTCTCTTTTGCAGCAGTGAAAAAAAGTTTTTGAAAAACATTAAATAATTCCGAAAAAAAATACATACATGTAGCCGACAATACAAAATACAAGTATGCAAAAATTCAATGAACAATACCTTTTATTTCGGGTGCGGGAAAAAAGACAAATATGATAAATTAGGGAAATACAGAGGCGCATTCAAAATTACACTTTTCATGCCCAGATTGCACCTTTCTCTTTTTCAAAGGTTAAAATACAAGGGATTTTCACGATTCGGCTCATAGGTGCAAATGTACCCATTTTTGCACCCATTGTAAGAAAACATATTTTGAAATGTTAAAAAATTCAAAAAACAATTGTACATATACATTCGAACATTTTATGTTGGTTCACAAGTTTTGGGAATGAAAGAACATTTTATGTGTTGTGTATAAAAAAGAGAAAAATGTCATATCAATAGTCGTATTTCTATGATACATTTTGTCTTTTTATACACGACACATAAAATATTTTTTCATCCCCAAAACTTGAACCAATATAAAATGTTCTAATGTATATGCGGGAATTTGTTTTTTTTACATTTCCAAATATGTTTTCTCGCAATGGGTGCATTTGCACCTGCGAGCCGAAGTGAATATCCGGGATTTTCACATGATATTTTACACCCGTGTATTATAAATTATTATTTACATCATTTTTTTGGATTTCTTTTAATCTTTCAATTTGATTTTTTTAAAGGCCCTCTATGAAGGATGGGCTCGAAAACGAAGCTCTCGCTATGATTCTTTCTTCCCCTAAAAATTTGGTTTGCGTGAAGGTGATCATGCAGTGAGGGATGAAAATGAAGCGAAAAGTTTCTGACTATTCCGCGAAAAAAGGAAAATTGTATAAATTTCACGAAATATAGGAATAGAACTTTGCGAAACAGAAATAGAATTTTGATGCAGAAACGGAAACGAAACAACATTTCCAGCGGAATTTCTGTTTTCTACTAATGCAGAACTTTTCGTTTCAAAGTTGTTTTTGCATGCCCCAATCCAAGAGGCTCAATATTAGACCTTGTCAAGCTAAACTAGCGACGCTAACAAGTTTGTCAGTTTTCTTAAGATGCTTGTATTTTTCAAGGGGTTTATTGTTTTCGATAATTATCGTATTTTTATTCCGTGTCCGCACCGTATTTGGTCTGGATATATTTCTGATAGTACCAGTTTCCGTATTTTTTTTTTTGGTATTTCTATTCGTTTCCTCTTTTGAAAAAAGAAATATAAAAATGAATATGGTCTCACTTAGATCTATCCGTTCCCGCTCCGTTTTCATCCCTGGTGCATGACCACCCGTCTGTCTCACACAATCTTTTGAATCGCTCATGGCATGTGACCGTAGATGAAACACCAAACCGTATTCTGGTACCGCAAGTAGTGTATTTCCGAGTTCTGGTGACCATATCGAAAAAAACCGACTAAGTTTGGTGGATTTTACTCCCGCCAATGTGACTAGAGAATGCGGCCGGCATCCGATATTGTTGCGTGGTTCGGGAAGATGGCTTTTTTTTTCCCAATGGGCTGGAATTTTCAGTTGAAGGGAAAATTCGAACGGAATATTCTCATTCTCTTTAGCGGGCTGATGATGATGGATGGCTCTCACCCTGGCCTTGGTCGCGCACGACCGCCCGTCCCGCACACGCTATTTTCGAGCAGCTCTTGCCATGACAACTTCGTAGGACGAGGAGCAGCTTTGGACATGCCAGTTCCCAGTTGACCGGACGGACAGATAGATAGCCCAGGGAAAAAAAAGACGGTACACCTGGCACACGAGTCCACGCGACCATGACGACCGACGCGCACGGCGGACGGACGACGCGGCGTGAACGAGACCGCGCTAGGTAGGTAGCTATAGATAGCAGTGGGCGCCCTCACCGGTGTCCGGTGGGTCCGATTTGATCAGCTCGCCGCTGAGTGACGTAGCGAGTGGACGAAACAGTGGGCTGCATCGCATCGCATGAGCTGCGCCCACCAACGCGCCCTTTTCCTCTTCACAATAACACCGCCACGTCATACGGATACGGCCTCTACCCCAAACACCGATAAGCTCACTTCCTTTTTGCGTACGTGGGGCATGCTCAAAATAAACAAAAAAATTAATCAAAGGGCCAATCAAGTTCGTCCTTGCCGTCAATTCTGAAAAAAACAAACAGACAAGAATAGCTAAACAAACAATGCAAATGCAACAACCAAAAAATCAGTTGGCACAATCAGAAAAACACGTTAGCAGACGAGAAGGCACGTACAACAGAGCTGAGCTTGAGTGACCCTCGTATTTTTTACCACAAGTATACCATAGTACAGTAGTATATTTTTGTCACATGGCAATTTAGTAAGGCTTGTTGTTCGTACCCCACGGTCTCTGGCCAAACAAGTGTGTTGTGATGTCACATACATACAACGCCGCGTTGCATTTACAGTTCTCCACCTGCCAAGGCATCGCTTCCCTTAAATACTTTGGCAACGACTGCAAACCTGCAAGGTTGCCTTGCTAAATTCGGGTCATCCAGCTTTCCGAGCATGGCAATACTCCAACATACGGGATATTCAGGGAGGATATTATTGTTCTTCTGTTGATATATGCAGTATTCTGGTGTTGGTACAAACTGGATATTCGTGCGGTTGTCATCCTTCTCTCGTATTGTACTAGCAGTTAGAGCTTGTTGTCAAATGGTAAATAATTGAGGAGTCGCGGCAGAGGAACTGTCCTGGTGAATGCAAAGAGTTGGGTTAGAGAAGTATAGGGAGACAGGCAGAGGTCAAGTTAAACAGAGGGGAACAGCTGAACTTACTGGTGGAGTCAGGCCCGGTTTGTGCGCCTTCCAACTTGAAGAGCCAGCTCCGTGTCTATCTTCAGAGATATGTCCAGCGCCTTCACTGAATGCGTTAACGCTCCGCTGCAACAAATCAACAAGTTGTTGCAAATAGGTTGGGCAACGACAGACACACCGGGTTAAGAATCATGGGGATGTTTATCAATAAATGAGATATTGAAGCAGCAAGAAAAATAGAGTAGCTATTTTCCATTAAGAGATGGTAACGTAATCACACCTTGAAATGTATGTAACTCCCGTCTCCCCAATTTTCTTCACCGTGTCCATCGTCACGTTTCCAGATGCCTGTAGTTGCAAAAACAGAAAACTAACACTCACATCCAGCACATCTCACACGTAAACCAACTAGCGCTCAACAAAAGGAGATCCAAAAGGCAGACATCATTATACAGCCTATGTCTAACTCATCTGCCATCGCTACGAAGTTAACAACGAAATGGGATCACTTCTAGATCATCAATTCGTCATGTTTATCCAAAATTGAAGACGAGTGTACTAGCATTCTAGCAGGCGAGAATAAGCAATACCAAGATGTAGCCACGTTTAAAAAAAACTGCACTAACCGTGAGTGCCTGCACTACATAAACTATCCAAAAAAGTGAGAGGGAACGTTAATGGGAGTAGTGCTTTCGAAAGTTGAACTTCATACCTCGGTCTCAAATCTGCCATTTATCAACTGAACCGCGTCTTTGAGCATTGATACATCTATATCCCCATTCGGAAGAGGGACGACCATATTATCCAACATTATACGAGTTAATGAAGTCTTGTTCTCATCCGTATACTTTAATAAATCTGTAACTTCCTCAAGTGTCCTTGTCTCGACCTGATCCATAGAATACAAAAATGTCAAGATATGTCTTGACTTCTCTTTATTTATTTTTTAAGAGAACATATGCCATTTTTACAAATAAATATAGCAAAAGATCACATTGAAACCCACAAAAAAGCAAACTGCTGGAACATGAATTCATCCATGCCAAATAGAAGGACAGATATATTTTAGATGGTATATGCAGCCAGAACCAATGATAGTACCTCAACAGGAACTGCAAGCTTTTCCTTCTCCAAGAACTGATCAACAGATGTCATTGCATTTGTAATGCCCCCAGCAACAGAAATATGATTATCCTTTATCATAACCATATCAAATAAACCAAGCCTGTGATTCTTCCCGCCACCAATTAGCACCTACATGTATATCAACAATGAGCAAAGTCGCAACAGAATAAAGGGCAAAAAGTTTTAAGTGATGAAATGGACACATAAAAATGGGAATGCTTACTGCCCACTTGTCAACCAGACGTAAACCTGGAGCAGTTTTCCTAGTTTCCAATATGCATGCTGGACGAGCAGCATCAGCCATGGCCTTTGATATAAACAACATAGAGGCAAATTATGACATCATCTGGGAGACAGAGGAACACCATATGCTACAAAATAATAACACTAATCACCTTCGTCATTGTGGCGATTCCACTCATTCTTTGCATGAAATTGAGCACAACCCTCTCAGCAACAATAATACTCTGAGCGCACCCTTAATAGAAATAATGATAATCGGACAAAGGATTTAAGAAATGAAAAAACAGTCAACACTGAATTCAAAACGTGAACAGCTGCCAAATATGGCATTTTCATGGCATCTTACCATATACTTTGCCAAACTGCAATCCTTTAGAGACATAATTTCCATCATGTTCAAACCATTCAACCTGGAAAATTCTCAAAGAAGGAACAACATGCATAGTCAATATCAGGCATATGCTACCCATCGAACCATATCTGCCAGCCAGCCAAAACAGCAAATGGGATAAGCTATGCGACAGAAATACCTGCAATGACGGGTCAACTTGGTTGAATATCATCTCAGCTAGGCTTATCCCTGCGATGACACCATCCTCCTTTGCAATAAAGGTGGCTTCGGCTTTCACGTCAGTCGGTATGGTAGCCAAACACGACACATCCCCTGAAGGTGTTGTAGACATCTAAAACATTATTATACTAAAGAGATGACACGTGCATGGCCATTAAAAAGCAGGAAAAAGTTGCAGTATCAGAAGAGAACATCAGCACAAAACCCAACTTGCATATCAAGTTGGGAAGAAAAGACCCAACTGGAGCTTATCTTCACTGAAGCCTGAATGGACCCAAGTTCAATTGAATTTCTTTAGCTAATATGGACACTGTCAGAGCGAGAATGCTCACGAGTATGTTCCTAAGAAAGCACCTGACAAGACTAGCTGGAAATACAGGTTCAAGCTGAAAGCAAATAAATCCGATTCTGCTTACTGCTTGCTGGAGAATAAAGGTCACATATAAGTGGATATAAATTGATCTGGTCCACTCATTCTTCATTTTCCCATGATAAATCATAGATACTGTTTTTGCCTGGACTGCAACGATAACAAGTCAAAAGACACATGAATTCTGAACCCTGGCTACACTAAATTGGGTAATAAAAATGTTGTCTCCAGTCGCAATCGACCAATTTTAGGGCGAGAGGGTAACCTGTGATTACCGACTAACTCCTATTAAAACGGCAAAGGGCCAATACTAGCACTGTCACTGCACTATTTGAAGCGCGAGTTGATAGCAGTCAGGTTGAACTGTAGGACTAGCTTAACACGAGCAGGACTGCTGTCCGCAAGCCCAACTGTGACCACGCAACAGTGACGAACAATTCGGAACAAAAGAGGCTAGTACAGTACGGTCAAAAAGTGGCTAGTACAGTACACAGGGAGTGATGCAAGTATGTGCATACCTCGGTCGCCGGCGTCCTCGGAGAGGGCGAGGGCGATGACGGCGCTGAGGTCGTAGGTCGGGTGCGCCGGCGGCGGCACGGCTACGGGCGCCGGCGCCGCTCGCGCCTCGGCGGACATGGAGAGGGGCGCGGCGCGGGGCCGAGTGGGCAGGCGCAGGCGCGGGTTGCTGCAGTAGGCCGGGGAGGAGGAGAAGGGCAGGAGGCGTTGGCAGATTTGCGCACCGGCGGCGGCGGCTGGACTCGCGAGCGTCATATCATTAGTGGCCCGCCGGCGGCTGAGTGCGTTGGGGCGCGTGCCAGCGGAAGGGGAGGGGGAGGGGAGCCGCCTTTTTCGTGTGTCCCCCGCGCGGCGCGTCGCTTTTCTCTTTCTCTAGCCGCCAGCGACCGTACGTTCACGTCTGGCCTCAGGATGCAGAGAGAAGACGTTTGTTTTCCTACGGAGGAAGTGGAACTTTTTTTCTTTGCACATTAGAGTATCTTCACTCGTCTCTCAATACGTCGTCCGTCCAGCCGTTTTCTCGTCCCTATTGGGGGCACCGGATAGATCATAGCTTTGGAGACGTTGTCTTCTAGCCGTGCCCCCTATAAAGAATTCAAACATTCAAAATAATTGTCAAATACGAAAGTAACATTGATTTTACAGATAATTGAAACAACTTTCACATATTTTAACAAACAAGAGAACTACTAGTGCCACGGCTAGATGGGCGAGGAGGACGTCGATTCTGGCGTCGAGCGCAAGCAGACTTTTAATCCAGACGAGGGTGGTCCTAGCGGCGATGTAGTCGAGCACCCAGTCAAGTGTGCGCCCTGGTGCGCTCCACCATCGCCGCCGGCCGTCGAAATTGTTGTCCATCAGCGGCGGGCCGACGCCGTCGTAGGCGGTGATGGATCCCGCACGCTGCTGCTCAAAAAGATCATCCACCCGTGGTAGTTGTCGGGATGCCATTGGGGGTTCCTCTCCTCCGGCGTGAGATCCGACCAGAAGTGGGCGAAGATGGTCGCAGATAGGGCCTCGATGACCGGCATCGGAGGTACCGGTAGGCCACCAGCTCTAAGCACCCATCCCCTCGGCAACCGAGTGTCCGGAGGGACTAGGTACTAGGCGTCCCAGAGCGCTTGCGCCTCTTGGACGTGTAGGCACTGCCGCCCGCAGGTGTTGACGGAGGCCCCATTTTCTAGAAAATGCTCCATAGCGGCGGAGATTCGGCTACAGTTTCGATGGCAAAGATTGCAGATGGGCTGTGCAAAGAGTGGCTGGCGTGGACATGGTGTAGATCTGCAATGGCGATGATCGCGCCTACATAAAGCGAGAAAAGGGTGGAAAGCCGGGGCGGGAAGCGGTGGGAAAAGGCGGGAAGGGCATGGCGGGAGAACACGTGGCCGACGACGGGACGACGCTCGGGAGACGATCCGTCTATCTCACTGCCAGGACTGGCCCGTGTCGTTTTCAACTCCATCCGGCGCCCCCGCTAGCCCATGGGTTGGGTTCGGCCTAGGGGCGCCGGATGGCAAACCGGCCGCGCCGACGCGAAAATAAGTTTGAGGGGGGCCATTATTATTGCCTCTCAGGGCATATTCCCTTCACAATAGCGATGTCTAGAAACACATAATGGCCCCCGTATTCCACGATTAACTTGATCGCTTGAACCTTGAATGTCGATTCTCATTCACTTTGCTCTACGATGCCTAGTTTATCCAAGATCTGATCTCCGGTATCGACATACCTAGTTCGATCTCATTACCGACAAACACATTTACTCGTTCCCGTGATATTACATCTCCGTGACCTAGTCACATGTTTGCAAACTTGTAGATGTAATCTCACCGAGTGGGCCCATGGTATCTATCCGTCACTCACATGGGCAAATCCCGTTCTTGATACATAGGCCTGAAAAGTTCATCTAGAATACCTGATGCGCACCTTTATGGTCACTCAGTTACGGACATGACGGTTGATGTGATCAAAGCAGCTTCGAGATATAGTGATTACTATGATCTCACAGTCGAAGTACTGAATCACTATGCTTTGCTAGACATCACAATGTTGAACTTTGTGACTGGATCATATTGCAATACTAGGGATTGAGTGTTGTCCATCACTTCATAAGTGACCTCGTTGTCAGTTGACGAGGTAAAGTCCATGATCGGGAAAGCTCGATCATGAGCTGCCCAACGAACTAGTCTGGAGGATACTAGGGACCTGATTTGTGTGTATATATCACAACTGTATTAATGTTTCCACTCACTAGTAGGAAATAGCTTATCCATAGAGGTCATATCAGTGGCGCACCTCTAAAGGGTGCTCCACAAGATATTTATCTGTGGCGCACGCGAGAAACGATGCGCCACTGGCCTGCACTTATCAGTGGCGCACGCTCAGAACGGTGCACCACTCATATGTGGGCCCCAGCGCTGGTGGACGACCCCTTCCATGGGCGGCATACCCGTGACGGATGGAATCAGCGTGCGCCACGGATAGATGTGGTCCCACGGTTCGAAAAGTTGGCAGAGTATCTGTGGCGCATGGAGTTGGGGTGCGCCACTGACCTCAAATACCTGTAGCGCAACAAAAAGTGGTGCCTCACTGATAACTTTTCAAAATTTTGCTCCCATCCCTCCTTCCCGCCGTGGATCGTCTTTTTAGGTTTCCAAAAAAGAAAAGAAAATGATAAATACTTCAAAAAATAAAATCCTTACAGATATAGGTAGGTTATGTGATCTAGTTTCTAGGAAAATTAACAAACATCAATTTCGACATTTTTTGCAAAAAAGTTCATGACATAGTAAACGGCCATAATTTTTGCATACGACGTCACAAAATAATGTATAATATATCAAAACAACGAGCACGAAATTTTCTATCCACTCGCAACTGTTAGAGACTGTTTACCGATTTTTACATTCTCAAAATTCGAAAAAAATAAAAAGATATTTTAGAAACAGGATATTTTCCTGCAGAAAAAACGAGAGAACTTATCTGTGGCACACCCCATAGTGGTGCACCACGGATAACTAGGGCGGGATTTGAAATTCGAATCACCACCCTGCCCATCTACCCCTTCTCCTTATCTTGGATTCCACCACCTCCACCTCATCCTCCTCCTCCTCCTCCTCCTCCTCCTCCTTCTCTCTTCTTCTTCCTCCTCCTCCTCCTCCTCCTCTCTTCTTCCTCTTCCACCTCCTCCTCCTTCTCTCTTCTTCCTCTTCCACCTCCACCTCCTCCTTCCCCTATCCTCCTCCTCTGAATCTTCTCCTCTCATTTCCTCTCCTCTCCTCCTCTGAATCCTCTCCTCTTCTCCTTTCCTTTCCTCTCCTCTTCTCTCCTTTCCTCCTCCTCTCCAACCGCATCGGCCTCCTCCGTCCTCGAGCTCCCCCCGACGACTAGGCACGGCGACGACGAGGCGGCGTGGCAGCAGATCTAGATTTACTTTTTTAAAAAAATTGAAAATTTTATCAGTGGCGCACCATGCCCACATGCGCCACGGATAATTTTGAGATATCCCGCCTTTTTTCAAATTTTGAAATCGATATCAGTGGCGCACCATATCCCGATGCGCCACGGATAAGTGGCTTATCCGTGGCGCACGCCCAGGTGTAAATATTATCAGCGGCGTATTATCAGTGGCGCACAGGAGGTGTGCCACTGACCTCTTTTTTGGTGCGCCACTGATAGCCCTTTTTCTACTAGTGACTTAATAAAGTTCTAGTATGATACAAAACTATTACGAACTAATGAGATATGTCAATAAAAACATCTTTATTATTGACCTCTAGGGCATATCTCCTTCAGTCTCCCATTTACACTAGAGTCAATAATCTAGTTATTGCTTCATATTGTTTAACACCTATGGCATTCCGGTGTTATCCACACGCGTTGCTCGTGGTAAAGTGAATCTCCAGAACTGACACTTTAGCTCTCTGTGTATTTGCATGTCTATGTTCACTACGCATCAACTCATTCTTCAATGAGATGGCTTCGTATAAATTTGTTCTTCCGGTGAGACCACAATTCCTTATGCCAAAACTATATTGATCTTATTGTCGTATAATAGATCTTTATAGTATAACCTACTTGAAACTGCATCTAGTTTGACAATCAAACCGTTTGACACAAGGCCTGTCCAGGCCGACGCAAAAGCAACGCAGATTTGGGCTGCGAATGGTCGTCACAGACCGGCCGGTCCGCGATGGTCGAATGGGTCGCCCCGCTGGGCCGACCTCCCTGTCCGCACGGACATGTTCAGACAGCGAATGGTTGAATGGGTCGGCCGGTGGAGATGCCCTAAGTCAGCATATTCAGGTCTTTTAGGCATAAAGGAGCTCCTCATTTGTCCTTTCTTCTTGGAGTGGCTTCCGGATCCTTCTAGTATTTGCGCAAATCCTTCATCTCACCTAAGTTGGCTTACTGTTTGGCTCTCCCGAATTCTGTTTAGAACCAGACACGTCCATCTAACTCTTTAGTTGTCGACAAGTCTTTCTTATGCGGCAAGTGGCCCAAAATGGGTGACAACACACAACTAGTGGGAAGGTACTAAACAGATGTTGGGTTTAGTCCCACGTCGCTTGTGCGATGAGACCGGTAGCGACTTATAAGTGTGAGGGTCTCCTCTCCTATTAGGCCAGTCTTTTTTAAGAAGAGAGCCCAAACCCTGATGTAATATATTGCTCTCCGGTTTGACTAAGTTGGTGGGCTGAGATGCTCGTGAAGTGGGCCTACATCCTGATGTAAGTTCTATTTTAATTAACATAGCCACACCGGCCCAAAACCCTATGTTTGAGGAGTTCCTCTAAGAATTCTAAGTTTACATAATTAAAGGCGTTACCATAATGTAATTTATTAAGAACAAGCCCTTTCTCATATAAGCTATGTATACAGCACTTCATGGCCAGTAAGTACACACTCCGAAGTAAATCTCACTTGGACAAAGGCGGATTGATTTGGAGCAATGAGGTGCCGAAATGTTAACCTCAGAGCTCCGTTGAGAGACGGTTCGATTTTATTCGTAGGGGATCCTGGAAAAGGGTTGTAGAGATCTTACTTTATTATTAGTACACATATTGTATAGGACAGGCCATTATTTCTGTATAGTACACTAAAAGAAGTCTAGATACATTTCTTTACAAAGCTAAAACATCTTATATTCTGAAACGGAGGGAGTAGTATATACACATCCTAGTCCATTTACAGCCAGTCCATTTTTTGCAAGAGACCGGTGGACCTGTCATACTCGTACGTAACGCACTGGTTGTTTTCATGTTTAAGCCTGCTGCCTGCACCAGAACCTGTTATCCCCAGCTTTGAAAGTTTCTGAATTTCAGTATTACCATTTACCAAGTCAAATCAAAACTACCATCGACAATTAAGGAAAGTTAGCTTGCTTGGAAAACCGCAAAACTGGAACAGCACTTGAGTTCGTGTGTGATCATCAGCTTGATGCAAAAAAAAAAAAAAGGCAGGAACCAATCTGGTGCAGGTCTCTAAAATTTCTCCTCGGACGGAGAACTCCAAACACTTCTCTTATGAAAAGAAACTATCGGAAGCTAATTTCCAAGACAAAATGCTATTCCAAATTATTATTTTCCATTAATGGTGGCGGTGCATTGCACATAATTGTTGTTCAAAATGCAAAATAATATCACCATGAACACGAATGCTAAGAATGGCCTAGACATCACAAGGATGCCAAACTTAATACTCCCTCTGTCCCGAATTAGATGTCGCAGATTTGTCTTGATTTTTCTATATCTATATACTGAAACGCGTTTAGATATATGTGTATGTAGATAAATCTATAACAAGTAATTCATGACAGAGGGAATAGAAGGATACAAGCAGTGCAAGTGCCATTCCAATGAGCTGAGCTATTGTAACTAAAGACGCGTCCTGTAGCATGATTCAGTACCTGACAATCACGGTTGTGAGCCACTCCATAGAGTTCCTGGATGTGTGGCCGACTCTAGCTTGAAGTTGGTGTGATTTCTGGATAAAGTATTCTGCTATATCTATGTTTTCCCAGTTAACATGACTAGTATAGCATAAATCGTCCTAGATGCAGCTGCTCTGCCTGTGTAAAGTTGTCTGTCAGGAAAGTGACCTGCTGGAGTCCAAGTGGCCAAGCAATTGAGGCAGCAGGAAGAAGTGCAGAAGCTTCAGCACGAAGAGGCGGCGAGCTAGAGCTCTAGAAGATTTCAGCATGAGATCATAGTGCCAGATTGGTCCCTGTACTGAATATAGACAGCGAATTCCTGGTACTTTCCGGTACCTGCAATAAGGAAATTGGTTCTGATGGTGGAACCCTGTCCAACGTTAGTTGTCCGCTGACAAAACGTTCAAACTTTACAAAGGGGGGCTGCTCTTTCTGTTTTCAGATATTACATGCTTAGATGGTACTAGCAGCAAAGAATTCGTGAACAGAAAAATTTATGCAAACAAACGCATATGACTGTTACATATAAAAACATTTGAATGTCTTGAATAAAAGATATGGCCCCATATATCTATTCCAAAGGCGCCTTAGCCAGTGCACATCACCTGCCCCTGCGAAGTGCACTGGAAAACGGATCAACCATCGACATGTCATGCATGTGAATGCTATGGCCAAAAGTGCAGCAACCAGGATCTCTTGTGAAATAAAACCGAGCATCTCTAGAAGCTCTCTTATCCAGTTCTAGCATTGCGGGTTGATCAGCCATCGATTTCCCTCTGCAGCTCTTAACATGGAGACAGAATTTCATTACCTTGAGCACCTTTGCGTTCAGAACAAAGAACTTCGCGAAGTTCACGTCTCCTCCCATGCCTTCGTAGTTGTTCATTACTACTGCTCGGAGATGGAGTTCAAGGCATTCGATAGGATCGAGTGTGTCATACTGCAACACATTTTTCATATCGGTCCTGTAACGTGACTGCGGAAGAACACGTTAGGTATAGTGGTCGAGTCAGTTAGGGCATAGTAAAATGAGTCTTTTATTGCAGGCAGTAACAAGGCAGTAATTACATCAGGATTAGTTGCATTTGCAAGATGTTTGAACTGAGGACTATTGAACAATATAGTTCCCTGACACTCCTAGATGCATATTGACAACTAGATATAATATGGTAAAAGTTGGGGAAAATTATTGTGGAAGATAATTTTATGAAAAATATAGTAAATAATATTTCCATATGTCCAATCTAGGCATAAAAAGAGAGATGCAATGAGTTGAAATCAACTTTGAATATGTTTAACTCTATATAATTTCACCTGAATGTAGAGCTTCTCCGTGCAGGGAAAGCATCTAAGGAATCCAACAATTGCATCCAGATTAGGTCCGGTAGATTCTAGAACCAATACCTTCACCGTGCGCACCGACACGGTGAACCTGATGGGGATCAATTTCTGGAAAAACAAACCGAGACACATGCAACACATCAAGAAATAACATAATGTAAACAGAAATGGCCCAAATACAAAAAGTAGGAAGAAGACTTGTTCTACCTTAATAATTATAGTTCCAAGCACAATTTTGGAAATATTGTGAGATAAGTATCCCAACACAGTCAATTTCGGCGCAGCGAGAACCCTGATTGTCATTGGCACACCGTGTACACCAAATGGAATCAATCTCTCAAGGCAAGGTGCATTCTCAATGGCAAGCTCCTGGAACGCGATCTCTGGGTTGTACTCTTATAAGAAACAGAGACACCAATACTCCGAAGAGTTGGCGAGACAATCCTAAGACTATTGAGCCCATGGATCCCATCAAGGTGAAGGCTCTCAAGCACAATGCAACCGGCAAGTAGGCGCTGGATGACTGCCTCCGAGATGACAACATCGTAAAGCTTGAGCTGCTTCAGACGAGGGAGAAGAAGCACATCAGCATTTATCTCAGGGAATTCGCAGCGGCCAAAGTAAGCGACCCGTAGTGTGGATGCGAAGCGAAGCACAGAAGGCGGCAACGGGCGTGGTGGCCTGGTATAAAAGTAGAGGTGGCGGTCGTTGGAGGAGATGAACTCAAACTCCTCGAGGCCATCAAGTGCCGGCGACCAGAACCAACCATCAAGCTTGTCATAGACGTCATGGCAAAGACGAATGTTGTGGAGGAAGAGACGGTGGGCAGGGCCATGGTGCTCGGCGAGAATCTTGGAGATGATGGCGATGTGGTTGCACTCTTGCCCGGAGAGGTCGTGGTCGGCATCGAGGTTAAGCGGGGCGGAGCGCCAAAGGTGACGCCACCATGAGGAGAGAAGGGTTGTCCGCACAGCGTCCTTGATGGGGAGGAGGGAGATAATGCTGCCTAGGATCTCGTCAGGAACACGGCTAATGAGGTCGAGGCTTGCATCATCGCCACCGTTAGAGCCATCCCTGCTCGCCGGAGGTTCTTGCAACTCCGGATCGTCCCACCTCCGCTTCTTGGAGACGGAAACAATTACATTGTCCATGGCAGGGGCACCACGAAAAAGATCTACATAAGATCAAAAACGCATTTATTAAAGAAGAGCACAATAACACAAGTATTTTCTCTATCCCACCTTGGAGCCTTTAATTCACAAAAATACAATAACCATTTATATGAAATGCAAACTGTTTAAAGATGTAAACACATAACGAAAAGATTCCTTAGAATATTGACACACAAATTAACTCTGGTCTTGGAAAAACTGGCCCATTCTTCATCTGCAAAGCGTGCGTGCCATACCCAATACAACTCATTGTTCAGATACTCCATATGTCAGAATACCGTTCACATATATACAAACTTAATAAGTGAGTAAAACGATAAGATTTCTGTAGAAAAACTTGTTGCATGCAACATGACTACTGCTACTGCTACTACCACACACTAGATACTTATGCATGGCATATGATTCCGAAACTTCTAACAAGCTGTGTGATTCTGCTGGTTGAAGTGGTTGTAGGTACGTTTATAGCAACTAAATATTTTGCAGAAGCATCATATGTCAAAAGGCACAATATTTTCAGAAGCACAATAGCAAGCATGTAACACAGATAATCACCAAAGTTGCCCACACGCATTGACATACTCCCCCCATATTATTGTTTTCAACTTTGTCTATATGCATTCGTATCTAGACAAAGTTGAGAACAATAATATGGACCGGAAGGAGTGATATCATACTTGGCAGTTCCGTGCAGACGAATAAACGGATTAGCGATGAAATAATTCAAATTGCAAGACTAGTAGTAATAATTCATACTTGGCAAACTTGCAAGACTAGTAGTAATAATTCAAATTGCAATGCAAAAGTTTCCGTGCAGATCAAAAAAGGATTAGCGATGAAATTGCAAGACTAGTCTGCATTTCCTTTATGCAATGTAAAGTTGTATTTCCTCGAATTAATCCAATCACATCTGGGGTTAGTTTGGCAAATAATATCTCCCGTTTTACTAGCACATTAGCTCTTACCGGAGTCGCCGCCGGCCAGCCGGCGCCTCCCCCGCCTCGCCACACACGCGTCACGGAAGGAGAGGACGGCGACGACGCCGCCGATGCTCCGCGTGACCTGTACCTCCTCCTCTTCCTGGTGAAGGCGTCCGCCACGATGCAGCTGGGCGTCGATCCCGTCACGGCGGCGAGGGTGTCTTGTCGTGGTCGAGCAGGTTGGTTCTACCCCGAGCCGATGCCGATTGACTGGACTATAACCGATACGCTGGGTATTGGGCCTGCCTCTAGTGTTTGGGCTTTGGGCCTACGGTTGTTAGCGGACTTTGAGTCTCCCACTTTCGAGTAGTATATCGGCCCGTCGCAGTGCATTGATCAAGTGAGAACGTTTTTTTTTTATCCGCTAAAAAAAAAAGCGAGAACGTTTTTTTTTCGTTTTGAGATGCAGCCAGAAAGAACGGTGGAGTTTTCCCCATTGCCGTGTGTCGCTGTGCTCCAGGTTTAATGGAAACACTGTATCCAGCTCCAAAATAAAGAATGTGGAGACATTGGCAGGTTCATGATGTGGTATCCTTCCATGTTCCATGAGTCTACGCTGAGGTTTCTAAGCTTTGCCGTCCTTCCCCATGTCCCTATGGCCAGGCTTGTGACCCGTCGACGAACACAGCCGCCACAAACAGTCCCAGCAGAGAGGAGATCAGATTTGAAAAGGAAGAAGAATACCACCTCATCCTTTGAAGATCCCGAGCCTCTTGATCATCAACTCCACCATAATTCTCCATTCATATTGAGAGATAGATTCACACTTGTAAGATTAGGGCTTGAACCTCTATTCCTACTTTGGATTGTACTTGATCTGATCTCCAACGGTATTGTGGTTTCCTACGGTAAAGTTGAGATGATTTCCATTTGCAACATGATTGTATCTTTGATCTATTCTCCTCTCATGTCCGAGTACATCCACATAGGCGTGGGAGATGTAGGGAATTGGTGAGATGTGTTGTGCCTACTTTATTTTCATCCATTTGTGATTATTGTCGTGATTATTGTATTGTGAGAATGACTATCTATGTTTGCCTAATGCTTGTTATCCAATTTAAGGGCCCGAGGGTAACATGATCCTGAGATCTCATAGATATGAACTTGTTTACTAGCGAATCGGCGGCCTCCGAGTGATACGGCCGATATCAAAGAGGAGCTAGTATAACTCGAGGATAACAAGCACTACAAGAAAAGTGTCCTTTCGCAATGACTGGACCTGTCGATCGTCGTAGAAGACACATCTTCCACGACGAATTTCTTGGCTCGACCGTGGCCGATGGAAAACTTTTTTCTGGTTTCGCGGCCCTCTACTACGACGAAAGAGCTAAAAACGTGAAGGAGTTCAGCCGACGTGTGGCAGAAGCAAGATTTTTGGTTCCTTGTTCGATGTTGACTCGTCGAAGTATTTTGAGGCGTGTGGGTCCCGTACGTCAGTGTCTCTAGCGGACTATACTTTTTGGTCGCGCCTCTCTGATTTGAACTCGATAACATTGTTCGACGCATTTGCCGTTTAGTCAGATTGTTGGGTCTCACATGTCAGCCTCTCATTAGAAAAATCGTGTGTATGATGGAATTTTTTCCTACGCTCGCGCTATCCTGTTTCGAACTTGATAGTGTTGCTCGATGTATCTGTCATTTAATCAGGCTGCTGGGTCCCACATGTCATCTTCTCATTAGAAGAAACATGTGCATGATGGAATTATTATCCTTGGCTCGTGCCTCCCTGATTTCAACTTGATAACGTTGTTCGATCTATCTGCCGTTTAGTCACGCTACTGGGTCCTCATGTCAGCCTCTCATTAGAAGAATCGTGTGTATGATGAAATTGTTTTCTTCGCTTGTGTTGTCCTGTTCCGAACTTGATAGCGCTGATCGATGCATCTACCGTTTAATCAAACTCCTAGGTCCTACATGTCATCCTCTCATTAGAAGAAACATGTGTATAATAAAAAAAATGCCCTTGGTCGCGCCTCCGTGTTCCGAACTTGATAGTGTTGCTCGCTGCATCTACCGTTTAATCACGCAGTTGGGCCCCACATATCATCCACTCATTAGAAGAAACGTGTGTATGATGGAATTTTTGCTCTCGGTCACGCCTCCGTGTTCCGAACTTGATAATGTTGCTCGATGCATCAGCCGTTTTTTCAGGCTACTGGGTCCCCCATGTGAGCCTCTCATTAGAAGAAACATGTGCATGCTGGACTTTTTCTCGCTCATGCCTCCCTATTTTGAACTTGGCAATATTGCTCGATGCTGCACATGTATAAGGTCACGCTACACATGTCGGTCTCTCTGTAAATGAAATGCGTGTATGATGGACTTTTTTTCGGCCGCGTCCGCTGTTTTGACCTTGGCAATATTGCTCGATGCGACAACCGTGCATGGTCTTGCTGTCGAGGCCCTCATGTCAGCCTATCTAGTAGGTTCAGGCTTGTGAGTCCCTGATGCCAGCCTCACAAATATTTAACTTTTTTCAAACCCGATTATTAAACTCGAGGGATGTTGTAGGCTGGTGGGTCCACGATGTCAGCCTCTCCCAACGATGTTTTCGAAGACATCTCCACCTTTTTAAAAGAGTATAATTTCTATAAGGATATACTATTACCTTACAACTTGAAGTGAGTGTTTCTGTCTTGTACATATTTTTTTGGCATACTCGATGCTAAGTGTAATTGATGAGTTATTCGTGTCTCCTTATGTAAACGTCCGCAGGTACCACTGGGTTCTCCTAAACATTCAAGTTGATAAGTCCCAAGTTGAAGTCACCGACCTATTAAGTTGGGACCAAGAGCATTGGAGCGACATGAAAGCAATGCTCCATAAGTAATTTCAAGCATTATCGTATTATATCGACCTCTTTCGTTCATATCCTGATATCAAGTAATTAATAACTCTTTTGTTCATTTTCTTTGCCGACCAGATGTTGGACACGGTTCAGAAATGAAACGCAAGGAGAATTCAAAGAATCGCTAACTTATAAAACGGTGAAGAGTTTGCAGCAGCCACGGGGGACTCATTTATATGGATACTACGTTTGCGAATACATTCACGAGTTGACCAGTGAGCGCGGAGTTCCTTCACCTTATATAGACTGTTTGCGGGAGAATCTCGAGCCAGAACAACGCATACGAGCAATTTAAGAGGAGTTGACGGGATTTGTGATGAGAGATCATTGATCCAAGTGGAGAACATTATGTGCATGACGACGAACTCGATATGTGATCTCCATGTAATATGTGATCTCAATATGTGATCTTAATATGTTAACTCAATATGATCTCCATGTAATATGTGAACTCAGTATGTTATCTCTCCATGTAATTAAATAGTTATATATGTATGCTCGCAAGAGATCGAATATTAACAATATATGCATCAACATGTACTGTCTTTATAGTAGTGTAGAATATGTGTACCGAAACATGTTTTAATTATAATCAAACACAAATTGGAAAGAATTAAATGGAAACTAAACAAAACGAAAAGGAAATCGTGTCGCGGCAGAGAAAACACACGATTTTCTGCCATGACAGAAACTCTTTAGTCCCGGGCCGTGTTACGGCCCGTGACTGGAGGTCCTCCAGCCCCGGCCGAGGTTCTGCTGCCACGTGGTAGCCCTGGGTGGCCTCTAGTCCTGGTTCGTAGCAAACCGGGACTAGAGACAGGGGTCTCTAGTCCCTATTTGGCAGTCCCGGGTCCGAAACCGGGACTAGAGGCCCGTTTCACACCAGTGTAAATTAGATCTGAACTCAGTATATAACACCATATGAGGCCTAGAGCGATCAAACCCTCAATGGTTAGTTTTTCAGCTAATATGAGATAACCGACCATTGTCATCACCGCCACCCGCCCGCCCGTGATATGGCACTACTGTCCATGCATGTTTGCATCACCCACCGTTCCGAACCAGACATGTTCGCTTCTTGTGATTCTTCTTCTCCTCCGTTGGAATATTAGGAAATTTCTCCATGAGATTAATTACCGAAATCAAGATTATGTAAGCACTAGAAGATCTAAACACATGCAGCCAAACAACCACATCTAGTAGATCTAAAAAACTAGCAAGTACTAGTGCATACAAAGATAAGAATAACACGTACAGGTTGACCGGGAAGATCATTGATGGCTCAATGCACGGCGTCTAGAAAAATGCTTGATGGCTGTGTTGATGTAGAGCTCGTTGGGAACCCCAAGAGGAAGGTATGATGAGCACAACAGCAAGTTTCCCGCAGTTATCAAACCAAGGTTTAATCGAACCAGTAAGAGCAAGGAAACACCTCAAAGGTGTTACTATCTGAGCTTTGGCAGGGCGCACTACCTGTGCTAGTAGCAACGTGGAGACCTACACAACACAACCACAGAACTTTGTCCCCAACTTGCGATGAGGTTGTCAATCTCACCGTGTTTTGCGGAAAACAAAGGATTAAACATATTAAATGAAAAGAAGTAAAAGTTTGCAGAAAGAAAACACAAAGCATAAACAGTTTATAGATTGTATGTAAAGTAAAGGACCGGGATCCATAGTTCACTAGAGGTGGCTCTCCTTAGATAGATAACATGCTGGGTGAACAAATTATAGCGGGGCAATTGACAAACACCGAGAAAGCAATACATGCATATACTAATCATCTTGACTCCTTTGAGACTTGATTGGGCATTACAACATAATACATAGACCGCCATCCAACTGCATCTATGACTAATAATCCACCTTCAGATTATCATCCGAACCCCCTCCAGTATTAAGTTGCAAGCAACAGATTATTGCTTTACGAACTGCGTGTAAAGTAAACAATACAATTGTTCTATGAACAAAGGATCGTTGTTTTCTCCCTAGTAGCAACAGCACATCTAGTACCTTAGAGATTTCTGTCACTTCCCCAGATTACCAGAGGCATGAACCCACTATCGAGCATAAATACTAACTCTTGGAGTTGCTAGCATCTACTTGGCCAAGATAGCTACTAACAACGGAAAGCATGCAAGATCTCAAATAACAAAGACATGATAGAATTAATAATCAATCTGAAATAGCATCTCAATATCCATCGGATCCCCGCAAACACAACATGTATGGATTATAAATAGATGATCTTGATCATGAACGGAGCTCACAAGATCTAAACATGAAAGCACAAAGGAGGAAAAACCAGCCATCTAGCTACTACATGGATCCGTAGTCCAAGGATGAACTACTCACGCATCACACCGGAGGCTTGCATGGTGATGAAGAAGGCCTCTAGGGTGAATTCCCCTCTCCGGCAGGGTGCCAGGAAGAGCTTCAGATCCCCCCTGATCTAGGGACAGATACGACGGCGGCTACATACTCTTTTTCGTGGATTTTTGATCGGGTACCTAGGGTTTTTGTCCCGAGGGCAACTTATAGGCGGAAGGAGAGGCCGAGGGGGTGCTGGGGTCGGCCAGACCACCCCCTGGCGCGGGCCAAGCCTGGCCGCGCGGCCAGGTGGTGTGGCCGGCCCCCAGGCCTTCTCCGTCTCGTATTCTGGCACTTGATCCCTTCCAAAAAAATAGGCACTTTGGCTTTTGTCCCGTCCAATTCCGAGAATATTCATTTTCTGACTTTTCTGGAACCAAAAACAACAGAAAACAGGCAGCTGGCACTGTGGCTCTTGTTAATAGGTTAGTCCAAGAAATCATAATAAAAGTACTCCAAAGTTGGAACAAAACACAAGAAAGTGGATAAAACCAAGCATGGAACATCAAAAATTATAGATACATTTGCAATGTATCAACATCCCCAATCTTAACTCCTGCTCGTCCTCGAGTAGGTAAGTGATAAAAAGAAATAATTTTTGAGGTGACATGCACCATCACAACTTGATCAAAGTATTTGCAAAACTCAAAGCTGGGATCATAGTACTTCAATCATAACATGAAAGACAAAGTTCTAGCAATAAGCAAAGAAACTATGATACAACATGAAAAGGCACAAACAAAAGATTCATGAATAACATGCTTTGCAAGACGTTTGTTTGTTTCACATAAAGAAAACATAGCATAAAAGTATTCAGCTTGTCCCTCAATAGAGTAGCAAATATAAATGCATAGGACACCTTCAAAGTTCATAAGAGTGACTAGATGCAATAGTTTCAAACAAGCAATAACAAGTTATGCACCAGTCAACTAGTCTTGGGACAATGCACATAGAACTAAGAATGGCCACTATGCTCTCAAAGTAAGTGCATAAAGGTAGAAGGTGGAGACTCAATGTAATGGTGGAAGAAAGGCCTTCATAGAAGGAAGTAGGGATTCAAGTCTCATAAAGAGCTTCCAAAAAAATTATGGTACTTGTAGCTTTCAGCTCTCATTGCCCCTATCATAAGCATCTTGAAGGTGATTAAGGTTAAAGTGACACAACTAAGAGGATATGCTTGACAAGTTATAAACCGAAATCTCATGCCCCTTACTTACGAAGACCGATCCTCATGCTACTCAACTTCAGTCATGAGTAAGCTCTTGTCATTGTAAGTACATGTGTATCATTAAGAACCGCCAATGGGGTACCCCTTGCACATGATACGGGAGCTTTCCCATAATCAAAATGACAAGGCAAGCAGACAATGAGCATCTCAGCGATCTTTTTATTTGCTATTTGCATAGGTTTTTATTGAGGATGCTTCATAGAGTGCTCATTATGGTGATGCTGCAAGTTTCCACCATGATTAGGCATGGCTTAGGCTAGCGGTCCAGGCGTTTCTCTAACACATATACAAACTCCATGTTCTTACAAGTTCCACATTTATTTCACACCGCCGGGATCCGTAAGCAAAAGAACATGATATCAACGGGGTACAAAGTACAAGTGCAATGTTGAAAGCGTTCCCCATGAAACATGGTTCTGCTAATTTCAACTTATAAAGCGCAAGCATATACGCAACAAAGAAGGACCCAGTGGTTCAAGTTTATTAGAGGCAGTAAAGTAAAGTGTGCCATCAAGTTCGTGAGAGCTTTAATCACTAGTTTTATCATAACAAGTGGAAGGTAAACAAAAGCATGAATATACTTGGAATAGCATAAGCTAGTAGGTAGGTATGGTGGACTCTTTGGAAAAACTTGGTTTAGGGAGTTGGATGCATGAGTGGAACTCATACTTGGTTGTGGAGGCTAACAAAAGACTGGGAGCGACAAACTAAGAGAGCTATAATGGCCATAATCATGCAGAGCGACAAAACATCATTGATCAAAGCATAAAGTGATACTATAAGTTGAAAACTAA
This sequence comes from Avena eriantha, assembly GCA_910589775.1. Taxonomy (NCBI): domain Eukaryota; kingdom Viridiplantae; phylum Streptophyta; class Magnoliopsida; order Poales; family Poaceae; genus Avena; species Avena eriantha. The sequence goes on from OU342743.1 coordinate 11,626,237, forward strand.
AGGATCATAAAGGCTATGGTGACTTGAGATAGTCATAACATGGTGTGAGCATGCGCCAAGTCAACCCAAATCAAGCATCAAAGGAGAATACCACTATGCTATGCTTTAATATGCTAAAACACCGCATGATTCATCCAAGGCACATTAAGCAATCTCAATTGTTTATAACAAGTCATGCTACAACAAAGAATACTAAGCATAAAGCCAAAACAATATCGAGCATGGCATGACAAAGCATAGGCCACAGTAAAAAACGAGCTCTTTTCACCACATAAGCATAAACTTTCCTACTCTTTTCCAAACCAAACCAAACTATTTGTAAACCAAAGTGTGAAAGAGGGGGTCCAACCAACTTATTCAGAAAACTAAGCAAACCAAGCAAACGAAAATGAAAACGAAAAAGAAGACGCTCCAAGAGAAACACAACTGTGCACGAAACAATAAAAATGAAGCGTTTGGAAGAAACCTGGAATTTTTATTGATGAAGAAGGGGATGCCTTGGGCATCCCCAAGCTTTGACGCTTGTACTTCTTGGATGTTTCTTGGGGTGACACGTGTGGCATCCCCAAGCTTGAGATTTAATCCATCCTTCATCTCATTACCCATTCCTTCCATACACCTGAAAATTTTCCTTCATACAAAACTTCACACAATCTCATTAGCAACATTAGTGCACTTTAGATAAATAAGTCTCAAGGTTCAGTTCTAACACCAAATAAACTTCCATTAGAACACTAGCTACTGTAGCATTTCCCTCAAAAAACTCAATTCCCCAAAGGAACTCAAGAAGGAACTAACAAGAAGCAAATGCAGAAAATGGCAGAAATCTGTCAAAACAGACCAGCAGGTAAAGACGAATTTTTTCTAAGACCTTCTGTTGCTCAAATCAAAAAGTGTTGAACTAACGAAAGTTAGATAACAACCTGGGGCAGAAGCAAAAAACATTACAGCTCAATACGACGTACAGATCTCTCTTAGGAATTTTTATGGTGAAGCACAGAAATCTGTTTCAGGGCAGCAACTTTCCCAATCATTACTTCACTCTCATTAGAGGTTACTCTTGGCACAAAAAGCAAATAAAAAGGATAAGGAGAGTTTATTACAGAGGTAATAACTTCCAAGACTCAACTAAAACTCTTGGGTTATCTCCCAACAAGTACTTTTCTTTAACGCCTTTAAGTTAGGCATAAGAACCAAAGAAAGAATCAAGTGTTCTCAAATGAAGAAGCATTAAGACCAACTTTCTTGTCCTTACCTCTCTTATTTTTATTCTTAACTTTGGGGAAAATATGATTGTTTGGTGGAGAAGAAAGGTGCATGGTCCCCTTTCCCACATCTATTATTGCTCCAAGGAGTCCTAATAGGGACCTTCTAAGTGTAATTTGTCCTTTTCCTACACATTCAATAACAAGATAATCAATAGAAATCATTTTCCCAAGGATCTTTGTAAACACTCCTTCAGCTATTCCAAGAGGTAATATGGTAGTATTATTGGTGAGAGATATTTCTTTTCCTCCTTCAACGAGCCCTCAAAGATTCAGAGATTCATAAATAGCTTTGGGCATAAGACAAAATTCAGACATGATATCACAGCGAGCTTGAAAAGTTTCAGTGTTTATCTCAATCTTTACTGTAGGGAACCACTTTGATGGTTCAGAGTTTATTGGAACATAATCATGTTGCTCCCTAAGCGTATTATAGCGCCCTTCTAATCTAGTAGTGCTAGCCTCAAGAGTGTCCAACCTAGCAAATATTTTTGCGAAAGGAGTATCAGTTTGGCTAGGCAAGTTGTAAGTGAGGATTAATTTCTTTATAGCATTAATGGCATCATCCTCATTACTTTGGAGGAAATCTCCTCCCGCAATAGCATCTAAAGCATATCTATAGCAAAGAGCAATCCCAAGGTAAAAACTGCTAAGGAACAATCCTTGAATCATTTTAGGCTCAGTCTTTTCATGTAGATCAGAGATTCTAGACCAAGCTTCCTTAAAACTTTCCTCAATTCCTTGTTTAAAAGTGAGAATCATTTCCTCGGGTGACATAGTGATTGGAGCAAGGCTAGACATAGTGGCAACTCAAGATAGGAACTAATTTTTTGTGTGTTTTCAAATAAGAAAGCAAACAAGTAAAACTAATTTTTTTTGAGTTTTTTGAAGAACAAAACAAGCAAACAAAGGAAAAAGAAACTAAGCAAAACAAAAACAACAAAGTAAAGAGATTGGTTATGAGGGACTCCTCTTGTGAAGATGTCCTTGACTCCCCGGCAACGGCGCCAGAAAAATGCTTGATGGCTCAATGCACGGTGCCCAGAAAAATGCTTGATGGCGGTGTTGATGTAGAGCTTGTTGGGAACCCCAAGAGGAAGGTATGATGAGCACAGCAACAAGTTTCCCTCAGTTATGAAACCAAGGTTTAATCGAAACAGTAGGAGCAAGGAAATACCTCAAAGGTGTTACTAGCTGAGCTTTGGCATGGCGCACTACCGGTGCTAGTAGCAACGTGGAGACCCGCACAACACAACCACAGAACTTTGTCCCCAACTTGCGATAAGGTTGTCAATCTCACCGTGTTTTGCAGAAAACAAAGGGTTAAACGTATCAAATGGAAAGAAGTAAAAGTTTGCAGAAAGAAAACACAAAGCATAAACAGTTTATAGATTGTATGTAAAGTAAAGGACCGGGATCCATAGTTCACTAGAGGTGGCTCTCCTTAGATAGATAACATGCTGGGTGAACAAATTACAGCGAGGCAATTGACAAACACCGAGAAAGCAATACATGCATATACTAATCATCTTGACTCCTTTGAGACTTGATTGGGCATTACAACATAATACATAGACCGCCATCCAACTGCATCTATGACTAATAATCCACCTTCAGGTTATCATCCGAACCACCTCCAGTATTAAGTTGCAAGCAACAGATTATTGCTTTATGAACTGCGTGTAAAGTAAATAATACAATTGTTCTATGAACAAAGGATCGTTGTTTTTCTCCCTAGTAGCAACAGCACATCTAGTACCTTAGAGATTTCTGCCACTTCCCTAGATTACTAGAGGCGTGAACCCACTATCGAGCATAAATACTAACTCTTGGAGTTGCTAGCATCTACTTGGCCAAGATAGCTACTAACAACGGAAAGCATGCAAGATCTCAAATAACAAAGACATGATAGAATCAATAATCAATCTGAAATAGCATCTCAATATCCATCGGATCCCCACAAACACAACATGTATGGATTAAAAATAGATGATCTTGATCATGAACGGAGCTCACAAGATCTAAACATGAAAGCACAAAGGAGGAGAAACCAACCATCTAGCTACTACATGGATCCGTAGTCCAAGGATGAACTACTCACGCATCACACCGGAGGCTTGCATGGTGATGAAGAAGGCCTCCAGGGTGAATTCCCCTCTCCGGCAGGGTGCCGGGAAGAGCTTCAGATCCCCCCCCGATCTAGGGACAGAGACGACGGCGGCTACAGACTCTTTCGTGGATTTTTGATCGGGTACCTAGGGTTTTTGTCCCGAGGGCAACTTATAGGAGGAAGGAGAGGCCGACGGGGTGTTGGGGTCGGCCAGACCACCCCCTGGCGCGGGCCAAGCCTGGCCGCGCGGCCAGGTGGTGTGGCCGGCCCCCAGCCATTCTCCGTCTCGTATTCTGGCACTTGATCCCTTCTGGAAAAATAGGCACTTTGGCTTTTGTCTCGTCCAATTCCGAGAATATTCATTTTCTAACTTTCCTGGAACCAAAAACAACAGAAAACAGGCAGCTGGCACTATGGCTCTTGTTAATAGGTTAGTCCAAGAAATCATAATAAAAGTATTCCAAAGTTGGAACAAAACACAAGAAAGTGGATAAAACCAAGCATGGAACATCAAAAATTATAGATACATTTGCAATGTATCAGTCATCACCGCAGCAACACCTTGGTCATTGTTGTTGTCGCCCATGGTGCTGATGAGGTCGTCGGTTGATGAAGAAGAACACAAACGGAGGGGAGCAGTCGCGCCGAGACGCTTCCCAAAAACCTTATCGCCCGTCTCCCGGTGCAGGATCTCAACTGACGGGGTTTCGGAGGCCTGCTCTCCCGGACAGCAGTGCACACAGCCGCCGGGATGGGGAAGCTTAGAGAGCAACGCAGCAAAAGGAACACACAACGAGAGAGACAGAGAAAGGAACTCGATACGTCTAGATCTGTCTGTCTCTCGCTCTATAAAGCCTGGGAGGTGAGCCGACCAAGTCGCCACGCGTTGGAAGACAAGGATACGCGTCAAACATGCACACGAATGTTGACACGTACCCAACATCTAGTGCACCAAGCAAAAATTTAGTCTTCCACAAAACGAGTTTCTAACTCGAAACGCGACGCGCGTGTGGGCGAGGCGAGGCGGGCGGCGGAGGAGGAGGAGTGCGCGTGGACTCCTTCTCTTCTCACTCACTTAGTGGGAGTGAAGCAGCTCACCTTATAAGCTGGTCCAACTCTCTCCCAACTAGCAATGTGGGACTAAACTTTGTCTTCCACAGAGCTCCCAAGCTGCCATAGTAGATGGGCCTTGAGATTTCAGGATTTATTAGACTAGATGGGCTGCCTACATGGGCCGCAACCCATATAAATCTAACAATCTCCCACTAGATCTCAGAGGCACATTATATGGCACATCAGTTCCAATCACTGTTTAATATACCTGCAGTTCAGTGGAGACAGTTAAGTTGAACTTCCACCTAGACAAAGAGATACGCTACTACAACTGAACAATGGACTATGCCTTGAATTGCCAGTCTTGCACAGCAAGTTTCACTCAATGCCGTTACCGGTACTTGGCTGCCATAGGCTACCCCTCGGCTGGAGCTTATAAGTCATACTCCTCGGCCTTTCATGAGCTTTCTAGAGATTCACCCAAATCTCATACACTGTGACCATCAGTGTGGCTCATATAGGTGTGTTCTTTCAAGATCGCTCTGTAGGACACCGTCTTTGTTCCCAAGGAGACAGTCAGAACACATTAAGATGTAATCAACCTTCCTTACAGAATACCATGAGAGAATTGCATCTGCAATGGAGTGGGAGTTTTGAAAGTTTCTCTCAACTTAGTTGTTTCGGTTTGTTTTCCCAGGTCCTAATTCACGGGATCTCCGATCACATAGGTTGGGTTACCCCCTTGACAACTCACGTGGGTCTCAAACCCATCTCCCTCGATGCATTTTCTGTCAAATTTCTTGATAGTCCTTTTGTAAAAGGATCTGCCAGATTCTTAGCCGTTTGGACATAATCCAATGCTATAACTCCGGAGTTTCTCAGTTTTCTGACAGACTTCAGTCTTCTCTTGACATGTCTTGAACTCTTCATATTGTCCTTAGAACTGTTCACTTTGACAATCACAGTATGGTTGTCACAGTTCATAAGGATTGCCGGTATTGGTTTTTCAACCATAGGCAAATCTGTTAAGAGTTCACGAAGCCATTCTGCTTCGATAGTCGCAGTACCTAATGCTGTGAGTTCTGATTCCATAGTTGACCTCGTTAAGATGGTCTGCTTGCAAGACTTCCATGAAACAGCGCCACCACCAAGAGTGAATATATATCCACTTGTGGCCTTTATCTCATCAGCATCTGATATCCAATTTGAATCACTATACCCTTCAAGTACTCTAGGATACCTGGTATAATGAATTCCATAGCTCAGGGTTCCCTTTAGATAGCGCATTACTCTCTCAAGAGCATGCCAATGATCATCTCCCGGGTTGGCCACAAACCGGCTGAGTTTGCTCACAGCAGACGAGATGTCAGGCCTCGTAGCGCAAGCTAAATACATAAGTGAGCCAATAATCTGAGAGTATCTCAACTGATCTCTAGTTGCCTTTTGATTCTTTCGAAGCAAAACACTAGGATCATAAGGTGTGGGAGAGGATTTGCAATCATCATATCCAAATCTGCTCAACACCTTCTCTACATAATGTGATTGCACAGGTGTAATCCCATTATTCTCATCTCTCAGTAGCTTGATGTTTAAGATAACATCAGCTTCTCCAAGATCCTTCATCTCAAAACATTGACACAAGAAGGTTTTGACCTCATTAATCACTTTGAGACTTGTCCCAAAAATTAGTATGTCATCTACATACAGACATAGGACAACTCCCTCACCCCCACCATGGCGGTAGTACACACATTTGTTGGCTTCATTTACAACAAAGCCCACATATGTCAAAGTTATTTCAAACTTCTCATGCCATTGCTTGGGAGCTTGTTTGAGGCCATACAAAGATTTCTTCAATTTACACACCTTTCTCTCTTGACCTTCTAGTACAAAACCATCATGCTGTTCTATGTAAATTTCCTCATCCAACTCTCCATTTAGGAAAGCCGTCTTAACGTCCATCTGATGAACGAGAAGACCGTGAGAGGCAGCCACTGATAGTAGTACTCGAATTGTGGTCAATCTAGCCACAGGTGAGTAAGTATCAAAGAAATCTTCGCCTTCCTTTTGGGTATAGCCTTTAGCCACAAGCCGAGCTTTGTACTTTTCAATAGTACCATCAGCCCTAAGCTTCTTTTTAAATACCCATTTACATCCTACAGGTTTACACCCATACGGACGTCCAGATATCTCCCAGGTTCCATTAGCCAAGATGGAATCCATCTCGCTTTGAACTGCTTCCTTCCAGTAGTCTGCATCCATAGATGCAAGAGCTTCTGAAATAGAAGTGGGAGTGTCATCCACTACGTACACAATAAAATCATTACCAAAAGACCTTGCGGTCATTTGTCTCTTACTCCTTGTGGGAGCTTCATTGTCATTCTCATCCGAATATGAACTCACATCATCTGATTGTTCATTAGTCTCTATGAAAGTTTCAGGTTCAGAAACTGGATCATATTCCTTATTAGATATGCTAGGCATATCTCTCATAGGAAATATATCCTCAAAGAATGTAGCATCTCTTGATTCAAAAATGGTACCGACACTCATGTCGTCCATTTCAGATTTCACCACAAGAAATCTGTAAGCAATGCTGTGAGAAGCATAGCCAAGAAAGATACAATCCACAGTTTTCGGTCCAAGCTTACGCTTCTTGTTGATTGGCACGTTGACCTTTGCCAAACAACCCAAGCTCGTAAGTAGGAGAGTGTCAACCTTTTCTTTTCCCATTCTTCAAATGGAGTAATCTCTTTATTCTTAATTGGAACACGGTTTAGGACATGACACGAAGTCAATATAGCCTCCCCCACCATTCCTTGGATAAACCGGCAGTGTCTAACATGGCGTTAACCAAAGCTGTTAGAGTCCGGTTTTTCCTCTCAGCAATCCCATTGGATTGAGGGGAATTGGGAGGTGTCCTCTCATGTATAATACCATGTTCCGAACAGAATAAATTGAACTCATTAGAAAAGTACTCTCCACCACGATCGGACCGAATTCTTTTGATCTTTCTCTCAAGTTGATTTTCAACTTCTACTTTACAGATTTTAAAGAAATCTAAAGCCTCATCTTTAGTTTTAAAGAGATATACATAACAGAACCTAGTAGAGTCATCAATCAAAGTCATGAAATATTTCTTTCCACTAATTGTCAACACACCATTCATCTCACATAGATCTGAATGTATAAGCTCAAGAGGTGCCAAGTTTCTTTCCTCCGTAGGCTTATGAGGCTTGCGAGGCTGCTTTGCTTGCACACAAGCATGGCACTTAGAGCCTTTGACAATAGTAAATTTCGGAATTAAACTCATACCAGCAAGCCGCGACATACAACCAAAATTAATATGACAAAATCGTGAATGCCAAACATTAGTTTCATACTAGTAGTGCAAACATGGTTCACTACATCATCACAGAAGTCTACCAATGAAAAACGGAACATGCATCCGCATTCATAACCTTTTCCAACAAAGGTTCCATACTTAGACTGTACAACATTATTGGACTCAAATACCAACTTAAACCCATCTTTCATAAGACGAGAACCACTAACAAGATTCTTCTTGATAGAAGGGACATGCTGCACGTTCTTCAATTGCATGATCTTGCCCGAAGTAAACTTCAGATCTACCGTGCCAGCACCAAGAACAGTAGCATGTAACCCATTCCCCATCACGACTGAGGAATCTCGAGCCTGATAAGAGGTGAACATGGAAATGTCAGCACACACATGAACATTGGCACCCGTATCAATCCACCATTCTGTGGGTTGAAATACTGAAAAAGTAGTAGATAATAAATTATCGTATCCAGAACCTGAAGTTCCTGCATCAGTATTGCCAATGACCATGTTGACAGATTTAGAACTCTGTCCAGCCTGACCCTTTTTGCCTTTCTTCTGTGGACAACGATGAGCCCAATGGCCAATCTCGCCACACACCTAGTAAGGTTCTTTCTTTTCCTTGTTCTGCCCCTTCTTCTTCTTGAAGTTGGTAGTCTGGCAGACTTTATTATTTCCCTTGGACTTGTGGGCATTTTTCTGCACCATATTGGCAGCAGAATGTCCCTCGATTCCACTAGTGTGTTTGTCTTTTGTCCTCGCCTTCTCTTCAACATCCAGAGAACCAATTAGGTACTCAACAGAGAGCTCATGCCTCTGATGTTTCAGAGAAGTGGCAAAGTTCCTCTATGAAGGGGGAAGCTTAGCGACAATGCATCCCGCGACAAACTTGTCCGGAAGCACACACTTGAGGAGTTCGAGTTCCTTTGCCATGATCTGTAGCTCATGAGTCTGTTCTACTACAGATCAGTTTTCAACCATCTTGTAGTCATTGAACTGCTCCATAGCATACAGTTTACCACCGGCATCGACAACACCGAACTTAGCGTCCAACGCATCCCACAGTTCCTTGGCATCACGGATATGCAAATATGCATCAACCAACTTGTCTCCAAGTACACTAAGTACAGAGCCCACGAAAAGTACAGAGGCCTCCCTGAACGCTCTCTCTTCCTCGAGAGTAAGCGGACCTCTGGGAGTGCCATCTGCAACCTTTTCTATGCCCATTGCAGTGAGCCACAAGAGGGTTTTCCCCTGCCATCTCTTAAAATTAGCACCCGTAAAAGGGGTCGGTTTCAGCAACGCAGCAAAGGGAGATGACGAAAATTGCCTAAATATATAAGGTTTTTGGATTGTTGGAATATTAGGCAATTTCTCCATGAGATTAATTACCGAAATCAAGATTATGTAAGCACTAGCAGATCTAAACACATGCAGCCAAACAACCACATCTAGTAGATCTGAAAAACTAGCAAGTACTAGTGCATACAAAGATAAGAATAGCACGTACAGGTTAACCGGGAAGGTCATCACCGCAACAGCACCTTGGTCATTGTTGTTGTTGCCCATGGTGCTGATGAGGTCGTCGGTTGATGAAGAAGAACACGAACGGAGGCGAGCAGTCGCGCCGAGACGCTCCCCAAAATCCTTATCGCCCGTCTCCCGGTGCAGGATCTCAACTGACGGGGTTTCGGAGGCCTGCTCTCCCGGACAGTAGTGCACGCAGCCGCCGGGATGGGGAAGCTTAGAGAGCAACGCAGCAAAAGGAACACACAACGAGAGAGACAGAGAAAGGAACTCGATACGTCTAGATCTGTCTGTCTCTCGCTCTATAAAGCCTGTGAGGTGAGCCGATCAAGTCGCCACGCGTTGGAAGACAAGGACACGCGTCCACACGAATATTGACACGTACCCAACAGCTAGTGCACCAAGCAAAAATTTAGTCTTCCACAAAACGAGTTTCTAACGCGAACTCAATTCACGAAACACGACGCGCGTGCGGGCGAGGCGAGGCGGGCGGCGGCGGAGGAGGAGTGCGCGTGGACTCCTTCTCTTCTCACTCACTTAGTGGGAATGAAACAGCCCACCTTATAAACTGGTCCAACTCTCTCCCAACTAGCAATGTGGAACTAAACTTTGTCTCCCACAGAGCTCCCAAGCTGCCATAGTAGATGAACCTTGAGATTTCAGGATTATTAGACTAAATGGGTTGCCTACATGGGCCGCAACCCATATAAATCTAACATCCTCTTCCACGTCTAAACTCCATAACGCACGGATGACTCGACGTCTGCCGGATTGCCGCACGCCATATCATCTAGTGAACTCACCACTAGATTATTTTTCAAGACATGCACTACTGTTTTTCTTGTTTGGTGCGGTAATGTCTAACACAACAGTAGAATCTGGTTGTATAAGAGTCAGAGATATAATTTATCTTTTGTTTAGTTCATCTATACCTATGTAGATAAAACATAAAGAAGAAGAAAACAGCATGAAATATTACTTTTCCTGAGCCACTTGCTTCTATCGGGGACCCTTGTGCGCTTAAAATTCAAATTCACCTCAGACTTACATTAGCGCCTTTATGAGAAATTAACTTATATAATCTTGTAAGTAATAGTAAACCTGAATTAGACTGATGGTTGTAAAGTTATATCATTGTATTTATAAGTGACAATTTCTAAAACAAAAATATTGACGTGTACCGTGGTTATAAACTATATATGTGATATTACGATCCGACTCCACATTTTGATCTATTAAATTTGACCTATGAACATTTTCTGCTTCGCCCCCCCAATGCTCAAATCCTAGATCCGCCCCTAAGTTCCCCATTCTATTTTCTGACGTTGAGAGATCATGTTGTGAATTCATGTATTCAACTATCTGTCCCTCTGCAGCTCGGTGGGCTGTTCATATGGACATGCATACACAAGATGCGGCCGACAGCGACGATGAGCATCTGGAGCAATTCAAATCACATGATGAATCTTCCTGCGATGACTGAGGAGGCGGCCCTCTTAGGGTTGGCCAGACCTAACGGACACGATGGGATAAATCAAATTGTAACTATTCTTGATCGTCCATGTTGGCTCTTGTTCACATTTTCAGAGTTCAAAGAAACTAACTCAAGAGAAACGCACTAGGCTCCAATTCTGTCGTGTGGGGGCGAGGTCACCCACAAGGGCTTCTGGACTAATCCGAAGGAGGCCCTGCACCAGTTCGCCGAGGAGCTCATGGCACCGCCGACCATATATATCAGCGGTATTTTCTGCCTGAAAAACAGCAACGTTTTTGGTCTTTCAACGATTTTTTTTGTGCTGAACCCAAGTACAGATAGTAAAAAAAAATTAGTTTCCAGCTATTATATGCAAAAGGCAACAAAGAATTCGTAAACAAAAAAAGGTGTGCAAACAAAAGCTTATGACCGTTACATAAAAAACATTTGAAGGTCTTGAATAAAAGATGTGACAAGAAAAAAGTGAGTACATCTCTTCATATATCTCTTGGAATCGCACCAAGCCTGTGCACATCACCTGCGTAGTGCGCTAGCAAATGGATCAGCAATCGTCATGTCATGAGTGGGCTCGCCACGGTCAAAACCTCTGCGACAAATATCTCTTACGAAATAAAACCGAGCATCTCTAGAAGCTCTGTTATCTAGTTCTAGCATCGCGGGTTGATTGGTCGTCCAGTTTCCATTGCAGCCTCTACCATAGAGAACAAATTGCATTACCTTGAGCACCTTTGCGTTGAGAACAAAGAACTTGGCATCTGCTGTCTTGCCTTCATAGTCGTTGATTACTACTGTTCTGAGATAGAGTTCAAGGGATTCGATAGGATCGAGTGTGTCATACTGCATCACATTTTTCATACCATCACTGCAAAAATGACAGTGGAAGAACAAATTAGGTAGAGTGGCCGCGCCGTCACTTAGGTCGTAGTAAAAGGAGTACTTTGTTGCAGGCAGTAAGGCAGTAATTTCTCATAGCTAGCATCTAATTACATCAAGGCTAGTTGCATTTGCAGATGTGTGAATTGAGGACTATTGAACAATATAGACCCCTAAACCTCCTATATGCAGTCTTGAGAACTAGATCTACCATGGTAAAAGTTGGAAAATTTATCGGGGAACCTATTTTATAGAAAGTCTACTAAATAATATTTCCATATGTCCATATTAGGCATACAGAGAGATACAATGAATTGCAATCATCTTTGAATATGTTCAACTCCATGTAATCTCACCTGAATGTAGAGCTTCTCCGTGCAAGGAAAGCATCTAAGAAATCCAACAATTGCATCTAGATAAGGACCGATAGACTGTAGCACCAATACCTTCACCGTGCGCATCGACGCAGTGAAACTGATGTGGATCATTTCCTGGAAAAAGAAACTTACACACATGTAACACATCAAGAAATAACAGACCGTAGTGTAAACAGAAACGGCCCAAATGCAACAAGAGGAAGACTTTTTCTACCTTAATAACTATGGTTTCAAGAACAATTTTGGAACTATCGCGAGATAAGTATCCCAACACCATCAATTTGGGTGCTGAGAGAACCCTGATTGTCCTCGGCCCTCCCCGTATACCGAATGGTATCAATCTCTCAAGGTAAGGTGCATCCTCAATGACAAACTCCTTGAGCACGGTCTTTACTTCGTAATCGTCATAAGAAACTGAGATACCAATACTCCGAAGAGTTGACGAGACAATCTTAACGCTACTTAGCCCGTGGATCCCATCGAGCTGAAGGATCTCAAGCACAGTGCAACCAGCGAGCAGGCGCTGGATAGCTGCCTCCGAGATGGCGACGTTGTAGAGCTTGAGCTGCTTCAGACGAGGGAGAAGAAGCACCTATCCATTTATCTCAGGGAATTCACAACGTACGGCCAAAGTAAAGGTGGCGGTTGGAGATGAAGTCGATCTCCTCGAGGCCATTAAGGGCACGCGACCTGAACCCGCCGTCGAGCTTGGCGTAGACGTCATGGCAGAGACGGATGCTACGATTGAAGAGGCGGCGGGCAGGGCCATGGTGTGTGGCGAGAATCTTGGAGACAATGGTGGCATGGTTGCACTCCCTGCGAAGAATTTTGTTGTCGAATGGAACAAAATCTCGTGGGGGCTCGAGATTCCCGGTTGCCGCGGTAACCGAGAAATCTCGAGCGGTTGCCGGACGAATTCAAATATCAAAATTTGAATTCAAATTTGGACAGAAGGAGTTAATTCGTTCTTAAGCTGCAATAAGACACAATATGCCCTGTAGCTCATTGGTTTTGGTTTAGTTCACTTGTCCTAATGCATGACCTCGTGAGTTCGATCCACACAACTACCACATTTTTTTTGCATATTAGATCTAGAACAAAATTAATCCGGTAAACTAAAATAAAAACTTGGGAATGGAGACTTGAACTGGAGACGTCCGTTAAACTACAGGCATATAGTGCACTACCACTATGCCATGACCTCTTTACAAGTTGAAATAGAAATACGTCCTATTTATTCAATGTGGGAATTCAAATTCAAAAAATTCAAATAAATCCGGGATTTTTTGATCGGTTTTCTGGTTTACCGAGGGTGCTCAAGATTCTCGGTTACCGGTAACCGGATTTACCGACCGGTAACCAAATCCTTGCTCCCTGCTCGGAGAGGTTGTGGTCGACAACGAGGTTTAGCAGGGCAGAGCACCAGAGATGGCACCACCGCGAGGAGAGAATGATTGTCCTTGATTGGGAGGAGGGAGATAATGCTGCCGAGGATCTCGTCAGGGAGGAGGCCGATTGTGATTTCGTAATCGTTAACATAATTGAAGAGGCTCTCTTGGACGACTGTGATTTTGTAAGCACGAAGTAGTATTTGGTTTTAGGGCTCTTACCCGAGTGGCTGCCGGCCCGCCGGCGCCTCGGCCGCTCCGCCGTCGCACGCGTCGCTGTCAAGTAGAGGACGTTCTCCCCCAGTGCTGCCCGAGCCCTCCTCTCCCTCGCGACGGCGTATGCTGCCCGAGCCTGAGCCGATGACGATTGACTGGACTATAACCGATACGCTGCGTATTGGGCCTGCCTCTAGTGTTTAGCTTTTGGGCCTATGGTTGTTAGCGGACTGGAAGCTCTCACTTTCGAGTAGTATCAGGCCATCGCAGGTGCATTGATCGAGCGAGAATGTTTTTTTTTCGTTTTGGGAATTGGGATGCAGCAGGAAGAATGACGAGGAGTTTCACCACGAAAACTGCCAGTGGCTACCGAGCTCACCGAATCTCTTTTTTAAAAAAACTAGAAGAATGTCCCGCGCGTTGCAGCAGGATTTTGTAGAAGCATCTTGAGTTATTATTAGTATATAGGAGTGCACGGTACATAATATCGCTTTCACCCTAACATTATACACTCTGCAATATAGCTGCATCGACCTCATGTCATACGGGTCAAAATAACTACTAATAACATCATCTTCATATTTTCATATACATATTCCTCAGATACATTTATTGATATAAAATATGAATAGAAATAAAATGCAAGTACATGAAACATAGAGATTGTAGTGCACGGTACAGAATATCGCTTTCACGCTAACATTATACACTCTGCAATATAGCTGCGTCGACCTCATGTCATACGGGTCAAAGTAACTACTAATAACACCATCTTCATATTTGCGCTATGAAAAATACTTCTTACTCCCGGGTGTAACTACATCCACGTCTTATATACTGCTTTACGAAAGTATTTGTAATACTTTATCTGTTTGAGTATGTTCACATATATATATTCCTCAGATACATTTATTGATATAAAATATGAATAGAAATAAAAATGCAAGTACATGTCTGAGAAACGTAGAGATTGTAGAATCATAGGCACTCACCTGCTAGGCTGATTCATCCCTTATCTATTGATTTTAGCTAAAAAACTTGCAAATGTGAGAATCCCTTCCCAACTTCACCAAATATCCATGTAGAATAAGGAAAAACTCCAGACTACAGAGCTTTGCATCAACTTGATTGCTGAAATCGGGGACATGTAAAATCTCAAGAATAAAATTGCACAATACCAATGCTATTTCTTTTTTCGAAGTAGCAATGCTATTTTGAAACACCTAATGGAGACAGAGCAAGCTCAAAATTATTCTGTAGACAAAAGGGAGCAAATAAATATTCTTACCTTGTTGGATTTTTGATATATTTCATCGAACTGCTGGCAAGCAGTCTAGCAGCTTGAATACGTAGAGTTCAAATAAAGTTTCACATCAGTTTACACATGTCCAATGCACCTCAAGAAACTCCAAACGCCGTTTCTAGTCCTTCTGTAGAAGGAAAAGGTCCAAAACAAACCTTGAACTCGTAGTTGTTCGACGATTTAAACCCTCAAGTCTAAATCCCTATCGATTGCACTCTGAACTATGAAATCCCGGTTCAATTCGAACCTTGAGGACGATTGGGCTGGAAAACGCTGATGTGGTAGGGAATTTAGTCAGAAGTGGGCCAACAACCGCGCTCCGCGCTCACTTAACAGCCTTGGCAGGTTGCAAACCGGTACGCGCGGGGAAAGAAAGTGGGGAGGGGAAATTAGGGTTCTTCCCTGGCGGCGGAGTGAGGGCGGCGGAGTGAGGGCAGAGTGAAGACAATGAGTTGGTCTTCGGGTGGTTCTTCCGCACCTGGCTTCCGTAGAGCCGCCGGTAGAAGGAGAGGGACGGAGGCTAGGTCGCCGGTGCCTTATCGGGAGAACCCGATGCAGTACGAGCCGGCGCAGCTCTACCACTGCAATCCGCGGAGGAAAGCGCCAAGGTGGATCTCATGGAGTGCGTAGAACCCTGGACGGAGGTACTACGCATGTGTGGATGCGATGGTAAGCTCGAATTTTTCTGATTTTTTTGCAATCCATTCTTTCTGCATGAGGTCGTAATTCTCTCTGATTCGTTTGTTTCTGGACAAAATTGAACAGAATGGAGATGGATGTGGATACGTTGAATGGCATGATCCTCCATTGCCCAAGTTTTGGAGTGATCTGTTGGGGGATTTGCGAGATGAAGTGTGGAGGCTGCGGGCTTCACAATTTGTGCCTCGGCCTGAAGAAGATGCAGGAACAGAAGGCATTGTAGAGGCTGTGCAAGTTCAGATGATGGAGAAGGATGCAGAGATAGTTCGAATCAAGGCAAAATATGAGAATGTAGTGTTTGTTTTGATTGTATTTCTCTTTGGTTTAGTGGTAGGGAGGATGGTAATGCAGTGAGCTTGTGTAATGTGCAAACTTTTGTCAGTTTGCAATATTGATGTAATGAACATGCCCAAACTACTGCTAGTTTGGTTTGATGCAATGAAGATGGTAATGCTGACAACAATGACAGTGAAATAAATTTAAACCTGCTACTTGTTTGGAGCACTAGTCTTTGCAGCATGACATATTACATCAAAATGTTTGCAGCATTGCAACATCATCAAAAGGACTTAGTTCTAAACATGGCTAGTAGTAATCATGTCTAATAGTTTCCACTGCAAGTGAAGTAGGAGTAGGTTGGATGAGAAGATGCTGCTGGCTTTCTTCTCTTTTTTCCTCCAATAGATGGTCCAGCTTGTCCTGATAGTGCAGTTCTCTTCCTGGGCGGTTTGAAGGTGCTAGCATTTGGAGCAGATCTTGGAGCTTGTTTAGGTGCTGTTGTAGATGGTGCAGAGGTAGATCTTGGAGCTTGTTTAGGAGCTGATGTAGATGTTGCAGAAGCAGATCTTGGAGCTTGTTTAGGTGTTGTTGTAGATTGTGCAAAAGTACTCTCTTGTTGCTGTAGATGCAAGCAGGGTCAGCACAAAATGGTTAAGCAAGAAAGGAAATTGCATCAAGAAATGGATAATCAAGAATGTACCTTATCATTCTTTTTCTTTGTTAGATGAGCATTCTTTTTCTTGCCTCTCTCAGGATTTCCCTTGCACCCAGACTTGTTATGCCCTGAATTGCCACAAATAGAACACTTTATAATGGTTCCATGTTTGCTCATCTTTTTCCCCTTTGGTTTCTCATGTTCTTCTCTTTTCCTATTATTTTTCTTAGGCCTTCCTGGCATCCTCACATACCCAGGAGCAACAGGCCTGGGATTTGAAGAAACAGGCCACATTTCCTTACCTTCCACAGGTTGCAAGCAGTGTGCATATATACCCTTGAACACCTCAACAGAGTAACATGGATGAATGAAATCAACTATCTCCTTCTGGCATTTGTAGATTGCACTGATGGCATGATGGCATGGCAGTTGGTAGAGTCCTGCCAACTGGAAGTAACCACATGAGCATGTCTTCTTCTCAAGATCCACTGTGTACTGCCTTCCTCTTCCATTGATATGCTTCACCTCAAAGCCATTTTCTCCATTCCAGAGCACCTCAAGCCATTGTGTCCTTGCAATTGATTTCTTGAGCTTCTTAAATATTCCAGGGCAGATTTTTCCTGTCATCTTCTCTCCCTTCTCTCTTTGTTCTTGAATTCTCACAAATATTTTCTTCCTAATTTTCTCTTGCATAGATATAATAGGATAGAACCTTGCATCAACTATGGCATGGTTGAAAGACTCACAAAGGTTATTGTCAACTGATTCACAGTTTGTCCCTTCCGGAAAAAATGCCCTAGCCCAATGTACTGGCTCTGTCTTCATCATGTCTTTAACCCCATCTGGTGTCTCCTATGCTAGCTTGGCCTTGTAATAGTTAAAATCTTGCTTGTTAGAAGCTTTAGCAACTGCCCAAAACTTCTTTTGCCACTCATGATCTCTATGCTTCTTCCTCCAATTTGCATAGATGTGCCTAGCACACATCCTATGCTCTGCAGCTGGAAGATAGTCCTTCATTGCATTGATTAACCCTTTCTGTTGATCAGATATGAAAACCCAGCCTTCTCCATTGTTATTAATGTTCAAATCTTTAATAAGCAGTGCAATGAACCACTTCCAAGTTAAATTGGTCTCTTGCTCTACAACAGCCCAAGCTAGTGGGTACATCTGATTGTTGGCATCTCTACCTATAGCACACAAAAGCTCACCTTTCACAGCTCCTTTGAAGAAACATCCATCCAATCCAATTACTTTCCTACACCCTGCCTTGAAACCCTCCTTCATTGCATTGAAGAAACATAGAAGCTTTGGAAGATATGTTGTTCTGTATCTGTTGGATCCAAGCACACAGCAACAGTGCTTCCTGGATTGCTCCTTAACAGCTCTAACTGGTAATCAAACACTCTTGTGTACTCATTCTTCATACCACTCATCAATCTGTCCATCACAATTGCTTTTGCATGCTTGCACTTTGAAGTGGAAACATCAGCAAACATGTCCTTGACAACAGTAGCCTTCATGCTTTCAATTTTCCACATAGGATTAGCTAGGATGAAGTTCTCATACCTTTGTGCAATGACCTTGGCAGTTACCAGCTTATTGCATCTGTTCTGGGCACATTGATGATCATCATTGAATGTAATGATCTGAAACCTAGAAGTTCTTGACCTCTTGGCTACATAAAGAAGCCATGGACAACCAGGCCACCCACAGTTTGCTCTAACTCCATCACTCTCTGACTTCATGAACCTAATGCTCCTCTTTGTAACCAGCCCATATCTCCTTAGTGCCTTGCACAATTGATTCTTGCTTCTGAATACCATGGTCAGGGCAAAGTGTGGCACTTCATTGTCAGTCTTGTATCTTGGGTACCTGCTCTTCCTCTTAACTATTTCCCCATCTGAATCCTCATCATAACTATAGTCTTCATCAGAAGAATCATAATTCCAATCCTCTTCTTCTGCACCTATTTGGTCTTCCATGTTGGCAATGAGCTCAATTGGTACAACACCCATTGCTTCTTTACCTATCCAACTCTTAGAGTCCCTCATTCTTTTCTTGAATTTTATAGCATGCCTTGTAAGCTCAACCACCTCTGAATCTTCACCACTGTCTTCACTATGTGCAACATACTCCACATCACTCTCTGAATCAGTGCCTGAATTGGCATTGTGCTCTGTTCCATCTGTTAGTAACAAGTACTGCACTTTAGCAGATTCAGCCCCTGCATTTGGACCTTTGGATGGATTCTGCACTTGCTTTCCTTCTCTGATTTCCTTCTTTTTCTGCTTCACTGGGCTACTAAATACTTGTGTGATCACACCATCTCCATCAGTAACAAACACATCAGTATCTGACTCAGCAGGTTCAGCAGCTGTGATGACAATGTCAGGCTCTTCATCATCTCCATCAGACAATTCACATACTTCATTCTCAAAATCACTACCTCCACTACTCACATCAGTGTCTTCCTCACCATGATACTCGATGTAAACATCTGCAACCCCACCAATACAAGTGTGATCTGCCATCTTCAAACACCAACTGTCATCATTCAGAAACACTAATCCATCAACCAGTTCTTTCCCGGGAAGAAGGAAATAAAACTTCATCGAATCCTTTAGTGGTAAATGATCTTTGGCAAACCCTCTCAATTCCTGTAGAGAGAGTTTGTCCCTCTCTATCTCTGACAGGGCATCGTCTCCTCCAACATAATCTAAATTGTTACAATTCGGACGAACTCCCCTCCATAGTGAAAACAAACATTCAGAATCTCAGTCGGGTCCATGTTTCAACTGAGAAAAAACAAAAACGCACAAGTATAAGCCAACATTCCGATCCAGAACGTAATCTTACTAAAATTGCACACAAAAACCCTCCTTTACAATGCCCAAATCGACCCATCAGGAACCCTAACCCTAGAGCACAAATCGATGGTAAAGTACAGAGAACGACGGCGAAGGTAGTGCAGAATGTTACCTTCTTCTATGCCGCGTCGTCGCGATGTGTGGATCGTTGCAGCCCTGCTGATCAACCGCCGGTCGCCATTGTTGTCGCCAGAGAAGGTGGAGCGCCAGGGGAAGCGGAGAGGACGAGGTGGTTTTTTGGGCCTCGCTGGGCCGGCCCAGCCTTTTGTTCGTTCCCGTGCCTCCCAGAACCAGCGATCCCGGTCTCCCTCGGCCACGTCATCAATCCCTGTTTGGCAATCGTCCTCAAGGTTCGAATTGAACCGGGATTTCATAGTTCAGGGTGCAATCGACAGGGATTTAGACTTGAGGGTTTAAATCGCCGAACCACTACGAGTTCAAGGTTTGTTTTAGACTTTTTCCTCTATAGAATCACAGCCGACATCCATTGGTAGTACTGGTCAGGTGGTTCTTTTCCCAATTGACGCAGCCCTACATTGACACTTGCCCCTTATTTCACGTGATTAACAAAAGCATGACGAACAGATTGAGTTGCTTTGCACTCTTTTTTTTTACAAATAGATTGGTCGCATAAAGATTAAAGAATCTCAGAGATCACATATTTTACGGGGAAGCAAGACAGGGGGCATAAGAAGAAAGGAGGAAGCTGCTAGTACCTGAGGAAGGTAGGGAGGGTTGTCCCGTGGAGTTAAGGTCCCTAGTTGTACTGACGGATGGTAGGGGCACGATGATGGGGATGGATGGAGGAGCGCATGATAATGAGGCCGTGGCCTCGCAGGAGATCGATCGGCGAAGGTTATTTGGGAGGAGCAGGGAAGGACTGGAGAAGGCATGCGTACGGTTGGTACTGGAATCGGGGGAACAAAATAATTGGGAGCGACGAAGAAGAAACGGACATAGTATACACAATCAGACTCTTCGACTGTATAGGTAATCTTGAGCGCCCAAATTTTATCAAAGGGTTGAAAATATTTAAGGTGATGTGGATGAGCTGCATGTGCAGATAGACTATCATAAATAACTCTTAGTGGGGGTCTACTTTATAAGAAGTTATAGATAAAAAGATATTTTTAAGACTCCAAAAAATATGAAAAAACCAAGCACAAATTTTAAAAAGGTATTTTTAAGACTCCAAAAAAGATATTTTTCTGAAAAAAAATCCCAGTAAAAAATTATGAAAAAATCAAGCACGCAGATTTATACATTCCGCGAAGGTACGCAAGAATTTTCAGAAAATATACGTTTTATTTCCAAGATACAAAAGAGACAAATCTTTGACAGAAATACATGTTTATTTATACTGTATACAGCTGGAAATTTGTTTTCTATAGCCCAAAACAAAACGAGTTTTTTACCGAAACTTGCCACGGTCATTCAGCCCACGAATACGTATTCCTAAAATAAAGAACACACAGTGGCTTTCATGGCCCAAGGACCAGCCAGAGTGCGAGGAGCTTGTCATCACCAGCCAACTCGCTGAACCGTGACAATAACAAGACTACTACTCAGGATCAGACTATACTACCCTGTGACTGTGACTGAACATAGGCTGATAACTCCCAGATTTTGCCAACTACTTCGGCAAACTAAAATATAATCTCTTTTTCCATGCACTTCGGCAAAGTAAAACATTGCATGGTACAACTAAAATTTCCAGCACATTATAAGCTTTATTATAATTCTCAGGATCTGCCAAACATATGGGAAAAACAAAATACGCTGACAAAACGTTACAATCGAACAAGGCTACAGACAAACCATTGCAATCAACCAAATATGCTGACAAAACATCGCACCATGCGACTAGGAGCTGCTCTTTCAGTTACCAACTATATATATATATATATATACTCCCTCCGTTTCAAAATATAAGATGTTTTAGCTTTGTGAAGGGAGTGTATCTAGACCACTTCTAGTCTCTAGGTTCGTTTAGATTTGAAGTGAACCTAGACACTAAAAAGGGTCTAGATACACTCGCTTCACAAAGCTAAAACATCTTATATTTTGAAACAGAGGGAGTATATATATAGGTACCAACTACCAACAGTTAAAATCTCATCTCATACAAACTCATCAGGATGTTCGGGACAACAGAGATGACAGTATAAAGGACATCAAACCAGTCCACAACACTTACATAAAGATCTATCAAAGGGATCAGCCATCCACATATCATGCATGTGCTTGTTATAGCTAAACATGCTCGCGCCTTCAGATTTTTCAAAGTCAAATCTAGCATCTCTAGAAGCTCGGTCATTCAGTTGTAGCCGCCTGTGTTGATTCGCCTTCCATTTCTTAAAGCAAGTACCAAACACGTGAAATTTCATTACCTCGAGCACCTTTGCATTCAAAACAAAGAACTTGGCAAAGTTAACATCCGGTCCCTTTCCTTGATAGCTGCTCAATACTATTGATTTGAGATGCAGTTCAAGGCATTCCATAGGATCGAGTGTGTCATATTGCAGCAAATTTTTCATATCCTTGCGAAGATCTGACTGCAAAAAAATAAATTAAATATACTGGTCACTGACACCAAAAGTGAAATAAAAATTACTACCATATGTCACGAACTAAGAATGCAGACAGATAGATATGTGATCGATCAAAAATAAAACAGCTTGGAATAGGTTTAACTCCATCTAAGTTTACACTTTTGCTGCAGTGGTGAACATTTAATGAGAAAGATTACCATGATGTATAGATTCTCTACACAGGGAAAGCATCTAAGGAGTCCAACAATCAAGTCCAGATTGGGGCCAACCGATTCTAGAACCAACACCTTCACTGTGCGCACCGATGAAATCAAGCTAACGGGGACCATTTCCTGTAAAAAACCGATACAAACATCAAGAAATTGCAAAAAGGAAATGCCCAGATGCATGCATGAAGGCCTGTTTTACCTTAAGAATTAAGCTGCCAAGGACAAGTTTGGAGATTTCGTAAGATAGGCAGCCCAACACCGTCAATTTCGGCGCTGCGATGACCCTAATTGTCATCTGGCAAGGTCGACCAAATGGAATCAACCGCTCAAGGCAAGGTGCATCCTCAATGACAAACTCCTGCAACACAGGTTCTGCTTTGTAATTGTTGCAAGAAACAGAGACACCAACAGTCCGAAGAGTTGGCGAGATGATCCTGACACTGCTGAGCCCGTGGATCCTGCCAAGCTCAAGGCTCTCAAGCACAGTGCAGCCAGCGAGCAAGCGCTGAATGGCTGATTCCGAGATGGTGACATTGTAGAGCTTGAGCTGCATCAGATGAGGGAGAAGAAGCGCCGTAACAGCAGTATTCTCGGGGAAATCGCAACCTCTAATGTTGACGATGCGCAGCGTGGGTGCGAAGCGGAGGACGTAAGGCGGCAGCCGCGGCCTGGTGCCACCGTAGAGGTAGTAGTTGCTGAAGCAAGTGACCTCGAGCTCCTCGAGGCCATCGAGGGCGGGAGATCGGAACCAACCACGAAACTTGGCATAGAGGTCGCGGCGGAGGTAGATGTCGTCACCGTCGGTGCCAAGGGAGAGGCGTCGAGCAGGGCCAGGGTGTGTGGCAAGGATCTTGGAGACGATGGCGATGCGGTCATGCTCCTGCCCGGAGAGGCTGCGGTCAACGACAAGGTTGAGCGGGGCAGAGCGCCACAGGTGGCGCCACCGTGGAGAGAGAAGGGATGTCCGCACGGCACACTTGATGGGGAGGAGGGAGATGATGCTGCCAAGGATTTCATCAGGGAGGCAGCTGATGAGGTCAAGGCCTGTATTCTCCCCGCCATCGACATCCGTGCTCGCTAGTGGTTCTTTTGGTTCCAGCTCGCCCTGCCTCCGCTTCTTGGATAAGGAAGCCGCCACATCGTCCATGGCTACCGCCGCCAAAAAAATTATTCTGCAAATGATCAAAAACACGTTTCTTGAAGAAGAGCACAGCAGTACAAGTATTTACTATACCACAAGTTGGCAAATTCCATTCAGAAACAGTACAGTAGGCATTTATGAGTTTGTAATGCGAACAGTTTAAAGATGTAAACATTTTTTACTGTAACTACTCCGGGTCAAACCCAGCCTGAACAATATATCAACATGGGACGGATACATTGGGATACAACAAGAAAAAGAGGGAGAAACAGAAAAAGAAAACAGAACACGCTCTATGCCTACAACACCACCAAGCTTAATACACGCAGCACTCAGCAGATCATAAACAAACAGAATCATTGGAATACTCACATAGAATTAACTCTGATCTAGGAATTGGCTCATTCGTTAGCTACAAACGCACATCAATACTCATTGTCCATATACTGCCATACAAGAATACCGTTCACACATACAAACTTAAGTGACTCAACAGCCAACTACTTAGAACACCCACAACGCGGCGCTTGGAAGAGGGCTCCAGGATCAAATCCCAGACTGTCGGTAGTTACGCCTATCGACCCTGAGCGTCCGACGCATAATCTTCCGCCTGGCGTTAGTTATTTTTTACGCTCATGAATTGGAAATCGGAGGCACACGGGAGCATTTAATTAGCGCCTCAAACAGCAGCCAGCCTTGCAAGGGTAAGCGCTCCATAACCTATTAAACTTCCATGGATTTATTTTTAATGCTTAAGCGTCCAATTAAGCGTTCCTGCATTGTGCGTGCTCTTACGGAAGGCGCGATTCAAAAACTTAAAACATGATATGTGAATGTGTGATGCTGCTGATTGTAGTGGTTGTAGGCATGTTTGTTGCAACTAACTGATCAGTGCAATCTCTAGCTAGCGCAATGGTGTGAACATGTTATTTGCAGTGTGGACATAGACTCACACTAGTTAGAACAACAATCAATGTGGTCAATTAGCAACGAAGTTGCCTCAGTTATTTATTTCACCCACCAAGTAAATGGTCACCAAACATTGACATCAATACATAAAAAAAGAGTTTCCATGCACATCGGTGAATGGATTGACACGGGCAAACTTGCAAGACTAGCAGATGTAAGAGGGTCATTGTGTCCATACACCTATGCAAATGAAATTGCAAGGCTAAACTGTACTTCCTCTGATTCTTTCTGCAAGGTATATTTTGACTACCAAAATCATCTTTTGACCAATAATATGTGGTTTTGGTTATACAGAATGATAATTCTTGAAAAGTCTTTTCTTTTGATTGTGATTTCATAATCATTAACAAAATGTTGTAAAAGAATTTTAAGGTCAAAGCTCATATTTGGAGAATCAAAACACACGGTGCATTTTCAATAGCATGCTTTGTAGAAAGAATTTGTGATCTCTCAATAGTTTGTATAATTTGCATAACAACATATTTACCGAAAGACTAACCAGTTGCCCACAGAACAATTCATAGGTTAATGTTAGGGTACCAAAGGATAGGCAAATTTAGAAACTAAGTACTTCCGGAGTAAGCCCTATAATGATTTATATATATGATGAACAGAATAATAAAAGGTTTATTAATTTCATGAGAACATAATGGGCTGAATAATTTCATGAGAACGCATACAAACACGAGAAGGAATAAAAAAATCAGTCACAATTCTTTGATGAAGGTGAATTTATCTATTGTTATAGTTTCATATTCTTATGATTTTAGGGTGCTGCATCCTTATCTCCTTTGATGATGCAGTGCCATAGTGGGCTGAAAATTTTCACAAGAACATATGCAAACATGACATATCATGATCATTGTTTGCAAAAATCAGTCGCAGAATTCTTTGATCAGTACAACTATTTGAGTTCTACTGCAGGCTTTGATATTATAAAGCTACACCACATGAGAAAAATCTATTAGACTACGAAAATAAATCTTTACTATTAAATGAGAGTTGGTGATGGTACGTCGCAACTTAACACTCAATATATCCATCATTAGACACATCCTTACCATTCGATCTGTATCTGATGTCACACAGGTTCTGACACCAAATATGGTAATATCTAAAAAACTACCGCAGAAACCAAAATATCAGGGATTATTATGTGATATTAATTTGATTTATTGTTTCCTAAGAATCCCACCGCATGCTACAAAACAAATCTTGGTAGCATCCTCTCCTCCCGAGAGGCCGTTAGCCCTTACAGGTGGGCCCGCTCCCTTCAATCCCGCGATTGTTTGCTTTGAGCCTTTGACACGCTGGTCGCTTCCTTCGATCACGTGGCAAGGATCCCTCATCTACGCAGGCGGCGCAGGCGCCTCAATCCACGCATATACTCTGTTCTCCATCAAGATTGGATAGGTTTGGTGGAGATCGCGTCCAACCATATTCTCTCCTCCTCGCATCCCAATCTCTCTTGGCAGCCACCACCTGCCTGATATCCTTGCTCACCGGCGGTGGCAGCAGCATCCGCCACTGAAGTAGCAACGCCAGGGCTCTCATGGGCGCATCATCCAAGGAATCCTCAAGAGCCACCTATCCCCTCGAATTCTACCCTGTTGTTGTGATATTGGTTCCGTGTATGAATGGATAAGCTTTGATTATCTCGATGCGCTCCGCCGCCCAGGATTTGGGCCCCTTCCACATTAAATGTACTACCACTTTCAGTATTACCTCCCGCGAACGTGTCTCTTTAATACTTGCAGTTTTCATCCCAGGATGGCTCCACACCTGCAGTTTGCATGCATCGAATTAAGGATCATACATCATATGGGGCTCATGGAGAATACTGCTGTGGCGATAAAGCCGGCAAGATCAAACCAGAGGTTTCATATGGCAGGGTCTATTTCTTCCTCCTCATCTAGCCCGGCTTCCCGGCCATCAAAGGTCGTCGTGTACCCTATATGGGGCACAAGCACTCTACGGTTAAGCCACCTCTGCCCAGTCCCTCTTCGTAGAGTGGTACTGATTTTGTTCTTGGGAAGATTACATTAGCAATGATTGGTTTGGAAGTTACAAACGGGGGCCATTCTGGATGAAGGAATAGAGCTGGTATTGATTTTGTTATTTGGAAGATTTACATTAGCAATGATTATTTGGATGTTACAAATGGGGGCCATTCGTTCAATATCTCTGACCAGATAGATTCTTGATTTTACAGGATCATGCATCGGAAGTCTACTGTTATGTATAGGCAAACATGGTTATTGTTTTTCCTCGGGTATTGCATTACCTACCACAAGACTACTGTAGTTTCTGCACTAATTTCTGGTTCTGAACTCATTTATTGTGCTAGTTTATTTTTTGCTGCAGACGAGGAAGACACTTTATGACTCGTTCACCAAAACTTGAATCGCTTCGTTGTTGAATCATGATGCTCATTAGAGAATTTCTTCACTATTTTATGATATATGTACATTGTTCAGGCACTGATTTCATTTACTGTGCTATTTAGTTTTAATTTATTTTTTTGCAAAATAAAGCATATATTAGCTGGTATACTAGAGTTTCACTTTTCTAATTTTCATGCTGTTAGGTAGCAATAACTGTCATCTTATTCCATTCCTGCATATATAATCTCTTTAGATGAAATATATTTTTGAATTTTGGCTAAGCATATATAATCTCTGGATATTCAATATGTGTCTTTAGCTCACCATTTAGTTTCTCTCTTTCTTTTCCATTTTGCGCAGGAATTTGTCTACGATATGTATGTACGTACCAAGAACTGATATACCACTTACATTCTTCTTCTCCGACTAGAAAATCTGATTCGCGCACTCATGTAACTAATGTGAAGAGTTCCACAAAAATCCAAGAGAATGTGATGAGTTTTGGTGTGAAAGGTCGCTGGCCCGTGCCATGAAATCCGGAGGGCAACCTTATGAAATACAATTAAAGAAACATGCATCATCTATGTACATATCTTTCTCATTACGCATGAATGAACCGAACGAAAGAGGCACAAAGAGTTTGTTAGTTTGAAGCAATCTGATCTGAGCTCCAGTAACCATCGTTGAACCATTTTCTACTGATAGAAAATGTAGACATGGAAGCTCCACTTTCCCTGACACATGGTGCCACATCCTTGTTGATATGGGAGGGAGGTCTCCGAGGGCGAACGTGCACATGACTGCATTTTTTTAGCTGGAGTTGGGCCATTGGAGAGAGAAAAAGGAATGGCACTCTTGTTTTTAATTATGTCGGGATCTGGTCCAACAAAATAAAATTGATTCTTTGAACAAAAACAAAGCCCTTGTAACATACTCTCGCTACACAACTGTTTGCCACGTAAACTAGTTGTGTAGCGACAATATGTTAAGTTGTGTAAATGTTAAGTTCAAGTTCTACATTTCTACATGTTTTTTAGCTGGATACTTTAATCCTATAATTTCAGAAACTCAACCAACTCTTAAAAATGGGGTAAGCAAGGATTTTAATTAGTTGTGTAAATGTTGATTTTGGGTGCACAGCCCCGTTATTCTTGGATCCCATCTCTGAATTTACCTGCACTACCATATAGTATACTACACTTCCTACCCTACTCGATCTACTTGGTGATGAAGCTGCTGAGACCCCGACGTCTGTAAACCAGTGCCGATCTGAGCAATTTGGGACTAAACAGACTACGGTTGTACTAGCACAGTAGCTCTTACCCGAGTGGCTGCCGGCCCGCCGGCCGGCCGGCGCCTCCGACAAGGAGAGAGCGGAGACGGCGCCGCCAATTTCCCGCTCGACCTGGACCTCCTCCTCTTCCTCGCGACGGCGTACGCTGCGATGCAGCCGGGCGTTGATCCCGTCAAGGCGGCGAGGGTTACTTGTGGGGGTCGAGCGGCTTGGTTTGGGCCAGAGCCGATGCCGATTGACTGTGCTATTACCACTATTCTGGGTACTGGGCCTGCCGCTAGTGTTTGGGAATTGGGCCTTTAGTTGTAGCCGACTGGAATCTCTCACTTTCGAGTAGTAACACTAGCACGGGCCCGTCTTGGACTGGGCTTAGGCTGGTGGTAATTGTACATGGGCTTGGCCCAGCTAGTCAATGTTCGGGACAGAAGATATATGGCACGAGAGATCACCGGAGAAGGCATCATCAAGTCTGAAAAATGGAATAGAATCCAAACTCTCCTCGCTCTCCTCTCTCTGCTTCTCTCTCTGTTCTGGAATTCAGGCAGTCGATCAAGCCTCACATCGACAATCATATCGGCAAAGGGGCGGAGTGTGACAATTTGGTATCAAAGCAAGGTTCCTTCCATAAATTTTGCTCCACAAAAATTCCTGACGGGCCTGGGTTTCCCCATTTCCTGTGTGTCGCTTTTTTTTTTGGTGAACCAAATTGTAAGTTCATAGTTCAGAGAGACTGACTCAGACACTAATGCAGGCAGCTTTGCTGCTGTCGTGCGAGGGCTTCTGGACGAATCTGAAGGAGGCCAGTTCGCCGAGGAGCTGATGAAGCTGCCGACTATGTCGGCGGTACATCTCTCCCTGAATCTGAAAGGAGTTGCGACAATATTTTACTAAGACATGCTTGTACAAAGACTGTTACGATTACTTGACTGATTTTGGTATTAATTGCATTGTGATGTGAAGATAATTGGGTTCGTCGTTGAACATCTCGGTGCTGCTCATCGGCGACTAGGTGCGCTGCTTAGACTAGAGTCATCCTCGTCCAGGATTCTCTCGAGTTGATGGGGTATGAATCTGCAGTTTCTTTTTCCTGCGTCTGTTTGTCTACCTGGAGATCATAATTTTCGTGTTTTTATTTTCAAGTGTTCAATTTCACTGTTCAGTCAGGCTCACAACGATGACTACTTATTTCTCTTTGGCAGCAAGCAATGACACGGTACCCTGCATCAATCTCATCCTCGGAGAAAACCTACACAAGGTGGGGTTGATATAGATCACTTATCCAGATCAAGATCATTCATCGGCATGCAGTTTCATCATGTCTTCGTCGTTGAACTGACTCTGAATTTGATGGTGAAGCGCGCGGTGATCATGTCAATCGTGTGCATCCGGTACGTGGCGCTGCCGCTGATCGGTACCGCCGTTATCCGCGCGGCGCCACGACCCACTGTACCGGTACGTGCTGATGATGCATTTTGCTCTGCTCCCCGCCATGAACATCGGAACTATGGCCTACATGTGTACAAAGCAAAGGAGCATACGTATGTACAGGGCATGCCATCCGTTATGTACACCATGAAATTCTTCGTCCATTTGACTTGCACATTTGGTTGCAATAGATCACTGTACTGGAACGGACAATTTGTCCTCCCCATATATTCAGCTCAATCGACCGAGAAAAGTAAAACCGAACAAGATACACGCTAAAACGTTGCGAATCTCGAATCAGGCTTTCGCCCCGCTATATTAATATAGCAAACCACCGATACAAACGAGTCCACTGCTAGGACGAACAGCACAAGACAAGTCCAAAAGAAAAACAAAAGAAAGAAGAAAAGAAAACAATGCCGACAACGACGGCTCGACGAAAACGACGATGTCGCGCAACCGCTGCACCCACCGGAGGATGACCACCACGCTCCTCGCACTCCGACACGCCGCGTACCAAGCAACACCTCCAAGAAGGAAAACGACGATGCCGACGCTGTTGCCCGGACTAATCCTAGGGATTCCCCCGGTATGCTACGGAAGAAGGGAAAGGGAACACCCGACGCCCTTCAGGAAGAATGGTGGCAGCCGCAGGCGTCACCACGTCGGGGCCGCCATGGCCGACAGGGATTTCACCCGACCCCAAGACCACAACCCCGGGCAAGCCGGAGCACACCACCAACCACGCCGCCCACCAACATGTGCCACCACGGTCTTGCCAGCATCATCGCCGTCTCACCACGACACCTGCTGCGAGGTCGGACGGAACGAAAGGAAACAACCGAGGGCAAGGGTTAGCGGAACCATCACCATGCGGGAGGGAGCAACCTCCACCGCCAGAAACGGTAACCGACCGGACGCCGCGGTCCGAGCACACCAAACCACAAGCAACTCGAGGGCGGCAGAAGCTTAGCCACCCGACGGACTTCCTCCGCCGCCAATGGCGGATGCCGACCGGACGCAGCCGCAAGGACACACCAGGCCGAAAGGCCCGACCGAGCCCTCGAAGGGCTCGTAAAGTCCTCACTGACGTGCTGCAGCACGAAGGGCACCGCCGCCGCTACCCTCGAAGAAGCCATAGGTCCGACCGGGCTAGAAGGGCATGTGAAGCTACCACCGCCGCGCTGCAAAAGACGTGGCATCAACACCGCAAGCCCATGTCCAAGGCGCTCATGAGTCCACCAGAGACACACCAGCCCGAACTAGCCCGCTCAGACCCAGATCGTGCCCAAAGGGCCCAGATCTGGGCTGAACGCCGGCCACCGCGGCTGCCCTGCCGCCAAGGGAAGTGGCCCCGCCTCCATGCCTCCCCGGCCCCTGCCGAGAACACCGTCGGCCGACCTGCACCGCCGCTAGCAGCCACCCCCGACGGAAGCTCTCGCGCGCGGGAAAGGAAACCGCCGCCGCCGCCGGCACACCACGCGCGCCGCTCGGACGGCGCCCACCAGCGGCGGCGGGAGAGGAGGGCGAGGTGGGGGACGCCAGAGAGGAGGGCCGACAGGAGACCCTGGCCATCGCACTCAGGGCAGCGGCGCAGGGGGAGGAGATGGCGCCTCACCCGCTCCTCGTTGTGTGCTCTGTGTGCACTACTCAACGTTGCGAATAGTCCATGGCTGCAACAAATGCTACTCATCATAGGGAATTCGATAATGTGAATTTATTCATTATTAAACTTGAATTACATATGATTTCCACCCTTTGGCGATGTATGAGTCACAGGCCCGGTCCTGAGATTTTAGGGGCCCAGGGTGAAAGTTGGAAAACTGGCCCCTTTAAAAATATATAATATACCTAGATACATATTCATTAAAGGTTTCCAGTTTTCTTATTTCGGTGGCACTATCAGTAAGAGAACATGGGGTAATTCTTTTGAAATCCTTCGATGTTTTGAATCCACATGCATCCGAGCTTCTTTTTTTGGCATGCCGCTCCGCCAGTAAGGAGGGCTCTTTGGCTATGTCCAAATTTGCACCTAGACCATTCCGCTAGTTTATTGGATTCCACTCGATTTTCTTTTCCTTAGTTCAACCTTGTTGGCCTATAAATGTGGTTACAATCTCTGCGGTAATGCCAGAAGTTGACATCTCCATTATCAATATAAAGACGATACAACAAGCCAAACTACATTTACCATACAACAAGCCAAACTGTGCTTGCACGCGATGTCAAAGAACGAACTTAAATTTTGGTATGGTTAAACTTAACCGACATCATGATGACCAAATTATGTGACAATAATATATATTAGCAAGATAACAAATAATTAGCCAATGCAAGCATATGATGTCCAACGTCGGATTTCAAAAACATAATTAAAAAAATAATCTAATAGAAAAATCAACTGGTCAAAGTCAAACTAAGAATATACTTATAGAACAATAAAATATCAATTTATAAAAGGGAATCAACCTTATAAAAATTAACGAATTCCTGCTAGGTAGTCTTTTACACTAGAAGCACGTTCTCTTTGACATGTATTGCGATTAATCGCTGATTCCACCATCGTGGAAAATTAAAACGGCAATTCTGAACGGACGCATTCCCTGCCCTAGCCTGGTGCTGCCGACCTCCACTTAACCATCCGGTGGTAAAAGAAGAAAGGCCCAGTCGGCTGTAGGAAATAGGTAAGAGATGAAAGAGAGGCCCAAGGCATCGTCTCCCTAACGTTTCACTTTTCTTCTTCCTCTGGACAAAGAAGAACTTCTGGTAACGTAATGGCGCCTCTCGCAATTTCTCTGCTGCCCGCACATACCTTGGCTAGGAGCCCCTATGTTTCCGGGGCCCGGGGCGGCTGCCCCTCCAGCCCCCCCCCCCCCCCCTCAGGGCCGGGCCTGATGAGTCATCAAAGTATTTGTACTTTGCCTTCTATTTATTATTCTAGTTCCTGTCGATGTGTCCATCCTAGTTATGCAGATGTTCGTTGTAAATTTTTGTTGCTAGTCTCATCTTGATGTGGACGGTTGAAATCAATAAAAACATCCTTTATGGAAAGAAACATAGGAGTGGGCTTGAGAGATGACGTTTTCGCATAAAAAAGATATGCCATATATATAACAATTGTACTCAATATAGGAAAGAAATCTAAATAGTTTGATTAAAATAAATAAGAAACGAAACCGTACATGGAGTGATCTATAAACTTGAGTTGTGATTAGTTTTTCTACTACTATAGCAAACCATCGTGATCTCTTTTGAAGACAACACACACAACAATAAGAACATGGCTCAATGTTTTGAATATCTTACAAATATTTCACGCGCTATGAAATTTATAAAATTAATATTGAATGGTTGAGCTACCCCCTCTTTAAAGTTGCTTCACTTGCTAAAGAAGGAGGACTCATTAATCAAACTGTGCATAAAATATTTCCAACATTATTTCTCAAAAGTCATTGCCGAATAAAAGATGCTAGAGAACCTCAATGATGAATCACATCGAACTCGGTTACTATGCATAACAAAAGAATACCTAGTGTGTTGTGGCAGGAATCTCTTTAATAACTTAATTGCCTGATTTTACGAGTATAAGACGCATGAAATATCAAATTGTCTATAGAAATATGCAAGATTAATTCAAATGGGTATAGTAGTTGAGAGGCTAAATTAGTCGATGTGAAATGGTTATCTATTTCACCACTTAAAGGTCGTTGAGGTTTAGGAATGTGCCTGATTGATGTAGACAAGAAGAAATCGAGGGGCTACAAAAACTGATGGCGTGGATAGCTTGCAGTAAGAGATTTCGTGCACTTTGATGCATAAACTTGAAATGTCTTCAACTGTTACATATTAGAACACATAATATCGAATAACAGTCACATGATTTTTATGGTTGAAAGATATTGGCAGAAAAAATCGCTTGGTAGGCCAAAAATTTAAAGGAAGTAACTAATCATAGTGTTCTAGTTGCACATAAATTAAATGTTTGGTTGCATAGCAGGATGTGTGATCTTACCAATAAGATGACTACAAAATATTGTCGCGGATAACTAAAAGAATGGATGATGTGGATATTTTGCATGTAGAATATACTATCATTAATGGATGTTAGTGAGGATAACATGGAAAAATGGACAAGACTATGGTGGTGTTAGCTTGCATGTTGAGATATGGAGACCATCATTAATACATGTTAGTGTAGTTTTTATTTATAAAAGACAAAGATTGGTATATAAGCACCATATAGTTGTTGAATAAAATTAAATGCTAGATGAGACATGATCATTGTAGCAATAAATTCTTTAAGTTGATCGTTCATTAGGAAGAAACATAAGGATTCTACGATTATAGTACTTTTTTATGGGAGAATAGTTGAATAAAAGAAACTTAACCTGATTTGTGGTGTATGCTTGAAGCATGCTATACAAATTAAGAAAGACTTAGGTTAATGTAACATTCTCTTATAGGACTTAAACTTTTTGGTTGGCAGAACTAAACAATATTTAAGTGTGTGCACATATAAATTATTTTCTTTTATTTGTTGACAAGTGAACTAGTGATTTGTGTTAACTATATAGATTTTTAATGACATGTTGATGCATCATATGAGACGGTAAATTTATATGTACATATATTTGAATTTTCTTGGATGAACACATTTTATCATGTTCTCTTCTCTACATCATGTAACTCTCAAGCATGTGTAAGATGCCCAAGTCAAGTTAAACAATACGAGCTCTCACATATTTATACGAATTATTATAATTATCTTACTTATTTTACAAGTCTAAGTGGCCTAGTATGTTGAGTTAGCCATGACCTTTATGACGGTTTGGTAGGTCACAAGGGTCATGGTGGCACACAACACGTCAGAGAGAGCTTTTAGGTGATGAAAGTACGCGGTGAGAGAATTCTCCTTACATGTTGGCACGGAACTCTACTTTGAGGTACACTATGAGTGTTATCTGATTGTTGTGGAAAATGTTGGTGATGAGGGTCCACGCCTCCTGTGTAGTCTGCTCTTCCGCCATAATGATGTTGATGATCTCATCAGAGATGAACCCCTAGAGCAACAACTTGATGATGTAGTCATCGCCGATCCACTCAAGGGTGTTGGCATTTACGACAATGACGTTGTTGGAGTGGTCCTCTTGGTGAAGCTCGAGGTCGAGCGTGAATGGGATGTGAATCATGATGACTGTGACTTTCACCACATATGAGATTGGGATGACGGACGAGGGAACAAAGACGAGCGCCCCGGAGGTGCCACCATTGGTCGCAGGTGAGGTGGTAGAGGTGAGGATACCAGAGGTGTCAACACCGACATCGGGAAGAGTTGCCATGGTGAGGGGTAAAGACTAGATCGAGTTGAGATTGGGTCGAAAGCGTGCTCGATAGCAATAGAAATATTGTGTTCTGGGAAGCGCCATACACTGGGGTGATCTCAAATTATCGTTGTATAGAGTACAAGACTTGGATATGAAGGAAAATCCTAACAAAAGCTACAACCAAATTAAATCAAATGATTCAGTTGGTAGTCTTGGTACAATTCTATTTTGATATACATTATACAAGGCATACTTTAAAATCGACATAGGGTAGGACTCCGGGGTCTTCTTGTGCATATTCTTGTGCGTCGCGACCATGCATGTAGTCTTGTGGTCTGGATCATACACCAAGAGGACATTTAATAGATGGAAAAAAATGAAAAGAAAGAATACACCATGACCGGAAAAAACTTTTAAAAAAAGTAATACCCGTCCTTCCAAGGCCAGTCCTAATGTTCAGTGCCCGGCGTGTGGCAAATAAAATTAATCTGTGACAATGATTTATACTAAATATTGTTACTACTTTATATATCATTTAACTAAACGATATCGTGTGTTATTTGTGCTTATAAAAAATCACTATACAATTTAACAATCTCATAAGCAAAACTTCTGTCACTACAAATATAGTAGTGTGAGATTACAACTCTGTTCTACGAAGGGATATGTTATTTTTATACAAATTTCTTTTAGGATGTCTTGACTAAGATTAGCATAGTAATACTTTAAAAATAAATTCATGTATGGAATAGTTTGTGCCAATTAGATGTATTATTGTGTGTTTGCCTTTGTTTTATCTCTTTAGTATCTTTAAATATGTTGATAGAAGGTTTTACTAGGTAGAGTATAACAAATATCCTATTAGGGATTCATGGAGTACAATTGTCTAGCTTGATTGTAACTAACGAGAAATTCTAGAATTTGTAAAGTGCCAACAAATGGGTTGTCCTCGAATTGTGTTCTGGTGGTCACTTGTTCGCATTACTTGTTTATTCTTTTTTTCATGATCATGTGTTTGGTCTAAATTAACTATGATTTAAATTAGAGACCCTGCGAGTCACAGGCATAGCAACCCAAAGGACATCCTAGATCTCAACGAGAGAAGGCGGCGGCTACAACCCATCTAGGGTTTCTTCCCTCTGCCGGTGACGCCACCGGTTCGTCCCGTCTCCGGTGGCCTTAGGGCCTTGGAGACGTGGCGGACCACGGCCTCTCGCCGGCGGAAGGTCTCAGTGTTTCGTCTAGACTGTTTTCAGTGTCTTTTTCAGGATGTTGAGGCGGCGGCTACGTCCTGAAGTCAGAATAAGGTCCTCTCCGTCCTATCCTCGCTCTGTTGGTGCATCTAGCATCGGTGGAGGGCGCGTGGAGTCATGTGTCCGACGGATCCCTTGTTCGGTCGTTTTTCGTATCTGTTGGTATGGTTTGAGGTCAGTCTTTTCCGATCTACGTTTGTCATTTTCGGCGATGGTTGCTACTCTGGTATGCTGGTCCTTTTGGGCCTTAGCACGACGACTTTCCGTTCGTCTACTACAACAAGCTCTACTACGACAAGCTTTGACCGGCTCCGGTGATGGAGGGGCGAGGACGGCGGCGCGCCTTCGGCTCGTGCCAGTGTTTGTAGTCGTCGCTAGGTGGTCCACTGACCTATTTGTAATTTTTATTACTTTTAGAACTCTTTGTACTGATGTTGATGATTATTAATAGATCGGTGGAATTTCGCAAAAAAAAAACTATGATTTAAATTATTCAATGTGCTTGCATGCCCCGTCCATGGCCATGTAATGGCAGTGTTCCTAATGAGCATGTGACGGGTTCTTTCTCTTCAAGTGAAAGAATGACTTAAGCTCTGTACTCGACCACATAGTACATATCCATTAGCTGCACCAAGTCTACCAAACACCCCATGATCTGTGAATAAGATCAGTTATTAATACAATATAATAAACGGGTGATAACAATTGGTTTTGTAACTTATACCAGAAACTTTAAATACACAAAGTACAAAAACTTGAGTCTGAAATATTCACTTGATCGACGAGGTTATGTCAAGTCCATGGAATTTTGTGTTTCCAAGTTTGTTATCGACAAAGTTAGTTCAAATCCTAGGACGTTGGTATGTGTGTGAGGGCTTCTCCTACCATGAGTCTACGCCGAGGCTTCTAAGTTGTGTCGCTCTTCCCCATGGGTGGGCTTGCCTCCTGTTGACAACGCCCCTCTATGGATTCTCGCGATGCAGGTTTCGTTACTAGCTGGTGACGCTTTCTCTCTGAATATAATTCTGCAAGCTCTGATAATATAATTTCTTCACATTTTACAGGTGGTTTACTACTTCACATCTTTTTTCCCTTCACATTTTCTTTTTTGAACAACAAAAGGCGCCGATGGTGCCAATTTCATTTCAGCTCATGAACAGAGAACAACATGGGGTACAAAGCTAGCATTACCAGCAGATTGTAGAAGAATAGAAGCATGGCAAGTGCTATTCCTATGAGCTGAGCTATTGTAGCTGAAGATACGTCCTGTAGCATGATTCAAGACCTGATGAGCACGGTTGTAAGCCAGTCTACTGAGGTCCCAGCTATGTTGCAGACGGAAGGTTGAAGTTGGTGTGAGTGTGACAGTATCTGGTGTAACTGAAGAATGAAGATACTGTCCAAGTAGCAAGAAGAAGTGCACATGCTTCAGCATGAAGAGGTGACGACGCTTGAGCTATAGAAGCTTGCACCATTAGATCATAGAGCCCAGATTTGTCCCTGTACTGAAGATAGATACCGAGCTCTTGTATTTTCCTATACCTCCAAAAAGCGTTGGAGAAAATATTCGTACCTGCAATTAAGATATCGGTTCTGATGGTGGAATCATGTCAAAGTTTAGTTGTATGCTCACAAAAACGTTGCAGCTTTGCAAAGGGGAGCTGCTCTTTCAGTTTCCAGCTATTACATGCTAGATGATACTAACAACAAAGAATCCATAAAACAGAAAAGCTGTCCAACTAAAGGTTATGGTCGTTATATATAAAAACATTTGAATGTCTTGAATAAAAGATATGACCGGAAATCCAATATATCCTGGAATGGCATCAAGCCGGCGTGCATCACTTCCACCTGCGTAGTGCGCCAGCAAAGGGATCAGGAATCGACATGTCGTACGTGGCGTGATTGGTACGTTCAAAACTGCAGCAACTGGTATCTCTTGTGAAATAAAACCGGGCATCTCTAGAAGCTCTCTTGTCCAGTTGTAGCATCGCGGGCTGATCAACCATCGATTTCCCACCGCAGCTATTACCATGGAGACAAAATTTCATTACCTTGAGTACCTTTGCATTCAGAACAAAGAATCTGGCGAAGTTCACGTCCGCTCTCTTCCCTTCGTACATGTTCATTACTACTGCTATGAGATGCTGTTCGAGGCACTCAATAGGATCGAGTGTATCATATTGCATCTCATTTTTCATATCCTTCCTGTAAGATGACTGTGGAACAATATATTAGGTATAGTGTGTGCCACTTAGGTCGCGGTGAAAAAGATACTTCTATTGCAGGAGGTAAAGCAGTAAATTTCCTCATAGCTGGCATCTAACTACATCACCCGCAAAAAAAAAGGCATCTAACTACATCAGGATTAGCTCCATACGTATTAGGTGTGAATTGATGACTATTGAACAATATATAATCCCCTAACGCCCGTGAAAATGACGTTCCTTTGAAATTAATGTCTCCTAGATGCAGTATTAACCACTAGATCCATGGTAAAAGTTAAAAATCTATCGTGAGGTTAATTTTATAGGAAGTCCACTAAATAAGATCCCTGTATGTCCAAACTAGGAATACTACAGAGATACGTGACTTGAAATCTGCTATGAATAAGTTTAACTCTATGTAATTTCACCTGAATGTAGAGCTTCTCCATGCAAGGAAAGCATTTAAGGAATCCAATAATTGCATCTAGATTGGGACCGATAGAATGTAGAACCAAGACCTTCACTGTGCGCACCGACGTACTGAAGCTGATGGGGATCATTTCCTGGAAAAACAAACTGATACACATGACACACATCAACAGATAATAAACAACAATGCGGATAGAAATTGTCCAAATGTAAGAAGAAGACCTGTTTTACCTTAATAATTATGTTTCCAACAACAATTTTGAAAATTTTGCTAGACAAGTATCCCAACACCGTCAATTTCGGCGCCACAAGAACCCTTATTGTCCTTGGGGCACCCTCTACACCAAATGGAATCAATCTCTCAAGACAAGGTGCATCCTCAATGACAAGCTCTTGGAACACGAGCCCTGCTTTGTAATCGTCATAAGAAACAGAGACACCAATACTCTGAACAGTTGGTGAGACAATCCTAACACTGCTGATCCCGTGGATCCTATCAAGTTGAAGGTTGTCAAGCACAGTGCAGCCGGCGAGTAGGCACTGGAACGTTGGCTCCGAGAGGGTGACATCGTAAAGCTTGAGCTGCTTTAGACGAGGGAAAAGAAGCGCCATAGTAGCATCTATCTTGGGGAAATCACAACGGCCGATGCAGGCAACACATAGCGTGGGCGCAAAGCGGAGCGCGGAAGGCGGCAACGGACATGGTGTCCTAGGAGAAAAGTAGAGATACGGGTCCTCAGAGTAGATGAAATCGAGCTCCTCGAGACCATCTAGGGCGGGTGACCAGAACCATTCATCGAGCTTAGCATAGACGTCACCGAAGTGAAGGATGTTGTGAAGGGAGAGGCGGCGGGCAGGGCCATGGTGGGCCGCGAGAATCTTGGAGATAATGGCGATACAGTTGCTCTCCTGTCTGGCTAGGTCATGGTCAACACTGAGGTTAAGTGGGGCTGAGCGCTAGAGGTGGCGCCACCGCGAGGAGAGAAGGGATGTCCGCACGGCCTCCTTGATGGGGAGGAGGGAGATAATGCTGCCTAGGATCTCATCCGGGAGGTGGCTAATGACGTCGAGGCTTGCATCATCGCTGCTGCCGCTGGAGCCATCTTTGCTCTTTGGAGGTACTTGCGATTTCGGCTTGTCCCACCTCCGCTCCTTGGATACGGAAACAACTACATTGTCCATGGCTGCCACCAAGAAAAAAAACTACATAAGATCAAAAATACATTATATTTATTGAAGAAGAGCACAAAAACACAAGTAGTTTCTGTCAAGCCTTGGAACTTTCATTCGCAAAAGTATGGTAGCCATCTATATGAGTTTGGAATGCGAACCGTTTACAGATGTAAACACATATCTTGGAATATTCACACACATATTAGTTCTCATTTATTAAAGCATGGGCAGTGCCATACCCAATATGTCTAATTGCTCATATACACCATAAACAAGAATACCGTTCACAAATATACAAACTTAAGTGACTAAAACGACAAGATTTCTGTAGCAAAACTTGTTTCTTGCAACGTGACTACTACTATTTTATTACACCATAAACTTAAGAATACCGTTCACAAATATACTATTCTGCTGATTGAAGTGGTTATAGGTATGTTTATATAGCAACCCAGTGCTATCTCATTGGTACATACTGATTTAATAGATGTGATGTACTGATCCAAACATGTGATTCTTTTGGAAATATACAAGTGGTTTGATGTGCTGTAAATCTATAATATTTTGCACGAGCATCATCTCAGAAAACTTCAGTGTATAAATGGTTGATGGGCACAAAAAACTTCAGACTGCATATCAGCGACTCTAAAAAATGAAAAAGGTGAATTATATGATGGAGGAGAGGGGAGGGGGGGGGGGGAGTAGTGTATCTTCTATATTAGTTTTAGTCGAGTTGCTCTTACCCGAGTGGCGGCCGGCCCGCCGGCGCCTCCCCCGCTCCGCCGCGCACACGTCGCCGGCAAGGAGAGGACGGCGACGTTCTGCGCCGCCAATGACCGGGTCTACCTGGATATCCTCCTCTTCCTAGCGACGGCGTCTGCCGCAATGCAGCTGACCGTCGATGGCGTCACGGCGCCGAGGGTTTCCTGTTGGGATCGTGCAGGTCGGTTCGAGCGCGAGGTGATGCCGTGATCATCGACTGCACTAGTACCGCTTCCTCGAAATTAGGTCTGCCTCTAGTGTTTGGGTATTGGGCTGTTCGTTGCATTGTATCAGGCCCAAATATCTCACTTCCAATTGTAGCATGGGCCGTCGCGGTCCATACATCCAGCGAGAACGATAATGTTTTTTTTTCCTTTTTGAGATGTACTAGTAGTGGGATACACAAAGTACTCCCTCTGTGTTAAAAGAACATTGCAGATTTATCAAAATTCGTGTATCATATTAAAATGTGTCTAGATAAATATAAATCTAGACAAATCTGTGATATCTTTTTTAGGACGAAAGGGGTAAGCACACGAGCTACATCCCGGGGGATTAAACCACTCAATTCTCCGAGAACAAACCCTCGGATTCTCCAGGTGGACAGCTTTGTGTCCTTATTTTCTTTCTAAAATCCTGCGTTTACTACTATCTAGCTGAAAATCCCACTTCTGTTACTATGTAGCGAAAAACAGCTCGCCCAACGAATGAAAATAAAAAGATAGACCTTGTGGAAGATACTTGTCGGAACTTTGTAGCCCAAAACAATTGTGCTACTACACTACCCAACTTGGGCGAGACCCTCGCTGGAGACAAAATAGCGAAAGTCTGTACTACTTTAACAAAACCATTGAAGGATTGTAACAAAAAACGGCTATTGTAGGAAACCTGGCTTTGTCGTAGGCCTTGTAGCAAAAAAAAATATGTTACGGAGCAAACTGACTTTGCTGGAGATCTCGTAGCAAAAGTTTTACGCTATTATAGCAAAACTCCAGAAAGGTCGTAGCACTCTAGAAGATCTCGCAGTCGTCGTCATTGGCGTGTTCTTCCTCCCATGGCGGAGAGCAATGGCACCGAGGAAAATTCCGGCAAGCGAAAGGCACAGACAGTAAATAAGCTTAGTTTAGCATTTGCAACCAAACACAACGTTCTGTTTCTTGGAAGACTAATACATCCCACCAAACCGCGAGCGTCAGTTTCCGCCAGACTCTTTAACACTGTCCATACGGGCTACCAAATAAAGTGGAGATTTTGGCCCAGAATCTGATTCACACATGCAGTCCCCGCGCATGCAACTTGCACTGTCGGAGAAAAACGGGAGCAAGCAAACACGCCCCAATTTTTTTATTCACACTGTTACGACTGATTGTAAATATAGGATATGTCGCCTTGAATTAATAAAGCGTTTTGTTTTTCTAAAAAAAACACCTAAGAAAAAAGAAGGTGCGTTTTCCTATACTAGGAAACACATACCTGAGCTGTTGCACGGACCTGACACGGAAGCCGCAACAAATTCAAACAGTAGCCGACACGGAGGGAGTCCCGAGCCCGCACGAGTTGTTAGATTGAAAGTTCCTAGCAATCCCACAATTAGTTTCACAGCTATAGGTTACGGCTGATGCAAATTGCGACGGCGTCCGCATCGCAAGATCGATGAAAGGGACCCAACAAGAACATGACAATAACGGCAATAACCGCCACCGCGTTCCTGCCGCAAGACGTGGTAGCCAGCATCCTGGTCCGCCTTCCGGGGAGCGACCTCCGGCGCCTCCGCCGCGTCTGCAAACAATGGAGAGACATCATCTCGAACCCCACATTCATCCACGCTCACATGCTCCTGCAGGAGCCACGCCGGCTGCCCCCGACCCACACCATCGTCTTCTTTCCCGGATCCGCCTACAGCGGCCGCCGGAACCCCCGCAGCGGCAGGGGCTTCCTCTTTGACGAGCACTGGCGGCTCACCGCCGAGCTCGCAGTCGGCAGGTGGGACGAGTTGGTGGGCGCTTGCAACGGCCTGCTCTGCTTCCTGGAAGCTGGCCAGGGCTCTCTCAAAATCGTGGAGCCTTTCACCGGCGAGTCGGTCACGGTGCCACTGCCGCCAGAGGCGTCGGGGAGGAGGTGGACCGCCAACTCCGCGGCGTACTGCTTCGGCTTCGATGCCGCGTCCAGGCGGTACAAGATCGTGCACCATGGCTACCTCGAAGGCATCGGGGAGTCTGTCGAGGATGAAGAACTGCACGTTTACACGGTCGGGGCCGGCAAGGACGACCGCTGGACGAGGGTGCACCTGGCCCGCGAGGTCTACGGAGAGGCATACGGCGATCCTTCGTATGTTGACGGGGCAGTGTACTGGCCCACGGGTGGTCACGGGAAGCGTGGCCGAGACAAGAAGCTCGTGCGCTTCGATCTGGCGACGGAGAAGGTCACCGTGGAGGCGGCCGTGCGGCTGGGGCTGGATGCTCCGGGGAAAGAGATGGCGGACTTCTGCAGGCCGGTGGAGTTGGCGCCTTGCTTGATGACCCATGGCCGGCAGTGCGAGTGGGACGTGTGGTTTCCTG
This sequence comes from Avena eriantha, assembly GCA_910589775.1. Taxonomy (NCBI): domain Eukaryota; kingdom Viridiplantae; phylum Streptophyta; class Magnoliopsida; order Poales; family Poaceae; genus Avena; species Avena eriantha. Next base: position 11,669,366 of record OU342743.1, read on the forward strand.
AAGCTGAAGAAGGAGGTGTCGAATGCTTCCCGGAGGGGTGCGTGCTGCTGAGCGACTGGACCGACGGCGGACTATACCTTCGCACCATGAAAAGAGGCCTAGAATTTGGGCCGAGGAAGTTGCTGTTTGTGGTGACCAAGGATCAGCCGCCTACGGTGTACAACTCCAATGGTCGAGCGTCCTTCGTCCGGGCTCGTCGTCGCCGGCAGCTCCCAATAACTGGAGGCCCGCCGAAGCCGAGCGATCAATATTTTGGAACAACATTTGGGTACACCCCGACAGTGTCCGCTGCTCCATTAGCGCTCTACTTAGGGATGCCTAGTCCTTGTTAGCCATTGCTCCAATCTGACCATATATTGCCCATGCATGTTCGACTGCAGTGAACAACATCAACATCATATAACCTCTCGAAACGTCTATAATTAGGTTACGAAGACATGGACATGTGCTCTATTAGAGATTTTGTTTTGTGACAATGGAGATTGTGCCCCACTACTAGAGAATAGAGATACATGTGGTGTAGTCTCCGAGTTATTATAGTGCAATCATAGTGGTTCTTTATTTCCGGTTGAGCTTGTTGAATTTCCCTTTCATGTTTCCGTTGTGGATCGTCTAATACTACATACAACACCTTTTGTGAGAAATAATACTATACAGGCATCATTGTAGAAATAACTGCATGCAATATCGAGCTTGTATATACTGACCACCCTCGAACATGTGCGTATTCGACTATTATTACGACACACTTAATTAGAATTATGTTGACTTATTATTGCAAAACTTCATTACGGCTCTGGCACAAGTGCATCAAAATCGTTAGTTGCAACATACGTGGTGCAAGTATTTGAAGCTGGTGGCAAGAGAATGTTGTACGCAGGATCATGCATGTATGTGTACGGCAATCTAGTCCAAGGATGGATGATCTCATTTCATGTTTTTAGCTAAGTACTTCTCCCACTTAGTTTAGTGTTAGTCTAGGTCTAAAATTAGAATCACACTTGTTCCATTTGTCCCACTTCTGCTTCCCAGGGATCAAAACTACTGTACTTAGCATGCTGCCCTCGCTCGCCCCATCCGAACCGCTGCAGACTCGTAGGATTTTGCTACAAAGACGCAAAGGTGTATTGTACGGGACAAATTACAATACTAAGCTTTGTAATTTTCACAACGTTTGTATAACATTATTTATCAACAAAAAGTGCTCTATGTCATCTCCAATGAAATTTGAAAGGAAAATTTAACAAGTCTACTGGAAACAGAAAACCCGTATGATAGAAATGTGACACGAAGCAGGCTTGGCCACCGATGCATCTCTAATGGGGCACATTCTTCCATTATACGAAAACAAAATCTGTAATAGAACACATGCCCATTAGCATGCTCTAGCAATTTAACCTAATCACAGAACGTTCCGAGACATGATATGTGGTGTTGCTGTTGTTCATTCAGTGGAACATGAGGCAATGGTCGGAGCAATGGCTAAGGACTAGGCGTGCCAAAGTAGAGCGCCAGTGGAGCAGCGGAAACTGTGGGGGTGTACCCAAACATGCTCGCACAATAATCTCCGCTCGGCCCCGACGGGCCTCCTGCTATTGGGAGCTGCTGGTGAGGACGAACCTGGACGAAGGACGCCTGACCATTGTAGCCGTAGACAGGCGGCTGATCCTCGCTCACCTCAAACAGCAACTTCTTCCTCAGGCCAAGATTTAGGTTCCTTTTCATGCTGCGAAGGTACAGTCCGCAATCGGTCAAGTCCTCCAACAACAGGCAACCTCCTGGGAAGCAGCTGGCACCTCCTTCTTCATCCTCGGGAAACCAAGCGTCCCGCTCACAATGCAGCCCGTAGGTCATTACGCAAGGCGTCAAGTACACCATCCTGCAGAATTCTGTTGCCTCTCGCCAGCATCGTTAACAATTCAAAATTTCAGCATGGACTGGGCCTCCAAAAGAAATCGAGGAGGCTAGGCATCCAAAATCGAGCGAACCCTTTTTGACCCCCCATCTCCTGGTTCGCCGTGGTGGACGCCACGCCGCGGTGGTGCCGCTCAGTCCTCTCCTGACGTCGCCCAACAAACCCTTTCCGACCGCCCATCTCGTGGTTCGCCATGGTAGACGTCGCGCCACCACGCCGCCGCTCGCCGGCACCCCGGTCGCTGCTCTCCTGCCCGTCGGTCGGCCCACCGTCTCAATCTGGTGAAGTGTTGCACTACCGCTGCTACTCCCCGTCTTTGTTGCTTGCCGACCAGCACAGACTGCGCAGCTGACCAGATCAGGGCTAGGTAAATTCTATTCAATGCCCGCAATTGAATTGATTCATTGGTTAAAATCTTTGGTCCTCAACTGATTTAAGCCGACTGTCCGCAATAGCAAATCAGAGGAGAAGGGAAAAAGGAATTTGTGGAAACCCCTAACATGTTAAAGCGTAGGTTTCTATAAAATTTTGTTGGAAATGAGGAAAGAATGCACATAAATTTACTTGATTCCTTTTAGGATCGATTTAGTAACTGAGGAAGATTATCCTTTTACCGAAGAGGAAATTAAAAAGGTGATTTTATTCTTATGAATAAGGTTCTCTTGTCCCTGATAGGTTCACCTTTTTGTTTTACATCAAAAGTTTTATGAAATTGTTAAGTTTGATCTGATTAATCTCTCTAGATATTTTGATAATAGTTTTGCTTCCTTGGATAGACTTAACTTTAGGTTGGTCGCTCTTATTCCAAAAAAAGCGAGGCTAGAACTTTGAAGAAGTTCAGACCAATAGCATTGACAAATTGATGCTTTAATTTGTATTCTAAAGCTTAACAAGTTGAGTAAATGAAACATTAGATTCTCCTTTTACTGAAGAGGAAATTAAAAAGGTGGTTTTTGGTTCTTATACCGAAGGTGCTCCCGGCCTTGATGGGTTCACCTTTTTGTTTTACATCAAAAGTTTTAGAAAACTATTAAGTTTTATCTGATTAATCTCGTTAGATATTTCGATAATAGTTCTGCTTCCTTGCATAGAGTTAAATTTAGCTTGGTCACTCTTATTCCAAAAGATGCAGAGGCTAGAACTTTGAAGAAGTTCAGAACAATAGCGTTGACAAATTACTGCTTTAATTTGTATTCTAAAGCTTAACAAGTTGAGTAAATTTGTTAATTGATTGATTTCTTCTAATCAAACCGTTTGGATTTATGCGCAGTAGTTGTACCATGGCTGGGGAGGACAATGAAATGACAGGACGGCTCATAGAAGCAACTACAGAGAGAGCACCAGCCCCACCAGATGATCATCTCCGCATGGACGAAGAAGAAGAAAAAGAAATGGTGATGTTTCCACACCACCAAGGTCAAAACAGTCATAGAGAAGGTCTGAATAGTTGGCCTTTACTTCTTCTGGGCCTGTTCAGGAGCATCCTTTAAGTGCAAATGAAGATACTCGAGATAACAAACAAAAGAAGAAACCTAATAACTTCTCACAGTGTTGTCCCCAATATTTCCATGAGCTCGCAAATAGGCTCAACCAGTGTTGCATAAATATGATTGATGAACAAGCCTTTGGTGCCCCTCTAAAAATTCAACTAACCCAAACACTACCACATTTTGCTCTTAGAAATGTGGCTATGTGTATTAGTCTAGAAGGGATATTGGATTTTAAAGGGAAAACTGTTAATCTTTATGAACTGGCACCATACGTGATTACTGAACCTAATGTTGGTGATTTTGTCAAGCCTTCATTAGGTCATCCTAAAGACCAGGAGGAGAAATGGATAACTTTCCTTAAAAGCCTTAGAAGTGATGGTCCAGGAAAATCAAAAGGGCAAAACAAGGACCTGGTTAATTGAGGACCCTGCTGATACAGATCGCCGAGCAGAATGACAAAAAGAAGATGCTAAGTTCATGTGGTTCTATGGGCTTCTGGTACTGGGTTACATCAATGTTGCTAATACTACCGCCATATAAGAGATTACTTACAATGGGGCAAAGCATATTTTCTTGAATTGTGGGCGCTAGATTGTTTCTCCAGTTTGTGACACCCTCCACCGTACCATCTACCATCTGCACTATCTTTGCACCACATATAGTGTTCACCAGTACAGAGTGGACCCAAATAATTCAGATTAGCGTTGGCGGTAGTATTAGGACTATTAGGACTGTTGATTTAACCCAGCACCAGAAACCTATAGAACCACATGAACTTAGCATCTTCTTTCTTGCCATTCCACTCGGCATTTAGTATCAACAGGGTCCTCAAATTAACCAGATCCTTGTTTTGCCCGTTTGGTTTTCCTGGACCATCACTTCTAGGGCTTCTGAGGAAAGTTATCAGTTTCTCCTGGTCTTTACGATGACCTAATGAATGCTTGAAAAAATTATCTTCATTAGGGTCACCAATCACGCATGGTGTTAGTTCATAAAGATTAAGAGGTTTTCCTTTAAGATCCAATATCCCTTGTAGACTGATACACATAGCCACATTCCTAAGAGTAGAAGGTGGTAGTGTTTGGGTCAGTTGAATATTCAAAGGGGCACCAAAGCCTTGTTCATCAATCATCTTTATGTAACACTGGTCGAGCTAGTTAAGCCTCTTAGCGAGCTCAAGGAAATATTGGGGACAACAGCGTGAGAAGTTATTAGGTTTATTCTTTTGTTTGTATCTCGAGTGCCATCATCTGCACTTAAAGGATGCTCCTGAGCAAGCCTAGAAGAAATAGAGGCCAACTGTTCTAACCTTCTCTGTGACTGTTTTGACCTTGGTGGTCTGAAAAATCACCACTTTTTTTCTTCATCCATGCGGAGATGGTCCTCTAGTGGAGGCCGAAGTCAGCGTCGACTTCAGTACTCTCTCTATAGTTGCTTTTGTGAGCCGTCCTGTCATTTCATTGTCCTCCCTAGCCATGGTACAATTATTACACATAATTCCAATCAGTTTGATTAGAAGAAATCAATCAATCAGCAAATTTACTCAATTTCTTAAGCTTTAGAAAACAAATTAAAGGAGCAATTTGTCAACAAAATTGGTCCGAACTTCTTCAAAGTTCTAGCCTCTGCCTCTTTTAGAATATAAGAGTGACCAATGACCCAGCTAAAGTTAAGTCTATAGAAATAAACAGAACTATTATCAAAATCTCTAACGATATTAATCAGATCAAACTTAACAGTTTTCTAAAACTATTGATGTAAAACAAAAAAAGGTGATCCCATCAGAGCCAGGAGCACCTTCGGCATAAGAACCAAAACCCACCTCTTTAATTTCCTCTTCAGTAAAAGAAGAATCTAATGTTTCATTTACTCAACTTGTTAAGATTTATAATACAAATTAAAGAAGCAATTTGTCAATGCTAGTTGTCTGAACTTTTTCAAAGTTCTAGCCTCTACCTTTTTTTGGAATAAGAGTGACCAACCTAAAGTTAAATCTATCCAAGGAAGCAAAATTATTATCAAATATCTAGAGAGATTAATTAGATCAAACTTAGCAGTTTCCTAAAACTTTTGATGTAAAACAAAACGGTGAAACCCATCAGGACCAGGAGAACCTTTCGGCATAAGAATCAAAACCACCTCTTTAATTTCCTCTTCAGTAAAAGGAGATTCTAATGATTCATTTTCTTTCCTCTTCAGGATCCCAAAAGAAATCAAGTAAATTTATGTCCATTCTTTCCTCATTTCCAACAAATTCTTATAGAAACCTACGCTAGCTTTAACATGTCAGGGGTTTCCACAAATTCCTTTTTTCTTCTCCTCTGATTTGCTGTTGCGGACAGTCGGCTTAAATCAGTTGATGACCAAATATTTTAACCAATGAATCAATTCAACTGCGGGGAGTGAACAAAATTTACCTACCCCTGATCTGGTCAGTTGCGCATTCTGCGCTGGTCCACAAGCAGCAAAGACGAGGAGTAGCATCTCTAGTGCAACACTTTGCCAGATTGAGATGGCAGGCCGACCAGCGGTAGGGCGGCGGCAGGAGAGTGGCAGCGTGGCGGCGCGACGTCTACCACGGCGAACCAGGAGATGCGGTGTTGGAAAGGGTTCGTTGGGCAACGGCACGGTAGTAGGAGAGGAGCGAACAGCAGCACCGCTGCATCCACCACAGCGAACCAGGAGATGGCGGGTCAGAAAGGGTTCATTCGATTTAGGATGCCTAACCCCCTCGATTTCTTTTGGAGGCCCGGTCCATGCTGAAATTTTAAATTGTTACTTCCCTTAATTTTCTTATATTCCAGGAAGCAGAGCAGCTCATCCCACTTGCCCATTGCAAGCTCAGTCGTGAGCCGCCAGTGCTCGTCGAAGAGGAAGCTCTACCGATATTTTATCATTTGCCACACTTTACTTCAAAATTTTATAATTTACCAATTGACCACCACATGCCAGTGACACATGGTGTGGCAAATAATAAAACTGAAAAGTACAGTGTGGCAAATAATAAAATCTCTGCCATTACATGGGTCTTCACGGCTTCGATAAACAGATCCGGTAAAGAAGACGATGGTGTGGGTCGGGGGCAACCGTGGCTTATGGACCATGTGAGTGTGGCTGAATGTGGGGCCAGAGATGATGTCCCTCCATTGTTTGCAAACGCGGTGGAGGCGCTGGATCAAGGTCGCCCCCGGGAGGCGGACGAGGATGCTGGCTAGGATGTCTTGTGGCAAGAGCACAGTGGTGGTTTCCCTTATGTTTTCCTTGGAACCCTTACGATGAGGACGCATCCTGATTTACATCAACCTCCAATGTAGTACTCCCTCCAACCTAAATTACTTGACTTAGTTTTATCTAGATTAGGATGTACTTGAGTATCTAACACTAAAACAAATCTAGATATACTCGAATTTAGACAAATCTGAGTCAATTAATTTGGATCGGAGGGAGTAGTAAGAACCTAGCTGTGAAATTCATTGTGAGATCAAGAAGCAGTGCCATAGTGTGCTGAATAATTTCATAAAAACATACACAAACACGACATATCACGGTCACCATTATAAGAAAAAAGTAGTGCAGAATTACTTCATCAATACATTCATTTGAGTATACAAGCACTAGTATACTAGCTCTGCTGCTTAAAATGAACTCTGTTGTTACAAACATATGAGAAATCTATTTCATCTCACCGTGAATGTGAATGTGAATGTACCAACAAATGAGATCCTAAAGGCTAGCTGGTCTTAAACATCTTGACTCTAAAAACTGAAAAAAAAAGGTGAATAAGATTGTAATATTTTCTGCTATCATAATTTCATATTCTCTATAATTTTCTAGTATATCTATAAGATATATAGGATAATAGGACTAAAGAGACATCAGCTGTGGTACGGTACAGTAGCTCTTGCCAGAATAGCTGACGGCCAGCGCCTCCCCCGCAAGTCCTCTGCGCGGAGAGTACGGCAACATCGTCGTTGATACACGCCTAGCCTCCGACTTCCTCCTCCTCTCCGATTGTCCGCGCCCTCGACCTCTATCGCTCAGCTATCGGGCTAGCCTCCAACTAGCTACTCTGACGGTGGCGAGAGGTATCGCTGATGGAGAAAAGGAGCTGAACCGCTCAGAGGGAGCAAAGGCGGTGGAGGAGGACTTTGGCGACGATTTGTGGATGGCCAGATGGGGAGCTGGCGAGACGAGAAGAAAGGAGCGCGAGATGGGCCTCTCGCATGTACCAGTAAAGGCGGAGCCCGTGCACGCGTAATTTGGTAAGTGGGCCTCTAGAAATGGGCCTCCTTTAGCAAGTTCCCATGAGCCCAAACATCCCAGACAATATTTAGTTTTGTTTCTTCTTCCTATTTTTTCAGATTCACTCTTCTTCTCGTTATTTCTCTTTTTTTTGCACGAGAAAGGCTTCGAAACGCCTGCATTAAAGGAAGGGGCACGCTAGGCGTCCCCCGGAGGATAATTTCCCCCGATCCCCTGGGTCCCTATGCCGCCACGTGTCCCCAAAACAGGGTTTAATCCCGCTTTTGCTACAAACGGTCCGAGTTTGCTACAATATATCCCGCTTTTACTACGTGTAGCAAAAAATAAGGTTGTGTCCAAAAAATAGAAAAACAGACTAGACCTCGCCAAAAGTCCAGAGACCTCGTCAGCGACTGTGTAGCAAAAAAAAGTCCTAATGTCGCAAATCCAACTTCGCCAGAGATATCGCCGAAGACTCTCGCTAGGGAAAACCTCATCGGAGACCTCGTAGCAAAAGTTTTGTACTATTGTAGCAAAACCAGAGAACGATGGTAGCAGAAAAAATGTGCTAATGTAGCAAAAACTCGACCTCGCCGGAGACTTTCGCCGGGAGAGCTCACCAGATACCTCGTAGCAAAACAATTGCGCTATTGTAGCAAAATCACAAAAAGGTTATAGCAAAAAATTGCATTAATGTAGCAAACACAATTTCGCCGAAGACATCGCCGGAATTCATTGCCCAAAATTTGTACCGGAAACGGTGTAGCATATAGAGAACACCAATATAGCAAAAACAAAACAAATACATAGCAAAACAAAAACAAGTATGTAGCAAAATAAGTCCTTGCTTCACCCAAGGTAGCACCCGGCGCACCCGCTCTGTAGCGCCCACGCAGGTCTTTCATAGCAACACTGCATGTCTATGGTAGCAGTCGGCGCCACCACTTGTAGCAACCGGCGCTGCGGCCGGTAGCAACGCCATCCGTCGTCCGTAGCACTGTCGGGCACCTTCGCCGCTTGTAGCACCGCCCCGGCTGCACGTAGCACCACCCCCGACCGGTATAGAAAAATTCAACACCGTACGTAGCGGTGTTGCCGGCCACGTGTAGCAAAATCCCGATGCTGATAGTGCCATGGGAGGGCATGAAAGTTGTGTGCTACCTTGGAGTCCCGTCAATGGTGGTGCTACCATGTGATTAGGATCCTGTCGTCAATCCCTTGGAGTCCTCATCTCCTCCATGTGCGGCGAAGCATGACAAGGGTGTCACGGCTGTAGGGGTGGAGTCGTAGGGCCCGTCCCTCGGCAGCAGCACGCAACAAGGCAACCTCGTCTCCGCCATGGCGTGGCTGAGATCAACAGGGCCACGCGCGGCTACGGAGTGGAGGCAGAGCAGTGGCGGAGGGCGCATGGGAGCTGCATGGCCTGGTCCATGGTGGCGCGGCGACGGTCTCATGACTCTCATGGCTCTCGGGAACGCAGCGGCGGAGGATGCAGGGAGTTGCAGGACCTGGTCCATGGTGGCGCGGCAGTCGGCGGCGACTACATCAGGGCTCTCTCAAGGACACGGCGGCGGAGACACGACGACGGAGATGCACGGCAACGTAGGAGCATGCCGGTGAAGGCGCCCAGCGGCGGAGAACGTGCGGCGATGGATTCGTTGCAGTTGGGATGAGAAATTGGGGAGGCAGAGATGACAACCTGGGGATAAAGTGGGCCCAGCCTGGGGGCGTGTCTTCGGTCACGACTCACGAGCGATCCGGGAGATGCAAACACACGATCCCCCGGTGGCAGGGTATCAATTTCCATAAAGTAAAGGTGGGTACACAATTACAAATAGGCCCCTAGCTATTCTTGTCCAACTAAATCAGCAATTTGAAGATAAAGCATCAAAATATGCAAAAAGGACTCTAGTATAGAGAGAAGAAAAGCAATCATTTACTAGGGTTTCTCCTCCACCGCACGCAACGAGCCTCCATAGTCGTCCACCTAAACACCGGAAGGGACGAACCACTTGCCTTAAGTTAAGCATTGATTCCGACAAGAAGCTCAGGGAAGGGCCTCCGAGCCAGAGGTTGAGAAGAATGCCATCATGGCGCTTGGAGTGGCCACATTAGCCAAGGATAACCATGCCATCCTGTTGCTACTGCTTGGGTACTCCAACGAAACTAGCATCTTCCGAAGTGCTCAACACATCACGCCGATGCGGCCCGCCACGCTCTGAAACAACGGATCCCAGAGCCCTTCCCCACATCTTGTCCATCACCATGGCCACAAGGAAGGGGAAGAGGACTCCAACGATCTACCACCTCTAGAGCCAGCCAACAAACCCATCTTCCTTGAGGAGCCGACGATGGCCCCTAGTAGCACTTCTCCTCCTCACCTCCACGGCTGACCAGTAGTAGAACCACCACATGCCCTACTGCACCACGCTGCCACTCTGCCTTGCTTCCATAGCCGGCTAGGAGAGCACCCATCACGCTAAGTCAAGGCCCAAGAGAAGATCATTGGTCACCTTATTTGCGGACATGGAGGCGCTGGTCCCCAACCTCCGTTGCAACCAGAGGAGCGTGAGCAGCAAGAACTAGCACCGAACACCCTAGATATGGCGGTGAAGACTCGGGGCCCTACTCCAAAACAACCCTAGAAAACTACATCTACAAGAGGAAGACCTAAATCTATAGTCGGCGCCTCCCCTTCATCGTCTCTCGTCGGTGGTGCCGACGAGAGAGGCGTCAGTTCGGGCCTGGGCACTTCGAGACCTACTCATGTACTATAGCGACAGAAGAGGGGAAGAAGTCTTATGAGCAGAATCTCTAATACTACAATCAGTGATGCCTTCTCGGTTCTGAACACATGAACCGGACACCTATAATTTTGTTCCTCAAGATCATGTGTCCTCAGGAATCTGACAGCATGTAGATACATGCAAATCTGACAGCAAATTGGGGCTCTAATTTTTGTTCAAGCTCAATAGCTAATAAAACGAAATCATATGTTTACTTAACAACTTTGGAACGTGCTACTCCATACAATGTTCATAAATATATCAAGTATTCATCCTAAATATGACACTAAAGTAATAAATGGACCTCATGTCCTACCAAAACACGTCATCCATCTGGTATTTCTCGAAATAAAATATCCAATCATATTTTTATAATTAATATTCTCCACGAAATCATTCTCAAATACTATTGTTTTACAAATTATACATTGATAAATTAATTCCAACAATTCAACATCAATAGATGAGTGGTAGTGGCCATACCTTGGCACGTGAAAGCAATCCCTGATCGGAGACTTGTCTTCGGGCGAGTGGCGAGGCTAGGGGCTGCAGCTCGTCTTTCAGATTTAACAAACAACTGACAAAATATAATTCAATGTAAGGCAACATAATAAAGTGCACATGTTAAAAGGAAAAATAAGTATGACACTTTTCTATACATTGATAAAATAATTCAAACAATTCAACATCAATAGATGAGTGGCAACGGCCATATACCTAAACACGTGAAAGCAATCCCTGACCGGAGGCTTGTCTTTGGGCGAGTGGTGAAGATAAGGGCGACAACTCGTCTTTTAGATTTAATAACAAACAACTGACGGAATATAATTCAATGTAAGGCAACATAATAAAGTACACATGTTAAAAGGAAAAAATAAGTATGGCACTTTTCAGGCCAAGCCATTCAAACAATTTGCTTCACCCTTTTTATGAGTATCGGCATTATACATACTAGATGATACCCTGCGCGTTGATGTGGGAATTTGTAGGAAGAATAAAACATAAATAAGTTGAATATTGTTCCTAACCACATCGTCTATATTCAAAGGCAAAATAGTTTTATTAGGATGACTGATATACAAACTGAGTGGAAGAAAACAATAAGAATTACATGTGTACATAGCACAACGAATGCATTATTGAAATACATAAGCCACATCTGAACGTGATATAACAATTATAATTAAGTTTTCATGAGAATAACTCACTAATAATACTATTGGAAATGACTGACCAAAGTTTTTGCAATCTACACAAAAAGGACCCAAAGAAAGCAGAATATGCGATTTGGCCATTCTTTTCCAATTAACACTGTAAACCTATTTCAGAGACAATGGCATGTAAGTGTTGTAGAAAAGCTATGACAATTAAGGGAGATAAGTAAAGATCATATTATAAATTATAAATTTTGCAAAGACAATCATAAATAAAAAGGTTTAGATCTGAAGCAATTCTAGAACAATCAAAGGAGAAGAATGTCTAACAATAATTAAAAGAAGACATATTGCTTACTTCTGTAGATTGGAACTTTGGAATATGAGAGCACAACCACACATAATAAATAAATAATCAAATGGAACTGTCTTCCATCATAGCCTGAAGGCATGTCAGCAAAAGTTTAGCTTTGCTTATTCCAAACCTGTACCTACTTAGTTTATTAGTGTTTAGTTTTATGTTGAGAATAACGTGTGCTTAGTCCATTTTGCAACGACCAAACAGTGTCTTGATCAATTTGGTAGCAGATTAAGCTATCTACATGTGCAGGCATGGGATGACACGTTCAGGGCAGTACAATGTGGCGTCGAACCCACTCAAGATTGTTATCTCAAGATTGTTTGTTGTAATCCTTCAAAATAAGAAGAGAAAAGATAGACAGAAAAGCTGCTACCTTTGTACACAGGCAACATCTCTCTTTTGTGCATGTCTTCCTTTGTGACAATCACTGTGATTGCGTAGTTAATTCAGGTCTGCAACTATAAAAAAGGAGTGATAAAATCCTCCTCGTTACTGTTCAGACTAAGGAGTTTGTAACATCGAATTTAAGCAACAAAGAAACAATAGATCTTGTATCATAATATAATATATTTTGAGGTCCATGTATGAATAATGTGAATGGAAGGAAAAAATATGGTCACCTTCCTTCAATTGTTCACAGATCATCAATAGAGGTCTACACTTTGGGTACTGCAGATTCTATATATACTAATCTGCAAGAACCATCAAGATATTTCAATTGTTAAGAGATACAGTCGGCACACAAGAGTAGTGAAAAATAGAAGATGTGTGTTCAATGATAAAAAAACGATTATTGAAGCATACATCAGAAGGTATTTGCGCATTAATTATTTCACAAGGTAATTTGTCGATATATATTCTTTAGCAAGCATAGTTACCTCTAGTGGATTATAGCATTGCCTTTCTTTGTCAAGGGGCTTGGGTAAACTGATTTAAAATCCATTGAGGTTGCTAACGCAATCAGCTAAAGCATTGCAAGTCAGATTGATTGATAGAAACTCTGCAACCTTGAATGAAATACCAATGAAATCGATCGGGGCAGGCAAAACCTCAAGCAAGCAATTTCCAAGCCGGAGAGGAACCTAACAGATTGACAGAGATGAGTGAGGGATAGAAAAAAGAAACGGAAAGGGGGAATCTGAGCGGGCAGCTAGAGAGTGGAGGCCACTACCAGAGATGGACGCGACCAGGCGCGCAAGCTGGATTCCATGGCAACACGGGGCAGTGGGGCCGGAGCACGGGAAGACGAACCACGGCCAAGACCTTCCAAGGGTTAGCGACCCAGTAGGGATCCCACGCCACGCACCAAGAAGCCCAAATGAAGATACCCAGGCGCCAGGCCACATACAGAGAAGCGACACCCAGCCATGTTGACACAAATCGGAAAAGGAAAAGAGGGACCAAGGGCGAGCGCAACGCAAGGAGAATTAACGACGACGTACGTGGACGCATGAGAGAGGGCTAAAAAATCACTTAGCGGGGGCTCCTATTCAGATATATATTACAGTGTAATAAAAAAAAGGGCTAGCTGAACCTTTTCCTGATGACGAAATTTTGAATCTGTCTCTTAATCCAGACTGCGGTTGGCTTCTGATTGCCCATCCCAAACAAATTTCCAAACAACTTTAAAGCCATTGGAGGAACCGCCATAGGAACGGGGGTCATGGAATTGGCATGTTTCCCGTGGACATTATACCGTGAAGGGTTCAAACTTCAGACAAGCAGAGTATCAATCAAACATGAGAGAGACTGCTGAACGGACTTGATTCCTCGATCGATCTGCTGCTCCCATACAACCAGACTTAAGAAGTTAGAAATTCGGACTTCAGAGCAACCGTGGAGCTACCTTGCCAGCTCGATGATCGATCCCTGATACAGTGATGTCCCTCCCAGGCCCCTGCGTTGAATCGGCATGGACGCCTGCTGCCTGGTCGACGGAACAAGAGCGTGAAGGATGTTTTAGTCACGATCTTGATCGGGAGATTGATCGACTTGGGGAAAGACCGATCATGAAATTGAAACGAGTCGAGGATGGATCGCATGTTCAAAGGAAGTATTCTCTCGAAACAGGCCTTCGTTTTGCCACTTCAAACAAAAGCTTTAGTCATTCTGCTAACAACCACCCATTTGAAATATGATATCCGTAAGAGTGCTTACCAATCAACATCTACTAATAACTTTTGTTATACTTTACTTTCATCAATTGTCAGTTACTTTTAGAAGCTTAATAGGTATTTATTTGTGAAGTCAACTTAAATGTAACACAAATCTTTCATAAATCACCAAACTCAATCCATAATTAAAACAGAGAGATTTACTTTGGGATTCATACAAAATGCATATAATTATCTATGCATAATAGTATATTACTTATTTAAACATTAGCCGGACCAATGATATTGTTTTCAGATATTGGAGTTTATACCGACTAGAAGACATTGACTACATAATTTTGCAGTCAAAAAGGCAAGTTCACACTTACTCATGTCCTTTGGTTATTTTCTATCAAGTATTTATAAATTGTTACTGTTAACACATGCATTTCAAAAAGGATGGCAGAAAACACTATTTTCATAATTAACTTAAACTATTGGTTACTGATTTAGTGTGATCAGCTAATCTATTATGACCAGCAATGGAACCGCCATTGCTCGGAAATGTATCATCTAGGATTTAATAACCAATATCGTCAGTGATTCTTGCGCTGTAGATTACGTGTTAACCATAAGATCTTTATGGGATTCTTGGTGCGTGGCATGGGAAAATCAGCTAGATCTTCTTCCTTTCGTGTGTCAGCGGATGACCTTTATGCGATGTTGTGATTCCATGCGTGGATCCAGCAACATGGGTGGGCACCCTTAGACCCTGCAGGTAAGGTGTCTAGATTATCTGTGTGATGCAACAACATGCGTGGATCCAGCAACATGCTGAAGTACTATTGAGGTACTAGTCTGATGCGATGAGTTTTATTTGTAGAGCTAGTATGATGTATATGGAAGTCTCATTCTGTAATTCTGTGTGTTTGTAAACGAGTTGAATATCGTGAAAAAATAATTTGTAGAATTTCAAATAGATTAAATTTGTGTTATGGGCCAAATATGAATGGAGAAAAAGTAATTTATTATCCCATAAATTTGTCCTATAATCTACTGCCACCATTGCTACACGTGGCGTCTGAAACATTGGTCCGCGTGTCCTCTCCACAATTGATGACATCTAAAAAGTACACTATGATGTCAGCAAATGAAGGTAACGAACGTAGGATGTTTGGTCCTGGGCTCGGCTGGTCCAGATCACGGTGACGTTTTCAGACAGGAAAAATGGTATGGATCCATTATGATGTGAGATACATGAGGGATTTTGACATTTTAAAAACATCATGTATAACCCAGAATCTTGTAGTAAAACCTAGTGCATTAAGCTGCACAAAGCAGGGCCTGCCTATCTCTCATATATCTCATCCAAGAGGTCGATGATACCAAGCTTATTACTAGTTACCAGCACGCAGGAGATCACATGGTTCGTCTCAAATGTCCTCCTATTTATATCTTTGTCAAAAAAAATCATATGATGTGCCCTTGCTAAATGTTCTATGATGTGTCAAGATTTATGTTCGACACCTATGCTCTAGTGTTACCTAACAAAATATCTAAAAACACTAAAACTGGCAGGATCATGTGCAAATCCTCCTATTTGTCTTCTGTAAAATGTGCCACACAATGCGACCCTGTCAAAACCTTCTATGAAACTTTATCAAGATTTTTGTTGGGCATATACGCTATATTGGTATGTACAAAGATATTTAAGAACACTGAGATTGGCAAAAACATATACAAATAAAAATAACACACATCTAATGACATATTTAGAGGAATATGTGAAGGATAGGGATTTTTAACTATAGTTTTCTTATATTTAAAGGAGGTTCAATTGAAAATAAGTTTTCTTAGCAATGTGTAAAACTAAATTAATTTTTAAAATAAATTTTGATGTAAATACATTTCCCATTCAATAGAAGAGTATTTGAAAATTTGAACGCATGAGCGCCAACATAAAAAACTATATCTAAGTATTTGCAGCATATATTATTCTCAGATCAAGTATGCTAAGAATAATGGAAAATATATGTGTTACAATTGCATTGAGTTAATAAGGCATGAAGAGGTAAAATAAATTAGTATAAACTAGGAAGATTCAGTGCGGCACGTCGCGCCCATGAGTCAAAGTCTAGTGATATTAAGTGGTGATGTGTATAAGTCGAAACACGTTGACGCACAAAATGTTAACTAATGAGATTGCTTTACATAGAAAATATAACGAAAACAATGCAAATAAATCTAAATTTTAGCTATTATAATGATGAATTACAAATCAATGTGAATATTTAGCTAAAATAGTTGTGGGAGGTCGGTAGTTGTTATCTTCTTCTACCTTCACCTACGGTTGCTGATGGGTTCGTAGCATGGAAAACAAAAAAATTCTACCGCAAGAACGAACAAAACCCAGATCTAATCTAGATAAAAGCCAAGATCTAATCTATTAGACATGTGCAACGAGATAGATAGGAACTAACCCTCGTAGATCCGAAAACGTTAACGAGATTAGATCTCGTGGTTGATGTAGTCGGTCACTTGCCGATCTCAAGATCGTGTGGACGATCCTACCGGCGTCGCGTTCCGGCAGCGCTTCCGCAGTCGGTCAAGTGGACGATCCTTTCGGCGCCGCGTTTCGGCAGCGCTTCCGCAGTCGGTCACACGTGCGGAGTCGAAGCAGACCTTCCTCTCCTCGTTCCAGCGAGTAGCGGAGGTAGTAGATCTTCTCCACGGAATCCCAGCAGCACGATGGCGTGGTGGTGGTGGAGTAGAGAATTCTGCAGGGCTTCGCCTATGCCTGTGCAGAAGAAAGGAGGAGGAGAGGCGGCGGAGATTGGGTGTTGTAGAGGAAGGCCTAGAGGGGACGCCCCTACCCCTCTATTTAAAGGGGGGAGGCGCCATGGGAGGGGGAGTCCTTGTAGGACTCCCCTCCCTCCTATGGCCGGCGGATTGGGAGGTGGGGGGAGGAGTCCTCCCCCCACCTAATCCTTGTCTTACCCCACAAGGACTCCTTGATCCTTTCTTGGTTTTCAAGCAAACTCCAAGAAATCTTCCAGAACCTTCCGGAACATTCCGAAACCTTCTAGAAACCTCATACAAATACTCTGGAACATTTCCTAACTCGGAAAATGATCCCCAATATATGAATCTTATTCTCCGGACAATTCTGGATCTCCTCGTGATGTTCCGGATCCAATCCGAGACTCCGAACAACATTCGGTCCCCAACGCACATTCCATATCTACTTAAAACAACTTCGAACCTTAAGTGTGTCACCCTACGGTTCGTGAATATGCAGACATGACAGAGACATATCTCCTATCAATAACCATCAGCGGGATCTGGAGATCCATAACGGCTCCCACATACTCAACGATGACTTCGTGATCGATAGAACCATTAACATACGAAACCAATTCCCTTTGTCACGTGATACTATACTTATCCGAGGTTTGATCGTCGGTATCTCTATACCTAGTTCTACCTCGTTACTGATAAGTACTCTTTACTCGTTCCGTGATATGTCATCCCTTGTGACCTAGTCACATGCTTGCAAGCTAACTAGATGACATTCCACCGAGAGGGCCCAGAGCATATCTATCCGTCATATGGATGGACAAATCCCAATCTTGGTTCATGCGCTTCAACACATACTTTCAGAATACCCAATGACACCTTTATGACCACCCAGTTACGAAACGGTGTTTGATGTCATCAAAGTATCCATCCGGTGATGGTGATTAACATAACCTCATGGTCGAAGGATTAGGTTACTATGTATTTTAAAGCTTATAGCAAATGAACTTAATGACTTGATCTTATGCTATGCTTACTACGGGTGTGTGTCCATCACATCATTCTCCTAATGATATGATCTTGTTATTAACGACATCCAATGTCCATGATCAGGAAACAATGATCATACATTAATCAACAAGCTAGTTTAACAAGAGGCTTACTAGGGACTCTTTTATGTTTACAAAACACACAAGTATTAATGTTTCCGGTTAATACAATTATAGCATGGGATGTAAACATTTATCATAAACATAAAGATATAATAATAACCACTTTATTATTGCCTCTTGGGCATATCTCCAACAGTTGCATGGTACCTCCTACTCCAATTGCAACTATTGTATCTTTTAAAAGAACGATAAGGATCACAAACACTATAGCGGTCCACTTCAGAACATAAAACTCTTCTCCGATAACATGCACATATCCTTTGTGAGAACATAAAGAGTCGATGTCCTGAATCTTTTTGATTCTACCCATAATTGTCTTGTTGTAGCTATAAGAGATCAGATAGTAGCCTTCAGATTCAAATAAAGTTGAAACATAAGTTTGTTAATCATGAGTTTGGTTTGTAAATACATATCTAAAATATATGCCAAATTGGTCACACTGATTGCACTTCTAGAAACCATAGTTTTAAAAATCAGACTGGTTCGGTGGTTTAACCGGAAAAAAACCTGAACCGATGACCTCACCGGTTTTTTAAGATGCACCGGTCCAAATAGTAAAAACCCAGGAAAAATAAGAAGTTGCAAGAGGAATCGAACTCAAGACCTTATCCTAGATAGAAATAACACCTCATAAGGCCCAATACCACTTGAACACACCATGTCTTATGATTACATATTGAAATATACGTTTAATATACATTTTATTGTTATTTTGTTCCGATTTTTTCTTAAATTTTTATTAAAAGAAATGATTTTTTGTCGCCATCGAACCGAATGAACTACTGGTCCGACCAGTAAAAACCTGAACTGATAGCCTCACCGGTCTGGTTTTTTAAACTATGCTAGAAACACAAACTGAATTCTGCAAAATGAGATTCACACCTATTGAGTTGTTTGTGTTCCTTGACTGCCCGAGAACATTCACAGAAGGGCGCCAACACACATGTGGATTGTAAGAGCATCTCCAACAGAGACTCTAAAATAACGTTGCGCTAAATAAATCGCTGATATACAGCGCCGGAGTCAATTTTGCGCGCTCCAGCAGCTGCTCTAAACAAGCCGCGCGACGTAAAAAAATTTAGCGCGGGGCCATTTTGCCCTATCCAAAGCTGCATATTTGCTGCCCGGCGCTGTAAAATCTAGACAAAACGCGCAAGAAAAACTACCATCCGGAAAATTCATCCTGAGCATGGAGTCGCCCGTGGCGTCCCCTGGACGCTGGAATGGTGTCATCGCGCTGCTCGTCGCTCACTCTAGCCGCTAGAATCACACCGCCGCCGCCCACCGCTTGCTATCCCCGCCAGAATTGCGCTGCCGCCGCCCTCGGAGGAGCTCCCGTTCGCCGCTTGGAGGAGCTCCCGTCTGCCGCCCATCGGGAGGAGCTCCCGTCGCCGCTAGGCCGAGGTAGGGCGCTGACGCGGGCCATGGCGTGGTGGCGGATGAGCACGGCAAGGGTCTGCTCGCATGTCCTCCTCGACGAGGCAGCGCATCCACGGTCCAGCTCAATCGTGCGTGCATCAGGTGTCTAGGCCGCGTTGAGACATGAGAGAGAAATAGTTCGTGTCTAATTTCGCGTTCGCGCATCATGTCCAGCTCAATCGATTCCTAGAAGAGATGAAGGGATGAAATTTTGTATTTAATTTTTAGTTTATTTATTTGGTCTCGGATCTTCTTTTGACACACATGTGTGAAAAAGGTGTTTTTGGCGCTCTATTTATTTTAGGGCACCAGCATCATCCGTCGGATCCTCCATGGATGCCACATCACAGATCGAAGCAGGCGAAGAAAACGAGCAAATCGATACGGATCTGGGGGACCTTGATGGTCTTTACGACAATCTCTCCTTCGGATCAGATCCACGGCTAACCCCACCACGCGAAGCAAGCTTGACGAATACTGGACCCAAAGAAAGCAGCGAAAGCAGCGAAAGCAGCGAAAGCAGCGACTTCGGAATTCGGATGGCAGAAATCTACCCAAAACAAAAATGGATGGACTTCACTGGTTCACCCGATAGTATCTCCTTCGGTTCAGACGATGACGTCACTAGTCCATATATCACTCAGCACCAAGTATGCGTGATCATCGGAGATGCCTCGACCCAGAAAGACTTCAATGGTAACCCAATTTTTAACCCCGATGATATTCTTTCAAGCCACAATGCAGGAAGTCATGGCAACAAAGGAAGCCAAGGAAACAGGGGAGACCCAATAGTCAACCATGTAAATCGAGAAGAAGAACCACACAGAGGCGAGAGGCAAACTCTCAGCTTACCAGCCAGCGCATGGCAAAAAGCAAGGGCAGCAATTTCGGGTGCGGTTCCAATGACAATGGATGCCACTCACGAAGATTTATTAGCATATCAATACTTACTCCATCACAAGAACAGAGGACTACTAAAGATGCAACGGAACTCGACGAAAGGAAAAGATTAGCCAACGAATCTAGC
Source organism: Avena eriantha (assembly GCA_910589775.1). NCBI lineage: Eukaryota > Viridiplantae > Streptophyta > Magnoliopsida > Poales > Poaceae > Avena > Avena eriantha. Next base: position 11,689,821 of record OU342743.1, read on the forward strand.
CTACGACAGGCGTAGTTAAGTTCCACTCGAGGATCAAGGAGCGTAATAGGAGGAGCATTGCCAAGGAGAGGAACATCTCGGTTGCAGAATATCCCTGAAGCAGAGAGAAGCGGACTAATCCGAGACCTTGATCTATCATTCATGTCAATAGACCAGGCTGGAAACATCAAGGCAAAAAATAGCCCAGGCAGCCATTGTGGCCGCACAAACATATCTAATCACAACTTAGTCCGCACCCGACGATCCTCGCGTGGCCCTCCACCGCTCTGCCCTGATGAATCTCGGCATGGTAGGAGCATCTCTCGTGCAAGCAGAGCAAGGAACCACGCATCAACTTGATAGATCCCCACGCCATCGCAGCAACCCTCGGCAAGGAGGTCATATCTGATGATCACGATCGCCACATCGGGTCCACAGAATCAGAGCCACAAAACAATGTAAGAAACGATATCACACAGCGAAGGATCGACCGATCTAGAGAAGAGCGTAGCACCTGAAGAAACCATGACGGCGAAAGCAAGGAAGAGCAGGAACTATGCAGAGCCAGTTGCTTTACCCGACGGATTCGCAAGACTCCAGTACCAAAAGACTTTAAATTACCTCAAGATCGTCAAAAGTACGATGGTCTCCAAGAACCTGAAGCTTGGCTGGCAGATTATCTGGCAACCGTCAAGTTACAAGGCGGCTCCAAAGCTACTACAATGCAAAGCTTGCAGCTGCACCTAACCGGCGCGGCATGTTCCTAGCTAAGGCAACTACCCGAAGATTCTATCAGCAGTTGGAATGATCTTGAGGACAAATTTATCAGGAACTTCCAGTCCACATGCAAGCGACCCGCGTCTTTGGAGCAATTGCGGGCCTGCAAGAAAAGGCTAGGAGAATCCATACGGGGTTTCGTCCAACGGTGGAACATCATAAAAAATTCGGCTGAAGCCATATCCGATGAAAGAGCAATCGACGCCTTCAACGATGGACTTCGTCGGTAGTAATTTATTGAAGAACTAGGACGAACCAAGCCAAATACAATTTCGCAGCTGATGGATATAGCCAATCGTTGGGCCGATGGAGAGGACGCAATACACAACAAAAGTGCCCGTTCACTCGAAGAAGACAGGGACAGGTGCAACAATGATCGAAGACAACGAACCAACAATGGGTACAACACACCAAGTTACGTTGCAGCCAGTTTCTCTGGAGGGGACAACCGACGAAGCGACGATTACAACAACGGATACCATGGTAATAGGGATATCATCGGTGGAGGCCAACCGCAGCAATAAAACCAGCCGACGAATTAAGACCCACCTATGTCAGCAGGACAAATGTTGGAAGGACCGTGCAATATGCACTTTTACGTCGACTCAACAGGGAAAAGGTGATCAAATCACCTCCTAAAGGACTACCGAACATTCTTAAAAATGCAAGAGCTATGCAATGCAAGGGCAACCGAAGCAGCAAACCGAGGCTACGCTACCGAGCCTGGCGCTTTAGCTATCGGTGCGCCACCGCCACCGCAGGGGCACCTGCCAGCAGGAAATCCGCAAAACACAACACATCAAGACGACGAATATCCCAGGTCAAAAGGAGCAATGTCAATGATCCAGAAGGGACGGCCCTCCAACAGAACACAGAAGTTGATCACTAGGCAAGTAAACATGGAAGTAACAAAGCCACCTCCTACACCTGACTATCTCCATTGGTCAGAACAAGAAACTACCTTTAGCAGAGCTGATCATCCACTACGGGTCCCCCGACCAAGCCCGTCAGCGCTAATAGTAGAAGCACAAATCGGCGAGTTCGACATGAGCAAGGTTTTCTTCGATGCAGGGAGCAGCATCAACCTGATCTAAGACAAAACTCTACGGGCTATGAATTGGTCCATGACAAATCTAGTACCTATAGACACAACTTTTCATGGGATAGTTCCGGGAAAAGCCAAAATTCCATTGGGCAAAGTCCACCTCGACGTAGTCTTCGGGTCAAAGAATAACTTCAGACGTGAAAATCTAGAGTTCGAAGTCATGGACTGGCCATCTCAGTACCACGCGATCCTGGGACGACCAGCTTTCGCTAGGTTCGTGGCAATGCCTCACTACGCATATTTGGTGCTAAAAATGCCAGCCCCCAACGAGGTCATAACAGTAAAAGGAAGCTTCAGCCGCTCGGACAGCTACGATCGGGAATTCAACAAAATATCAAAATCTTGCAGGATGGAGACAGAACTTGGACATCTGAAAATAGCGGATGAGGAATCACTACACGAAGGGCAAACCCACAAAAAGCAAACATTAGAAGAACAAGCACACAACGGTCCCGCAAAAGCAACCTATGTAGCCTCCACTATAGGTCCCGCATAGGAAGACCCACTCGTCGAAAAGACGAGAGCACCACACGCACCAACACGGAGCATGATGAAGAACCCCAAGAACAGAAGTCGAAGTTCCTAAGGAAAATCTTCACTTTGACGCACTTTATATTCAATAAAGGCCAACGGCCAGGCGATCACGCCCTCACAATGTATTTCCAATTAGGCTTATCAATGAATAAAGAAAGTACTTCATGAGATACAAATTTCTGTGGCACACGAAAGCAGTTATGCAAACAAACTTTAGTTCGTCGGGTCCTCAACAAAAGAGTACATCATACAATCAAAATCTCGTATAAAACATATGACCTTTCTGACAAATATAAGAAAGATCTATATAGTATTTCTTCTACGAAGTACAAGGCTACACAAGCAAGCAGTCAGATAGCAAAATTAAAAAAAACTCTTCGTCTGCCTCTAAGCATCTCCGAACAATCCTAATGGCGGGACTACGAGCAGCGGGGTAATTCTTCCCCAGGTTGTTATTTAACTTTTGTTAGTTTTGCACTTTTTGATTTAAGCAACAGAAGATTTTTGAAAAATTGATCTTTACCTGCTATTCTGTTTTGACAGATTTTGCTACTCTTGCATTTGCTTCTTTATTCGATTTCCTTTTTGAATTATTTTTGGGTTTTCGAAAGGAGTTGCTACAGTAGCTTATGTTTTGATGGTTTTCAGTTGAAGTTGGACACAAAAGGTTTTATCACTTCACTTATACTGATGTTGCTAATGAGAACTGTGTGAAGTTTTGTGTGAAAGAAATTTCCAGGAGGTGGAGATAATGGCGTTATGAGAAAGACAAAGGTTTTATGACTCAAGTAATAAGTGTATGAAGATTAAGATATCGATGATATTCAAGTGATGACTCCGGAAGAAGAGTGGGGAAAGAATAGAAAGAGCTGGAATTCTCAACCTGACATGATCATGAGCCGTATTGAGCAAAACTCACAGCTAATTCGTAATCTCACTTTCGAGATTGAGGACTTGGGGAAACTCATCAGAGAGCTCATTGAGAGGATACCACCACCACCAAAGGAGTAATTCGTCATCAGGTTTGGCATCCCCTTGGTTTGTTCCAAGCTTGGGGGAGTGCCGCGGTATCACATCACTATCTTCTATCTTTTTACCTTATTAGTAGAGTCATATCATGAATATAGGAGTTATTATGTAGGATGGTTTGCATTATGGAAGTGTCCCCTCTCTCGTTAGATATGTATCCCTTGGTGTGAGTTGCCGTTATGGAATATTAATGAGAAGTTCTACCATTCACTCTTTTGCATAGCTTATACTAGTTTTCAATTCGTGGTTATATGATTGATCTTATTGTTAGTATTGGTAGCACTTTGGGATCATTGAGTTAATCTAGTTGGTTTTGGCAAACCTGGCTCGGTCAGTAGCATCACTATTTTCGAGAGTTGAATGAAAAAGATAGAAGTACTCTAGAGAAAAATAATTTCATCTTCTTTCTTGATTTGCTCATAAGTCTAGTATTCTCTAGTTAAGATCTTTTGTGCTTCCAAGGAAGATTGCATGTTTGTCTTTATCGCTTGTATGTTTGTTTGTTTGTTTCCTTCAACTCTTGTACTTGCTACCCAGCCTTTGCTAGCCAAAAACCTGTACTGAGAGGGTATTCTTCTCGTGCATCCACCTCCTTTAAACCAAAACCTTTGCCATTCGTGTCCACCATACCTACCTAGTAGCATTATTGCTATTCCAAGTAAATTCATGTTTTATCTACCTCCCAAATTAAACTTGTTATGCAAAAATTAGTGATTAAAGCTCTCATGAACTTGATGGCACACTTTACTTTCTTGCATTTAATAAACTTGAACCATTGGGTCCTTCTTTGTTGCGTATATGCTTGCACTTTATGAGTTGAAGTTAGCAGAACCATGTATCATGGGGACCGCTTTCAACACTTCATTGGTACTTTGTACCTAGTTGATATCATGTTCTTTTGCTTATGGATCCCGGTGGTGTGAAATAAAAGTGGAACTTGTAAGATCATGGAGTTTATATGTGTGTTAGAGAAACGCCTGGGCCGCTAGCCTAAGCCATGCCTAATCATGGTGGAAACTTGCAGCATAACTATAGTGAGCATTCCATGAAGCATCCTCAATAAAACCTATGCAAATAGCAAATAAAAAGATCGCTGAGATGCTCATGGTCTGCTTGCCTTGTCATTTTGATTATGGGATAGCTCATGTGTCATGTGCAAGGGGTACCCCGTTGGCGGTTCTTAATGATACACATGTATTTATAATGACAAGAGCTTGCTCGTGACTGAAGTTGAGTAGCATAAGGTTCGGTACTCATAAGTAAGGGGCATGGGACTCCAATTTATAACTTGTCAAGCATATCATCTTAGTTGTGTCACTTTAACCTTAACCACCAACAAATGTCTATGATAGGGGCAATGAGAGCTAAAAGCTAGTAAGTATCATAATTTTTGGGAGCTCTTTATGAGACTTGTAATCCCTGCTTCCCTCTGCGAAGGGCCTTTTCTTTTACTTTGTAGTTGAGTCAGTAAACCTATTCCCTTCTGTCTCAGCAAGTATTTTGAGTTGTTGTGTTGCATTCATTCATATGATGATTTATTCAATCATGTTTCTTATGTTCCTTGTTTTGCACTTTGCTCTTATCTTGATGTTTACTACTTTGAAAGCTATCTTTGAAAACCAGCAGTTTGTGAACTCCAGCAAATTATCAACTATTCTTTGACCAAGAGCTAAGTTTGCCATTACCAATTATGATTTACTTTATGTATCTTTATTGTGTTTCCTTTACTTATTACAAGTTGAGTTATATAATAGTGAGTTGTCTTCTATTATGATCTATGTATTTGATGAATGTGATGCTTCTTGTCCGTATTCTTTTATCGACTCTTCACTCCATAAACCTGAGGCCATGTTTATTGAGCTCAGTTTCACTTGGGGACAAGCGAAGTCTAAGCTTGGGGGGAGTTGATATATCCATTTTGCATCACTATTCTATGTATTAATTCACTGTTATTCAATGATATATTTCGTATTGAGAGGTGATACTTATGTTATTTCATCTGTTTTTGCATGGTTGATGACTTTTGGAGCATGGACCGCTGCAGTCAGAATTCTGATGGAAAAGGTGCTGTTTGGAGGCAAAATTCGCGAAGATCAGAAAATTTGGGAAAATATACGAAAAATCTTATTTTTCCAGAAGACTAAGGATGCCAGAAGACGGAGTGGAGATGGGCCATAGGGGGCCCACACCACCCCTGGCGCGGGCAGCCCTAGGCCGCGCCAGCAGGCGGTGTAGCCACCCTGGCCCACTCCAGCCTCTCCCCTCTGGCGTATATCATCCTCCCGAAACCCCAAGACTAGGGGAGCGACCACAGAAATATTCCGCCGCCTCTACAGGGCGGAAAACACCGAGAGAGAAAGATCTCTCTGGCAGACAGATTTCTGCCGAGGGAATTCCTTCCCGGAGAGGGAAGATCGTCGCCATCAACACCATCATCAAGATGGACTTCATCGGGATCATCATCATCATCACCACCACTACCATCATCATCAACACCCTCATCACCATCTCCATATTGCTATAACAATTGCGTTGAATCTTGCATTAGTTCTTAGGGAAAACTTTCCCGGTGTTGATTACTCTTTGTAGTTGATGCTATTGAGTGAACCGTTGAATTATTGTTTATATTCAGATTGTTATACATCATTATTCCATCTCTGATCATGATCCATATAATGCCTAGTGAGTAGTTCATTTTGTTCTTGAGGACATGGGAGAAGTCATGTTGTTAGTAGTGGAGTTGTGTTGAGAAAGATTCAATAGATTGTTATTTAAGTTGTGGTGTACTTCTTCTAGTGGTGTCATGTGAACGTCGACTACATGACACTTCACCTATATGGGCCTAGGGGAATGCATTATGTATTTGGCTACTAATCGTAGGGGTTGACGGAGTGACAGAAACCTGAACCCCCGTTAGGAAACCATTGCACAAGGGACGTAAGGGTCTTAGAGTTTAAAGTTGTGGTTAGGTTTCTACCTTAATTACTTTCTTGTACTTACGGATGTTTGCAAGGGGTTTAATCACAAGTATGTATTAGTCCTAGATGGGGCGGTACATTAGCACAGGTTCACCCACACAACACTTAGCAAGCTAAAGAAGATTAATCAACTATACGAAGCGAAAGCACTTGATAGTCTTCCCTTGTGTCCTCGAGAACGTTTGGTCATCTTAAGTAATACATCCAGCTTGTCCTTTACTGCATAAAGGACTGGGCCACTTGCTGCATTTATTCCTACTGTCTTTCATTTACTCGTACTTTGTTTACTTGCTTTATCAAAAAACCCAAAAAACCGTTTGCTAAGTATTTGTAGAGAATTCCTGATCCATACCACTAGCCAGCACCTTCTGCTCCTTGTTGGGTTCGACACTCTTACTTATCGAAATACTGCGATACACCCCCTATACTTGTGGGTCATCAGCAAGCTATGAAGAGATTCCAGCCCAATAATAATAAGCAACATGACACATAAGCATATGCAGAATTGTAATGCTCATAAGAAGATATGATAAAGTGGTATCTCGCTTGCCTTTCTTTTTGGAGCAAAACATAAATGCCAAGGCACCTCTGAAGTTTAAGTGAAGACTAGAAGTAAAAATATCAAAGATACAAGCGTCAAAGTTATGTCACAACTAACCGTGTTTTGGACAAGGACATTACACTAAGAATGACAGATATGCTCTCGGGAAGGTGCTCAAAGAATAAATGGTGACTCGACATAAACGTGAAAGAAAAGATTTGAAAAGTTTGAAAGGCTTCCAAATGTTGAAAGTATGGTACTCATTAGCTTTGAGCTCTCATTGCCCCTATCATAAGCATCTTGACGTGATTAAGGTTAAAGTGACTCAAATATGAGGATATGCTTGACAAGTTATAAGTTGAAAATCTCATGCCCCTTGCTTACGAGAACCATACCTCATGCTACTCAACTTTAGTCACAAGTAAGTTCTTGTCATTGTAAGTACATGTGTATCATAGAGAACCGCCAACGGGGTACCCCTTGCCCCATGACACAGGAGCTATCCCATATCAAAATGACAAGGCAACAGATAATGAGCATCTCAACAGTCTTTTTATTTGCTATTTGCATAGGTTTTTATTGAGGATGCTTCACAGAATTCTCACTATGGTTATGCTGCAAGTTTCACCATGATTAGGCATGGCTTAGGCTAGCTGCCCAGGCATTTCTCTAACACACATACAAACTCCATGAGCTTACAAGCTCCCCTTTTATTTCACATTGTCGGGATACATAAACAAAAGAACATGATATCAACTGAATAATAAGTGCAATGTTGAAAGCGTTCCCCATGGTAACATGGTTCTGCTAATTCACAACGTATAAAGCGCAAGCATATAAGAAACATAGATGGGCACAATGGTTCAAGTTTATCAAGTGCAAGAAAATAAAGTGTGCCATCAAGTTCGTGAGAGCTTTACTAACTAATTTTCACATATCAAGCAAACATTTTTATTTGGAAGTAAACAGAGCATAATAAATATGCAAGGATAGCAATGATGCTAATAGGTAGATACTCCCTCCGTCCCAAAATGTAAGGCGCCTAAGCTTTAGCCAAAAGTCAACATCTTGTAAGTTTGACCAAGTTTATACGAAAAAATATATGAATTTCTACAATATCAAATGGACATTTTGAGAAACTATACTTTCTAGTGAATCTATTGATACTAATTTGGTTTTGTGAATATTTATATTTTTATGTATAGATTTGGTCAAACTTAAAATATGTTGACTTTTGACTAAAGCTTAGGCGCCTTACATTTTGGAACGGAGGGAGTATGGTGGACTCTTTTCACAACTTTGGTTTTGTGAATACTTATTCAGCGCAAGTAAAGGCTAGAAATAGAAATGGAGCGACAATCGAGAGAGAAGTAACTGTCATAATCATGCTTGCAACAAAACAAAATTAATAGTGGCATAAAAGTGACACAAGAACTCTGAGGCAGAATAAATCATCGAGGCTTAACTGACATTTTGTTTAGTCATATGCATGCATGAGCATGTGCCAAGTCGATTCAAATAAAACATTCAGAGGAGGGTACCACAATGTCATACAAAGTTATGCATAGAACAATGCAAGCAAACATTTATATGATATGTTACAAACTATTAATGGATTGGAACTGATCATAAGAGAGCAAGAACTACAAAGCATCCATTAAATAACATACACCTTACATGAACAGACTAAGCATGGCCACAATGATGAGTAAATGAAAACAAATAGAGTTTATACCAGCCTCTTACCACACCTCAAGTTGTCATAAATCATCATTTCCTTTCACTTGTGTACTTGAATAATAAGATAAAACCAAACTCCAAGGAGTCTCTGAGGACCGCTGAACCCTGCAATGAACTTTACAAAACCAGAGAAGAAGAACAAATATTTTTGGATTTTCGTTTTTTAAAGACAAGAACCGAAGGAAAGAGCAAACAAACCAAAATCTTTTTGGGGTTTTCGAATAATCAAATCAAAGCTAAAAAGGATGAAGCAAACCAAGGCTAAGAGATAAAGAAGCAAACAAAGAGAAATAACAAAAATATTTTTGGTGTTTTTGTGTTTTGGAAAGCAGAAATAAAGCGAAAATAAAAACTAAAAAGAAAGCAAAACATGGATATAGAAAGTACCGACAGAACATGATATGTAGATGACTGTGATGTCGGTATACCTCCCCCCAAGCTTAGGCTTTTGGCCTAAGTGGGGATCAATCCCAAGCTGGCCAAGAAGGAGCGCCTCCATAATATGACGAAGAAGTGCCTTCGTCTTGACACGAACTCGACGATGCCCTAGCGTAGTGCGTAGAGTAATCGTAAGAGGGCGCATCCCCTTGGTATTGCCCGTGGAAACCAAGCAAGCGGAGCTGCTCGTCCACCTCCTCCTTGGAGCGTGACCATGGCATCCTGCAAATACTGAACAAAGTAGATTGTGGCAAGGGAATTTCCCTCTCATATCCGTCAGTAAACAACATCCTGTAAACTAAACTCTCCGTACTAGAGTTAGTAGTAACAAAGTGTTGTGTTTTCATAGCAGCAAGATCAAGCCTTTGTGGGATCACAACAATATCATTAGGATCAACAGAAAGTTCCAAGGCAACAACCATGCGTGTAGCAATAATGCTCCCACAAATGGGTCCTCTAGCAGCTAGGCGGCAAGCAATGAGAGAACCAAGATTATACTTGGTTTCATTATTAAGTGCAGCAGCAACAAAAGCTAAATGATAATTAGAAATATTACTAGTGTTCTCCCTACCAAGAATGATAGTGGCAAGATAGTAAGCAAAATATCTAAGAGTTGGGAGTTGAATGTTCTTTATCTTCCCGCATTGATGTAACTACCTCGGTGAATTACGCTCTTAGTTACATGCCTGGATGAACGAAAGTGGTTAAAATAGTACGGTGGGGCCCAGGGCCACTCACGGTAGACCTTCCGGCCGTCCTAACCACTTTCAGATCATCGGGACAAGAACGAGCGGTGTAATCGGCAGGCGAAGGGATCAACTACATACACAAATGAGTATGTATGCAAACCACATACAACAGTCCTCAGAGACATTCCATCTAAAAGAAATAGAAATATTGCAACGCCATATGGCAAGATTCAAATATCCTAGATAGAGATAATAGTTTAGGATAGCTCCTCATACAACCAACATCAGAGTATCAGGCGGAAGCGGAAAACAAGATCCGAGTACGGATAAGAAGCAAATCGGCATAAGATGCCCCATAAATAAACACATCCCGCCCACAGATCTCACGGATCCCCGTTCCCGGAATCTCTACACCGAATGATCGTTGCCAACATCATCTGTCTCTTCCACCCAGTATCCATCTTGTGGGTACACATGTTCATCTGAATCAAACAATTTATCGTGTGAGACCCTAGGGGTACTCAGCAAGTCTTTATGCCACTAAAGGGGACACAACCTGGGGTGACGCAATTGCAGCAAAAGATAATAGCTAACAATTCTATAGAAACTCGCTAACCATTCGCCTAACCAATGATAGACGGATGTCCGTGAATTAAGAACAACAGTCATAACAGTATAATTATCAGATCCATCCTCCTCCTCGCTTACCAACGAGGAAGCGGACGAACAACCCCCATCTGTTGGCAGTTTTATTAACCATTCCATGAGTATTGCACTATTTACTAGTCAGGTACTTAGTCAATTTAAAAGCAGTACTTTAGTGAGACTTGTCTATGATCGAGAAACTATGCTCCAAGTCATCCATAACCGCGGACACGGCTTTCAGAAAGATTTACCCTGCAGGGGTGCACAAATAGCAACACACACTCGATCAACCTCGGAAAAACCAACCCAAAACCCAACGAGGCATTCACGACAAAGCGATCACAGGATTCAGAAATATTTCAGGGGGCCACCCCAATAAGCTACCCGCAACGAAGTTGGCCGGCTCCGAGACGGACCCAGGGTTTGCGACGACGGTTGTAAACGACTGGGAACCCGAAAGTGTGACTGGGCTTGTCGATACCGCGAAAACGTGGCGCGATCCAAAACAGTACATGTGCTCCTCGCACAATCTTAAATAAAGCGGTTGGCATAAGTACAGGATAGTAGTAAAGCCCCAAACTAATTGTGGCCCCAAGAAATAAGAATGAATCAAGCTCTGGCTCAGGGGGGTCCATAAGGCCTCCCGGATGTGGATAGTGCGAATAGTCAAGGAACATGAATCAAGTACTCGGGGTCCTACGGGACACAAGTGAGCATGAAAAACCAAATAGCAGATATTGCTCATCGGTGCCTCTTTCATTAGTTATCCCATTACTACTCAGGTTAAGTTGTTTAAGTACCTCGTTATCCATCAGACACTCACATACCCTACACATGCTTTTCTACGACTCGCATGGCTCAAACAACTCCTGTGGTAATGGCTCATGGGATGGAGGAACAAGCTTCGGTGGGGTTTAAAAATAAAGGCTATGCAGTACTTGGGATTCAATTTAATGCAATCGCGACTCAATGATGCAAGAATAAGATAGAGGCAATAGGTACTGTATGTATGCAAGCATGTGGTAGTGCTCCTGGCAGCTCAGTTAAAGCGAGAGATGGATCTGGGTAGTACTCCTGTGATTCCTGATAATTCTCCTGCTAGGCGTCTATTCGAAGAAGAACCAAACAAACAAGGGCCAACATAAATAAAGTGCACAGCATATGAGTTAAAATGCGACAAGCAAACATGCATGCCATGATGAATGATGCACAATTTACATGGCATTAAAGTAGCATGGCAAAGGTGAGGTGTGGATACAAGAACTAAAGCATTTTATTATTTATTTGGTCCCATTTTATTGTCATAAACAGTTCAGATGTTTAATAATGACATGATGCATGCTTCAATTCAGAACAAGAAGTGCATAGATAGAACAGGCTCGTCGCGCTGATCGATTTAGACATATTATTTGTCAAATTTGGAGTTGTAGAATTAAAGTTATTAATTTATTAAGAAAAGGGCATTTTATTGTAATTTTAATCATCTCGAAATTTTAAAGTGCTCAAAACATATTTTGAATGGCATATTTGAATTCCTCACATTTTTCTGATTCAAAAACATATATTATTTGTATTATTTGGATTTGTATTTTAAAATTTATTTAAATCTGACTTGAATTTGAATTTAAATCAATTTGAAAAAGGTTTAAATAAAACAGACAACAGGGAAAACTTTTGTCACCCAGCTTGACCTAGCCATAGTCACTGACGGGTGGGCCAGCGGCTGACTGGCCCACACAGCGCACAAGAAATATTTTTCTCACCGCAGCGCTACCTAGCCACTGAGGTTGACAGGTGGGTCCGATGGCCACGGGCCCACGTGACAGTGGGTGATTCTGCCGTGGCTGACAGGAGGGGGGTGTACCGGACCGCGGGTTAAGGCTACGAATCTATGGGGTGCTCTTTGTAAAATTCCCACAGAGGTTGGCTGGTGGGCTCGGCGGACCGCGGTTTGAGCGAGAATTAAAAAGGGGGGTTTTCTGCAAAAAGGGGGCCGCGGTACTGTTCTTCTGCTTTCTCTGAACCGCGACAGGTCTGAGATCGACCGACGCGGGGCGCGGCGCACGGGGTTCGAACTCGCGTCGTGGGCGCATGTGCTGTGGGTGATCGCCAGTGCGGCTGCTTACGGGAGGATGACGGAGGAGCGGGCGGCGGCTAGATATGCCTCTGCGAGGCGCGGCGCGAAGCAGACGGCAGCGGCTACCGTGCACCGAAGGCGCTCGGCGAAAAGAACGGCGGCGCTAGACGGCGACAGCGAGGCGGAGGTTGTCCAGGCGATAGGGAGGCTTACCGCGGGGTGGCTGACGGCGGCGGGTCGGGACGAGGCGTAGCAGGGCGTTGGCGGAGCTGGCGAACCGAGAACTAGGGTTTGCGTCGTGCGGCGTTGGTACAGGTGGTCCTGGGGCTCCTTCTTCATGTCGGCATGTCCAGGGCGAAGCAGGGGACTGCTCTTGGTCTCCTCGATCACCTCCATGTCGCGCACGTCGACGGGAGCGCGAGGAAGACGGCGGTACTGGCGGCGGTCGGCGAGAGGCGTGTGGGCACGGGGTAGAGGTAAAAGTGGCTTCGGCCCTTTCCTCCTTCTCCTCACGTGGTCGAGCGGGGGCTCGACCTGGGCAGCCAGGGCAGGGCAGATAGGGTGGTGGAGGCTGCCAGGTGGGGACGGCGTGTGGAGTAGCTGGGTGGGGCTGGCACGGCGGTAGAGAGAAAAGAGAGAGGGGAGGGGCTCGGGTGAGCTAGGGTGTAGCTAGGGCATGCTCGACTTAGGCTAGGGTTTGGGGTGGTTATATGAGTAGCTGGGGTGTGGGCCAGGGAGAGAGAGAGGGCCAGGTGGCCAGCATGGTAGAGAGAGGGAGTGAAAGAGAGAGAGGTGAGATTAAGGGTTAGGGTTTAAGTAGAACTAGGTTAGAGGAAAAGAGAGGAAGCTAGGGTTAGGGTTTAGTTTAAGTTGTTTAGGTTTTTAGAACTTGTTCATAAGATCAACCCAAGAGGAAAAAGTGAGGGCTTGGATTTAGGCTAAGATGAGGTGAAAGAGTAATCAAGAAAAAGAGAAGGAAATAGATTATGGGTAAAAGGCCTCACTTGCATAATGAATGGAAAAGAATAAAAATGGTGTAGATGAGAATATGGAGATGGTGGAGAGGGATGGAGATGATCCACAAGGGGAAAAGCCAATAAAACCAAGAGGAGTCAAATGGACCAAAGGTGGTGGTACCCTTGCATGGCCCATGCACAAATAATAAATGCCATGTTTTATTTGGTGAAAACAATAATAATGATATGACATTATTCTTATGCATTCACAAGAAGTGGAGTAAAGGCCAAGCAAAAGAAATGTTAGAATTAGATCCACCCCATTCACATGAGCTAAGAATAAATTCAAAAGAAAAGAAATACAAGCTCATGGTTTAATGGGATGGTGGAATTATAAGGTGGTGAAAAGAAAAAGTGATGGAATTGAAATAAAGATATGCCCTCAACTCAACTTGGGCATTTAAACAATATATCAATAACCAAATACAATATCAAGAGGCAAATACAATTAATAATGCATATGAGAGAAGAACCAAAGAAAAGGGTTTTATATGGTGCTCAAATGCAAGGTGGCATGATGACATGAGCAAGATATAATTATGATGCAACAATTATATATAGGAAGTATCCAATATATTACTAGACCAAGTATCATTACAATTGTTAGACAATTGGGATGCTACAGCTGAGCTGTGCGGTCATCATCATTTGTTACACTTCGGTAGAGCTCTAGCAAATCAGTAGGTCGACCTTGGATCTTCTTTACTCTCCTAGTCATGCCAATGCCTATAATGCTGCAAAATCTTTCCCATGACATGGTAATAGGCATATTATAGATTTGAACGAAACAGTTGACCTATAAGGGGTGTTAGTGAAAATGAAGCTTTCAACAAAAGTTTTGGTGAGCACAACATATTGCTCACTCTCATCATGCATGTAAGTGGTTAGACCAACCCTCTGAACAAGAAGTAAGAAATCATCAAGGATCCCTGTAGCTTGCAAAAAGGCAAAACAAGGGAAGGTAGATGGGTGAGCATCTCCCTTATTGCCAAAGCGCGGTGCAATAAGATCTTCATTATATGATGGCCTAAATTGAGAGCTGATCTCGAAGGCCTTGCCCTCCTGGGTGTGTCTCTCTCAAATACTTCTCCAAAAGTATGGTTGTTCATCTCTCCTTTTTCTAAAATTTTAGACAACCATCACAAAAATTGATTGCAAAGTGATTGCATAATTAAAGGAACTACTTATAGGGACTTGCAAGAGGGCTAAACATGAATCAAAACACTTTCTAAGCATAGAACAAGCATGCAAGCTCACATAATCTGTCACCTACAGTGGCAAAGTACTCAAGATATAATCCACTAATCGCAAATCTATTTGGACAAGCGGAGGAGTCACATACCGGAGAACAAATGCTCCAAATCTCAGCAGCAAAGGTGGGCTGAGCAAGGAGATCGAAAATCACGAGCAAGAACAGCAAGAACACAGGTTTGAGCAATGAAATGGTGTTTTCTCGGGAGAGAGAAGTGAGTGGCAGGTGGGAGAATAAGTGGAGGGCCAGGGGTGGCCCACACCATGGCCAGTCGCGCCCCTGGTGTGCCTGCCTGGTGGGGCCCCCTGGGTAACTCCAGGTACCTCTCTGCCCCTTTTTGGCGTAAAAAATTAATATGAATTTTCTGAAATTTTTCGAGAAACTTTATTTTTGAGCAATTTTTTGGTATTGATGAATGAATTTCTGGCAGAAAGATGATTTTAGAATGATGCAAAAACAAAACTAAACTAAACTAAAACTTTAGAAGTTATAAAACACTCTAACATGCAAGCAACTAGCAATATAAAAGTAAACAAGGCGAAAACATAAAATTAAAATGGATAAAATAAAAGTGAACAAGGATAATCATGGTGAAAACATTTTTTTGTTCATTAAAATCCCTTTGTTAACAAGGTTGATCAGGTCTTATTACCAAAACAATTTTATATGAAACAAAACTTTGCATTTCACTAAATGATTATGTTACCTCAACCCTCATAGCAATAGTCCCAATCATAATAATTTCATAATTGTCTTGTGGTATGGGACAATATATTTCTCCAACGTTGATGCCTTTAATATTTTCAATTGAATTTAGGCCATAAGTCTTATCAATATTCTTGGGGAAATAGACAGCGTGCTCCTTGTCATTAGCATTAAAAGTTTACCTTTCCTTGATTACAATTAATGACAGCACCTGCAGTATTAAGAAAAGGTCTCCCAAGAATAATAGACATATTATCATCTTCAGGCATTTCAAGCACAACAAAGTCAGTTAATATCAAGCAATTATGAGCCACTTGAAGGGGAACATCCTCACATATACCAATAGGAATAGTAGTAGATTTATCAGCCATTTGCAAAGATATATCAGTTGGTATCAATTTTTCCAATTGAAGTCTCTTGTAGAGAGAAAAAGGCATAACACTAACTCCTGCTCCCAAATCACATAAAGCAGTTCTTAAGTAATTACTTTTAATAGAACATGGAATAGTTGGAATCCTTGGGTCTCTAAGTTTCTTTGGAACCTTACCATTAAAGTAATAATTAGCAAGTAAAGTAGACATTTCCTCATTAGGAATCTTCCTTTTATTACAGACAATATCCTTCATATACTTTGAATAAGGAGGCAATTTAATAACATCGGTCAAAGGAATTTGCAAAAATAAAGGTTTCATCCACTCACAAAACTTGTTATAGTGTTCTTCTTCCTTTGACTTGTGTTTCTTATCAGAAAAAGGCATTGGTTTTTGAACCCAAGGCTCTCTTTCACTACCATGTTTATTAGCAACAAAATCTTCCTTAGTGTACTTAGTATTCTTATTGTGCCTTTCAGGTTCTTCTTCAATTTCTTCTTTATCAGGAGCATCATTTTTCTCATTACCACTCTTAGTTTCAGCATCAGAGGCAGATATACTATTAGGATCTTTAGCAGGTTCAGAAGATTCTACAACTGTTTTATGTTTCTTTTTTCTTTCTCTTAGAAGAAGTACCACTATTTTCAATTTGTTGAGAATCCTGCTCAATTCTTTTAGGATGTCCCTCAGGATATAGAGTCATGAGTGAAAGCACCACTCCTAGTTCTAGTTTCATAAGCATGATTTTCTTTAGAAGCATTAACTAGCAAAAAAATTGTACTTTAGTAAGCTGATCAATTTGAGTTTGAACCATTTGGAAATGTTTAACAAGCATTTTAGCATCATTGGAGGTTCTTTCCACAATATCTCTCTAACTCATTAATATCTCTAGAGTTTTCCATTAAATGATTATGCACTCTTTTATTAAAATTATCTTGCTTAACAACAAAGATATCAAATCTTCTAAGCATTGATCAGGAGGTTTAGAATAAGGAATATCACCTTCATCAAAATGTTGGAGAGAGTGTACCTCAATAGTGGATGAGTGGGAGATTGGCTTACATAATTCTTCTATACGAGGTAAATTCTTCACATCTTCAGATTTAATACCCTTCTCCTTAAGACATTTCTTAGACTCCTTCATCACTTCATCATTTAGTTCAATCACTCCCTTCTTCTTTGGTGTTGGTGTTGGCTCAGGCACAGTTGACTCAGGTGAAGTCCAGTCATCATAATTCTTGTTTATTTTAGCCATTATTTCCTCAACTTCTTTGGGAACTCTCTTACTGAAAACACAATCAGCAAAACTATCCAGGTATGTCCTAGATTCATCAGTTGGTCTATTATAATATATATCAAGAAGCTCATTTTTAGGTAGTGGACATCCGGGCTATGCGTGAATCAAAGCACAAAACCTTGCCCATGATTCAGGCAATTTCTCCTCTTCTCCTTGTTTAAAATCAAAAAGTTTCTGCAAAATGGCATGTCGAGCACTAGGAGGGAAATATTTATGAAAGAAAGTATCAATCAAGCAATAATGGCTATCAATAGATCCAAGAGGTAAATTATTGAACCAAGCTTTAGCTTCTCCTTTCAGTGAAAATGGGAAGATTTTAGCAACAAAGTAGGTGTGCATCTTAATATCATCAGAAAATAAGCCACTCATGGTAGAAAGATCAGTCATATGTGATATAACACTTTCATTTTCAGTCCCATAAAAAGGTTCTTTCTCAGCAATGGTTATGTAAGATAAATCAAGAGAGAAATCATAATCCTTATCTTTAATGTTTATGGGAGATGTAGCAAACTTAGCATTAGGAGATAATTTAGGTTTAACAGTACTTCTCTCAAGAAGACTCTTAATAACACTTGTACCATGAGTGTTTTGACATTCTTCAATAAATTCATCAGTCATTTCAATATAATCGTCATCAAGATCATAGCTCTCTCTAGACTCAGGTGAACTAACAGGTGTAGCAGTATCTTCATTAGGAGTTTCAGTGTTTCCAACTATAGTTCTAGCAATTGTAGCATCTAGGAAAGGACCTAATGAACCACTCTTATCAAGCATAGTAGAAGTAGCATCATAAGTATTAGAAGTTTCAGATTTAGCAGAAGTAGCAGTATGTGTAGCATGTGTATGTGGTGGTGTAAGGAGCTTACTCATCACAGATGGTGAATCAAGAGAAATAGAGGTGTTCCGAACTGTACCTCTCCTTGTAGTGGATGGTAATATAGGAACTTTTCCATCACGAGTTTTACCCATGATGAATGGATAGTAGCGAACAATAGTGATTCCAAGTGAACTTTATAAATAGAGCTATGCTCCCCGGCAATGGAGCCAGTAAATAGCCTAGATGACCCACAAGTATAGGGGATCACAATAGTCTTCGAGGGAAGTAAAACCCAATTTATTGATTCGACACATGGGGAGCCAAAGTATATTTATAAGCCTTAACAACTGAGTTGTCAATTCAGCTGCACCTAGAAACAATCTTGCTCGCAGTAGTTTATCAGTAGCAACAGTTTTGTAGTAGCAATAGCAAAGTAATAACAGAAGTAAAATAAAGACAGTAGTAACAATTACAGTAAATAGTAGGATTAAATCGCGGTAGGCGTAGGGATGGATGGATGGGCGTCGCATGGACAAGACAATTCTCATAATAATCAAGACATAGGGCATTTGCAGATAAATAAGATAAAGCATCCGAGTCTTCGCCCTTTTCTATAGCGTAAGAGCGCTTCCTCTTATCACCAGCACGATCCACGTGAAAATTCCCAGAGCGAGCCGATGGAAGGGATTGCGTTTTTGATGAAGAATCAGAAGCAGAAAAATCCATCTCCTCATCCGCGGCAGTCCCAGTCACAGGGAGATTGTCGGATGCGGAAGAATGGACAGGGGGCTCACAACTTCCAGGGAGAGGAGGAAGTGAGCTCAAGTGATCAAAATCCTACACAAACAGAAGACATGGAAAAAAGCCAGTTATTGATAGAGTAAAATTCATCCGCAAATAAAAGGGAGGAAAGATGGATGCAAAGGAAATTTACCTCGGGGAGACGGTTTTTCTTGCCATAGGGCTCCACAAGACAGCTAGAAGGAACCGGGCTTTTCTTGGTAAGGGTGGTGAAGTTTCGAACCCTCTTTTCATACACCTTAAGGGTGAGGTCTTCCGGTTAAATCCTCATCGGATCCCTCTTCCCGGTATACGCCCACATGCTAGAAAGCCGGGCCTGAAGTGATTGGACGGGGATCTGCAAAAAATGTGCCAAAATCTGGAGACCCGACAATTCCTTGCCAACTTCATGCCGCAGTTTTGAAATGCGATCAAGATAGGGCTGGATTTCCACCATTTCTTTAGCAGAAGGACGTTGATCCCAGGAGTCAAGTTTGCGACAAGTTTTTTAGGATCAAAGGGGGCTAAACCAAAAGATTGGCCTTCAACTAGTTGATCTTTGATATAAAACCACTTGGACTTCCAGGATTGGATAGAATCAGTGATCTTAAAATCAAAATAATCTACGTCGGAGCGAACAAAGAAAATGGCGCCACCAATGTCATAGACAATGGTGTCAGTGCCGTTATGGAGAACATAAAAGAAATGCTTCCACAGGCCCCAATGGGGATGAATCCCGAGAATGCATTCACAGAGAGTGACGAAACAAGCAACATGGAGGATAGAGTTCGGCGTGAGCTGATACAGCTGCACACCATAGACAAAAAGAAGACCACGGAGAAATTCGTGGACAGGAAGAGAAGGCCGCGGAGAAGAAAGGAGAGAAACATTACCCTCCAGCCAGGCTCGGGGATGGGAGCAGCTTCGTCTACAGGGAGCTTGAAGGTACCCTCTACCGGATGGTCGGAGTTCTAGGCCTCACGGGGATCCCGCACCGTGCACTTGGAAGGAGCCCATCCGATGGCCCTCTTCCTGGTGGCCTCCGCGGCCGCAGTGGAAGTCCCCGCCTTACTTTTGCCCATGGCGACGAAAGAGAAACACGAGCACAGAGCAGGAGTTCGCACGGAGGCAAGAGCACAAGGAATAATATGGAGCAAAGGAAGGTGAGGTAAACAGTAAAACAAATCTCCTTCCCCTTATAAAAAGCAAAGATATGAAGTTCGGACCATTCGATGCAAAATCGAACCGATAGAAGATCACACGGTGGTGACACGTGTTAAAGAGATTCCGTAAAGGAAAAATCTAAGGGCTTGTTTGATTTATAGGAATTGCATAGGAATTGTGTAGGATTTAAATCCTATGAGAATTTTTCCTATGTTATTGTTTGATTCATATGAACACATCCTATAGGAATTAATCCTATAGAAATCTTATAGTGCCATTCCTATAGGAAAGAAACATTAGATCATACCTCATGGAAAAATTCCTTTGCAATATCAAACAGAATTCCTCTTTCCATAGGATTCAAGTTGGCATGATATCTCATTCCTATGTTTTTCCTATTCCTATACTTTTCCTACCCTATGAATCAAACAAGCCCTAAAAAAGTTATTGCCGCGATAAAAAGGGGAGGATACCTCATGACGCCTCGATCTTCACGCGAAGAGGGGACGTGCAGTCAAAAAACTCCGCTGAATATGCTATCAGGCGTCATCATTGCTGCCGCATGGCCCTACGTTCGAAACGCCCCGTCAGAACGTGTCTTCTGGAAATCAACAATATAAAATACGTCATTACTGACATCACAGCAAAGACATTGCAGAAATTGCGACTCGCTATAATAGATATGACCCGAAGAAATTAAAATTAGAGTCGAAGTAAATTCCTCTAGGAGAAGATTTGAGACTACAATCGAATATACAATATTACGACTGTAGCCTCGGGGGCTACTCCTATCAGGAGCACTGGTCGTGCACCCGATAAAATCTACAGAAACACTAGCGCCATAAATCCAAGTTTTCAAGCCTATGTTCTGATACGTACATCCGAACATAGCCTCGGGGGTTACTCCTATCAGGAACGCTGGCGCACACCTGATAAAAGCAAATGAATAATTCTTCAACAGATACTCCTATCGGGAGCAGTTACAGAAAACAAAAAGATCTTCAGTCGCAAAAAAACAAAAAAATCTCGGATCGCACTCGACGCGATAAAAATACGAATGTCGTGTTCAAAAACATGAAGGTAAGACCCCAAGATTCGTCCTGTGTGGCTTGGTAATCGCACAAGAATGCGCTCTGCTAGTAAAATATTCGTATTAACGATACGATGAAAATCTCGACGGACACGTTGGGTACCGGATAAAATGGAAACTGGAATTCAGTATTCGATAAGACCACAACGGCTCGAACTGAATTACGCCAGTAGTAAATTCTGAATTCGAGCCTAAGGACTTGAATTTGATGTAGGACAACCTTATTTTTGCCCAGGAGCAATTAACTGATTCCCGATCCGTCGGAAGCATCAGACTCGCTGTACCAAACTCCCTACAAAATTAAAAATCAAGGAATAGAAAGAAGGGAAAAAGAAACTTTGAGACTCAACCCGAAACTACTGTTCAGGTAGAGTCTCGGAGGCTACTGACATAAGTATGATTACTCGGGTCCTTGTGATTTGCTACCCTATACTGGGTAAAAGGCTTACGACCCATGAAGATTCCAGATGATAGCCCAAGGAAGCAGCCGACAAAGACTTTTGATTGTATTAGAAAAGAAACTATGAATTGACATTGTAATTATGCGTCTGTGAAACCTATCCGCATACAATTTTGAGACCCCGCCTATTATATATAGGACTGGAGAAGCCCAAGCAAGGGTACCCAAAAACTCCCAGGCAACTTGCAACAGCGCGATTTTCAAATATTCAGGCGACTGTGACTCCATTATTTTTCTGACATCAGACAAAATCTCCAGCGTTGCCTTTTTCACGAAACCCTAAGTACTTCACCATAGATATTGCCGAGGTTACCCCTCGTCAAGCGCGCTGCAAACGACTTTTACAGCGCCAAATTTTAGAGTCACTGCTGGAGGTGCTCTAAAGGCGACCCTCCGGTGGTCAGACCCATCCTCGCTGGAAGTGGAAGAGCCTCTAGATCCAGCTTATTCACCCCCCCCCCCCCCCCCCCCCCCATATGTGCGAAGTTTTCCAAAGCTCATATAATCTCAGCTCACTAATATTCAAGCTCCAATTAGTTGAAATTGTTTTCTATGAAGAATTTCTGAGGAAGTGAGCAATGATGCCATGTCCTGAGTATGACGGGCATGGAGATGACATAAAAAGGATGCCTTAAAGGGATATTTATTTACCTCGGTTTATATCATGTCACTATGTAAATATACAGAGAAAGTATAGCGTTCATGCCCTGGTGTAGGTGTGCAGCAGCCAGTCACCTGACAGTTTACAGGGGGAGCTGCACACATCTGTGTCGAAGGCGAAGAGCCGGAGTAGGGAGTGACTAAAGGGACCCAGGTACTCGACGCTTTCAAAGCCACTAATACCTAGTTAAGAAACATGCACAAAACAATTAGATGAATGTGTAAAATCTTATCCAGTTTCAAAAGTACAGAATAGCGACCAGCAGGCTGATAAGCAACAAAGGCATAACGAGTGAGGGAAATTAAAGTTGCAACTAAGCATAAACTCTGGGCAAAAGGACATAAGATACACAAGAACAAATCCAGAATAGATAAATCATAAAACTTACCTTCTAAAAATCTTTCTGAAGCTGGGTATGTCAAACGTCATTGGGTACAGGTGAATAGGTGCAATCAAGTTGTGTTCATGCAAGTTTTGTAAGATATATCATAGAATTTTCATAAGATGAATGGAAATGCTTGATCGTTTCTTTAACTGTATTGTGTGCCGTTAATTTTTAACCATAATAAGCAAATATATCCTCATTTTAAGCATACTTTTTAAAAGAGACATAATAAGCACCATCAAATGTAATGGTCATAAACTTATAATAGACCAAAATAGCGACGAGGGACCCCGGAGTTAGACTTTTTGAAACACTTGAGGGACCACAAGTGGACTTAACCCACACAAAAACGACAAAAGTGTGGATATGACTATACATATTTTCAAAACTTCAATTTATCTGATTTTATCATTTTGTGTATCCATAATAAAAAAATCTTGTTAGAGTTTTACATGCTCATAAGATACATAATTGACTATGTTTAAAAAAAATAAAAAATAAAAACTTGTAAAATAAAAAAATTGAATTTTTTAAATTCAGACATTATTGGATGTGCGGAGCCAAAACACTTTCCGCTGGGCCACCGTAGATAAACCTGCCACGCCATCCTGAATTGTTTATCCACCGCATCGGCCCCATCGACCATCTCCGGTCACGACCCGCCCCGCCGCGGCGCCCAATAGCCACTAGCCACCCAGCCAGCCACATCGACACGGAGCGCCCGCCGACCAAGCCGACGTGTTCCGCGGCCGACCTCACCGCGCACCCTCCCGTTCCGTCTCCAGGTCGCCGTCCTCCTCCTCCCTCGGCCCTCGCCCATCCCCACGCCACGCCACCAACCTCTCCCAGCCCCCCTACTAAACCGCCATGCTCCTCCTCAGATCCAACCACCTGCTCCTCCCCCACGCCGCCCGCCTCCTCGCCCGCCGCGCCTCTCCCCTGCCCCGCGCCGCCGCCGCCGCCCCCCGGCTCCGCCCGCTCCGCATGTCGACCTCCAACTCCAGCGCCAGCGCCAGCTCCCCCGCCGCCCCGTTGCCGACGCCCGTCGCCACGGTGAGTTCGCCCCTCCATCCTCCATCGTTCGCCAGTATCGATCGATCCCTAGGCAGGAGATAAAGATGCCCGGGCGGTGTCGTCCAGGCGTTGACCTCAACCCAGGGGCCTTGCGAGGTCTTACCAACTCTATCTGGCCTCCTATGTGCACCCTCTGCTCAGCCAAATCACGGTGCTCTGATTTCGTAGTGCAATCATCAAACATGCGTGTGGACAGTTCACGTTAGAACCAAGCAAATTATAGCATCTTATAGTGAAACCATGGCGCTCTGGTTTCTTTTCGTTTGGTCAATCAATCGGCCCGTGTTTGATGATTTATTAAATTCGATACTGGATGCTAGCTTCAAGCTCGTCAGCTCATCATAATCACTGCTTCAGACGTATTGTTGTTCTGTGTTACCGGTTACACGCTGGCCTAACCATCGCTAACGGTTTCCTTACGCAGGTGCCCAAGTCGAGGATCCCTTTCTGCCCAGCTTGCGGAAGCCCGACGAAATTGGCTGTGCCGGATGGGGATGAGAAGATGAGGGCTGTCTGTTCTTCTTGTGGAAGAGTTCACTACGAAAACCCCAAAATGGTAATGGACTGGAGAACAGGATAGGAATATGTGTCATCTTCAGAGTTAAGATAAATATGCGCATATGCATTTTTGGATTTAGAACCGAGATACTGTAATTCGCTTGATTCAAATAGCAACTGCTTCTGTAGTAGTAGTACGGACCTGATTATTTTCATATCTTTGTTACATATTGTTCAACTACGATAATGCATATAGCAAATAATGTGTAGGTGTATCAGCTTTTGCTGTTCGTTTTGTCATTAATCTATGTCATCTCTGTAGGTTGTTGGTTGCCTTGTGGAGCATGATAACAAGGTCCTCCTTTGCAGAAGAAAGATTGAACCGGCTTATGGCCTTTGGTAAGCTGCTTAGACTTCTTTATATGTCATGTCATTGGTGTCTGTCTTGTCTTGTTCTCCAGTTCGAGAATGCTCCTTTTCTATTTAACAGAACAATTTATTTTTCCCAATGCCATACTCATTAGTACTGTGTAACAAACTTAAATCAACAGGACTCTTCCTGCTGGTTATTTGGAAGTCGGAGAGTCCGCAGCAGAAGGAGCTTCCAGGGAAACATTGGAAGAAGCTTGTGCAGATGTAGAGATAGTCTCCCCTTTTGCTCAGTTGGACATTCCGCTGATTGGCCAAGTGAGTAAAAAAGTATCCTACTCGGAAGAGTTCATGTTTACCTCCATACACTACTAAGTTGTTTCTTCTTGTGTATTGTGATGACATGCAGTAGAGTTACATTATTTTCCGAGCAAAAATGAAGTCCCCCAATTTCTCACCTGGAGCTGAGTCCCTGGAATGTGCACTTTTTGCTCTGGATGATATACCATTCGATTCTCTAGCATTTTCTTCAATCATCGTCACCTTGAGAATGGTAACCCCTCCTCCCTGTTCAACAATCACATCCTTAAGCATGTTCTAGATTGTAGTCCTTTGACATGATAACCTTCTGACATGTATACATACTGTTGCAGTATATCGAAGATGTCAAGTCTGGAAGCATCAAATTCCACTATTGCACTATAAACAAGAGGTATCCCTCGCTTCTTTGTAGGTTGTGATCACTCTCATGAAATAGCTCTGAACCTCTTAATTACAAGTTCACTGAACCCAACAACTTTTGTCCTGTAACATATTCTTTCAGTTACTGTTGCAAGTCCTAACTACTTATGGCATGACGATTATTTGAACCAACTTATAGCAAACCTGGGATACTCCTGTTTGCAGGATTGGAGCTGGCCCTTCAGATCTTCGCAGTTTCGATATCGACAACCATTTAGCTGTGTGAGCTTGTGAAAGTTGCGAGACCCATCGTGATAGATAATGTGATTACTTCTGGCACACAGCAGCTGTAAGACACTGGAACAGCAATCACATTGATCGTCGATTCAACTGGTCAGGGGCCTTGAAGTCCACAGATTGTGGTAGATTGTAAAGCTGCACCTGGAATTGTAAATGCTTCTGTTACTTGAAGCCCCTCCTTAGCCCCTTGTCTTTCCTTTCAAAGGATGTGTCTTGAGCAGTTAGTAGATGGTGCTTTTTATTTTTGTTATCTCACCAAAAGATTTTGTGTCGCAAGTGCCAGCAGCAGTGGTAGTTTGAAACTAAATTCTGTAATTGTTTCCCCAAACTGTTGTAGCATACTAATTCCGTCACAAAATTGAGCGTTGGATTGTTTCCACAGCCTGATTCATGCACATGTTCTTCGCCTTGTGGGGTGCCTTGTGGGACTTCTTGCTAGTTGCGAGCAGGACCTTTTCCAATAAATTGAAGTTCTAGTTTTCTACTCAATCAGACGTCTTTAAGTTTGACAAGATTTACAGAAATGTGTTAATCTCTACAGTTTATGAAAACATATTTATGGTAAATCTATTGAAACTGATTTGGTGCTGATACATTGTTCTATAGATTGTGGCACAAAAGAACTAGCCTATGATAGGTTGTGGCACAGTTCACAATATCAACAAGCTAGGTTGACCTCGTGTGGGCACGGAGTGCAAAAATATATTTGTTCCTTACTACTAAATCATAGGAAATTCGCTGATGTGGCAGGTTAATTATTGAGAGAGAGGGCGTCGTATATTAAGCAAGAAACGGCTCTTAGCTCGTGGCCCAAAGCATGCCATTGATTTCTTGGATCCTTTGTGACTCATGTAAACTAGGTTAAGGAGTCTCTTTTCTATTTTTAGTTGGGCACAGCTGGGCTACAACTTTGACAGACTAGTATAGATCCAAAACAAATTAAATACAAGCTGTGTTAGATACATCATCCAGGATACAACGCATGAAGGTCGTACGTAGAAGCCCACCATGCAGCAAGAAACGGCAGCTAAAGAGTCGACCCATTGTGAACGGCCTTAGCCACCCACCCACATCATAAGCAAATAATGCACACTTAACCACCAAATTTGAGCATGGAATCAGACATTTTACATGTGAGAGCCTTGTAAACCGAAATGGCAACATCAAGTGTGGAACACGGAATGGCACAACCAGCAACGACACGCCATATACTCTTCAGCAGGATTTAAAGAGAAGGAAACCAACAGAGCAGCTGAGACGAAAGAAGCAGCCAAGCAGAGACATTCAAAAGAAAACTATGGCATATCATCACTTAATCAAAAGAACTTTACGTCCCTGGTACCACCAGGAATTACAGAAGTGCAGATGGACAGAGAGGGATTACAATTATTCTGTAACGGGGCTCTCCCGGGAATAATCCCTGGCAGAATGCACACGAAAATTACAAGACTGGTTAACTCAGGGAAGGAGAACTGGAAGGTATCCGGGATGCGTTGGGCGGTGGCAAGTGAGCGTCGCTCAAATATCCTCAGGGCCGTTGATGTCCTGGAGATAAAAAAAGAAGGCCACGTGTCAGACCACGCATGAACCATGGCAACACGAAGCAGAACATGAAGTTTCAGGGTGATAATTTGGGATGCGAAGGGCTCACCTTGTTCTCGAGCACAGCTCCATCTGGGATCTCCAACTTGACTCCAGACTTGGCAGCAATGGTCACGTTACCCTGCAGATTGCACCGGCAATTGGGTCAGGGCACTTGTCAACGACACAGGTGCATCTCAACTACAGGATTCAGTTTATTGTGGGGAGGTGTGCAGGGAGATCAAACAGGGAAAAACAACAGGTGGTTGTACATCCATTTCGCTGTGTCTCAACTACCGACACGAGGATTCAGTTTATTGTGGGGAGGTGTGCAGGGAGCCAGGGAGATGAAACAGGGGAAAACAACAGGCAGTTCTACATCCATTTGCCACTGACACAGTAACAACTAAAGGAGAACAGTGACCAGAAGGTTACCTTGAGTACGATGCCAGAGCCAAACGAGACATCACCAGAGACCTTCAAGCTGTCAAGCTCAACGATGCTGGGGATAGATTTGAATCGGGCCAGGAAACTGGCAACCTGCAATTCATCAATACAATGGCAGTCACGACCACACCCCAGTTTCACCACTATTGATGGAACTTCCAAAATAAAAACGTAGATTGTTTCGAATATAGCTGCCTCACCTTCTTGAACTCAGGACCAAGCTCAATCGAAGGGTTTGATGGCTTCACTCTAGCTGGGTTGCGGATGACATAGCCATCCACCAAGGTGTAAAGGTCAGACTGTGGGACAAATAGTGAGGTCAGCAGTTGTCTCATCATGATGCCAAACCGGAAAACATGGAGAGGATATCAGATATACCTGCACAAGCAGCAAATCTGATGTAGCCTTCACAGGCAGAAATCTTGAGCGGGGAACGTTGATGCCGATTGCTTTTTCAAAGAACTAGAACAAGGAAAAACATCAGTGCACCATTAAAGGAAAGAACAAAATATGGGGCAGCAAAAGAATCATTTTAAGAAAAGTTGTGTATACCCGGATTGCTGCTCCAGCTGCAGTTTCTAGCTGTAGGACTTTCACGCCATCAACTTCCTGTAAGAACTAACTGCTTAGACAAATGCAAATGAGCAGAAACATACTGAAAATGCATGGCAAAGGATGTACCTTAGGGTTGGGAATGATTTCCATCTTAAGTGCTTCAGCTTCAACAAGCCTCTTGATCGCCTTCAAGTTCACCCACCTGATGCCAGAAGCTGTTAGCAACGAACATAGTTACTAGTTAAAGGAAGAAACAGTTCAAGTTTCTTACAGGTTGTTGGTATTGAATATCTTGAACTTCTCAATTGACTTGAATTCGTTCACCTGACCAAATACACAAAATTGTAGTATCCATCAGCTATTTGCCTCTTACAAGACTCATGGATTAGAAAAGCACAGTTCAACAGAGGGTACTTACATGCTCATCAGGGACTTGGGCAATCTCCAAAAGCTGCACACAATAATACAGAAAATTATTTAAAGCTGTATGTCATGTTTAACTGGTCCTAATTGAAAATTGCAACTTGAAAAGTACACCATAGACTGGTGGAAATTGAAAATTGCAACTTGAAAAGTACACCATAGACAGCAAGTCACAAAAGGTAATTAAGTGCACCTGGACCCTTCCTTCATACGAGATGAGGGTACCACCTTTAACATCAGCCAATGTTTTCGGGGTAACCTAGCAAAGATGCAAAAATTGAGTTGTGTAATTCCAAAGAAAATTATAAGAGTAGCTATTGTTGCATACCTCCATGCAGTATTCATTCTGGTTGCTGATCAGGTGGCTCAATATCTCTGTGATGGTTAAGGATTCAATTCATGACAGAAGGTACAAGACACTAAAAGCAACTAGGTTGAAAATGAACAAAGCTGGTCTTCATATTAGGATACTGATGTCAACTATAGCACCCAAGTTGTCTGAGTTCGCAACAAAGACATACTCCTTTCCCTGAGAGAAGATTGGCAGAAATACTAAGCACAAGAATACAAGTAGCAACAAAACTTGCACGAAATGCGGATGCAAATTTACTGGTTGGTTCACGTTATGTTTACCCTTCATATGGCATCAAGATTCACACAAATGGAACAATGAGAGACTGATTGTCCAATGCAAATACTTGTATCACTAATCAAAGTTTCCTAAGAGGAGCAAATTATTTCATTTAATGATATGGATTACAAACATGATGCAGACCATTCTTTTGCCGGTAAATAAGCTTAACACATGATTTTACAGGTACAAATAATGGTACCATTTCACTATAGATTCTGTAATGAAGACTATTAATTCTTACGGACAAGAATATGTATTCATGTTGTGGAGATGCAAAAAGAATCAGGAGAGCATATGAAAAGCATATATCAGAATATCATCTAGGTAAGATCTAAACCCTGTGTCAAAACATCATGGAAACCAAATGCTGTATGCAACAAATAAGCCAGTGATACTAATCCTTCTGCCTACAGTGGTAAACAAAGTCCTTCTGCCCACATAGAAAATTAAGGAACTTGTGCTCACCTGCGACAATAAGGTATCAAGTTTCCCACTGTTATTCAAAGAGGGGAAAACATCACCGTGGCCTGGGGGATACCTTCATAATAAAAAACAGAGTGTTAGCCTAAGAACACAGAGTCAAGTCTTTAAATTCAAGTTCAGATTTTATATATGAGGCAAAGTTAGTATTTGAAATCTCATAAACAAAAAAAAGATTATTCATCAGCATTTCAAGTTATGACAACTTTAGAATGGTTAGAGACAACTAACCAGCCATCCTTTCCTGTCTGCCCTTTGCTCGGAAGTGGCAAGAAGTCTTCGGTAACAATCCGGGGATATTGACTCTGAGAAGAAATTTCCATTCGTTGAAACCAGTAGTGATGTAAAATGCGACATAACTGAACAAACAAATTGAGTACAAATTTTATACCTGGTTGAAAGTATGAATGCTGATGTTGGAGTTGGAGTACTTCTCAACAATCTTCAAAAAAGAAGTCATTATGCAGGCATGTTAGTCCAAATCTTCAGAGTTATCTTTAAAGAAAAAATGATAAAGGGAGGTATCAACCTTTTGAGTATCGTCATGAGTGTTGAAAGAGTTCATTAGAAGCAAAGGCACATCACATCCGTACTTCTTGTTCAGGGACTACAGAGAGGTGAAACTTGTCAGACACAAGCCATTGCACATTATAGTCATAAAAGTATAAAAGTATTGTACAAATAAAGAATACCTCAATCTGAATCACAATAAGGTCAAGAAATGTAAACCCATTGCGAACTTCAATAACAGACCTGCAGGGCACGGTGAGCTAATTTATTACTTGCTTCAAAAAGTATTTCAAAAAATGGAGCAGCTATACATATATTATATCTAGTCTGCCCAATATTGACACGTTCGCCAAACATATAGTGAAGGAAACCATGTATTGTACAGAATCAATCACAAGAAAATTTTGAAATGCTCAATATTTCATTGGCCATGTTAAAACACAGTCCAGAAAATAAGTGTATGGTCATGCAGTGCAAGCTCGCGGCAGTCCAGTAGTGACAAACTGGGACATGAAAAAAACAGAGCATGTATAGCCATGTCATTACTGATCAGGGAACCAGTTTAACTGAATTATGTCAGAATGGTATAAGATACCACAACAAGAATGAACATGCTTAGTCAACATCAATTTTATGACTAATTTGATGTGTACGCATCATGCGGAGCACATGAGTAGTCAATAGAAATTTGATGACTAATTTGATCTATATGTATCGTAGCCACAGCGTATCAAGAGAAGGAACAGACTTGTAGGGACCCTTGAAAGGGACATGAATAATATATCTTAGCATGTGGATCCAGAAGTGACAAGTGGCAATAAAGTTAGCAGAAAGGAAGGTACCATACTACAGCATAAGCCCATAACTCAATGATGTTTAAGTTTTAGCATCACATTTGACAAAACATTTCTAGGCGCGAAAAGGTGTGACAAAACCACGGCACAACCAGAAAACTAACTATAACAAACATGACATGTAGTTTGCTGTGGAGAAGCTACAGCGATCTACACCTCTACATACGAAATCTAACTGCAAATTACACGATCCACACATACTATAAAGGAGTTGTGAAGAGTAAATGAGAGTAGTGCTCACTTGGGGCCGGTGCAGCCCATGGTGGTGCCGAGGCCACCGTTGAGCTTGAGCACGACGAGCTTGTCGAGCAGGCTCTTCATCGCGTCGAGATCTGCATCAAAACCACAACGATCCAGCAGCGTTGGTTCAGACAACACGCACCCACCCACCCACTGGCATCATCCGAAAATCAAATCCGTGTCAGATCGGCCAGCAGCAGCAGCAGCGTACCTTGGGGAGCGGGGGCGAGGGTGTCGTAGGGCACCACCACCTCATCGGTCGGGGTCTGGATCTTGCTCCACTCGATCTGCTCCGCCTCGCCGCTGCACACACCACCACCACAGTCATGAGAAACCCCCGCGAGCAGAGGACGGATCGCTCGTTAACGAATGCGTGGAGGAAGCGCGAGCAGGTTTACCTGAGGTAGCGGGAGACGAGGCTGATGCACCCGGCCTTCTCGTTCTCGCTGCAAGCACCGACAAATTCAAAAAAAAAAGTGAGCGGAAGTAAAGCGAGCGTGGTGGTAGATCCGGAGGGGGGAGCGGGGATCGGGGACCTGATCTCGTCGAGCTTGGCGACGGCGTCGCGGAACTGCTCGATCTTCGTGTCGGGGGCGGCGACGGCTGCGGCGGCCATCGCGATCCGAGCGGAGGACGCTTCGAGAAGAGGAGGAGAGGACGGGAGCAGATTTCAGATGACTGGAGGAGGTGGTGAGGTGTGCGAGACGGGAGCGCGCTGTTCGGTTCCCTTATAACCGCGGCCGACGGACGGAATGCGCGACGGAATGTGATACGGTCTCACGGCGTCGGATGCGTGGCGTCGGAGGTCCGAGGCCGGTCGGCCGTGAGTCCCAGTCCAGTCCGGCTCGCGGCTTCGGGTGTGACGGCTGTGGGACGGGAAGCGTGCGGGCGCCGCGACCGTCGGCGTCGGGATCCGGGAAAATGGACGGACGGCGCGTGCTCCGTGTGCGCGAGCCTGGTTGCGGGAAAAGCGTCTTTTCCGTCGGTGGCGAAACGTGAACGGCAGGTGTAATGTGCTGGCAGAGAGACAATCGGCATTTTCTTTGGGAAAAAATTTGTAATAGTGCAATCATCATCATCAAAAAAAAAGGATGAAGTCCAGCAGATTTTGGACGAGCCTTCCAATACTTTCCATGCTTCCAATCCAACAAAAACATCGAGCCGTCAGCAACCAATATAGATCTTGAATGTAATCATATTTTTTTAATAAAAAATATCGATAGATCGTGAAAATACGAGATAAGAAATGAAAAAAAATAGAAATCTCAGATCTCCCGTCGCTTGCTCCTCTTTTGAGCCAGCCAAGAGTTTTGGCATCTGAATAAGAAATGAAAATAAAAAAAATCCTAGCTCTTGCTAACCTTTGCTCCTCCATGAGGCTCGGCATCTAGAGTACAAGATGACAAGTAAAATTGGAAATCTTAGATCTTGAGGCCCTACTCCTCTTTTGTGTCGGACAAGAGTTCCCTGCATTTGGCGTAAGAAATGATAAGAAAATGAATAGAAATCTCAGATCTCGTGGCCTTGCTCCCCATTTGCGTTGATCGGGAAGCCCTGCATCCGGGATAAGGAATGATAAGACGAAATAGAAATCTCAGATCTTGCAGTATTGCATCTCTTTTGCATCAGTTAGGACGCCCCGCATTCGAGGAAAGAAATGAAAACTAAACTTAGAAATCTTAGATCTCGAGGCCTTAATCCTCTTTTTGCATCGGCAAGTGGCCTCACATCCAAAAGAAAATAAATAGAAATCTCGGATCTTGCGACCGTTCACCCCTTTTGCGTTAGCCAGGAGGCCCTGCATCCGAGGTAAGAAATGATAAGACGAAATAGAAATCCCAGATCTGGCGGTCTTATTCATCTTTTGCGTCGAACGGGAGGGCCACGAATCCAAGATAAGAAATGAAAAAAGAAAATAGAAATCCCAGATCTTGTGGCCTTGTGCCTCTTTTGCACCATCTGGGGTACTTATTTGGAAACTATATCGGTTAATTGATTGACTGAAACGAACATACACCATCCACCTAGCTAGATCTGGAGGATGCAGAAGCGAGAGGGGTCAGTCACCTGATCTCGTCGACCTTGTCGATGGTGACATGGATCTTCTTGACCTTTGCGGTGGCGGCGACTACCATATGGATCTGAGCCTGTTAGGAGGCTTCGACCGGGCGAGTGGAGATGCTCAGGGAAGGAGGAGTGTGTGCACTTATCACCTTGCTCACACTTCTCCCATCTGAGATCTCCCGTCGAGAGGACGAAATGAGGCTCGGAGAGGACGAAATGAGGCTCGGAGAGGACGAAATGATATGGACGGTGTTCTCTTATAGTACATTGTGATCTCCACTGCGGCATGGTGCAATCTGACTCATGTGGTTCACGGTGTTAGACATGTGGGGGTTAGGGTAGAGAGCGCACTCGTGGGTCAGGTTGGAGGTATGGGACCATATTGTTACGGGAACACATGATATTTGGATGCCTAATCCACGTAGGCATGTTTATATATGGACACTCGCATTCATAACTAATTGTGTGATCAGGCTCTCGCTCTTTGAAAGGGGAGGAAGGTACAATTGAGAATGTGTGGCCAAAGAAACAATCGACATTAAGCTGAGCTCTTATGAGGTACGCATCACATATACCCCGTAAATGTAATGCGTGTATAAATTATTTGCGTTCATCCATGTCTTGACTTTTCTCTTTCTATAAAGGGAACTACAATCAATTATGTGATGCTAGAGAAATCGGTCCGATGTTATCATTTTGAGTCATATGCCATGGTAATGGAAACAGATTCTCCATCTTTTTCTCGAAAACATTAAAACTATCTAATCGAAGTACGAATTCACGCCTGTGAAAATTAAGCAAGTTTCATTATTTTCATTCGCAACACTCTTTGTCTTCTCATTTTGAATTGGGACAGATCCTCCCTTCTGGTGGAAACGAATGAACTACCACGCTTTCCGTCGGCTAATCTATAAATTGTTTGTGTTCATGCTTTGAATTTTCATTATTTTTCAAAAATTCAGTATAATCAACCATGTGATGCCGCAGAAATAGCTGGACCACAATCATATGTGTTTTATGACATAGTAACGAAACAGGTTCACAAAAGTAAAGTAAGTTTTAAAAAATTGTCAAATAAAGCTAGAGTTGAGCGCACCATGTTTTATCTTCAATTTTACCTCGTTTGCATTTCAACTGGCTACTTTATTATTGTCTTGTATTTCCTTCCTTTCACGTTACACTCTATTTGGATCTCTGTTTGGATGCACCTCAATTGGTCCTTGAATCAAAGAATTGTAAATAGGCATCGAATTTAGTTGTTTGGTTTGTACTGGAATTCGGGTCTGGAAACAGGGTCCAATTTCATGCCCAACCCGCGCGCACTTGCCTCCCGTGTGATCCAATTCGGAGCCATCTACCTCCGAATGTAATCCCTAGACCTCACGTTTCTAAATCACAAGCCGGTATAACCTGAATCGGGGAAGGACGTACTACCGTAGAGGCCGCGAGGCCGCCCACAAGCAGTCCGCAATGGTAGGGGACAGTACCGGCCAACCATCCATCCCAGTATTCATGGTTATAGTTTCGAGTACGAGAAACGTGACCGGCTGGCTGCGAGTCTAATGTACACAAGTGAGTATGTACGCCAGCAACATACAAGAGTACATCAGAACAATTTCATCTAAAAGAAATAAAAATATATTACAACGCCATTACGGCAAGATCCAAATTATATAGATAGTATTAATAATATTTTAGGATTATATCCTCATACATCACTCAACAAATCATCAAGCGGAAGCGGAAACACATATCCGAGTATGGATTAAGAGTCAAATCGGCATAAGATGTCACAAAAATAAGCACATTTCCGCCCATAGATCTCAGAGATCTCCATCCCTGAAATCTCTACACAAGAGGGTCGTTGCCTCGATCATCGGCCTCATTGACGTAGTAGCCTCCATATAGATGTACCTGACAACCTAATCAATGTTTATGGTGTGAGACCTATGGCACTCAACAAGTATTTATACATCTAAAGGGAATAACCTGGGGGTGACGCAATTGCAGCAAAAGTTAATAGCTAACAATTCTATGGACACGCGCTACAACATCTATCCAACCAGATATGGACGGACACTCATTAATTAGATTCAACCGTTATATAAGCAAGCAACGTGAGTAAACATCGTTCGTCCTCCTTCTCGCTTACCGATCGAGAGGCGGAAGAACATCACATCCATTGGTAATTTTATTAACCATTCCATGAGTGTTGCACTATTTACTAGTCTTGTTTTAGTCAAATTAAATACGGTACTTTAGTTATAGTTATCTATGATCGAGAAATTGTGCTCCAAGTCGTCCATAACCGCGGACACATCTTTCAAAAAGATTTACCCTGCAGGGGTGCACACATAGCAACACACGCACGATTAACCTCGGGAAGAACTAAATAAAAAGCAACGAAGCCTTACGACAAAACATTCACAGGATTAAAAAGTTATTTTAGGGGGCTACCCCACTAAGCTACCCGCAAGGAAGTTGGTCAGCTCCGAGACGGATCCAGGGTTTGTGTCGACGGCTGTAAACGACTGGAAACTCGAAAGTGTGTCTGGGTTTATCGATACCGCGAAAACGTAGCGCAAGTCCTAAAAAGTACAGGCGCTCCATGTAATAGTAAATAAAACAGTAAAGTATGACATAAGTACATGATAGTAATAACAACCTAAACTAGTTTGTGGCCCCAAGAAATAAGATGTGGATCAAGCTCAGCCGAAGAGGGATTTATAGAGTCTCCCACATGTAGATAGTACAATAGTCAAGGAACAAGTATCAAATACTCGGGTACTATGAAACATAAGTGGACATGGAAAACTAAATAACAGTTATTGCCCACCAGTGTCTCTTTCTTTAGTTATCCCATTACTACGCAGTTTAAATAGTTTAGATACCTCGTTATCCAAAGACTCATATAAACCCTACACATGCAATTTTACGACTCGCATGGCTCAAACAACTCCTGTAGTGAAGACTCATCGGATTGAGGGTACAAGCTCCTGTAGAGACGGCATGTTGTGCGGTCGCGTGCTCCCTGTGCACGAGGCTGTTGCGGGAAAAGCGTCTTTTCCGTCGGTGGCAAAACGTGAACGGCAAGTTAAATGTTCTGGCAAAGAGACAATCGAACATTTTCTTTTGGAAAAAATGGTAATAGTGCAATCATCAAAAAATAAAAAAGATGAAGTCCAGCAGATTTAGGATGAGCCTTCCAATACTTTCCATGCTTCCAATCCAAAAAAACATCAAGTTGTCAGCAACCAATATAGATCTTGAATGTAATCATATGTTGATCCTCTTTTGAGCCAGCCAAGAGTCCTGGCATCCGAGATAAGAAATGAAAATAAAATAAAAATCCTAGATCTTGCTAACCGTCTCCTCCATGAGGCTCGATATCTAGAGTACACAATGACAAGTAAAAATGGAAATTTTAGATCTTGAGGCCCTACTCGTTTTTTGCGTCGGACAAGAGGCCCCCGCATTCGGGGTAAGAAATGATAAGAAAATGAACAGAAATCTCAGATCTTGTGGCCTTACTCCCCATTTACGTTGATCGGGAAGCCCTGCATCCGAGATAAGAAATGATAAGACGAAATGGAAATCTCAGATCTTGCGGTATTGCACCTCTTTTGCGCCAGTTAGGACGCCCCACATTCGAGGAAAGAAATGAAAACTAAACTTAGAAATCTTAGATCTCGGGGCCTTAATCCTCTTTTTACATCGGGCAAGGGGTCTCACATCCAAAAGAAAATAAATAGAGATCTCAGATCTTGCGGCCTTTCGCTCCTTTTGCTTTAGGCAGGAGGCCCTGAATCCGAGGTAAGAAATGATAAGACGAAATAGAAATCCCAGATCTTGCGGCCTTGCTCCTCTTTTGCGCCGGATAGGAGGGCCACGAATCCAAGATAAGAAATGAAAAGAAAAAATAGAAATCCAGATCTTGCGGCCATGTGCCTCTTTTGCACCATCTAGGGTACTTATTTGGAAACTATATCGGTTAATTGATTAATTGAAACGAACATACACCATCCACCTAGCTAGATCTGGAGGATGCAGAAGCGAGAGGGATCAGTCACCTGATCTCGTCGAGCTTGGCGATGGTGACATGGATCTTCTTGACCTTTGCGGTGGCGGCGACTACCATATGGATCTGAGCCTGTTAGGAGGCTTCGACCAAACGAGAGGAGATGCTCAGGGAGGGAGGAGTGTGTACACTTATCACCTTGCTCACACTTCTCCCATCTGAGATCTCCTGCCGAGAGGACGAAATGAGGCTCGGAGAGAACGGAATGATATGGACGGTGTTCTCTTATAGTACATTGTGATCTCCACTGGACCACTGCGGCATGGTGCAATCTGACTCCTGTGGTTCACGGTGTTAGACATGTGGAGGTTAGGGTAGAGAGCACACTCGTGAGTCAGGTTGGAGGTAGGGACCATATTGTTACGGGGACACATGCTATTTGGATGCCTAATCCACGTAGGCATGTTTATCTATGGACACTCGCTTTCATAACTAATTGTGTGATCATGCTCTCGCTCTTTGAAAGGGGTGCAATTGAGAATGTGTTGCCAAAGTAACAATCGACATTAAGCTGAGCTCTTATAAGGGTCGCATCACATATACCCCGCAAATGTAAGGCGTGTATAAATTATTTGCGTTCATGCATTTCTTAACTTTTTTTTTCTATAAAGGGAACTACAATCAATTATGTGATGCTAGAGAAATCTGTCCAATGTTATCATTTTGTGTCCTATGCCATGGTAATGGAAACAAATTTGCCATCTTTTTCTCGAAAGCATTAAACCTATCTAATAGAAGTACGAATTCACACCTGTGAAAAAGTAAGCAAGTTTCATCATTTTCCTTCGCAACACTCTTTGTCTTGTCATTTTGAATCGGGGCAGATCCTCCCTTCTGGTGGAAATGAATGAACTACCACGCTTTCCGTCGGCTAATCTATAAATTGTTTGTGTTCATGCCTTGAATTTTCATTATTTTTCAAAAAATCAGTATAATTATCCGTGTGATGCCGGAGAAATAGCCGGACCGCTATCATCTGTGTTTTATGACATAGTAACGGAACAGGTTCACCAAATAAAGTAAGTTTTAAAAGATTGTCAAATAAAGCTAGAGTTGAGCGCACCATGTTTTATCTTCAACTTTACCGTGTTTGCATATCAACTGGCAACTCGGATATTCACTTCAGAGAATAGGTGCAACACCCATTATAAGGAAACATATTTTGAAATGTCAAAAAATTTAAAAATAAAATCTGCATATACATTAGAATATTTGATATTGGTTCACAAGGTTCCGTGATGAAAGAACATTTTACGTGTCGTGAATAAAAAAGACAAAATGTGTCACAGGAATACGACTATTTAAATGACATTTTTTTGTCTTTTTTACACACAATACATAAAATATTCTTCTATCCCAAAAACTTGTGAACCAACATAAAATATTTGAATGTATACGTAAATTTTTTGTTTCGAATTTTTTGACATTTCCAAATACGTTTTCTCACAATGGGTGCATTTGCACCAATGAGTCGAATTGCCGCCTCCCAACTTTATTATTGTCTTGTATTTCCTTTCTTTCACGTTACACTCTATTTGGATCTCTGTTTGGATGCACTCAATTGGGCCTTGAATCAAAGAATTGTAAATAGGCACCGAATTCAGTTGTTTGGTTTGTACTGGAATTCGGGTCTGGAAACGAGGGTCCAATTTCACGCCCAACCCGCACGCACTTACCACACGTGTGATCCAATTCGGAGCCCTCTACCTCCAAATATAACCCCCGGACATCACGTTTCTAAATCATAAGTCGGTATAACCTGAATCAGGGAAGGGCGTACTACCGTGGAGGCCGAGGCCGCCCACAAGTAGGTCGCAATGGCAGGGCACGGGTACCGGCCAACCATCCACCCCAGTATTCATAGTTATAGCTTCGACTGCGAGAAACGTGACCGGCTGACTGCGAGTCTAACGTACACAAGTGAGTATGTACGCCAGCGAGATACAAGAATACATCAGAGCAATTCCATCTAAAAGAAATAAAAATATATTGCAACGCCATTACGACAAGATCCAAGTTATGTAGATAGTAGTATAATATTTTAGAATTATGTCCTCATATATCACTCAACAAATCATCAAGCGGAAGCGGGAACACAGATCCGAGTACGGATTAAGAGTTAAATTGGCTTAAGATGCCACAGAGACAAGCATATTTTTGCCAACAGATCTCAGAGATATCAGAGATGCCATAGAAATAAACCTAGTCGAACAATTTTCTGTAATTTTCCATGTGGGACATCTCCATAGGCTAACTGTAAGTAGCCACAAGAGTAGAAAGTAACTAGGCAGAGTACAATTAACTCATTTATTACAATCAACAGATGAAGACAAGTGTATTTTTTGTGTATCTTTTTAGGATCAGGATGTGGTTTTTCATGAAAACTTTAGTTGAATCAACAACAAATAAGTACAAGCAATGAGGGCTAGAAATTCGTTTTTTTTTCTTCTAAGAAATATCTGATAGTGAATTCATCCGTTGCCATAGTGCATGCTAAGAAATTAGGATGCTAGCTCGATGGCAGCGCCTGCGTCCATGTCCTGATCTAGTGATCTGAGTGGTTTCCTAGCATCCGGCGGTTGTCGATGGGAAACACCAACCCAGCGAGCGACGACATGTGCCCAAGCAATTCCACCATCTGACTTTTTTTTAGGGAAGAGATCCACCTGATTTAGGGAAAATATCATATTAGAAAATCTTCTAGGTTACCTTGTTAATCGATCGACGGGGACTGGGGAGGACCATCGATCACTAGTTCGCCTTGCATGGTTCACACGCCCAAGCAGATGCAGAATGGCCTTACTCGACTCCAAAGTCCACAGTTGATGGGTTACAAAACAATATAGGGCCTAGTAGAAATTTGGGCCCCCTAGAAGTTTGGGGCCGTGTGCGCTTGCACAGTTTGCACTCCCATTGGTCCGGGCCTGGATGTACCTCCCGTGGTTCACGGTGTTACACATGCGGAGGTCAGGGTAGAGTAGAGCCCCCATGTGAGTCAAGCCCGTGGGTCGGGTAGGAGGTCGCGACCACATCGTTACGGTGACTAATGGTATTCGAATGCATGATCCCCGTAGGCATGTTTATATATGGACATGTGCAATCGAGTATGTGTTGACAGATAAACAAACATCATTAAGCCGAGCTTTTGTAAGGGCCACATATACCCCACCGTCGTAAATGTAAGATATAAATTGTTTCATTCATGATTTGACTTTTCATTTTCTCTTAAAAGAAAGTGCAATCAACTATACTATGCTAGAGAAATAACTCTAACTAGACGGCGGTGTTGCTCGGGCGGCGAGACTCCAACTCCGACGAGCGGTGGGGCTGGCAGTTGCGGCAGAGGCGGTCCGGGGTGGTGCTGCTGGCCTCCGGTGGAAGCATGGCCATGGAGCTTGGCGGCGGCCAGATCTAGGCCCACAAGACTAGGTCTGCGCCGCCGGGCGGGCCTTGCGAGGTTCCACATGCTATGTGTAGGGCGGCTTGTGGACGACGTAGAGTTGCTGCGGTTGTCTACTTGCTTCCCTCTGAGGTCATGCCATCTCCTCTGCCGACCGCAATTGTGCTTGATCTAGGCCAGGTGGGCTCAGATCAAGGTGTGCTTATCCTTATACTTTCAAAGGGGCTGGTGGCTCGTTGGCGTGAGTTGGATGCCAGGCCAGCGGCCCCGGAAAGGCGGATGCTCTCCGTGAGCGACGTGGTGGTGGTGTCGGACTGTCTTTTCGGCCACGAGGATGGCGAGGAGGCACCGGTGTGCGTCTCTCCAGCGAGCGGCGTGATGTACCTTAGACCGGCGGCAGTCCGGGTGACCACGGTGGGGAGGGCACTGTTGCTTGGTGGTAGGGGTCTGCGGTGGCGGCGGACTCACTAGTGGACGGAGAAGTAGAGACTAGAGAGCTAGGGATGACAGCGACGGTGATACCCTTGCTACAGTGTGGCGGCGGGGCTTCATGAGTCCTTTTGGGCTAGGCCGGACCATAGAGGGCCTGGTTTGCCCTTATTGTTACATCCGGACGGCTATCGCCCTGCGGCGATGGCGATAATTCCCTCCCGCGTGTCACTATACCACCAACCCCCGCCAAAGTTGCTCCTTTTCGGCCGTACCAACCTCACATCGTGGTCATGGTGAGACGACAATGGTGATTGTAAGACTGTGGTGGCGTGTGCTAGTGGGCGGCGAGCTTTGTGGAGCAATTCGAAGCGCCCGGGAGTGTGGTTTTTTGAGGGGTCGGGAGAAATCCTTGTCGTCTAGAAATCGACGTGGTGACGCTTGCGGGTGTCACCGTCCTTTCGGAAGGGCGTCAGGTGTATCTCTTCCCCACCCCCTATAGCTTATCAGGGGAAACCCTAGGACCAGTCCGGGCATCAGTGTTGTTGTTGTCGCTTTCCTTTTGGAGGTGTTGCTTGATACGTTACGCTTCGGAGCGCTAGGAGCATGGTGGAAATTCTCTGGAGGGTGCAACCGTTGCGGGTCATCCTAGTTTTCGTCGAGCCACTGTTGTCGGCTTTGCTTTCTCTTTTTTCTTCGTTTCTTTGTTGTTTCTTTTGGACGTTGTACTGTCTTGCTCAGGAGGGGTCTCAATCGGTTGCTATATTAATATAGCTGGGCGAAAGTCTGTTTTGAGTCGTTAAGAAATAAAAATTCTGGTAAGCAGTATTGGTAGCTCGTCGTCCATCTTTCGTTCTCCAGCTGTGCAAGCTTAGTTAGGCCCAACGTGCACTTAACAAGCCTAATATGTTGCCTCACGCAGTTTCAGTCACCAACTACAGCTGTACGATATGTTTGTTGGTTTGTCGGTGCATCGCAGAGGGCAACGACAGGGCGCATTATTCAAAACCTGAATTTTGGTTAGTGGGTCAACCTCTGAATATCTGGTTGCAAGCCATGAAGGAAGATGGGAATATTCTCTCGAGCAGTTCACCTGAGCTGACAGATCCAATCCTGAATCCTCTACCGTGAAAAATATGCTTGGCTCCAACGCCTGGCCAAATCACATCTGAAAGTGATCCGTTACTCCTTACTGCCAAAAACTCAAGGTTCAGAGAAGGTGACGTGTTCATCCTTTTCTGTCCAGTTGTCGACATCATGCCTACAGCCTCCATTCCGAGATCACCAGCGATTATTTTATAGGTGTCGTGTCTCAGGGTGCAGTGGGAGTGGGCTGTCCACGGAACCCACCAAGCCTACATAAAAGACTACGCGGGACACCTGCGGGTAAAAAAAAAATGGTGGGCTTCCGTGGGAAGCCCACGATCGAGCGAACATCAAAAAAGCTACTTCGATCCAAATTACTGTTTTCACATTTGTCTAGATTCGAATATATCTAGTCATATTTTATTGCTAGATACATCTGAATGTAGCCAAATATGAGAACATTAATTTGGATCAGAAGGAGTAGGAATTTCGCAATTAAGCAAATATTATGACTAGTCGAAAGAACGGTGAGTCACTTAGAAAGTAGAAAAGACAAATGATATATTAAAGTGCTAAATGTTGATTGTATTATGTACTAAAATATTTTTATGAACATTATAAAGCCCAATTGCAGTAACGCATTGGCGATTATATGTGGGCATACGTGAGATAGTGGACACCCGCATAAGTTTTGCGGGCTCCTGTGGAACACCCACTTAAATTATGTGGGTCTATGCGGGCGTATGCAGGTCTCCCGCGGACAGTCCCACCTGCACCCTGAGTCGTGTCGAGTGAACGTCAGTGTCTAGAATTAGCTGCAACTTTAGGATCTCGTCCCATAGAGGCTTATTTCAGAATCATCGCATAAAAAGAAGGCTTTACTTTAGAAGTGGAAGGCAGTGATTATGCATTTCTCTGCGCACTGAGCTATATGCGATGAAGATCCAAGGAAAGCCGTGTTCGTGTTGGATTAGTAGATGGTTTGATGGAGTAGAGTAGGCAGCATCTTATCGCTCGCGCTTTCGAGAGATTAGATCCCCATGGTATCGCGGGGAAAACAATGGACAAACGAGGTGCATGATTCCTCATACGTGTGATGGGGATGTTTCTCTGCATGTGCAATCAATAGGTCTTATAACATGTAGTAACATATATATACAAACCAGGACCCTGTTATGCAGAAGAATTTTCATTAGCCATCCACTTCATTTACGGATGAATAATTTACGTATGTATATAAACTTACATGCTTATCACATTTAAGTTTTGGTAGGAGATACGTTATGAGAGACGAGATCTAGTCTTTACAAATATTAAAAGCAAAACATGGTTCTGATTTAATTTCAAAACTATTCGCTCTATTATTAGACTATAGGATGTGGTGTATGGTACATGTTGGACACTTGGACTAGCCCACATATATATCCACCCGGTGAGTTCCTTTGTTTCGGCATGCATGCCTTTGACATTTTCATTTCATCTTTCATCTTCTTTTGACTTGTTGATCATAACTAGTTGTTTGG
Organism: Avena eriantha; assembly: GCA_910589775.1. Classification (NCBI taxonomy): domain Eukaryota; kingdom Viridiplantae; phylum Streptophyta; class Magnoliopsida; order Poales; family Poaceae; genus Avena; species Avena eriantha. Next base: position 11,733,577 of record OU342743.1, read on the forward strand.
ACTTTATTAAAAGAGTATGAGTTTGGCGGAATATGATGGATATATTATTGAACCTCATGAGTGAGTATATGTAGGCGTACAGAGGATTATCTTAGAATACAAGTCAAGTTAGGACTGCACGTAAACAGATCCTAACTTTATCTAAACTACCATAACAACCATATATACCTAATACTCTAACTCTCTCCCGCAGTCGTAGCGGTAGCATCGTGAACAACTGGAACATCGCGGACGGTCAGACTGGAGATAAACCGAAGTAGCATCCAGTAGGCTGACATCCCCCCGCAGTCCGAGCGGGAACATTGTGGACGGTGTCGCAGCGCGGTAGCTTGGACTGTAGACAAAGCTGATGATGCTCAAGCGAGGTGGTAGCCCTTGTGCCGATGTCGAGGGAGCCGAGAGCGTGAGGCGGTGCCATGGTCGAGGTAGCCATGCGATGGGTCGCCGTGGTCGATGTCGTGGTCGGGGATGACAGTGTCGAGGTAGCCGCACGTGAAGCCGCATGCGCATAGCGCGCGAGGAGGATGACGGAGACACGTCGAGGCAGTCGTTGAGGGTGTCGATGCAGTCCGAGCCGTCGAGGACGAGGTGAGGCCATAGTTTTGTCAGAACTAGACGCACGTCGGGGACGAACACACATTCCGATTTTGCCAGAACCGAGTATGCAAAGAAGAACTCGTCGGTGACGCGGTCGAGGCATTCGTAGAGGGGTCGATGCCGAAGAAGACATTGTCGAAGCCGATGAAGACGAGGTGCCGATCCGAGTTTGCTAGACTCGGGAACACGTCGGAGACGAAGGCACTCCCAGTGTTGCCAGTACCAGGCGTGCGGGGGCAGTGACCATCATGAACTTGTCACCATGTCAGAAAGACTAGGAGAGGAAGCCTCTAGAGCGGTTGCGACGTGCAGAGCGGCTAAGGGAGAGATGCCGACGATGTCCGCGGTTGTCGGAGTAGAGTAGCAGGTGGTGTAGTCGGGGATGAGGCGATGGTGCTGGCGGCAAAGTTGTAGTGGATGAAGACGTAGAAGGCGGTGAAACCAGCGGCGACCTAGGTTAGTCATGTTGGATGCCTAGAGTGGCGATGGGGTAGTCGGCGGGACCTGCGACGACGAGAGGGCGCCCTGCAGGTTACCTTGTGAAGCGCGACGGTGGTGCTCAAAGTAGGCGAGGAAGACCCGGCGACATGACGAAGACCATGTGCAGACGGCGTTGATCCGCGCCGTAGGAGATGGAGCGGTGAAAGTCGAGGCCGTCGATGCACGAGGACGGTGAAGTAGACTGCGTGCAGCCACGCTATGACCCGAGGGGGCGGCATAGCTGTAGGGCACAAGTCGGTGCAGCGGCTGGGAGACCACTAGCGACGTACACGCCAAGGAAGGCGCGTTGGAAGCCGGTAGCGTGGACTAAAGGCGGCAGCGGCAGCCCGTAGCTCGATCGGTGGTAGACGCGTGCTCGAGGACATGCTTGGCGTAGACAGGCGCGGGATCGGTTGGTCAGACCGACGGTGCACCGTATACGCCATGGTGTGGACGATGCGTAGATCGAATTCGATGGCGACGTTGTCGGTGAAGTCCCGCACGATGACGACGAAGAGGATCCGAGGGGGGCGACCGCGGTATCTTTCCGAGGAAGGCGTAGCAGCCGTCTGCGGTGCGCGGCAGCCTGCCGTGAGGCCGCGACAGCCTGCCGAGGCAAGCGCAGCAGCAGAGGGGGCAGGCACATGGACGCAATGTAGATCCTCGATGCCGATGGTCAGAGTAGAGGCGCGTCGATGACGACGGTGGTGGGCAACTCAATCCGATCTAAGATCGGTAAACCAAAAAGAAAGCCGATCAAGAGATCGGAGAAAAAGACTTACAGGGAAGCCGATCACGGATCGGCGGACGAGCTCTGCATACGGGTTGCGCAGCCCCCGACGGAGACCATGGAGATCGACCTCCCCGGGGGCAGCGCGGCGGAAGCTGGGGTTTGAGATCGATTTAGGCTGATACCATGAAAGAGTATGAGTTTGGCGGAATATGATGGATAAGTATATATAGGCGTACATATGATTATCTTGGAGTATGAGTCAAGTTAGGACTGTACGTAAACAGATCCTAACTCTATCTAAACTACCATAACAACCGTATATACCTAATACTCTAACATTTATGACTCGCTTTGACTTTGCCAATTTTCCAAGCCACTAAGACTAGCCCAATGGAGATATCATAGGTAGTAGCATGCATGCCATGTTAGCAAAATTCTACATGACATTGCTAATTAATGATGAAAGAGATTGTGTTGGTATCATAGGTGGATACGATATCATAGCATGTAGAACTAGAAAACTTAATCTCAAATAAATCTTGTACACAACTTTACATTGAGATTCTACAAAACAATAAATATACTAAGACTATGATACTACTATATGATAGTACAACGCATTGTGGAGATGGTATCATATACTAGTATCATATACATGGTACTACTATATGATACTCCCCATTGTGACCAGTTGGAAGGGCATGTATGTCCCTCATGTGTGGTTTTGGTAATTAATGACAATTTCTATGGACTAATATGTAAGTTGAGTTTCACTTGTAGGTTTATCCATTGGCATCGCTTGGACCATGTGTTGGTTTCAATGTTTAAAAAGAAGAAGCAATATCTAAGGGCTTTGTGTCTATTGGAATCAAGTAAAAAAAGAAGAAATTCAATATGTCTTGAAGAATAAGAAGAAGAAGAAGATGGAGTTTCTCATGGTTATCTTCAAGACATCATCAAGAAACGATGTGCAAGATCAAGATGCACCGTATCTAGAAGATCTCATGCTTGGAGCTTGCCATCCTCGGCGTTAATAGAGTGATAAAGACAAGGTCAAAGAAGAGGTTTTCCTATGAAGTATGGAGGAGCCATTCGCAAGTCTTCATCAAGCAAAATCAATCAATAAAGGTGTTCCATCTCGAAGGTGACAAGATCGTCTACATCAAGCTCAAGTGGGATGCTCAAGGCAAAGGTATGAACTTGATAGGGTTTCTATTTTACCGGTCTCTTTTAGTGTTGGGAGACCGGGTTTAGGATCAAGAGGGGCTCTCGAGTGTGTAGCTCGATCGTATCTTTCGGAGAGAGCTCAAACCTTTGCATACATAGCATCATCTTTCTTGGTTGTTGTTTAGTTCTTGTCTATGTGAGGATCTAGAGCTTGTGGTTATCATCGTAATAAGCTCTAGTTCATCAAAAAACGGATTTCCCTTGCATATCTTATTATGTTCTTTATCTTGCAGGTTTTCCGCATTATTCAAAAAATGCTCTTAAGGCTGCATTATTCAAAACCTGTATTTTGGTTAGTGAGTCAACAGTTGCGACAGCCGTTGCCTGAAACGAACCCAACCTTTGATATTAAGCAATGAAGCCAGATGAGAATGTTAACGTGACAGAACTAATCCATCTCCCTTGAAAATCGGAATCATCCCAAGAAAAATAATCTTGCTTCAGAAGTGGAAGGCAATGATCATGCATTTCTTTGCGCACTGGGCTATGCGCTGAAGATCTGAGGAAAGCCGTGCTCGTGCTGGATCGGATGATGGTTTGGGTAGAGTAGGCGGCATCTTTATCCCTCGTGCTTTATTAGATCCCATGGTTATGGTATATGTTGTGGGAAAACAATGGACACCTGATACCTCATACGTGTCGAGGATGCATCTTTTGTGTGTTGTCACCGTGGGCGTCATTTTTGGCTCCAAGATTCAGGTTCCCGCTGTTTGTTTCTTCGATGGTGCAATCAAAACGTCTTTTTACCTGCCCAAACAGCATGTAACACGTCATGCACAAGTTTGTTTCGCCGTGTCACGACTTTGGACTGTAATAAAACTTTAGAAGACGGCACACCTTGGAGCTCATGCATGTATGCATATGAAATACCTTTATCTTCGTCCGCGGTAATGAAAAACCAGGGCAATAATGTACGGTGGCTAAGAAGAAGACCTCATTCCTATTAGCCCTCCACTTTTTCTACAAACCGATTATCAACATACAAAATATATAAGTTGGTTCGAACACTTGCCATCTGATTTCAAAACTATTCCCTTTCGACAACTGTGGACAGATGTTATGTTGCTCTTTATGACATGAAAAACATAACAATGTCAGGGCATGTAGCAGAGGTTCTTGTGTTTGTAGACACGCCTGGTATGCCCGGATAGCGAATCTGATCCGTCAACGAGTATCTTCGAGCGACTGAACTTCGCCAATCAATCATTCACCACTAAAACACGCTTACTTTGGATCACTAGTACTACCATAGAGTTCTCCAAACCCGAACGTCCGAACACTCAAATCAAGGACCGCAATATTGTTCCCTCAGGCCTGTCTCCAGAAATTTAGGGCCCCGGTACGAACAGTAAAAGGAGGTCCTATTTTTTAAAAATTTTTATAGCTAATAGTGAATTGATATTTTCACTTCAGTATGTGCTTTTGTACATATTTCGCTCTCCGTCCAGACATAAGTGACTTGTATTTGTCCAGATTCACGTGTATTTGACACTAAAACGGACGGGAAGAGTATCAAATATTAGTTCTAAAAGATCAAAACGTATCACAAAAGTTCATGTTTTTCCTATTTTACTAACAAAGTTAATAATCTGAAATAAATTGTGGTAGTAATTTATAGATTTGTTAAGAAAAAAGAACAATGCCGTGAACAAATACCTAATAAATAAGAGCTGTGTTATGGTGGTTGGGAGTACTACCGAGTACTTCCCAGTACTTACAGTTGATTTTTTTCTGTCCGTCCGATCATGCCTGTTAATTATATCAACAATGCTACACCTACCGACGAAAAGCGTTACGGAAGATTTACGCGCTGACGGATCATCATCGCACGTGGAGCCCAGGGTGGATGGAAACCGATTGGTGCGAGAGAAGAAAAAAAGGGGTCCCCAATCCCATCTCTTGGCAACAAGGGGAACGGTTCTCGTCGTCGTCGTGGGCGGTGGCGGGGCCAACTCATGGTCTGTGCAGACGACGCGGCTAGAGGCATCGGAAGGCTCAGCTAGTTATGGTCGCGGGCAGCGAGGCGGCAAGCTAACGGACGAAAGAGGCGGCGCGGAAAGCTAACGGACGCAAGCGGCGGCGCGACTAGCTCTTCGTGGCAGGTGGCGGCTTAGCTACCTCTTGGTCGCAGGCGGCCTCGAGGTAAGCTCTTGGCCCAGACGGTGGCACCCAACACGGCATAGTTCTACCATGGACAAGGCAAGTGAGGCCCTCACCTAGACTATGTCTTTTGCAGTTTTTCTGCTGCATCTCATGTTCGCACATGTGCAGTATGAATTAATGAACATGGCTTTGAGGAGTAGAGCGTGGTGAATGGGGTTACCAAGAGCAAAAATGTTCTCTTTGCAATCTTGGCTACTAGTACAAGGATTTTAAGTAAGATTGATTATTTTGTTTCAGTTAACATTCTGCTATGCATAACCTGCAGGTATATAGTGAAGGAGCCAAAGCCAGAGCATATGCCTTTCAGGCCCGAACCTTGAAATGAAGCACCTAAAACGATCCTATTCTGGAGTTGGATAGCAACCATGCCTGCAGTTTAAATAACATACGTTGGAACTTCAGAAGACTTCCGGTCATCTACAGAAAGATCAAAATCTGAAGACAAATCAGTAGTACATAGCTTAGCAGTTCTAGGAGAACTAGGAACAATGATATTTTGTTTGGCCAGTATCCTAGGAGCTCACCGAACCGATTGTAACCGGCACATTTTAAGCTCTGATCTTGTAAAACGATGAAATTTTGAAGGATTGTAAAGCTTGTCCTTCCAACTTGTATGTTGTGATCCAAAAATCATTTAATAATAAACATGTTTGCTGGGATTTTTGTTTGCGTATTCTTGTTCTGTCATCATTTGTCGAAATGACAAATTAAGATAAGCATATTTGGAATTCACAAAAAGTTTCATGGAGGCACAATTTGTCTCCCAGCAAAATATTACAACAATTCTCACAAGCTAAAATGGGAAAAAGTAGAGTAGAACTACAGAGTTGCCAACAAAAACCTGTGAAGGACAACACTGATTACTGCAATAGAGTGTCATGAAGATAGTAAAATCTGTGATTTAGCAACACAACAACAGTGAAACAACATCCATTACAATATTCATCTGCCATCGGTACATAAACTCGTTGCAACTCCATATTTTGGAGAGAGAAAAATGAAAAAAAAGAGATGGACAGCCTCCTTAAATTACAGTTGCCAATTGCAACAAGAAGGACATCCAAAATCCTTAAATTACATGGCTCATGTCTCAGTCCGATCCATCATATCATTCAGCCCTCCAGTTCCATCAAAATGTATGTGCGAAGATCTGGATTGAGCAGCAGAATTTTGCTGCACTTGAAACAACATGCTAGTATATGTTCCAAGAATTGGAGGCATAACAACGTCTGATGAACCTCCAGATGGTAATATAGCTGTCATGGTTTGATTTCTGTTGCTAACACCAAATGGTTCCTGTACCAAACAAATTCATATGGTAAATTGGATCATGGAGTACTTATTACAAATAAATTATGAAAAACAAAAGATACCTGAATTCCTCCATATGGTATTGTAGCTACCGTGGTTGGATTCATGTCGCCACTACTAGTGCCCAAGTAAAATGATCCTTGCAACAAGCAATTGTTAAAATGATTTTTGAGCTTGAAGTATTTATTGAAACAGAGATATGAGAAACAAATATAATTGAATTGTGCTACTGCAAGCACATCCATGCATAAAAGCACTTTGGTGAATCTGTTTCAGAGGACATAAACGTTAACTTACAAATATACATGCTACACATCTAAGATTTTTGAATAGATACAAAACAAAAAAATAGCTACCTCATGTCCCATCTCCTCTTGTTGTACAATGTAATTCTCGGATGATTTCCTTTTTGCATTGGATCTTTTATTTTTCAATCTCATGGAGCGAGCCTGAAATAAATACTACATTAGTGAACTCAAAAAATGTAGAGCTTTTTAAGGAAGCAAAATATTGGTAGAAGTACCTCTTGTTCTGATTTTTTCTTCTCCTTTTGTGCAGCTTTCTTCTTCTCCCTTTGTTCGCCTTTTTTCTTCTTTTCTCTTGCTTCACGAATAATCTTATCAACCTTAGCTTCTTTTCTCAATGAAGGAAGACGTCCAGCACATCTAACAGCTATTGGACTTAGTATAGTTTTATTTGCTGTCTCCCCATTAGATGGTGCACAAGCTTCCTGTGTACCAAGTTGTTCGTTATTATTACCACAACTTGAGTTACTAGATGGTTGAATTTTCAGATTGTGAAGTTGTTCAACCAAATCATTGCATGACTCCTCTGACATTGCGGCTACCTCCGCAAGTGGAAAGAAAATATTGCACAACTTGTCAAAACGCTTTGCAACAGGAGTGTCTTCTATGCCGCCATATCTGCACCGGATAAAGTTATGTTTTCTTTTTACATTTTTTCTCCACCAATCAAGGATGTATTGTGAAGGAACCTGCTTGATTTTCTTCTGAGTAAGCACACATAACATATGCCTACAGATAATACCCCTGAACTCAAAACGGCGACATGAACACTTAACTTCAAACTCTTCCGCATTGAAATATACATGGTACACATAATCCTTTCTCCATCCTTCATCTTTGTCAATTAGCACATCCTCGGTTAGTTTGAACGTCTCTATTGCCCCTTCTTTTTGTATGAAGCTCCGGTCACAATACAACATGTGTGTTAGCTCCTCTTGGAACTCTTTGAACTTCGAATTTGTATATACTGATTGAAACTGCTTCTCGATGTCAAAATGAGTGATGCAAGGTATAGTTGAATGGAAAGAATTAAAATCGGCAAGTATCTCCTTCTCAACTTTATCACGTAGAGCATTCTCATATTGCCAAACAAAATGCTTCAATGTTGTCTTGGCGTGAACATATCCATCAAAGAAGGCATGCATACTCTCACTGCTTTGTGTAGTTGACATGCCTGCCCAAAAAGCATCTTTCACAAATGCTGGAACCCAGCCATGCCGATTGTCATAGAGCCCTTTAAGCCATTCATTATCAGCAATATCATACCTCTCAAGCATATGCATCCAAGAACCTTCAAAATCTGCAATTGTTAGCGAATCATATACCGCTTTGCCAATTGCAGTCTGGATGTACTCACATTCCTCATATCCACCTAACTTCTCAGGTACCTTCTTCATTATATGCCACAAGCACCACCTATATCGATCATCTGGAAAAACTATGTCCACAGCATTCTGAATTGCTTTTGCTTGATCGGTCACAATTGCTCTTGGTTGATGATTTGAAATACACTTTAGCCATGCTTTAAATAACCAGACAAATGTGTCAGTATCTTTATTTGATAATAAAGCACATCCTAGCAACACAGATTGTCCATGATGATTCACTCCAACAAAAGAAGCAAAAGGCATGTTATATTTGTTCACCAAGTATGTGGTGTCGAAAGTGATGACATCATCAAAGGAGTCATACACTGCTCTACTTCGTGCATCAGCCCAAAAGACATTCATAAGTCGGGATTCATCATCAACATCCATGACACTAAAAAAGTTTGGATTGTCAGATTGCATTTTCATAAAATACTCACGAACAGCCTCAGCATCACCATTTCCAAGTTTCAATCTTCTTGTTTTCTCTAGATAATTGCGACATTCTTTCTCATTGAAGGTCAGTTTTTCATGACCATCTGCTGCCACAACAAAAGAATTAAAATTCTTGTTTACTCGTATTCCAGCCCGGTCATTCAACTCAAGCCTTCGCTTAACATGGAAGTCTAACCTTTTGTTACATCCAAAATAACCGAGATTTATGTGGACTTAATGTATGATTATGATCCAAAATAGCCGTAGAAATATGAAACTTTCCTTCCTGACCACGAACGACATTGACTTTAGCTTTGCATCCTAACCCAGCAGTTGGTTTTGGCTTCAACATATTTTTTGAGTTGGACTCAGTCTTACCATGGCAAGAGCAACAAAGTGTGAGGTACCTCAATTCTCCATTATCAGATCTGTTTGAACTTCTTCTCGTCACACCAAACCCTTTTGCCTTGGCGTAATTTTTATAGTACTCTCGTACATCATCCTCAGTATCAAAGGTCATCCCCAATTCAGGATCTTCTAGTACATCTGCATGAGCTTCACCAAGGTCCTCTTCAAGTTCCACGTTGATTTTCTTTTGTGGCTCAATGCCATCATCATCGCTTGATATAGACATGTCACTCGACTGAACACTATGAGTTTGCTCATCCATTCCTAGAAATCATAAAGTATATAATGATCGCTATTTTTATTTAATCAGATCACATAAAAACATGATAATATAAAAGGTTTTACATGAAGCACCCTAAACTAACCTGTAACATTATTTAAACTAACATGTCCAGCGTATGCTAGATATAAGAATAAACAATGAAACTATTTACATTGATATTACTTGTTCTGATTTTCAATTTGGGTGGAAATTGGACGACACAAACCTGCTTGAACTCGAGCAACTCGGCAATCTTTGAGTCCGTGTATTTGTGTGGGCGCCTGTCGACGACGAGCAGTTCAACCGGCGACAGGACGACGAAGTCTAGTTGCAGTTTAAGGAAACAGTGAGCTAATGTGGCTCGGCATTCACGACGGCATGGACGGCGGTAAACGACTGGGAACCCGAAAATGTGACTGGGCTTGTCGATACAGCGAAAACGTGTCACGATCCAAAACAGTACAGGTGCTCCTCGCACAATCTTAAATAAAGCAGTAAAATGGCATAAGTACAGGATAGTAATAAAACCCCAAACTAATTGTGGCCCCAGGAAATAAGAATGAATCAAGCTCTGGCTCAGGGGGGTTTCCATAAGGCCTCCCGGATGTGGATAGTACGAATAGTCAAGGAACAGGAATCAAGTACTCGGGGTCCTACGGGACACAAGTGAGCATGAAAAACCAAATAGCAGATATTGCTCACCGGTGCCTCTTTCATTAGTTATCCCATTACTACTCAGGTTATGTTGTTTAGATACCTCGTTATTCCTCAGACACTCACATACCCTACTCATGTTTTTCTACGACCCGCATGGCTCAAACAACTCCTGTAGTAATGGTTCATGGGATGGAGGAACAAGCTTCGGTGTGGTTTAAAAGTAAAGGCTATGCAGTACTTGGGATTCAATTTAATGCAATCGCGACTCAATGATGCAAGAATAAGATAGATGCAATAGGTACTGTATGTATGCAAGCATGTGGTAGTGCTTGCCTGGCAGCTCAGTTGAAGCGAGAGATGGATCTGGGTAATACTCCTGGGATTCCTGGTAATTCTCCTGCTGGGCGTCTATTCGAAGAAGAACCAAACAAACAAGGGCCAACATAAATAAAGTGCACAAGCATATGAATTAAAATGCGACAAGCAAACAAACATGCCATGATGAATGATGCACAATTTACATGGCATTAAAGTAGCATGGCAAAGGTGAGGGTTGAATACAAGAAGTAAAGCATATTATTATTTATTCCACCCAGTTTTATTGTCATAGACAGTTCAGATTTTTATTAACAACATGATGCATGCTTCAATTCAGAACAAGGACTGCATAAAAAGAACGGGCTCGTCGCGCTGATCGATTTAGACATATTATTTGTCAAATTTGGAGTTATAAAACAAAAGTTATTAATTAATTAAGGAAAAGGGCATTTTATGTAATTTTAATCATCTCAAAATTTTAAAGTGTTCAAACATTATTTTGAAGGGCATATTTGAATTCCTCACATTTTTCTGATTCCAAAACATATATTATATGTATTATTTGGATTTGTATTTTAAAAATTATTTGAACCTGAATTGAATTTGAATTTAAAACAATTTGGAAAAATGATTAACTAAAAACAAACAGTCGGAATTACTTTTCTTACCCAGTCAGATCCAGCCACAGCCACTGACGGGTGGGCCTCGCGCTGACTGGGCCACGCGCGTGGAAAACCTTTTGTTACCGCAGGTCGGGCTAGCCACTAAGACTGCGGGGTGGGCCAACTGGCGCAGGCCCGCGTGTCAGCGGTGAGGAAGGCAGGGGCTGACAGGTGGGGCTGGGGCTGGAGCGCGGGTTGCGGCCGGAAAAAGCAGAGGGGTTTTCTGCAATTCTACCAGAGCGGCTGACAGGTGGGGTCTCTAGGAGCGCGGGTTGTAGGAATCAAAAAGGTGGGGGGCTTATTGCAAATTTACCATGGGCCCGGTTACTGTTTTTCTTCTTCATCGTCTGGCGAGGAAATCCGGCGCGCGGCGCGAGCGGGGTTCGATCCCGGGTCGCGGGAGTGTGCGCGGAGGGGCTAACCGGTGCGGCTGACTCGGGTAGTTGACATGGAGGTGGGCGCGGGCTAGTTAAGGGGCTGTGCGGCGCGGGGAGGCTGGCAGACTACGACGAACGGCGCGCACGGCGGGCGTTCGACGAAAAGAACGGCGGGGCTAGGACGGTACGGCGAGGCAGAGGTTGTCAAGGAGGAAGAGAGGCTCACCGCGGGCTCGACGGCGGGCTCGGGTCGGCGTGAGGAGCGGCGGAGCGACGAGATCGCTGGCGCCCCGGATCTAGGGTTTGCTGGAGTGCGGCGAGGGACTGGCGGTGCTGGGACTTCCTCCTTCGCGTCAGCGGCCACGGGGCGACGCAGAGGGACGTCCTTGATCCTCCCAGCCACCTCCACGACAAGCACGCCGGCTGGAACGTCGGGGGCGAGGTGGTGCTGGCGGCGACCGGCGTTGGGCGTGGTGGTCGGAGAGGAAGAAGGAGAAGAAGGGGGCGGCTCGGGCAGATCTGGAGAGGCCAGAGAGGCGTGGGGAGGGAGGAAAAGTGAGAGAGAGAGAGAGAGGAGAGGGAGCCATGGCAGGGGAGATAAAGATGGCCTCGGTGCCACCTTTTTCCTTCTCTCTCACGTGCCGGCTCGAGCTGGGGGTCGACCTGGTGCTGGTAGGCACGGCGGGGAGGGGCTGCAGGTGGTCCCGGGCGGCGAGCGGCTGCAGGGTGGGGCCATCATGGCGGTAGAGAAAGAAAGAGAGGAGAGAGGCTAGCTCGGGCTAGGGTTAGATGGGGCATGGCTCGGGTTAGGGTTTTGTCTAGGTTTGGGGTAGGTAGCTGGGGTGATGCTCAGCAGGTTAGAGAGAGGGAGAGTAAGTGAGAGAGATGGGTGAAGGTTAGGGTCTAGTAGAACTAGGGTTAGGGGAAAATAGAGAGAGATAATTAGCTAGGTTAGGTGGTTTTAGGTTTTTAGATTTAAATTTTGGTTTATGAGATCAAACCAAGAAGAAAATTGCAGTTTGATCTTGCTTGAGATAATGTGGAGGTGAAACAAGAAAGAAAGAGGAAGAAAAGAAATGGTGGAAAGGGTCACATATGGATCATGCATGGAGAATTAAAATAAGAGGAAAAAGAGATGGATGAGATTATGAGGATGGGGTAATGGTGGTAGATGGCGTCCCAAGATAGGATCCATTAAATTCAAAGAAAATCCCATGGAATAAAAGGTGGTGAAGAAGCTTGCATGGCCCATGCAAAATAATAATACCATGATATAACTTGTGAAAACAATAATAATATGGTGGCATTAATGTTATGCATTTCCAAGAAGTGGAAGAAGCCAAGCAAAGGAATTTAATGGACTAAATCCACCCTTTTGCCCATGAGCTAGATAAAAATAACAAAAGAAAAAGAAACAAGCTCATGGTTAATGGGATGGTGGGATTATAAAGTGGTGGAAGAGAAAGGTGGTGGAATGTAAATAATGAAGGAAATATGCCCTAGAGGCAATCATAGAGATGATTGTATTTCATGTGTATCCATGAGTTATTATAATGTTCCTTGAATATCCATATACTAGGCAACTTGTATTGATTGGCAATTATGTGAATTGTTTGTGAAACTCTTTACTTGTATGGTTATCTAATAATTGTCCCTAGTCGGAGTTCATGCGAGGACACACGTGAATATTAGACTAGCACATCGATTGGTTAATGACTATGTTTCGCAAGTCATTGACATGGAGATGTCAAGCCAATGATGTGGACACATGTTATGAACATGGGGTTGGACTGACCCAACCTGAGACTAGCAATAATACTTGCAGCTCTCTCTACACATCGTGTACGTTTTGTCCTTAGACTGAGATTGTCGCATGTACTTGAGATGTGGATCGACCTACTTTGGGGCTATCAAACACTACTCCGTAACTGGGTAGTTATAAAGGTAGCTTTCGGGTTTGTCCTGATACATGCTGCAAGGCATCGGTCAATCAAGATGGGATTTGCCCCTCTCTACTTGAGAGAGATATCTCTGGGCCCCTCGAGTGATCGGATCCAGAAATGCATGGCCATGCTACATATGGTTAAGAGTTAACCTAGTAAAGGGATTCTGAATCACAGTATCGAGAAAGAGAGGTCAGCTTAGAGCTAGACCAAATATCGTGAGGCAAAGGGAAAGACATGTACTCAACCTTGTGATGGTTCGTCCGAATGATCTTTATATGCGTTTAGGAGTTGGCACGTCTTGCTAGAGGCCGCTACCAACTATTGACGGAGTAAGTGTACTCACGTCATGTCTATACATGTATGAACCTATAGGGTCACACACTTTAGGGGCTGGAAGCCTAATGAGGATTGGATCCGAATTAGACCAGGCTTAGGCTGCTAATGGGCTGCTAATGTAGAAGCCCACCAGGGATGCCTATATAAGAGGGAGTGAGGCGAGCCGAAAAGGAGAGAGCATTCCACCCAGCCGCCACTCCTCTTCCGCCTGTGTTGCACGCGCAGACCTAGCAGTCTGGCGTGTGACGGCTTCCACTCCGGACGTGTGGATACCTCGGAGGTGCTGCATCTGTAGCACTTGGACGAGCCGCGCAAAGGGGAGCTGCTCGTGGAACGAGGACGAGGAGGAGACGTAGAACATCTACACTGCCGCAACGTGCTTCATCGAGTTCCGCACCTGCGCGTCTAGCGGTAATCCCGTGATCTATGACAATAGTATTCCTGGTTGACGCGGTAGAAATTTTTGATTTTACGCTAGTGTAGCCTACCCGTTACCCTTCAAATAAAAGATATGCCCCCAACTCAACTTGGGCATTGAACAATATATCAATAACCAAATACAATATCAAGAGGCAAATACAACTAATAATGCATGTGAGAGAAGAACCAAAATAAAAGGAGTTCTATATGATGCTGAAATGCAAGGTGGCATGATGACATGAGCATGATATCATTATGATGCAACCATAATATATATGAAGTATCCAATATCTTACTAGGACAAGTAGCATTACAATTGTTAGACAATTGGGATGCTACAACTCTCCCCCACTAAACAGGAATCTCGCCCCGAGATTCTAGGAAGAAGAAGACTCAAAGAGGGAAGGATACTTGGCACGGAGCTCATCTTCACGTTCCCAGGTTGCTTCATCAACGGAATGGTGCGACCACTGCACCTTGCAGAACTTGATGGACTTGTTGCGAGTCCTTCTTTCTGCGACTTCAAGATTTTTTGTGGGGTGTTCTTGATAAGACAGATCTTCTTGGAGATTAATGAGTTCATGGTCCACGGTCCTGCCGGGATCCTTGAAGCACTTCTTGAGTTGAGAGATGTGAAAAACATCATGGACTTTGAGTTGTTCAGGGAGCTCAAGAGCATAAGCAACTTCTCCTCTTCTTCCACGAATTTTGAAAGGGCCGATGTATCTAGGAGCCAGCTTTCCTTTGATACCAAAGCGGTGCGTGCCTCTCATGGGAGTGACACGAAGGTAAACGAGATCACCCGGGACATACTCCATGTCCGTGTGCTTCCTATCATAATTGCTCTTCTGGCGACTTTGAGCAATCTTCAGATTTTCAAGAATGATGTGAACTTTCTCCTCCGCTTGAGTTACAATGTCGGGGCCAAACAATATTCTTTCACCTGCGCCCGACCAACCAATCGGAGTTCTACATTTGCGACCATAGAGAGCCTCAAATGGTGCCATCTTTAGACTTTTCTGGAAGCTGTTGTTGTAAGAGAATTCAGCATAAGGAAGACATTCTTCCCACTTCATGCCGAAAGAGATAACGCAAGCACGGAGCATATCTTCCAGAATCTGATTGATCCTTTCAACTTGTCCTTGCGACTGAGGGTGGTAAGCTGTGCTGAAGTTTAGTTTTGTTCCCAACGCATTTTGGAAACTTCCCCAGAACTTGGAAGTGAAGATGCTTCCACGGTCTGAACTGATATCAAGAGGAACTCTATACAGAGAGACAATTCTGTTGATATAGAGCTCAGCTAACTGAATTGCAGAAATTGTTTCCTTGACTGGAAAGAAGTGAGCTACTTTAGAAAGCCTGTCAATGACAACAAAGATTGCATTGTTGCCCTTCTGCGACCTTGGAAAACCAGTGATGAAGTCCATCTCTACTTTCTCCCATTTCCATTCCGGAGGCTTCAATGGCTGTAGAAGACCGGAAGGTTTCTGATGGATAGCTTTAACTCTGCGACAAACATCACACTCCGAGACATACTTGGCACAATATCGTTTCAAACCAGGCCACCAATATTGTGTTTTCAAGTCCATGTACATCTTAGTGCTTCCAGGGTGGATAGAAAGAACAGAATCATGCGCCTCCTTGAGAACTTTCTCTCTTAAACCCGGGTAGTTCGGAACAAACATCCGGTGTTCAAAGAAAAGAGTGCCTTGGTCATCAACGTGGAAAGACTCATACTTCGGAAGTTGAATGTTGGAGATGATCTTTTTAGTGTAAGGATCCCCAAGCTGAATGGAACGGACCTTTTCTTCCAAGAGAGGTGTTGCTAGAAGGTTCAGAAGATACCCTTGATCCACAATTTCAAGGTTTAGCTTGCGGAATTCCTCGCACAAGAGAGGTTGTTGTTCTTCCACCATGAGGTTGTTGACATAAGCTTTTCGGCTGAGAGCATCTGCCATGACATTGGCTTTGCCCGGGGTGTAGTTGATGATCAAATCGAAATCATTGATTGTTTCAATCCACCTCCTCTGACGAAGGTTGAGATCAGGCTGTGTGAAGATATACTTCAGACTCTTGTGATCCGAAAAGATGTCACAACGGTTGCCAAGCAAGTAATGCCTCCATACTTTCAAAGCAAAGACAACTGCTGCGAGTTCGAGGTCATGTGTAGGATAATTGATCTCATGCGTCTTCAATTGACGAGATGCATAAGCAACAACTTGTTTTTCTTGCATAAGGACCGCACCCAATCCTTGCAATGAAGCATCACAGAAAATCTGGAAAGGCTTTGATGTATCTGGAGGAACCAAGACTGGTGTGGAAGTGAGCTTCTCTTTGAGTGTTTCAAAGCTTGCTTGACATGCAGGAGTCCAAAGATATTTCTTGCCTTTCTTGATGAGATCGGTAAGAGGCTTCGCAATCTTTGAGAAGTTTTGAATGAAGCGACGGCAGTAACTGGCCAACCCAAGGACACTTCGGACTTCTTTGACATTTATGGGTGGAAGCCAGTCCATAATTGTCTTAATAGTTTCTGGGTTGACGGCAATGCCCTTGGCAGAGATGACGTGACCAAGGTAGGTGACTTGAGGCAGCCAAAACTCACACTTGGAGAACTTTGCATACAGGCAGTTCTCATGAAGCTTGTTTAGGACACACCGAAGGTGTTCTTCATGTTCTTCTTTTGACTTAGAATAGACTAGAATGTCATCCAGATAGACCACAACGAACTTATCAAGATACTCCATGAAAACCGAGTTCATAAGCCTCGAGAAGGTGGCAGGTGCATTGGTGAGACCGAAAGACATGACCGTGTACTCATACAGGCCATAGCGGGTGGTGAAAGCTGTTTTGGGAACATCTTCCTTGCGAATCTTGATTTGATGGTAACCACTTCTCAAATCAAGCTTAGAGAATACCACGGCTCTAGCTAGCTGATCGAAGAGATCATTAATCCGTGGAAGGGGATATTTATTCTTGATTGTTTTAGCATTGAGTGCCCGATAGTCAACACAGAGTCTATCAGTCTTGTCTCGCTTCTTCACAAAGGTGGTTGGACTACCCCAAGAAGAAGTACTGTGCTGAATGAAACCCAACTTCTCTTGTTCATCCAACTGACGCTTGAGTTCAGCCAACTCAGCAAGACCCATTTTATAAGGCCGCTTGGAGATAGGAGCGGTGCCAGGTTCAAGTTCAATGACAAACTCAACCTCACGATCCGGAGGCATACCTAGCAACTCTTCAGGAAAAACATCTAGGAACTCACAGACTACAGGAACACTCTGAATACCTTCCATAGCATCATCATTCAGAGCCGCCAAAGAATAAAGCTGAATTGCAGGAGTCAGACTTGGAGAATAGACTATATGGCCTTCAGGAATTTTCAGAGAAACCGAACGTTCAGCACAATCAATCACAGCTGCATTTGCTGTCAACCAATCCATGCCCAAGATAACATCAATATCAGAATTGCCCAGAATAATTAAGGAAGCCGGAAACGAAGAACCACCAATCTCAATTTGATTGCCATGGCTGATATGAGCAGCCCTCATGTTTGACCCAGGAGATTGTACCACAAGACGGTGTAATAAAGGAACCATAGCCAGATCTTGCTCATGAGCAAACTTGTGAGAAACAAAAGAATGCGAAGCACCAGAATCAAACAAAACTCGTGCAGGAACTGAGTTAACAGGAAGCATACCCATGACAACTCCAGGTGCATGCTCAGCTTGAGCGGCGTTGACACAGTTGGCACGAGCAACTGTAGACCCCGACTTAGTGTTGATGTTGAGAGCCCGAGGTGGAGGTGCACGAATCATAGGAGCACTTGCCGCAGGTCTTGGAGGTGGTGGTGGAAGAGCTTTGTTGTTCATTGGACAATTCCAGTGCTGATGCCCAGTGTTTCCACAAGTATAGCAAGCACCAGGTGGACGTGGAGCAACGTAGCCAGGGACTCCGCCAGGCGCTCCAGGGTAGTTGTGGTTGTAGCCCCTGGGAGCCGCAGTGAAGGAGTTTGGTGGCCTTGGTGCGTAGCTTGACGGTCTTGGTGGAGCAGGGAGCGACGGTGGGGTGTTAGGAACCCAAACACGATGCTTAGAAGGAGTTGTCATAGCAGAAGAGCTTGCTGTATCACGGCTGTGTTTCCTTGACTCCTCAAACACTTGCCTACTTGCTTCTTCCTGCAGAGCTGTGTGTTGAAGTTCCAGGAAAGATGCTGGCCTTGCATGAGTGATTGCATATTTGATGGAAGCATTGAGGCCTTGCCGAAACCTCTTTTGCTTCTTCTTGTCATCAGAGATCTCGTCGCCACCATAACGAGACAGATTCATGAAGTTTCTGATGTAGGTGTTGACATTGTCAGTGCCCTGCTTGAGGTTGAGAAACACTTCCTTCATCCTTTCCATGACAATTTCTGATAGATATTGCTCTTTGAAAGCAGCAGTGAACCGCTCCCAAGTAGGCTGAAAACCAGAGAGATCTTCCTTGAGGTAATTTTCCCACCAGAGAGCTGCATCTCCCTTCAGAAGGTGAGTAACACACTTGACCCATTCTTGCTCGGGAACATCCGCAGTCATCAGCAACCTTGACACTTCACGAAGCCAATCATCCGCATCAAGTGGCTGATCAGACACCTCAAATTGGCGTGGGTTGAACTTGAGAAAACTCTTGATATCTCCTCGCTTGGGGGGTGGAGGTAGCGGAACAAACTCATTCCTCCTCACGCTTTCCTCGAAGCGCTGCTGGTTCTGCTGCATAGTGCCCAAAGCATTTGCAATACTTGCCAAAGCGGCCCCAAGTTCAGGTGGTATGTCCTCCTCAGAACGGCGTGGGGGTGCCATCCTGTGATTGATATAAACACAAGTCAGTACTATAATGGAGAATGATTATAATCCAAAATAGTACCAAAATGGAATTAATCAAGATTAAAGAATGCAATTCACTGAGATGATATTAAAATATCAGGAAAGGTCATGGCAACTAGAAGATATTAAGCATAACGCACACGACTGAACAAGGAGTGTGGTATACAAACTAACAAAGAAAAATTTTCCGCAAATTTCGGCATTAAAATACCACTATATGCGCAAAACCACTTAACGAATCAAGATTAGTAACTCTACTAGTTCAATATACAAAAGCAAATGATAAAAGTAGTGGTATGGTCGCGACTCCATCCCGCACTCAAATCATTACTCCGCACCTGAATCAGTAAAACACATATCCCAACACCTTCTTCTTAAGATGAACCTAAAGATTGTTAACTACGGAAAAGAACACCCCAACAAGATAACATCGGATAACAAAGAGTAAGGTAGATCGCATCGGTGTACAACGAATCAGAATAGATCGCGTCGGTTTACAAAGGACTGTCGGTAGGGAATGTACCAACAGTTGATAACCAAAAGGCAGATAGTGATAACGTTTGGATGCAACAGATAGACAAGGAATTCACACACACACACAAACACAAACACAACCTATGGTACCACGGAACCCAGAACACGTGAATCCTAGTTTAAATTTTAGAAGAGGATTGAAAACGTTACACTTCCTTACCAGAAAAGGGTGGGTGGGTGGGTAAGAAGGAAAATGGAAGCAGTCCTACTCTCACGTTTGTTTTTCCCTAGTATACATAACTACCAAAATATTTGCTAGACTGACAATGACCATTTTGGCTGAGACCCTGAAGGGCGGGACGGCTCTGATACCAATTGTAACTACCTCGGTGAATTACGCTCTTAGTTAATGCCTGGATGAACGAAAGTGGTTAAAATAGTACGGTGGGGCCATGGCCACTCACGGTAGACCTTTCGGCCGTCCTAACCACTTTCAGACAACGGGACAAGAACGAGCGGCGTAATCGGCAGGCAAAGGGATCAACTACATACACAAATGGGTATGTATGCAAGCCACATACAACAGTCCTCAGAGCCATTCCATCTAGAAGAAATAGAAATATTGCAACGCCATACGGTAAGATCCAAATGTCCTAGATAGATATAATAATTTAGGATAGCTCCTCATACATCACACATCAGAGTATCAGGCGGAAGCGGAAAACAAGATCCGAGTACGGATAAGAAGCAAATTGGCATAAGATGCCCCATAAATAAACACATCCCGCCCACAGATCACACGGATCCCCGTTCTCGGAATCTCTACACCGAATGATCGTTGCCAACATCATCTGTCTCTTCCACCCAGTATCCATCTTGCGGGTACACCTGTTCATCTGAATCAAACAATTTATCGTGTGAGACCCTAGGGGTACTCAGCAAGTCTTTATGCCGCTAAAGGGGACACAACCTGGGGTGACGCAATTGCAGCAAAAGATAATACCTAATAATTCTACAGATACTCGCTAACCTTCCACCTAACCAATGATAGCCGGAAGTCCGTGAATTAAGAACAACAGTTATAACAGTATAATTAACAGATCCATCCTCCCCCTCGCTTACCAACGAGGAAGCGGACGAACAACCCCCATCATCCGTTGGCAGTTTTATTAACCATTCCATGAGTATTGCACTATTTACTAGTCAAGTACTTAGTCAAATTAAAAGCGGTACTTTAATTATACTTGTCTATGATCGAGAAACTGTGCTCCAAGTCGTCCATCACCGCGGACACGGCTTTCAGAAAGATTTACCCTGCAGGGGTGCACGAATAGCAACACACACTCGATCAACCTCGGAAAACCAAATCAAAACCCAACGAGGGATTCACGATAAAGCAATCACAGGATTCATAAATATTTCAGGGGGCCACCCCATTAAGCTACCCGCAACGAAGTTGGCCGGCTCCGAGACGGACCCAAGGTTTGTGTGGACGGCGGTAAACGACTGGGAACCCGAAAATGTGACTGGGCTTGTCGATACAGCGAAAACGTGTCACGATCCAAAACAGTACAGGTGCTCCTCGCACAATCTTAAATAAAGCAGTAACATGGCATAAGTACATGATAGTAATAAAACCCCAAACTAATTGTGGCCCCAGGAAATAAGAATGAATCAAGCTCTGGCTCAGGGGGGTTTCCATAAGGCCTCCCGGATGTGGATAGTACGAATAGTCAAGGAACAGGAATCAAGTACTCGGGGTCCTACGGGACACAAGTGAGCATGAAAAACCAAATAGCAGATATTGCTCACCGGTGCCTCTTTCATTAGTTATCCCATTACTACTCAGGTTATGTTGTTTAGATACCTCGTTATTCCTCAGACACTCACATACCCTACTCATGTTTTTCTACGACCCGCATGGCTCAAACAACTCCTGTAGTAATGGTTCATGGGATGGAGGAACAAGCTTCGGTGTGGTTTAAAAGTAAAGGCTATGCAGTACTTGGGATTCAATTTAATGCAATCGCGACTCAATGATGCAAGAATAAGATAGAGGCAATATGTACTGTATGTATGCAAGCATGTGGTAGTGCTTGCCTGGCAGCTCAGTTGAAGCGAGAGATGGATCTGGGTAATACTCCTGGGATTCCTGGTAATTCTCCTGCTGGGCGTCTATTCGAAGAAGAACCAAACAAACAAGGGCCAACATAAATAAAATGCACAAGCATATG
Source organism: Avena eriantha (assembly GCA_910589775.1). Taxonomy (NCBI): domain Eukaryota; kingdom Viridiplantae; phylum Streptophyta; class Magnoliopsida; order Poales; family Poaceae; genus Avena; species Avena eriantha. The sequence goes on from OU342743.1 coordinate 11,755,148, forward strand.
AATTAAAATGCGACAAGCAAACAGACATGCCATGATGAATGATGCACAATTTACATGGCATTAAAGTAGCATGGCAAAGGTGAGGGTTGAATACAAGAAGTAAAGCATATTATTATTTATTCCACCCAGTTTTATTGTCATAGACAGTTCAGATTTTTATTAACAACATGATGCATGCTTCAATTCAGAACAAGGACTGCATAAAAAGAACGGGCTCATCGCGCTGATCGATTTAGACATATTATTTGTCAAATTTGGAGTTATAAAACAAAAGTTATTAATTAATTAAGGAAAAGGGCATTTTATGTAATTTTAATCATCTCAAAATTTTAAAGTGTTCAAACATTATTTTGAAGGGCATATTTGAATTCCTCACATTTTTTGATTCCAAAACATATATTATATGTATTATTTGGATTTGTATTTTAAAAATTATTTGAACCTGAATTGAATTTGAATTTAAAACAATTTGGAAAAATGTTTAACTAAAAACAAACAGTCGGAATTACTTTTCTTACCCAGTCAGATCCAGCCACAGCCACTGACGGGTGGGCCTCGCGCTGACTGGGCCACGCGCGCGGAAAACCTTTTGTTACCGCGGGTCGGGCTAGCCACTGAGACTACGGGGTGGGCCAACTGGCGCAAGCCCGCGTGTCAGCGGTGAGGAAGGCAGGGGCTGACAGGTGGGGCTGGGGCTGGAGCGCGGGTTGCGGCCGGAAAAAGCAGAGGGGTTTTCTGCAATTCTACCAGAGCGGCTGACAGGTGGGGTCTCTAGGAGCGCGGGTTGCAGGAATCAAAAAGGTGGGGGGCTTATTGCAAATTTACCACGGGCCCGGTTACTATTTTTCTTCTTCATCGTCTGGCGAGGAAATCCGGCGCGCGGCACGAGCGGGGTTCGATCCCGGGTCGCGGGAGTGCGCGCGGAGGGGCTAACCGGTGCGGCTGACTCGGGTAGTTGACAGGGAGGTGGGCGCGGGCTAGTTAAGGGGCTGTGTGGCGCGGGAAGGCTGGCAGACTACGACGAACGGCGCACACGGCGGGCGTTCAACAAAAAGAACGGCGGGGCTAGGACGGTACGGCGAGGCGGAGGTTGTCAGGGAGGAAGAGAGGCTCACCGCGGGCTCGACGGCGGGCTCGGATCGGCGCGAGGAGCGGCGGAGCGACGAGATCGCTGGCGCCCCAGATCTAGGGTTTGCTGGAGTGCGGCGAGGGACTGGCGGTGCTGGGACTTCCTCCTTCGCGTCAGCGGCCACGGGGCGACGCAGAGGGACGCCCTTGATCCTCCCAGCCACCTCCACGACAAGCACGCCGGCTGGAACGTCGGGGGCGAGGTGGTGCTGGCGGCGACCGGCATCGGGTGTGGTGGTCGGAGAGGAAGAAGGAGAAGAAGGGGCGGCTCGGGCAGATCTGGGAGAGGCCAGAGAGGCGTGGGGAGGGAGGAAAAGTGAGAGGGAGAGAGAGGAGAGGGAGCCGTGGCAGGGGAGATAAAGGTGGCCTCGGTGCCACCTTTTTTCCTTCTCTCTCACATGCCGGCTCGAGCTGGGGCTCGACCTGGGGCTGGTAGGCACGGCGGGGTGGGGCTGCAGGTGGTCCCGGGCGGCGAGCGGCTGCAGGGTGGGGCCATCATGGCGGTAGAGAAAGAAAGAGAGGAGAGAGGCTAGCTTGGGCTAGGGTTAGATGGGGCATGGCTCGGGTTAGGGTTTTGTCTAGGTTTGGGGTAGGTAGCTGGGGTGATGCTCAGCAGGTTAGAGAGAGGGAGAGTAAGTGAGAGAGATGGGTGAAGGTTAGGGTCTAGTAGAACTAGGGTTAGGGGAAAATAGAGAGAGAGATAATTAGCTAGGTTAGGTGGTTTTAGGTTTTTAGATTTAAATTTTGGTTTATGAGATCAAACCAAGAAGAAAATTGCAGTTTGATCTTGCTTGAGATAATGTGGAGGAGAAACAAGAAATAAAGAGGAAGAAAAGAAATGGTGGAAAGGGTCACATATGGATCATGCATGGAGAATTAAAATAAGAGGAAAAAGAGATGGATGAGATTATGAGGATGGGGGTAATGGTGGTAGATGGCGTCCCAAGATAGGATCCATTAAATTCAAAGAAAATCCCATGGAATAAAAGGTGGTGAAGAAGCTTGCATGGCCCATGCAAAATAATAATACCATGATATAACTTGTGAAAACAATAATAATATGGTGGCATTAATGTTATGCATTTCCAAGAAGTGGAAGAAGCCAAGCAAAGGAATTTAATGGACTAAATCCACCATTTTGCCCATGAGCTAGATAAAAATAACAAAAGAAAAAGAAACAAGCTCATGGTTAATGGGATAGTGGGATTATAAAGTGGTGGAAGAGAAAGGTGGTGGAATGTAAATAAAAGATATGCCCCCAACTCAACTTGGGCATTGAACAATATATCAATAACCAAATACAATATCAAGAGGCAAATACAACTAATAATGCATGTGAGAGAAGAACCAAAAGAAAAGGAGTTTTATATGATGCTCAAATGCAAGGTGGCATGATGACATGAGCATGATATCATTATGATGCAACAATAATATATATGAAGTAGCCAATATCTTACTAGGACAAGTAGCATTACAATTGTTAGACAATTCGGATGCTACACATCCATAGGTCTAGCATTTTCGTAATTATATATTTTCAATTAACTTAATAAGGGTTATTATGGTAACTTCCAGTCTACAGAGCAAACCCGCACGTCCGGGACTCCGAGAGACCCATCCCGCACAGCGACCTCGATCTGAATCTCGCGCCGCAACCGTCGCCGGTGCATGCCCTAATCTCAGGGCTACCCGAACGTGCCGCTCAATCACCAAGGAGCTCAGTCGCCTCGCCTAGCAGGTCGCCAGCCTCGCCTGCTCGCCGACAAGCAGCCTGGACCGACGTGGTCGCTCTGCACAGGCACCGCCGAGGATCTCGCACTCTGAAGTCCGAACCCCTGCCCCGGCGTCGTCCCTGCACACCACCGCCACCTCCGCGCTGGTGATCTCCACCTGCAGTGCAGAGCACCTCAAACGCAGCTAAGGTACACACACTCTTCCACACAAATCAGCACGATTTTGTAAAGTTGAATCTATATGTTGCAACTAACAGATTTAGCTGCCTTTTTTTTGGGTTCAAATTCGAGTTGAAAAGGTTGTCACTTTATCATGCTAACAAATTCTATGTCGCTGACCTATTTATCCATAGCACCTGCAACCCTTAAGGTTAGCCTTGAATGGAGATTCCTAAATGGTTTGGATTATAGTAAAACTGATAATAAAAAGCTAGTAGTACTACCGATTCGTTAGCTTGATCACTACTCACCAAATTAGTGCTTGTTTGATTAATATATATACTGCTGTTATGGTGTTATATCTTGTGCATTTGAATAGTCTAGGGTCTAAAGATTTGAAAGCAGTTCTACTCATCATCATGCACCAGAGCATACTAGATCGATGTTCTTAACTTTTTAGTAGCCAGAAGCAGAAATATTCCTAGTGTATAGTCGTTAACATTCCACTGTTGCAAGTTTGGAGCAGCGTTGAACTATGAGCTTCCATTGGGCAGTTGCTTATTTGCTGAAATATGCTTGCTTTAGAGTTGATCGATGAATGTTGCTTCTTTTGTTGTTTACTTTTCTGATGTATTAATTTTGGTAAAGCGACGTTTCTCAAGATAGATCAATATTCATGTTCCTGTTTACTTCCTTGCTGCAGATAATATTTTCCAGTCTCACTCAAGATAGTTTTCTCAAGATAGTTTTCTTTGCCCAATTTCTCTCTGGTAAGATTGCAAGGCTGATGTTGACTAGGTGGTCTAAGGAACATGCACCACATGCTCAGACAAGAACTTCATAAATATTATGCAGTGGAAGAGAAAGACAATGGAATCTAAATCTTGCACAAGGGAAGAGAGTCAGAGAGATAAGGGAGTGATATGGTTCCTGAATTCATCAGTTTCGGTCTGCAGATATCTGAGCAATCTCTTAGTAAATGATACATGAGGAATATGCAGTCATGTATTATCTTTGTTCCGATTGAATTTCTGTAACGACTTATGTACATACCGGAACCTTGCACTGAAATTTTGGTCATTGTTCTTTTTTTTCGAGCAGTGACTTCCTCTGTTTTTTGAATATTATTTGCAATTCTATGGACTCTTCACGAGTTATTTTGTGACTGTTAGGCTCATTTTTTCAATTTTCCTTCTGAATGGAAAGAAAAACTGTGTGTCAAACCAGCCATGTATCAGTAAACCTGGAACTAGTAAACCTGGAGCTGGATCTGTGTCCAAACCCAAAACAGAGATGTCCAACAGATATCCATTGATCCAGTTGCAGATTAATGTAACAGTTGTTTCACATGGAATTTTAAATAGGGAAACAGTAGAGACAAAGTGGTTCAATTTAAGAAAGGATGGCTGATTCAGTTTGAGAAAGGATTGCTCGAGAAATATTGGAAATTAATATGATGATATTAATAAAGATTGATATAAAGGTTGATCTTGTTCCACACACTGCGAGAACAAATCCTGAAGTAAATTTCACTAAACATACACATTAGCCTTGACCCGAGTGAAGAGATAAGAAAAAAGCTTAAAGCCTACAAAGAACCATTCAACACCATCCGGGCTAATCCTACAGATACAAAAGCTTAAAGCTTGCATAATTTGCATAAGTTATGCCACATGCACATCCGTCCCCGTGATGACCTAGCTTTGTCCACGTCCCACTTGCCTCGGTGGGCTCCCATGAATCTATGTTTTGGTTGAACTGACCCTGTCCAAAAGCATAAAAATATTAGGATTAAAATAGAAGTAATGTATCCAAAAACTGGGTGAAATATGTAGAAACCTGGCAATATAAGCAACCTCTTCACTTGCCATCGGCACTATCATCTGCCGGTGGACCCAGAGCAGCACCAACATAATGCTGCAAACCAGGACATCCGGGAAATCAGCCCTCTAGTTGATGCCAGTAAAAAGGAAATCAGTCCTCCAGATGATGCCAAGAAAAAGAAAATCATCCCTCCTGGTGATGCGAAGAAAAATAAAATCAGACCCCAAGATGATGCCAACTAATCCGAGACATCCAACAGCCTAAAGCAGAAACGTGGACACCCAAGGTTGTTAAACCACCTGAACCTACTAATCCTGTCATACATCAATCCGCCACAGCCCACAGACACTACCGTTGAGGGCAAAACACCAAGGAAGTCATGACTATATTTATTTCTGTTTTCTTGTATTTGTTGTCCACTAGTACTTTTAAGTTTTAACAGATCTGGAGTGTTATTATATTTTTTATTTAAAAGATGTTTACAAATCAAACGCACTTCCTATTGTTATGATAGCAAGTTTTTTGGAGTATTTCTGAAGATCAGGAACACAATATACTGCAGAATTGGTTTTACCAAGAATACTATGACAACGTATAACACTCAATTGAGTATTCAGCTGTGACCATATTTATCATATCCACCTATTGTTTCAACCAACTGATCATGCCTAGCTAACTGCTTATGTTCCAATAAACTGAACTTACTTGAATATTTTTCAGTTTCATTCGGTCTATCTAGTACCAGGAACCTCAAAAACATAACTAAGACAGTTCAAAGTGTTATTTAATTTGGTTTGCAACTTCTCTGCAAACACACAGACTTGAGTGACGGAAAAAAAAATCAGCTAGCAGATGTTAAGTAGCACATGGGAATCAAATCAGCTCTAGGAGTAGTAAGCATGCTACACATTGCTATACTTGGGTGTGAATAATAGGGCAATATCGATGTTGCAGTCACTTGCTTTCTGTCGGCTCAACGTAGTTGCGAAATTCAGAAAAGGAAAAGTGGCATGTACATGATGTAACGAAATCTGAATTTCATGGTCGCTCGTCTGCCAACTAGAGAAATACTAGGGCAATAAACACTACTGCGATTAGGGGTGGGCAAATCCCTAACTGCGATCAAAGCCACAGCAGGCATCAAAGTTTCAGTCCAGATGGTTCGTGTAGTACCTGTCCTTGTGGAGCTCCCGGATGCACGCATTACCAAGGTTCCTGAGCAGGTCGGCGTGCACGTAGAAGACAATGTCCCTGAGCGAGCCCTACTGGCGGCGGATGGAGATCTCACGCAGCTCCTTGCGCACAAGCTCCTTGTCGTAGAGGTCGGCATCGGTGGCGTGGCGCAACGTTTCCATTTCTTGCGTCGGCGAGGCGGCAGGGTGAGCCGGTCAGCCACTCGGCGGCGAGGCTTCAGGTGAGCTGGGCCAGCAAGACGAAGAAGAGCACGTCCGGGCGGGCGCACAGCCATGGTGCTCCTGCCTCGGCCAGCGCCCCCTAGCCGTCGCTCCCGCCAGAGAAGGACGGCGTGGCCCGCATCCGCAGCCGGCGCAGCGGCGATTCAATGGCCGGCGAGGTGCAGAAGCGAGCGTCGCTGTCGGATTTGGGCGAAAACAAACAGAGATGGAGTAGTAAATGACGTATCTACCCTTTTCTTAAAATAAATCAGTCGGTACTTTCCAGTACTATCTGGTACTTACTTTTAGTACTTCTGAGTACTTCCTATTTTACTAGCGTTGGATTGATAGGGTTGAACGGTTCCTAAAATCACCAACCATGGTAAAACTTATAAATAAATTAAGCAATTTATTGATGATGATGAACGAGAGACGATCTTCCTAAATAAAAATAGAAAGCAATTTTTTATCGGACTATCTTCGATGAAGAACGATTTAATAGCTTGATGAATAGCAAACTACAATACTGTACATAATATTTTGTGATGGAAATCGATTGACTTGATTCAACTAATCGGTGAAGATATGGAGCACCTACCAACCTGACACTTGATTCGATGACTCGTCGGGCGCCGATAGGCTCCGGGCGTCAGCCTAGGCGTCGGTCGCCGGGGCATAGCCGCGTTCGTGTAGGTAAAGTCACGCGGCACGGTGATCTGGAGCTCGTCTCGTTGAGGACCAGGCAGGACGGAGCAACGAAGGCGAACATGAGAGTCTCCCTCGTAAAAAAAAAAGGCGAATAGGAGAGTCGCGTCTCGGCGTTTCACGAATGGAAGCAGAAAAGGCAAAACCGGATTTGCGGTGATTTATGTCAAGTGCCGCGTTACTCGTAAAAATAGGTACTACTGAGAGTCGTAGAAAAAATACTTCCGTCCGGTACAGCGTGCTTATCTTCTTTTTATTTATCTTCCTTTAAACCTAAAACCTACCAGATATGTTTCTGATCTAACTAATTATGATTTGGGGGCCCTAATTTTTTGGGGGCCCAGTTCCGTCGCTCATGTCGCTCACCCTCATCGACGGGGCTGTGTTCCCTAAAGCAGCAGGGCTGAGCTTCGGGTGAACCAACTCCTTTTAGGAAGATCAAAAACACTCTAGGAGCCATGTCTACCATGCCACAATGCAGTGGTATCCACACCCCTTTCTCTCTGAGCGGTCTATAGAGAATAACACGACATCCACCGGTAGGAAAGAGTTCACTGATAATACCCTAGGCCGCTTGCCAGTCAACTAGTTTACTTTTTAATTTAATTTTATGCACATTAAATATCCTCGTGGCTCCCCACCACCACGAACTTCGATGAGCGTCGGAGTGAACACCAACTCCTCGCTGCTATAGGAGTTTGAGATTTTCCATGAGGGTCGGTGCTACTACGACCTGCAACTACAGCACATGCTCAAGTCTTGGGAGGAGACATGCAAGGCGACATAGGAATCCAAAACATGAGTAAATATGTAATTCAATAATATGAGCACACGATGCATTGCCAACTACTAGTAGATGTTTCAACCCCAGGAACATGGACATCTTTTTTTGTTTTGGTGAAAGAACCATAAAATGAGTAATGCCAACAATGTGAGGACACTTTACAGATCTATATTCTATAAATGTCTATTTATAACATTTCAAATAGACAAACATAGATTACATAAATATCTATCAAGATTCTTGTTGGACGAGCATACGCTCTAGTGCTATTTACCAGAATATTTAAGAACACTATGATTGCCACGAATATATACAAATACACGATATCACTTATAATAATAGGAAGAGAACTAATCTAGGCATTAGCTAAAATTAGATATTGATCCGTAAAGGTATACAATTTTTCATACTTTTTCTTATTTTTAAGTAATGTTAATTATAACAAAAGAACCTAAAAACTACCAAAACAAGATAAAAATACTAACATAACTTTCGATATTAAAAACATTTTGATTTAAAGCAACAACATTTGAACAATATCATGTGAATTATAACATTCAATATTATATTTGAGTATTAACCGACATTATTAACTATTAATTATGATAAGCATAAGAAAAAAATATGATTTATGATTAGGTTTAAAGTATAAGCTACATACAAGTAAAATAAATTAGTATAAAAAGCTAATTACACATTTAGTCCCACGAGTTGCTCCGGAGGTGCAAAATAGTCCTACAACTTGTAAAATGAACAAAAGTAGTTCCATAACCTGCAATCTGGGAGCAAATAAGTCCAATTCGAACGAAGTTGTGGAAACTTGATAGTTTTTGGACGAATTCAACTGAAACTTTTGCAAAACAGTTCAGAAAACGACTGACGTGACTAGTAGAGGCCCTTCCACGTGCGACGGGATTGGAAATCGCTGCTGACCGGACGCTCCTCTCACTGCTCCCGTTGCTGACCGGCCGCAGCTCCCCCTGCTCCAGCTGTTGATCGGCTGCCGCTCCTGCTGCTGACCGGCCGCTCCCGCTCCTGCCTCACCATCTCCACCCTCCTCTCATCCCCAATCTCCGTCCCACACAGCCCCCATCCAGACCCTGACGGAATCTATCGATCCCGTGGCAGCGGTAGCGGGATGGCAGAGCGGGAGGGCTCCATGGAGAGCACGACTCGATCTCCTGCACCTGCTCTTGCTCGGGGAAGGGCTTGGAGGAGGGCCTCTACATCATCTTGAGATGGAGGTTGTGCATCAGCTCACGATGGAGGTCCTATGTTCCGGAGTGCGGCGGAGGCGGATGCCTTCGCTGCGGCGAAGGTGTATGCGGCGAGTCTGGCGGCGCAACAGCGGCAGCACCCGCTGTACCACAGGGTGAAGCACCTCCACCAGTTGCTCGTGTCGGAGGAGGAAAGATAGGTGATGGAGGAGCTAGGCTGGCGGCCGGAACTATTTCGCGGCACAGTATTTCACTGGACCGTTTTGCAAAAACTCCTTGCTGACGACAATACGACTCAGTCAATTTGGTCTGGATACAGTCAAGTTCACTTGAATTTTGTCAAAATGGACTAGTTTTCTCCCAGATTGCAAGTTGTGGGACTACTTTTGACCATTTGACAAGTTGTGGGACTATTTGGCACCTCCGGAGCAAGTTGTGGGACTAAATGTGTAATTAGCTCTAGTATAAATAAGTGAGATGTTGTGTCATCTGAAATGGAAATATTACTAAATTATTTTTCGCTAGGGCTCCCGCAGAAGCCCACGAGAGGCGTTCAAGTTCTTCCACCATATGGATCCAAAAATGACAATTGCCCATAAAGTTAAAAGACGGTTACGCATCACAATGATGTTTAAGTTATATAATACCGCATTGACAAAAAAAACATTTGTAGATGCGAAAAGGTGTGCTAAAACCACAACACAATCAATAAATAAGCGAAGGAAGAAAGTAACTCATAATTAGCATAAGCATGATTGGATGACGAAACCATCACGACATCTAGTTTGCAGTGATCCAATGATTTTCTACACTACTATGAACGAAACTAAGTAAAAATGGCATTATCCCTAGTTACAAAAATATGAAAGTTCCCATGGTATCGTGGGGAAAGCAATGGACAAATAAGGTGCATGATTCCTCATATGTGTACCGAGGATGTTTCTCTGAGTGCCGTCAGTGTGTACATGATTTTTGTTCACGGATTTAAGTTCTCATGGTTTCGCTGATGGTGCAGAACGTCTTCGTACATGCCCCCACACCATGTAGTACCATATGTACAACTTTTCTTCCTCATACTGCCTCCATTCCAAAGGGACGACGTATAATTTTTTACTAAATTCAAACTGTGTAAAGTTCGACCAAACTTATAGAATAAACTACTAACATTTATAAGATCAAATAGCCATAATATAAAAATATGTTGCAGGGTCTATCTAATGATATTTATGTCATATAATAGATTTTGATAAATTTTCAATAAGTTTGGTCAAAGGTTGTGTTTTTTGACTTCTAGAAAATCTTACATGCCTTGTTTATTGGAATGGAGGTAGTAGTTGAAAAAAAAGTTTGCTTCGTCATGTCACGACTTGGGCTTAAAATGAATACTATCGTCTTAGAATGGCACAACTTGCAGCTCATGCAAATACATCGTCTTCTTAACCACTTTACAAGCAAATACATCGTCCGCGGTAATCACAAACCAGGGAGACGTTAGCCAAAAGCACCCGTCCGCATCCCGTCCCAATCGCAACCTCGTACCTGAAACGAGCCCAACCTTGATCTTCTTGCAAGCGAGAGGAGAATATCATCTCCTCTCGATCGAGCGGTCAAGCAGACGTCCTAGTGTTTGATTTGATAGCCTGGTGAAGAACTGGTGTAGTATGTGCAAGAGAGGCTGAGCATGCACGTACTCTCACGACGGAGCCAAAATCCCTCGCCCTTGAAATGCTTGGCTCCAACGCCTGGCCAAATCACATCTGAAGGCGACCTGACACTGCTTACTGCCAAAAACTGAAAGTCCAGACACTACTAGGGAAACGATTATAGGTAGATTTTAATTCTGTGGCGCATATATAAAAAATGCTCCACTAAAATTAATTCTGTGGCACATGTAGCAAATGCGCCACAGAATTATGCGCCACAGAAAGTGAGAATTCAGTGGCGTATATAGCCATATGCGCCACAGAATTCCTGTGGGCCTATGTGGGCCCGACCGCAGCACATGGGCAGGCTAAAATTCTATGGCGCATATGGATATATGTGCCACAGAATGTCAAAATTCGGTGGCGCATACGCATGTAGCTATATGCGCCACCAAATTTTGACATTCTGTGGAGCATTTTTCATATGCGCCACAGAATGTGCGAAACAGATCTACAAAAGGTGGCAGCCACCCTTTCCCTTTTTCCCACCACCTCCAATTAACTAGCTCGTCCCCCTCCTCCCTCCCACTCCATTTTGCTCATACTCACCTCCATTGTTGATAGCTAGACCTACTTTGGTTCATGTACTTGTGAGGGGAAGCTACTCCTACTTGTAAAGGTAGTAAACCACTCATACTTTCCTCCTCCATACATCCCACATCCCCTCTTGCTACACTATGCATATGGGGTTGGTGTAGATTTGGTTTGTAGATTTGTGAGGCATGTGTGCATGGGTACTCGTGTGATGCATGTTTTGTGTGGCCGGCGGGCCTCGACGCGGTGTGTATGGATGTTTTGTAGGTGAAGATGGTCCCGCTGGCGGTGTGTGATGGCGAGAGATGATGTTCCTTCGCTTTGTGTTGTGCTTGAATACATGTTTGCTTGTGGAGGGAGTTTGTGTTGTGCTTGAATGCATGTTGCCGGCGCCGGGTGCATGGAGGTTTGTCGAAATGTTGATTCACGTTCATTTTGGCAAATTTCTTCACTAGCCATACGTCCTATTTTTAGGATAGGTCATGCCGAAATTTCCCGGCGATCACGCATGCATGTATGTGTGTGTGTCGTGTGTGTGCATGGTTCTAACATACTCTCTTTAATTTGTTCTATGTTCGCGCGCAGGCGACCATGGTCATCCATATGAGCGAACCCTGGGTGGTTAGATACAAGGCTGACGCGGTAGCCGACATGGTTCGGAATAACATGACCAAGATAAGATGTCCGTGTCAAACGTGCAAACACCGGAAGTGGATCAACCCTGTTCACGCGCGGTTTCATGCCTGGCTTCTTAGTGAATGAGGAGCCACCGGTAGATGGCGGTGGCCATGATGAAGAAGAGGCCGGGGGCGGGGGAGAAGACGAAGGGTCTCCTGGACATGGTCATCATGACGAAGGAGATGCCGACGAACATGATCATCATGAAGAAGGAGATGCCGGCAGACACGATCATCATGAAGGAGACGATGCCGGAGCAGATGGTGGTGGTGGCAGCGGAGAAGACGGGAGCACGGACACGCCGCTAACTTCGGCCTTGCGGGACCCTCATCTTCAAGAAATACTCCTCAAGCAGACGACCAACACGAGAGCTGCAGCTAGAGAGAAAGCCAAGCTGGCACAAATGGAGGTAGACGGGAGGACTCCATTGTATCCTGGGTGCCGGCCCGAGGATACACGCTTGAGTGTAACGCTGAAGGGTCTGGAGATGAAGGCGGAGCACAAATGGACCGACACTAGCTTTAACGCTCACATGAAATTCTGGCACGCTCATCTTCCCAAGGACAACACATTTCCAACAAGTATCGAGCAGACGAGGAAAGTAGTTTGCCCACTAGACCTACCGTACGTGAAGTACCACGCATGCATCAACGACTACACACTTTACCGGAACGAGTACAAGGATAGAACCACATGCCCAGTGTGCGGCCAGGGACGATACAAGAGAGGGAACAAGAAAGTTCCTCGAAAAGTGGTGTGGTACTTTCCTATCACTTCCCGTCTACAACGGTATTTCGTAGACCCTAAGGAAGCAGAGCTGATGCAATGGCACGCGAAGAGGGAGAAGCCGGAAGATGATCCAGAGAAGGGCAAGATCCTGACACACCCCGCGGACGCTAGCCAGTGGAATGCGCTGGACAGCGAATTCCAAGATGAGTTCGGGCTCAATCCAAGGAACGTTAGGCTGGGCATGAGCACCGACGGACTCAATCCCTTCGGCAACCAGAATAGCACGCACAACACCTGGCCCGTGTTTGTATGGCCGTACAACCTCCCCCTGGTTGTGCACAAAGCAGCGGTACGTACACATGAGTATTCTTATCCAGGGGCCAAAACAACTGGGTGTCGACATGCATATGTATCTCGGGCTCCTGAAAGAGGAGTTAGCGACGCTGTGGGAGACGCCGGCACATACGTGGGATGCCTACACTGGAGATTATTTCGACCTGAGAGCTGCGTTTCTCACGACGGTGTAGGACTATCCTGGTTACGGATATGTAGCGTGTCAGGTGAACCACGGATTCTGTGCATGTGTCAGGTGCATGGATAAGACCCCGCATCTGCAGCTGCCGAGGGATCCTGGGTCTTCGAAAACCGTGTTCCAAAGGACTCGAATGTGGCTTCACAAGGATCACCCGTGGAGAAAACACGGAGAACTTTTCAATGGCAAAGACGAGCTCGATAATGCCCCACGTCGACTGTTGAGCGGCGAAGAAATCAAGGAGCTTCTGGAAAATTGGGAAGAGTGCCCTGCGCCAGGAAAGAAGCGGCCGAGGGAATAGCCATCACCGCTGCATGGAGTATGGAAGACGAGGTCCGTTTTCTGGGACCTTCCTTACTGGAAGGTCCTCCACACGCCCCATAGCCTCGATATGATGCACATCACGAAGAACGTTACCGAGGGCCTGCTCGGCACTCTGATGAACATGCCAGATAGGACCAAGGATGGACCGAAAGCAAGAAGCGACCTAAAATTGCTTGGCATTAAGAAGGAACTTCAGTACCCCGATAGTGACGATGCCGACGATGACGATGAACAGACGGAAGGGACCCAGGGTCGCCGCAAAAGGGCTAAGAAGAATGAGGTGGTTCTTAAAGCTGCATCCTTCACTCTAAGCGAGGAGGAGCTCGAGAGGTTTTTCCGTTGCCTCCTAGGAGTCAAGGTTCCGCACGGCTACTCTGGGAAGATAAGCAGATATCTGGACGTAGCGAAGAAGAGGTTCAGTGGGATGAAGTCTCACGACTGTCATGTGCTGATGACGCAGATACTCCCTATTGAGATCCGAGGGATAATGGACGAGCACGTCCGTGAGACGCTATTTGGCCTCTGCAACTTCTTCGATGTCATATCTAGGAAGTCTATCGGCGTGAAGCAGCTCGGCAAGCTATAGGAAGAGATTGTCGAGATACTATGCGAGCTCGAGATTTACTTCCCTCCCGCGTTCTTCGACATCATGGTGCATCTGCTTGTCCATGTCATGGATGACATCATCCATCTCGGGTCGGTGTTCCTACACAACATGATACCGTTCGAAAGGCTAAACAGTGTCATCAAAGGATTCGTTCGCAACAGGTCCCATCTAGATGGAAGCATAGCCAAGGGCTTTCTGACCTACGAGTGCATCTCCTTCTGCCAGAACTACCTAAGCACTGAGAACCAGGATGTCGGTCTGCCCACCAGGAAGCACCTCAGAAGGCTCGCTGGATTTGGTCATTGCGAGGGCTACCGCGCACTCCACGTCGGCATCGAACTCGAACACGCCGACTTTGATAGGGCAAACCGAGTCGCGCTACAACACATACAGTTGGTCGGCCCTTGGGTGGATGAGCACAAAACCTTAATCGAGTAGAAGCTCGCCAACATGGGCAAGCCGAGGAAGAAGGGAGACGTAACCAGAGAGCACAACGCCAGCTTCACGGGGTGGTTCAAGAAAAGGCTACTGGAAAGTCCCATGCCGACGCCTTATATTGAAGATCAGAAACTCATATTATCACTCTCACAGGGCCCCGGGTGCAACGTTAGGACCTATCAGACATATGACATCAACGACTACAGATTCTACACCGAGGAGAAGGACAAGAATAGCGAATACCAAAACTCAGGAGTAACTATGCTATCATACGCCTATGACGAGACTGATGTCAAGGAAAGATTCTATTGAAGGATCGAGGAGATATGGGAACTCGACTACTGCGAAGTGACGGTGCCGATGTTTCGTGTCAGATGGGCCAAGAGCGTCGAAAAGATGGCCGGTTTTTCACCACCATGGTTATACCCGATGCCAAATCGAAGAACGCCTCCACGAAAATGAGCCATGGGTGCTCGCTAGCCAAGTTGACCAATGCTTCTTCATTACCGACCCGGCAAAGCCAAGCCATGTTGTCGTGAGGAGGGGCAAGAGGAGCATCATCGGAATGGAAGGACCCGCCAACAAGCAAGACATCGACAAGAATGGCGATCCCAAGATCTAAGAGGAATTCGACAAGTACTTCGATAAGCCAACTACTTATGCTAAAGTAAGAAGAAAGACTACCCTACCGGCTAAAGGTTGCCCGTACACGAGAAGAAATCTCAAGGTGGCCGGCCTAAAGTATTCTACCGCGAAGAAGAAGGGCAAGAAAGTTGTTGTGAAGAGACACTAGCTACCTCGGAGCCGACTTAGCGGTTTTTGACGCCTTTTTTTGTACTAATTTATGCACATGTGTGCTCGCGCGCCTGCATATATGTATTACTTTGACAAACTAATGTATGCGGATAAATTGAGGCAATATATTAATTCTTGTTTTTAATAGGCAAATATATTAGTTCTTGCTTTTAATATATTATTACCATCCATACAATATTTTTAATAGGCAACTATATTAGTTCTTGCTTTTAATATATTATTACCATCCTTAAAATATTTTTTAAAAAGTCAAAAAAAATGTGACTGTGCCAGGAATCAAACCTGGCCGCCCAGGTTTAGAACAGAGAGGAGCAACCAATGTGGTAAGCTTCGTTTTCTGTCAAACAACAACGCAACGCGCGTTTTGTACTATCCCCAAAAATTCTTGCGCCACATTCTGTGACTTAGAAATTTTTCCCCATATCGCCCCAAATCCCCTTTCTTTTTCCCCATATCGCCTCGCTGCGCCGCGCCGCCCAGAACCCTAGCTAGCACGCCTCGCTGCGCCGCGCCGCCCTTGCCCCGCCGTTCCGCCGCACCGCGCTTGCCCCACCATGCCGCCACGCCGCACCCGCCGTGGCCTCGCCGTGGCCTCGCAGACCTCGCCGTGGCGCCCGTCGATTTCAGTTCTTCCCCACCGTACTAGGTCTGCACTCCTCTGCTTCACATCTATTTTGTCTATTTGAGCCGAGTCGTTGATGCAAAGATGAGTAGTTGGAGATATTTGGTTAGTTTCCTTTTTTTAGCTTTTATAAGATGAGACTTTAGATGCTGCTTTGCTTGCTTGCTAGCTTGGGACCAAACATTCGACCAGTCCCCAGATTGGTGATCCATGGGGCAGAGGGTTTGAAGATATTTGGTTAGTAGCCACGTTTGATTGGCTGGGAAGGGCGAGGGGAAGCCTGGGTGTGGGGCGTGTAATAGAATTCTAGATTTCAGTTAGTATGGTGCAGTTTAGCTCACTCTGTTTGCACGTTTATAGTTAACAAATAAATACAAAAGGCAACATGTCTGTTTATGAACAATTAGATTGATCAAAGTTGAGTATTTAGATAACCATGGCTCGTGGCCCTAGTATCTATCCTTATTTGGACCTCTACACAACCTCAAGTTTATTAGGTTCTAGATCATAATTGCATTTTTGGTACCGCTAAAGCTATGCTACTAGACCATCTAATCAGGTTCAACTAATTCTACTACTCAAGTGTAGTTACTACTCTTTTTAAGCCTGTAATAAAACTCTTTTCCATGGATTCCTCCGTCCCTTTCTTTCCCTTGGAATTTCCTTCACCTTTCTGTTGTGATTGCAATTGGAATTCAACTTTGCATGCGATTCATAGCTCGGTGCTGCTAGATGATTAAGCAAGCTTATTAGGAAGTACTGCCCAAATGTTCATTACTGGCTTGATTCATATACTCTAGCACTTGTTGCTCAATTGAATCAGTTATGGTAAATGGTTGCATGATCTAGATTCTAGAGGAAACAAAAATATATACTCCGTGCTATCTATCAGCTCCGCGAGATGCTGAGATGATATTTTTACTGTATTCATTACTGTTTACTGGGTGTAGTTTTTGTCTCTTTGTTGTCATGTTTTTCTGTTGCGTGTTCTCCGGGATGGATTATTGCTTCTGTTTGGAACCAGCATGAAGAAACACAGTGGAGATCGTCCCTGGAATAGAAAACACCATTTGCATTTTTTTCCAAATCCAATTTGTGTCCATCACTGGCATATATTTAAAGATTCAGTATATCTCTGTCAGCTAGCAAAGAAAAGACCATCATCAGGAGTTTCTATTGTATGGTGTTGGAGCACCATATGTGGCCGTGGAGCACAATTTGTGCATTTTTGTATGTGAAATGTTTGTAGGGAAATCACCCGAGCTGCCCATTTCTCCTGAAATGTTGATTTCAATCCATTTTGGTCGAGAAATGGGGCTCATATGTCAAAAAAATAGCGAAGGTCATGCCGAATTTTTCGGTCGACACTTAGTAATTTTTTGACATATGAGCCCCATTTCTCGACCGAAGTGGAAGTGAATTGATACTTCGGGAGAAATGGACAGCTCATTTTAAATATTGTCAACAATAATTAATACTAACTTCCTTATTTTAATTTGTTTAGAAGTGTGCAAACATGTCGGCCGCCGATGGGGCTGGCACTTCTAAGGCTGCCATGAGCGTCGAAGACCAAGCTAGAGCGGCGAACCTCACTTTCTGGGAGGCGGCGGCGCAGCACGAGGCGGCGGAGTCTCAGCATGAGGACGTGGTAGCTACTGCAGGCCACGATGGGGATGATGAGCAAGAGGGGGACGAGGACTACCGGATAGATGAAGCCGAGGAGGAGGATGCGACCACCTCCAATAGTGGCGGCCGCACGACCGATGGCGGAGTCTGCACGACCGATGGCGGGGACCGCACGGATGGCGGTAGCAGCAACCCGTCCGTTAAGAAGAATAAGAAGCCGAGGAAGGATCGGAAGCCGCAAAAGCTCGCCGACACCACCGACGAGATCACTCTGGTCTCGGAAAGTGGCCTTCCGTTGGAGCCTCCGGATGTTGCCGCCGGGTACGGCATGCAACTCGGGTGCATCATCCGGGAAAACATGTCGATCAACACGAAGCACCTGAGAAGCGAAGCAAATGAGCGGTTGGTGGCAAACTGCCTTAAGAAGCTTCACCGACGGTACAAGTTCCCGTCACCGTACACCGATAAACTGGAAAAATCCAATAAGGTGAACAAGTTAGCCATCACGAAGATGGCCAATGCCTTGAGCAGCTGGAGAACCCGGGTGAAGAACAAGATCGCGAAAAAGGAAAGCTGGGAGAAGATCAAGAAGGGTGAGCCCATGATCGACGAAGACGAGTTCAAGATATTCAAGGCGGAGATGGAGACTGACGAAGCGAAGGCATGGACGGAGTGGGGTCGGGAAATGCGGGAACCGAACATAGGCAACCACCGATGTGGAAGCGGCGGTTATAGTGGAAAGAAGGCCATATGGGCAAGGGAGGACGCCGAGGTTGAGCGTCTCGAGAAAGAAAACCCGTTTTTAAAAATCACGGACGAGCAGACCCAGAACTTTGTCCGGGCCCGCTACTATCTGGACAAGGATTCCAAGGAATTCGTCACCGACGATGACGATGTGAGGAAGTTTGAGAATAGCTGGTAAGGAATTTACCCGCAGTTCATTTGCTTTCATTTTGAATAATGAAGGCAAGTTCCTAAATGGGTTCACCTTTCCTTATCTGCAGGATGCTGAAATCAAGGCTACACACGAGGCGCCGGACTCGTCGTCCCAGGGCTCGACGGAGCCATGGGACACGATTTTCAACAGGGCGACCAACACCTTCAAGGGGAGGCCACAGTCCATGCCGCCCACGTCATTTGGCCGTATCTCTGGCTTTAGTACGAGCACAAAGTTCCGCGAGTACTACAACGAGGAAGCCAAGAAGAGAAAGGAGAGGCGGACCCAGTCGGCAGCTCAGGATCAAGCCGAGAAGGAAGAGCTGAAGTGGAAGATCGCGCATCTAGAGGCCAGTAAGGTGGACCAGGACGAGGTGAACGCGATAGTGCAGAAGAAGATCCTCGAGATGCTACCCCCTTGGCTGATGGAGGGGATAGCAAAATGGAATGCGGATGGTCAGGTGGGGCCGATACAAGTGCCCAGCGCTGGCGGCAGCACCTCGAGCCACCAAGTGTCGCTAGACATGGTTACCCCGCCGCCCTCCATCCCCGCGGCACAACCGATGGAGTTGGATGCGCCGGAGCTGCCCCCTCCTGCCGAGACTACCAAGGCGCAGCAGCCGGCGGCGGTGGTGCTTCCTAATGCACCCGAGACGGTGAAGAAGAAGGATCAGCCACCGGCCGCCCGTGTCTCGACATTAGCCGAGCTCGGCGCCCTCACCAAGGTAAAATAAGTAGTTAGTCAACGTGCTCTACTTAATGCCTTTGATTGGCTGCCATCTCATGATGCATATCTGTATGCCTCAGAACACTCTCTGCGTGCTCCTGCACAAGGTGCCCGGCGGCGAGTTGAAGGATGTTGCCACAGGCAAGCTAATACAACTGGCGAACCGCACGATGCACTACAATCCCATGGACGATGCCGTGATGCGCGTCGAGTTGGGTCGGGTGTTGGGAGGGTGCGAAGACATGGACCCTCCCATGCAACCTCCGGGAGCCGACGAGCACCTGACCCTAGAAGGTTGCCATGGCTATCCCATGATTTGGCCAAAGACCCAGATTCGTATTGGGTCTCGCTCCATGGGTGCCACCTCGGTCGTCCGGCCGCCAAGGACGAAGCCTCCTGCTGCACCGGTCGTCGTCGCCGCCACCACAAGCCATCACCAGAGACTCTTGGGAGCGTCTGCACCGGCGCCACAAGCAGCCAAGGGCATGGTTGCTCCTCGACCGCCATCGCCCCCGCCTAAGGCAAGGCCGTGGCACCGCAACAGCCATCACCACCACCCTAGGATGACATGGACATGGCGGCCTTCGATGCCAACATCGAGGTGGATGATGATGATGATGCACCGGTCGACGTCAATGCCTTCGTCAACACCGGCGCCAGCAAAGGACCGTTCATGCCTCCTCTCGTTGAAGAACCATCATTCCGCGATCAAGCTAGCCATCCCAAGAAGCGCCTGGTCTTCCGTGGGTTTTCTCAGGAGACGCCTCCGGCCGCCGAGACACAACCTCCATCGGCCAGAATCATTTTCAGCCCTGACACACTCCGCAGGACGGCCGGTGACGGGTTAGCATCGCCAGTGGAGGCTGTTGATGCGAAGAGGAAGAGGGTGAGGAAGAGGCCGAACAGGAACAAGGACAAGGCTGTGAGCCAGCCCGCTCCGATCTGTTACCAGGACGACGTTGTACCACCCCGCAAGGATGGCTTGACCAGAGTGCACGAAGCTGTCAGCCCATACTGCCTCCGGAACTGCGCCGCCTGGCTTCGGGAGCTATGATGAGTTTGCATGAAGGTGTCCTGACACCGGAGGGCCTCCTTCTCAAGGACAAGGACCCGAGTTACCCAGTGTTCACCGCCAAGGTGCCGGAGGATGTGGGCTTCATCACCGATGCCCCCGCGGATGTGTTCTTCATAGCCTACGAGGACATCTTCAAGCTGTTCCACTCGAGCCGACTGGACTATAACTTGGTCCGCCTATTCACGCTCAATCTGGCGATGAAGATCAAGAGAGAGGACACCCCGTTCGTCGCGATAGCGGATCCCTACTACATGCGGGATAGCCAGCTGGAAGAAGGAACAAGGACCTGGGCCCGGGCAAAGTCCTACCTTCAGAAGGTATTGATGGACAACAAGAGGAAGGACAACATCCTTGTGCCTTTCTTTCCCGAGTAAGTGTACACATCCTCCTACCGCCGTCGTAACACATAAGTATTTCTTTCCATTGCTCTTTTCCAACATCCCGTTCCACATTGTGTGTTGCGTAGAGACAAGTACTACATGATGGGTTCGTAGCATGGAAAACAAAAAATTTCTACCGCAAGAACGAACAAAACCCAGATCTAATCTAGATAAAAGCCAAGATCTAATCTATTAGACATGTGCAACGAGATAGATAGGAACTAACCCTCGTAGATCCGAAAGAGTTAACGAGATTAGATCTCGTGGTTGATGTAGTCGATCACTTGCCGATCTCAAGATCGTGTGGACGATCCTTCCGGCGTCACGTTCCGGCAGCGCTTCCGTAGTCGGTCAAGTGTACGATCCTTCCGGCGCCGCGTTTCGGCAGCGCTTCCGCAGTCGGTCACACGTGCGGAGTCGAAGCAGACCTTCCTCTCCCCGTTCCAGCGAGCAGCGGAGGTAGTAGATCTTCTCCACGGAATCCCAGCAGCACGACGGCGTGGTGGTGGTGGTGGTGGAGTAGAGAATTCTGCAGGGCTTCGCCTATGCCTGTGCAGAAGAAAGGAGGAGGAGAGAGGCGGCAGAGATTGGAGTTATGGGAGCAGTAGTGGAGGGGGCGCCCCTGCCCCTCTATTTAAGGGGGGTGAGGCGCCATGGGAGGGGGAGTCCTTGTAGGACTCCCCTTCCCTCTAGGCCGGGATTGGGGAGTGGGGGGAGGAGTCCTCCTCCCCCACGAATCCGTGTCTTGCCCCACTAGGTTTCCTTTGACCCTTTCTTGGTTTTCAAGCAAACTCCAAGAAATCCTCTAGAACCTTCCAGAACATTCCGAAACCTTCTAGAATCTCCATACAAACACTCCGGAACATTTCCTAACTTAGAAAATGATCCCCAATATATGAATCTTATTCTCCGGACCATTCCGGATCTCCTCGTGATGTCCTGGATCCATTTCGAGACTCCGAACAACATTCGGTCTCCAACGCACATTCCATATCTACTTAAAACAACTTCAAACCTTAAGTGTATCACCCTACAGTTCGTGAATATGTAGACATGACAGAGACACATCTCCTATCAATAACCATCAGCGGGAGCTGGAGATCCATAATGGCTCCCACATACTCAACGATGACTTCGTGATCGATTGAGCCATTTACATACGAAACCAATTCCTTTTGTCACGCGATACTATACTTATCCGAGGTTTGATCGTCAGCATCTCCATACCTAGTTCTACCTCGTTACTGATAAGTACTCTTTACTCGTTCCGTGATATGTCATCCCTTGTGAGCCAGTCACATGCTTGCAAGCTAACTATATGACATTCCACCGAGAGGGCCCAGAGCATATCTATCCGTCATATGGATGGACAAATCCCAATCTTGGTCCATGCGCTTCAACACATACTTTCAGAATACCCAATGACACCTTTATGACCACCCAGTTACGAAGCGGTGTTTGATGTCATCAAAGTATCCATCCGGTGATGGTGATTAACATAACCTCATGGTCGAAGGATTAGGTTACTATGTATTTGAAAGCTTACAGCAATACGAACTTAATGACTTGATCTTATGCTACGCTTACTATGGGTGTGTGTCCATCACATCATTCTCCTAATGATATAACCTTGTTATTAATCACATCCTAATGTCCATGATCAGGAAACCATGATCATCAATTAATCAACAAGCTAGTTTAACAAGAGGCTTACTAGGGACTCTCTTATGTTTACAAAACACACAAGTATTAATGTTTCCGGTTAATACAATTATAGCATGGGATGTAAACATTTATCATAAACATAAAGATATAATAATAACCACTTTTATTATTGCCTCTTGGGCATATCTCCAACACTACATGCTCATCGTCCTCTCCACGAGGTATTCGCTTGCCACCTACTTCGACTCGGGGAGTGCGAGGACGAAGAACTATGCCAGAGTAAGGAGCGTTCTGGATGATGCTATCGAGGGCTATGCCAATCAGGGAGGCCCCTTCAACTATAAAGGGGAGGCTTACATGGACGATGGCCGACACAAGTTCAAGCATGTGTTGGAGTTCCCCTGCGTCAAGAAGCCGTCTGACAGTGTGAAGGAGGCCTTCTACGTTTGCCATCACCTCAAAGGGTTTGTCCGGGATTGCGAGATGCTAACGCTGCCATCTTCTCTCCAAGGATGGGCCCAAAAGTTGCATGGGATCAGTGACCCCGATCTCAGGGAAGACTTCCATGATACGCAGGTGAAGCTGTCACATATCATCATGGAACAGGTCAACACACATGGTGGGCTCTTACACCAGCCCAGGTCGTTCGCCAAGAGGGAGATCGAAGCCTGCCTCAAGGCGCAGGCTGACTTAAGGACGTGGACAACGAAAGACATGTACAGGACGTTCCTGGCGTCCTGCGAGGAGAAGGCTACTTGACCGAGAGAGCGTGTGTATCGGTGGACATGTAGTGTGTGTGTCGAAAAACTTAACTTTCCTAGCTTGAAACCGTCGTTGTTATTGTGTCGGACATGTTGTCGTGTTTATTTCATTGTCATCGACGCATTGTTTTAAGTTTATGAATGCCTTGCTCTAATATTTGTCAACATATATATTTGCATGATGTACTAATATGCCTTGTCAATAGAGATGCCGACGTACGTTGTGTACAAGGGTCGGGTTCCAGGTGTCTACGAGGAGTGGGTGGACTGCCACCAACAAGTGGACAAGTTCAACAGCAACAGCTACAAGGGATACGCGACTAGAGAGGAGGCGGTGGCCAAGTGGAGGAGACACGTGTGGAAGAAGAACCGGACGAAGATCTTGGTGCCGCTCCTCCTCACCGACATCACGGTTACGGTGTACTACATTCTGTCCTAAGGTAGGCGGTGACAACATCGCGCGGTTGTAAGTTATGTGAGTGAGATGAACACTTGTAAAATATACTTGTACACTTATTCGGTTCTAAGTGATGTGATTGATGAACACTTGTGAACATTCGTGCTTATTATGTATTGCGAACTGGAACATTTGTATTGCTGTGTGCAGCTTTTCTGTGAATTTCTGTTAATTTTTGTGTATTTCCTGTAATATACCTGTTATATACCTGTATTTGTACCAGATTCTGAAAATTTCAAAATTCTGAAAAAAGGATTCTGTGGAGCATATGGCTATATGCGCCATAGAATGTACCATAGAATTCTGTGGCGCATATAGCTATATGCGCCACAGAAATATAATTTAGTGGCGACTATTAGATGCGCCACAGAAAGCAATTTTGGTGCGCCACTGATAACGTTTTTCTAGTAGTCAGAGTATGCATGGAGTACATATTAGCCTTTACAGGTAGCAAGAAAAGGTGGTTTATTTTAGGGGGATATTTCCCCCCGGACCACCCCCGCCTCCTCCCGCTGACACCCAAAAAACCCCCAAATCCCCCTTTTGCTACAAACATACCCGGTTTTGCTACAACTAGTCCCGCTTTTGCTACATGTAGCGGAAAACGATTTGGTCCAAAAAAGAACAGACGGACTAGACCTCACCAGAGAGTTCGCCGGAGACCTCGCCGGAGACCGTGTAGTAAAAAAAATTGAGCTAATATAGCAAAATCGACTTCACTGGAGAATTACCGGAGACTTTCGCCGGGAGATATCGCTGGAGACTTCGCCGGAGACCTTGTAGCAAAAACTTTACGCTAATGTAGCAAAACAATAAAATCATTGTAGCAAATAAAATGTCCTATTGCAGCAAATCCGACCTCGTCAGAGATCTCGTAGCAAAACATTTATACTAAGGTAGCACCACCGTCGGCCACATGTAGCAAAACACGACGCCAGTTGTAGCACCTCCCCTGTCCGCACCTAGCACCGCTGACCACCCTGTGTAGCAAACCTTGACGACGTACGTAGCAACGCCGGTAACCTTGTGTAGCAACGCCGGCGCTCGGCTGACCAACTTCGCCGGAGCAAGGCCATGGTGGGAAGACGGCCACGTCGTCCTCAACGCCGGCACACGCAGCACGAGCGGCAAGGACTCCAGCAGCGCGCAGCATGCCGGCCATGGCGGGAAGGCGGACACGTCGTCCTCAACGCCGGCACACGTAGCACGAGCGGCAAGGACTCCAGCAGCGCGCAGCATGCCGGCCATGGCGGGAAGGCGACGAGTGCCTGCTCTGGCGGCGGCAGCTGCCTGCTCCGGTGGGTGGGATCCGGCAGCGGGTGCCTGCTCCGACGGCGGCCGCGGCTGCTTGCTCCGGTGGGTGCTTGCTCCGGCGACAGCGGCCGTTGACCGGATCCGACGCGAGATTGCTGTGCTCTGCTCTCCGATCCCATCCATCGTATGTAGGTGGGACCCAGCCACAACGCACGCGCGAGGGGGAGCGGCCCACCAGCACTAGGACGCACGCGCAAGGGGAGAGCGACCCGGGGATCCGAACGGTTCGATCCCCGGAGGAACGGTATCCTTTTCCTTTATTTTAGTAGTGGAGACTAATGATCACACATTTCTTTTCTTTTCACTAGAAATAAAAGGAAAGTCGTGCTCGTGCTGGACTGGTCGATGCTTTGAGGCGGGGCGTATTATCACTCCTGCTTTCGACGGATTCCCATGGTATATGTTGTGGGGAAACAATGGACAGAGGGGTGGCTGATTCGTGATTCCTCATACGTGTAGAGGATGCTTCTCTGCGTGCTATCAGTGTGGGCATCATTTTGTTTCGAAGATTCAGATTCGTCTAGTTTCTCGGTGGTCCAAACAAAACGCCTATGTAAATGAAAAATAACATGCAACACAGTGCAAGTTCGATTCATCATGTCTCGACTTGGGCTTTAATTAAAAAGTGACACAATTTGGAGCTCCTGCATACTCCCTCTGTTCCATAATATAAGATGTTTTAGCTTTTGTGAAGCGAATGTATCTAGACTATACACTAAAAGATGTCTAGATACATTCGTTTTAGAAAAGCTAAAACACCTTATATTTTAGAACGGAGGAATACATTTAGGATGTGTTTGGGTGCCCGCACGCATACTTCCCAACCAGGACCCGGGATGCAAAAAGAAAAATAGAGTGCTACGTTGCCTATGAGAGTGGTTAGGCCTGCATTCGCGTCGCATGAGACGACCGTGGATGGTCCTGCCGAGAATGCCCGAATCGACCGTATCCAACTAGCCAGCCTCTTCCAGGGGTGGAGGGGCACGATGCACGGGAGCTCGTGCCAAGAATTAAGATTTGCGGGAGCTCGAGCAATGTAGGCTCGGAGTGCGGGAGAAATTGGGTTACCTTCCGCCCAAACTCCAGTAATATTTTCCCTTTGGCTCTCACATCCACTCTCTACACCACTTCCATCCTTTGAGCCTACGGCGGCTAGAAGCTTCTTCACTAGCGACTGAGTAGCCACGACACCCTCTTCGGCTGGTGGTGTTACCGGCGGCAAGCCTTTTTTCTCCTTTTTCTCCGTGATGTTTTCGTGCCTCCTACAATCGCTACCATAAGTAACCTAAAACCCTTACGTGTGTAGTTTAGATATGTGAGGATGTGCTAGATTTGATGGTGCTAGTGAGTGTTTGCATGTGCATCTTCTACTTTTATGATGTTTTCATGGCGTTTGTGCTAGATATGTGATGATGCATGCTTATGTGCTAGATCCGTGTGACGCATGTTTATGTACTCGGTCTGTGATGATGCATGGTTAAGCTGATAACATGTAGGCCATGAATACAAATTGATCCCTAGATCTATCGACTTCCACAATGGTTCCTCTGAATGCAGTGGTGCCTGAGAATGAAGTTTTGCCAGAGTCTCATTACCCGATTTGGGCATTCACAGCGCTTGAGAATCTTCTCTGACATCATAATAGAACTAACATGCAATGGTCATTTGTTATGTCCACCTTCGTCCTGAGTAGGATGTGTGAGTTCCATCACTAGTGGAGCCAATGTTGATAGGAAGTGGTGGAGCTTGGGCCAGATTTAAGGAGAGGTAGTGTTGGGTGGGAGGGGCATAATAAACATGTGGGTCGTTTCTCATTGCATATTATTGAGCCACGGAGAATTTCCATGGGATGGGGCTAACCATATTGGCCCTTGGGAAGCTGCAACACGGTTGACAGGGGCATTAGAGAAAAACACCTAGTCCTCAACTAATTGGTAAACACATTGTAATCAAATAAATGATGTTATTTACATAACAAATATAGAGTATCCACATGGTTTCAAAAAAAAATATTAAACCGAATGTAACTTGTATGGCACATCTAAATAAAAAAAGGTGCAAATGGATCAATTTATAATTAAGAAGTTTAGTCAAATATGGTTACATAGCCATATACTAGAGGTTGATATAAGATATTTCTTAGGCCATACCCTTCAGAGATTTTTCCATGAGTATGTATACACTAGTTTATACATGATAAAAATAATTTGAAAGGAACTTTTGTTAAAAAATGCAGTTTCAATTTAGCACAATGATATACATTAGAACCGTATAGCAAAAAAGGTCCAATTAACACTTAACAAGAATCTTTGTGGTTAAATGTGCCAAATAAAAAATTTACTCATTAACATTGTAGTATGAAATAATAATTATTTTAAAAAGTATAAAATTTTAGTATAATTTTTAATAATTTTAGTTCACCCGATTGGCCCTGCATTCCCCCATTTTATCACCCAAACATGCTGGGAATAATTCAATATCATGTATGTGATTACAAGTAAGCAAAAATCTCATTGTCATGTATCTAAAGAACATAAAGAAACATGAGAAACAAAAAAGATATACTTCTTATGAATTTTCTGGCAATGGTATCCGCAAATTTGGATTGTTGAGAAAAAACCTTATGTCCCATTCAAAAACTTGCAAACAACTTGAATTAATAGTACCATAGATAGCGTTTGGGATCAGCGAAACTTCCCCACTCCATGAAAAAATAATAATGAAAATGCTAAGACCAACATTTACATAATAATGATTTAAGTGATTACTTAGTGTCGGCACCTGAAAAGCACACAACAATGATGTACATGGAGGAGTCGTAGCTAAAGCCTAGCTGGTATTATTTTGGTGTGCCTTTAACCAACACCTAGTTAAGGTTTCCTCGTGAAAATATGCAGACATGTCGTTCAAGATGACCTCTGTGGAAGCCTGATGTTTCCTTCTCATAGCTTGTTGTTGAGTTAAAAATTCTACCAGCCTTTCAGCAGGATTTGCTATGGGACGTGCTAGCAAGAGATAGTGCAAATAAAAGCTCCTCGGGTATTCCTCTCAATCACATATGAATTCGAAGTCCACATACCATGATGATGATATTCGTCCGGATATATATATATTTTAAAGAAGTCCCAAGAGGTTGATGGTCCTTTATTTTTGCATCACTCCAAATGTCATCTACATCCTTGTTTTTAAATATTCCATTTATTATCACCTATTTGTGGATCCAGAGAGAGAGAGATTTCATTGTATCTTATATCTAGTCAGGCCAAAGTTTTGTCCAAAAAGAAGAAGCTTTATGTCAAACCATTATTAATTTCATGGGACTCATTACGCTACTACTTCATAAGACCACAACTGAGAAGGTCTGGGCTGCGGATTGAGAAGCCAACTATTTGTAGGAGTTAATTTGTAAAATTCCCATCAACAAGCCGCGGGAAATCTCCCGCCTAACGACTAGCTGCCGACGTGGCACAGGTCAACGCAGGTCAGAGCCATTTAGGACCTCGCTTGCTGCACTTACAAACAATTAGGACCTACATGTTCCATTTCAAGGGACCAAAACTGACGTAATTTCAAAACATTTAGGACCGCTGGTGCGGTTTTCTCGCATCTCGCCCGGATTACAAAGAAGCTGGTTACAAGAAACGAACCCAACCTCGATCTGCTTGCAAGCGAGAGGAGAATATTTTCTCGATCGAACGGTCAAGCAGACATCCTACTTCTCGAACGATGCAATAAAAAGGCTGTGTGCATCAATTGATGCAGAGGCCGGGGCCTAGCTCCCCATTTCAAAAAAAAGTGTTTGATTTGATAGCCTGGTGAAGAAATGGTGTAGTATGTGCCATTCCCTCGCCCTTGGAAATGCTTGGCTGAGCATGCACGTACTCTCACATGACAGAGCCAATCCAACGCAACGCCTGGCCAAATCACATCTGAAGGCGACCTGTCACCGCTTACTGCCCAAAACTGAAAGTTCAGAGTAGCAGTCGAGCAGTTCAGCCTATTCATGTGTCCACATCATGTCTCCTTAAGTATTCCATTCTAGATCTCCAGCGGTTATAGACTTGTCGTGTGCACGTCAATGTCGAGAAGTAAGATCTGCCTCCCACTACAGGAAAAGCCTAAGGAGCTGACGACCAGAAGCTACCGTTGGCGTAGTCTTCGAGGAGGGCAGGCGAGCAAACCGGCCGTCGGCGTTGGGTAGGATAGGCCGACAGCGTAGACCGGAACGTCGGTGTAGTCGATTGACCGTAACGGCGATGCAACAACGTCAAGGCTACGCCGACGGCTTTACCATCGGCGTAGGTTTCACAGCTACGCTGACGGCTTTGCCGTCGGCCTAGCTATTTTTCCTTTTTGTCACATTAATTCAAGAAAAAATCATAACTAAAGCATTCTAGTTCAGAAAAATACATTTAATATATCAAAATTTTCAGAAAAATAAGATCTATCTATCTAAACTCAAATATTACATATTTTTGTTGAATAAAATATATAAACATTGCAAATACTTTTGTATAATATATTTTTCATTTTCCGAGTGCTAAAAACAGGGTGTTTTGTGAAGCAACCACCAAATAAAAGTTTCAAAATGCTACCACCCAATTTTTTAAAAATACTAGACCCCCTTACATGGACAATGTCCCAACAGGGGATCTAAAACCTTTCCGTCCACCCCTGGTGAAAAAGACAAATTTCTGCCGAATCGAAAGAAAGTGGGTCAATTTTTTTTTCGAAAAGGAGGCAACGCCTCTGCCACTGTATCAGAATGATGCATACAGCTTGTTTACTTCTTTATTAATATAAACTGTTTGTAGTCTCCATCACCAGTACAAAAAAAAGATCATAAAATGTCATACTCATAACAGCCATCTAGAACAGCCAGGCACAAAAGGACACGATGCCATCAGCAAGTGATTCTGAGATCAGATCGCCAGCCACACCGGCTGAATAATTCCTGTGCGACCGTCTCCAAAAGGTTGCACCCAGTAGCCATTGCTTGTCGATCCACCGCTGGTTGGAGATAAGACCACATATGGATCCAGGGGAAGCCAAGTGAATAACCTGCAAAAAATTAATATTTTGTGCTCTGTTAAAGATAAAATCATTGCGTATGTTCCAAATAGCCCAAAGAATAGCGCAAGCTCCCACCCGAATTTGGATTTTTTTTCTTTTTTTGTGGTGCCCTTGAGCCAGTTACCAAAAAGATTGTTAATACTCGATGGTGGTGATATGTTAAAAGTCATGTGAATAATGCGCCAAATAATATTCGCGAAAGGGCATTCAATAAAAAGATGTTGAATAGTCTCGTCTTTGTCACAGAAGCAACAATTGGCATTTCCCTGCCAATGACGTTTCCTCAAGTTGTCTTTAGTTAAGATGACCTTTCTATGAACAAACCACATAAAAATCCTGATTTTTAAAGGGGTTTTGATTTTCCAAATGTACTTTCTAAGAAACCTTGTGTTTCCATTCAAAAGGTCAAGGTACATAGATTTAACGGTAAAATTACCAGACTATGTAAGTCGCCAACGAAAATTGTCGCATCCCTCCGTAAGATTAATTTGTATGAGTCTAGATACGAGATGCAACCACGCATCCTACTTATTCCCTGTTAAAAGTCTCCTAAATTTCACATTTAGTGGATTCAATGAGAGCACATGGTAACTTGTTTCCGTTGCACAATATTATACAGTATGGTATATTGTTGTGCTAGAGGTGTGTCTCCTAACCAAACGTCCTCCCAAAATCTGGTGTTGGTTCCATCCTTAACCTCAAAACGGCCCCTAGAAAAAAATTCTTGTTTTACTTTCATTAGGCCCTTCCAGAACGGTGAGTCATTGGGTTGTGCAGTTACTTGTGACAAAGTTTTTGAATGCAAATATTTATTTTGGGGAACCTCGCGCCTTTCTCATTAATTAGTTTGAATAACCATTTACTAAGTAGGCATAAATTTTTGATTTCTAGAACCTCCACTCCAAGTCCTCCTTGGTCCTTGGGACGACAGACGATATTCCACTTTGTTAAGCGATATTCTTTTTATGGCCATCATTCTGCCAGAAAAACCGAGATCTAAAAAAATCTAACATTTTTGTTACTCCAATTGGCACCTCCATGAAAGAGAGCATAAACATTGGTAAACTAGT
Source organism: Avena eriantha (assembly GCA_910589775.1). Taxonomy (NCBI): domain Eukaryota; kingdom Viridiplantae; phylum Streptophyta; class Magnoliopsida; order Poales; family Poaceae; genus Avena; species Avena eriantha. The sequence goes on from OU342743.1 coordinate 11,786,159, forward strand.
TAGGACCGAGTTGATGAGCACGAGAAAGTCCCCATAGGATAGAAGCTTGCCTATCCAATTACTTAATTTTCTTTCAAAACGATCTTCAATAGGTTTCCATTCTCCATTTTTAAGCTTGAGAAAATGAATAGGAATACCTAGATACTTAAAAGGGAAGGATCCAGACTGGCATCCAAAAGGATCTTTGTATTGTTCCTCGACTGTTTTGGCTTGTCCAAAACAAAAGAGTTCACTTTTATGGAAATTTATCTTAAGGCCTGATAATTGTTCAAAAATGCATAGTATGAGTTTCATATTAAGTGCCTTCTGAAAATCATGTTCCATAAAAATTATCGTATCATCAGCATATTGAAGAATAGAAACACCCCCTTCCACTAAGTGAGGAATTAGTCCGCTGACTTGACCATCTTCGTTTGCCCGATTTATAAGAATTGCAAGCATGTCTGCAATAATATTAAACAGAATCGGAGATAAAGGATCCCCTTGACGTAATCCTTTATGGGTTTGGAAGTAATGACCAATTGTATCATTAACTCTAACTCCAACACTGCCACGGGTAATGAAATTATTTATCCATTGATAACATTTTGGATTAAAACCTTTCATGCGCATCACTTGTTGTAAAAAAGGCCATTTAACTTTATCATAAGCTTTTTCCAAATCAATCTTAAGAAGAACCCCATCTATTTTTTTCTTGTGCAACTCGTGGATAGTTTCGTGAACAACCACAACCCCTTCTAAAATATGCCTTCCTGGCATGAAAGCAGTTTGGGTAGGCCTTATGACCTTATGTGCAATACCCGTTATACGATTTGTACCTACTTTTGTGAAAATCTTGAAACTCACATTTAGTAGGCATATGGGCCTGTATTGTTGGATTTGAACCGCATTTTCCTTTTTGGGCCTGTATTGTTGTACCTACTTATTGTTGACTTTCAGTTTAAATAACCAATGTTATGGCTAGAGTCAGGACATAGTTTATGATAATGTTTCCATATTATGCATCATGGGATAGTGAAAAATGTTGCAGGAGAAAGTTTTCCTTTTCATCGCATCAAAAGGCATTTTCCATTTTCCGAGCGCAAAAACGGGTGGTTTTATGAAGGAACCACCAAATAGCTAATTCAAAATGCTACCATCCTATTTTTCAAAAATACTAGACCACCTTACATGAACAATGTCCCAACAGGGGATCTAAAACCTTTCCGTCCACCCCTGGTAAAAAAGACAAATTTCTACCGAATCGGTAGGAAGTGGGTTAGATATGAACTACAAGTACATGATATGATTCATCAATTTGACAATGTGACAAGGTTCATCAATCATTTAAGGTTCACAAGATTATATGGATGTCATAATTGGATTTCTCTCATTTTTTGATCGATTTAGATATTTTATTTGTCGAATTCCGATTTATTGATTTAAAAATATGACTTTTTCCATATTAAATAAAAAAGAGAAAAATATTTGTTTTATTTTTATTTGAAATCAAGATTATTATTACTTATTCATTATTGTTTAATTAAATAATTGTTTGAATTTTAAAAAATAAAGGCGTGTGACACCATGGTCCAAAGATTAATAGGATTGATAAGATAGTATTATCAGTAAGGTCTAATTTCTTTATCAGAAGCTCTTCCAGAAGGAACAGAGAAGTTAAGCATGCTGGGGCTAGAGTAGTATTAGGATGGGTGACCGATCAGAAAGTTTGATCATAAGTGCAATTTAACCGGAGATTAAGCATACTTTGAGGTTAAAAAAGCTTGTGAGATTAAAGAGTCAAACAAAAAAAAATGGAAAAAAGGATTTTTTTTAAAAAAGTAAAAATGGAAAAAAACTTACTATGCCGACGGCAGTCGTCTAGGCCGACGCCGTGCTATGCTGACAGTCGGCATAGACCTACGCCAACGACAATTTGGCCTATGCCGACGGCCAAAGCCGTCGGCGTAACGAGGCGTTCTTGTAGTGTCCAACTGTAGGATTCATGGGTGCGACCCGCGCGTGTCCGGACCGACCCAGCGGTCACGCAAATTAGAAACACGGACGGGTTGAGCCGGACACGTCGGAACGGATAGTTCATGCCGCTATGGCGCCGCGCACGACTCGCGCGTCCACGCGGACGGGTTAGGTCGACCCGGTGGAGATGGCATAAGATCTGCCTCCAACTGTAGGATTCATGGGTGCACGGAGTACATATGCATGAACCTTTACATACTTCAACTGTAGCAGGAAAAAGTGGTTTATTTTCGTACGTAGTGGAAACTGATGATCACGCATTTCTTTTCACTAGACTATGCGCTAGAAATAGAAGGAAAGTCGTGCTCGTGCTGGACTGGTCGATGCTTTTAGAAAATTAGCTAGGCGGCGTATTATCACTCGTGCTTAATTTGGACAGATTCCCATGGTATATGTTGTGGGGGAAACAATGGACAGAGGGGTGCCTGATTCCTAGCTCATACGTGTCGAGGATGCTTCTGTGTGTGCTGTCAGTGTAGGTATCATTTTGGTTCGAAGATTCAGATTCCTGTGGTTTCTTGGGGGTGCAAACAAAGCACCTCTGTACATGCAAAAACAACATTTTACACATGTGCAAGTTTGATTCATCGTGTCAAGACTTGGGCTTTAATTAAGAAATGACACTGACCTCTTGCATACGTATATGAATACATTTAGGATGTGTTTGGGTGCCCGCATGCATACTGCGAACCAGGCCCCCGGGATGCAAACTAAAACTAGTGCTCAACTTGCCTGTGAGAGAGGCTAGGCCTGCATTCGCATCGCATGAGACGTAAAGCACTCCGCAGATGGGCCTGCCGATAATGCCTGAATCGACCGTATCCAAGTAGCCAGACTATTTCAAGGGTGGAGGGGTACGATGCGCAGGAGGAGCTCGAGCGATCAATGGAGATCTGCGGGAGCTTGAGCAATTTAGGGGCGGAGCACGGGCGCCGCACGGGAGAAATTGGGTTACCTTCCATCCAAACTCCCGTAATATATCCCCTCTCCCTCTCACGTCCACTCTCTACACAATTTCCATCCTTTCAGCCCACGGAGGCTGGGAGCTTATTCACCGACGGCCGAGAGTAGATGGTGGCTGCCTGCGGCAAGCCTTTTTCCTGCTTTATGTGCTAAATATGGTGTGCTATATTTGATGGTGTTAGTGAGTGTTTTCATGTGCATCTTCTGCTTTTATGATGTTTTGTGGTTGCGTTTGTGCTAGATCTGTGATGATGCATGCTTATGTGCTAGATTCATTTGATGCATGCTTATGTGCTCAGTCTGTGATGATTCATGGTTAAGCTCATAACATGATGTAGGACGCAAAGACATATTGGTCTCCGATTCTATTGACTTCCCGCATTGATTCCTCGGAATGCAACGGTGCATGAGAATGCAGTTTTGCCAGTCTCATGACCCGATTTGGGCATTCCGGGCGGCTGAGAATCTCCACGGACATTATAATAGAACTAACATGCAATGGCCATTTGTCCTGTCCACCTTCGTCGTGAATAGGATGTGTGAACTCGTCACTAGTGGGCTAGTGTTGATAGGAAGTGGTGGAGCCTGGGCCAGATTTATGGAGGGGCAATGTTGGGTGGGAGGCATAATAAACATGTGGATCGCTTCACATTGCATATTATTGAGCCAATTACTAAAGAAGGCGTGGAGGATTTCCATGGGCTGGGGCAGCCCATCTTGGCCCCTAGGAAGCTCCCCCACGATTGTCAGGGGCTTTATAGAAAAACACCTTGTTCTCATCTAATTGGTAAAACTCATCGTAATCAAATAAATGATGTCATTTACATAGCAAGTATAGAGTATCCACACATTTTAAAATTATTATTAAACCCTATCTGACTTATATGGCACATCTGAAGGAAAAACATGCAAATGGATCAATTTATACTTAAGAAGTTTAGACAAATATGGTTATGTAGCCATATACTAGAGGTCGATATAAGATTTTTGTTAGGCCATACCCTTTAGAGATTTTTTCCATGAATATGTATACACTATATACTTTATGCAATGATCACAAATAATTTGAAAATGAACTTTTGTTAAAAAAAGCAGTTTAAGTTTAACACAATGATATACATTACAATATAGCAAAAAAATATTACAATTAACACTTAACAAGAATCTTTGTGGTTAAATGTGCCAAATAAAAAATAGACTCATTAGCATTGTACTATTAAATAATAATAATTTTTTAAAAGTATAAACTTTAGTATAAATTTTAATAATTTTAGTTTGCCCTGATTGGCCATACTTTCATGTATATATTTTTCGATCCAAACATGATGGAAATAATTCAACATCATGTCCGTGATTGCAAGTAAGAAAAAAATCTCAAACACTATCATATATCTAAAGAACATGATAAAAATAGGAGAAAGAAAAAAGATGCACTTCTTATGAATTTTCTAGGAATGGTATATGTAGATTTGGATTGTTGAGTTTAAAAATTTGCAAACAACTTGAATTAAGAGTATCATAGATAGTGCTTGGGATTAGTGAATCCACAACAGTTGTGTAACTACCTCGGTGAATTACGCCCTTAGTTACATGCCTGGATGAGCAAAAGTGGTTAAAATAGTACGGTGGGGCCCGGGGCCACTCACGGTAGACCTTTCGGCCGTCCTAACCACTTTCAGAGCATCGGGACAAGAACGAGCGGCGTAATCGGCAGGCGAAGGGATCAACTACATACACAAGGGAGTATGTATGCAAGCCACATACAACAGTCCTCAGAGCCATTCCATCTAAAAGAAATAGAAATATTGCAACGCCATACGGCAAGATTCAGATATCCTAGATAGAGATAATATTTTAGGATAGCTTCTCATACATCAAACATCAGAGTATCAGGCGGAAACGGAAAACAAGATCCGAGTACGGATAAGAAGCAAATCGGCATAAGATGCCACATAAATAAACACATCCCGCCCACAGATCTCACGGATCCCCATTCCCGGAATCTCTACACCTAGTGATCGTTGCCAACATCATCCGTCTCCTCCACCCAGTATCCATCTCGCGAGTACACCTGTTCATCTGAATCAAACAATTTATCGTGTGAGACCCTAGGGGTACTCAGCAAGTCTTTATGCCTCTAAAGGGGACACAACCTGGGGTGACGCAATTGCAGCAAAAGATAATAACTAACAAGTCTGTAGATACTCGCTAACCATCCGCCTAACCAATGATAGACGGATGCCCGTGAATTAAGAACAACAGTTATAACAGTGTAATTAACAGATCCATCCTCCTCCTCGCTTACCAACGAGGAAGCGGACGAACAACCCCCATCCGTTGGCAGTTTTATTAACCATTCCATGAGTATTGCACTATTTACTAGTCAGGTACTTAGTCAATTTAAAAGCGGTACTTTAGTTAGACTTGTCTATGATCAAGAAACTGTGCTCCAAGTCTTCCATAACCGCGGACACGGCTTTCAGAAAGATTTATCCTGCAGGGGTGCACAAATAGCAACACACATTCGATCAACCTTGGAAAAACCAACTCAAAACCCAACGAGGCATTCACGACAAAGCGATCACAGGATTCAGAAATATTTCAGGGGGCCACCCCATTAAGCTACCCGCAACGAAGCTAGCTGACTCCGAGACGGACTCAAGGTTTGTGTCAATGGCTATAAACGACTGGGACCCGAAAGTGTGAATGGGCTTGTCGATACCGCGAAAACACTCCGCATCCAAAATAGTACAGGTGCTCCACGCACAATATTAAATAAAACAGTAAGCATGGCATAAGTACAGAATAGTAACAAAACCCCGAACTACTTTGTGGCCCCAAGAAATAAGAATGAATCAAGCTCTGGCTCAGGGGGGGGGGGTCCATAAGGCCTCCAGGATGTGGATAGTGCGAATAGTCAAGGAACATGAATCAAGTACTCGGGATCCTACGGGACACAAGTGAGCATGAAAAACCAAATAGCAGATATTGCTCACCGGTGCCTCTTTCATTAGTTATCCCATTACTACTCAGGTTATGTTGTTTAGGTACCTCGTTATTCATCAGACACTCACATACCTTACACATGCTTTTCTACGACTCGCATGGCTCACACAACTCTTGTAGTAATGGCTCATGGGATGGAGGAACAAGCTTCGGTGGGGTTTAAAAGTAAGGCTATGCAGTACTTGAGATTCAATTTAATGCAATCGCGACTCAATGATGCAAGAACAAGATAGAGGCAATAGGTACTATATGTATGCAAGCATGTGGTAGTGCTTGCCTGGCAGCTCAGTTGAAGTGACAGATGGATCTGGGTAGAATTCCTGTGATTCCTGATAATTCTCCTGCTGGGCGTCTATTCAAAGAAGAACCAAACAAACAAGGGCCAACATAAATAAAGTGCACAAGCATATGAATTACAATGCGACAAGCAATCAAGCATGCCATGATGAATGATGCACAATTTCCATGGCATTAAAGTAGCATGGCATGGTGAGGTGTGGGGTACAAGAATAAAGCATTTTATTATTTGTTTAGTGAAGTTTTATTGCCATAAACAGTTCTGATTTTTAAATATGGCATGATGCATGCTTCAATTCAGAACAAGGAATGCATTGATAGAACGGGCTCGTCGCGCTGATCGATTTAGACATATTATTTGTCGAATTTGGAGTTGTAGAATTAAAGTTATTAATTTATTAAGGAAAAGGGCATTTTATTTGTAATTTTAATCATCTCGAAAATTTAAAGTAACCAAACATTATTTTGAATAGCATATTTGAAATCCTCACATTTTTCTGATTCAAAAACATATATCATTTGCATTATTTTGATTTATAATTTAAAAGTTATTTAAAAACAGATTTGAATTTGTATTTAAACTTTTTGAATTTGTTTAAAACAGATAAACGGAAAATACTTTTTATACTCGAACTCTCCTAGCCACAGTCACAGACAGGTGGGGTCACTGCTGACTGGGCGGATTCGACGCGCAGGACCTTTTCTTACCGCACACCCAGCTAGCTGCAGAGACTGACGGGCGGGACCGGCCAATCCACGGGGCCACACACGAGCGCGCCAGCGGGGGCCTGCCACGTGTGGGATCCGGAGGAGCGTGGGTTGAGAAACTCTAAACTACGGGGGCCTTCTTGCAAAAATCACACGGGGGCTGACTTGTGGGGACGCTGGGGCTGCGGAGGACTTGGGCGTGATCTACCAAAGGTGCGGGGGGCTTTCTGCAAAACTGCTACGGCTGTTACTGAACCCACGCATACTGAACCGCGACGGTCCCAACAACGGCGAGGTTTTCCGGCGAGGTTTGCGGCGGAACGGTGGCGTATCTCGCGTTGCCTCCAAAACAAAACGAGGAGAGGGGAACACCAGCTACGGATCTCGTTCAGGAAGGCTCGTCGGAGGGGGACTGTACTTGGTGGAGAGCTTCGAGGAACAGGGGGGACACGCACGGCCTTGTACTGCCCGTCGGCGGAGCACATCACCGGCGGGAGCCAAAATCGGGCGGCGCTCGGCTCACGGAGGGGAGGAAAAGGAAGAGAACGAGGGCGGCGCTCACCTTGACCGATTCCCCAGGGAATCAGGGGCTGGGATGGTCGGAGCGGAGGGGAACGACGAGGTCGTGGCGGTGGCGCACGGTTCACCGGTGAGGGGCAGCTCCGAGCGGGTCCGGCTCCTCCTAGCAGGCGGGAACGACGCCAAGGTCCGCGCGGTGCTCCCCGGTGAGTCCCTGGTCTCCGACTAGTACGAGAGCGGCGTCGTGGGGCTCTGTCTGGCGGCGGCCATGGTACGGCGGAGAAGAGGGAGAGGGGAAACGGAGAAGGGAGCTAGGGTTCGAAAAAGGCATGGCTTGGATCGAGGATAAGAAGGAGGGGAGATGGTGACGCGGATAACGGGCGACGGTCACCTGCTCGCTGCCGTCTGCGCGCAGAGAGGGAGAAGGAGACAGCGTCAGCGAAGGAAGAAGAGGAACAGAGGTGGTGTCGATGTTTGTCTGGCTCGAACCGGTACGGTCGGTGGAGGAAGGTTGGACCGGGGTTGGGCTTCTTCTGCTGCTGTGGCCAGGTAGGTGGGCTGCTGCTGGGCTCTCTCTTGTTATTTCTTTTTATTTATTTAACTATTTTGTTTTTGGTTTTGTTGCAGATTTAAGCAAGCTCATAAAATAAACCTTGTTGGAATTTTGCAAATTTTGATTAAAGGGACAAGGAGATGGAGATGGAGTGAGGTGAGAGTCTTGGTGCACATGGCAAGAAATCAAGATCAATCAAAGAGATGAAAAGGGATGGGGAGGTGGTTTTGTTGATGCATAACCAAGTGCATGATCAAGAGGATGAGGGTTTAGCAAGAGCAATAATAGAAAGGGCCACAAGAGTGGTTTCACAAAGACCCATGCTCCATTTCCAAAAACACAAACAAAACCAAAGAATAGAATAGTGGTGATTTGCATGGCCCATGCATGGGCATTAAATGCCAGGTTTGATATTGTGAAAACAAAACAATGACCATGGCATTCATACACATGCATCCCAAAATATGGAGTAAAGCCAAGCTAAAGGAAATAGAATTGGATCCATTCCAACCCACATGAGCTAGATTGAATGCCCAAAAGAAAAGAAAATCCCATGGGTAATTAGAATGGTGGAATTATAAGGTGGTGACAAAGAAAGGTGATGGAGTTGAATGAAAGATATGCCCCAACTCATTTTGGGCACCAAGCATTTATCAAGAGTCAAATACAATTTATCAAGAGCCAAATACAATTGATGATGCATATTAGAGAAGAACCAAATGGAAGAGGGTTTTATATGATGCTCAAATGCAAGCTGGCATGATGACATGAGCATGATATAATTATGATGCATCAATTATATGTAGGAAGTAGCCATTATATTACTAGACCAAGTAGCATTACATATGTTAGACAAATGGGATGCTAGAAGTTGCAACTTCCCCACTCCACTAAAAAATAATAACTGAAAGGCTAAGACCAACTTTTACACAATAATGATTCTAAGTGATTACTTAGTGTTGGCATCTGAAAAACACACAACTATGATGTACATTGAGGAGTCTAGGCATGTTTTTTTGTTTTCCTTCAACCGACACCTAGTTAAAGTTTCCTCGTGAAGATGTGCAGACACCTTGTTCAAGATGACCTCTATGGTAGCCTTATGCTTCCTTCACACCGCATTGAAATCATATTGTTGTTGAGTTAAAAAAGCCCGCTAACCTTTGAGTAAGATTTTCTATGGGATGCACATCATCAGGCAAGCAAGAGCTAGTGCGAATAGAAGCTCCTCTGGGAACCATATCGATCACATATGAGTTCGACAAATCCACATAGGATGATATTCACTCACATATATATCTTTTAAAAAATTCCAAAAAGGTTGATGATCCTTTATTTTTGCATCACTTCCGATCTCATCTTACATCCTTCTTTTTTCAATATTCCATTTATTATCACATATTTGTGGATCCATAGAGTGAGAGATTTCATTGCATCGTATGTTCTAGTCCGACCAGTACTTTCTTCCAGAAGGAAGTAGCTCTGGACCAAACCATTATTAATTTCATCGGGCTCATTACCACTTAGAAGTCTCATTGTCAGCTGAAAGATCGATATTCCGTCTGGAGGGAAGTGGATAGGTGTTTTAAAAACTATTATGGATTTCTCTTGAAGGAATGCATAAATAAATGACTCATTTAGTTTTCAAGCACAAAGCCTAAATAAGCTAGGTTCAACAAAGTGCACCAAAAATTTAAATTAATCAAGATGAGCATAAGAGATATGTTACAAGTGATAAACAAAATATATATAATTGCAGGATAGATGGATATCACAAGGAAATAAACTCGTGTATAGAGATAAATTAGGCATGCGAATACGAATATGTATCCATTTTTAACTTGCATGAAGTAATATAATCACTATTTAAGAGGTGGGGTTACCACGAAGGACCCCCAAAGGCCACAAAGTTCACCTTCTTCTCTGAGATCCTCACCGAGTAGGACCCCTTCTTATGGTTAACTTTTCATCCACCCTGGAGTAGGCAAGCTCCACAACCTGTTCACAAACCCCATTAAGGGGAATGCTCGGGCCTATTCAAAATCTTCCACGAAAAGGTCACGATGGCACCACCCACAAGACAAGTAGGAGGTCATCCTCTAAGAGTAATAAGCTCACTATCTCTCACTCGAACCAATAGAAATGGAGAGCTCAACATTATGCAAGATGTTTCTGTTGTGCCATTCTAAGGGATGTAATACTGGTGGAACAATGTTTCATTGGTGTTATGTCAATGACTATAGTGTACTACATCATGCAGGGGTATGCTGGGTCACCGTAGCTGGACATCAAAGTGAAAGTTTTGCACTTTGATTAAAATTTACATAGATATAGAAGTGTAAGGATACTTTCATGTTAGCAATTATAATTTTGGTCTAAAGAAAGTTTGACTTTCGACTAAGTGTGTTTTATAGTTATACATGACATCTTGAAAGTTCTATTGACTGGTAGATCATCATCGTATATACTAGAAAATAGAAGTCTCACTTTGTCACCAAAATGCTACAACACATTATATGATAATGGTGTGAATGTAAAAATAGTTGACATTAATGATTTGGAAAATAGGACCTTATGAATCTGGTGAAACAAATTTAGGACAGGAAGTAGGTCTGCAATTCTCCATGTTGGAACGATGAAGCAAATCTGAAGCATATTTGCGTTGTGTCAACGCTAGTGAAGGAGATATGCCCTAGAGGAAAAAAATAAAAAGTGTTATATTATCATATCTCATTAGTACATAATAGTTTTATATCATACTATAACCATATCAAGCGGAAACATTGATATATATGTGGTATATAATCAAATTCTGGTCCCTAGTAGCCTCTATTCAACTAGTTCATTGGGCAGATGATGATCAAGGTTTTCTGATCATGGTGCTATGAAACAAAAGCCATCTGACAATGAAGTCATATCATCTGGAATGATGTGATGGAAACTTCCCACCAATGATTGTTGCAACACGATCATGTCACTTAGTTCATGTTGCAATTGTCGGAAACAGATTGTCCTAATCCTTAAACCGTTAGATCATATCAATCACTATTACCGGAGGATACTTAGATAGCATCAAATGTCACTCGGTTAAATGGTGATCATAAAGGTATGTTCAGGTATCCAAAGGGGCATGTAGAGGCATTATGCATCAAGATCTGGATTTGTTCTCCTGTGTGACGGGAAGATACAACTAGGACCACTCGGTGAATTACATCCATGTTGCGCAACACATGACGAGGTCATGGGAATGGAATTTCATGGGAACGTATAAAACATTACTTGTTGGAAACAAGATTGAACAAGGTATTTGAAGGAGATATGCCCTGAGGCAAATAAGAAATAGGTTTTTATTATCATATCTCGATTAGTTTATAATAGTTTCATATTATTCTAGAACTATGCCAAGTGGAAATATTGGTACATGTGTGGTATGAAACAACAAAGTCCCTAGTAGCCTCTATTCATACTAGTTCGTTGGTCACGAAGATGATCTGGGTTTCAAGATCATGGGCATTTATGCCGACTGAGAACGAGATCATGTCATTGGAGAATGATGTGGTTGGACATTCCTCGAAGGATTTCAACACGATCAAGTCATATAGTTCATTGTTGCAACAACTATAACTAGACTCCTTCTCCTTAGACCGTGAGCTCATATTACTCATTGTTTCCCTAGGATGCTTTGACTGCATCAAACGTCATCTGGTAATGCGGTGACTATAAAGGTGTATGTTGGGTATTCCGAAGGAACAGTAGATGACATGTGACTGCAAGACCGGGATTTGTTCGCCCACATGACGGGTAAAGATACATACAGCCGACTTGGTGAGATTACATCTATAAATGTTGCAACATGTAACTAGGTCACGGGGATGTAATATCACGGTAACAAGAAAACACAACTTGTTGTGAACGAGATTGAACAAAGGTATGGGATACCGGTGATCGGATCTCGGACAAGTTGTATCGAGAAACAAAAGGAAGAGGATGCTACATTTAGACGGTTCAAACGACATTGTCATCAGGAATGCATAGGGGTCACATGGATATCACTGGTCCCTCTGTTGATCATTGATACAGATCATGTCTAGAGCATTCCAGAGCCGTGAGAGGATACACTTAAGGGTACGATGAGAGCGATCATTCGTAAGGTGGAATCACAGTAGAGAAAGAGAGAAAGCTGGAATTGTTCCGCGGAGAGATCCGAAGTTGTTCGGAGAAAGAATAAAGGAAAAGCCTCGAAAAGTGTTATCGGATAAATGGGAATTTAAATATATATTTATTATATATGTTAATTATGAATTAATATATTATAAATAATATTTAGATTAAGATTTATAAAGTCAACTTTTATATTCGGCTAAATCCCGGAGGGAAATAGTCTAGAATAAAAGCTGCAGAAAAATAAAAGGGAAAAAGAAAAACAGCCAGCCCAAGTGGGCGGCGGATAACAGCCGCCGCATTGGGCGGCAAATAGCTCGGCCACTCTCGCCAGCGAGCGGCGGATAAATCGTGTTGTGCGGGGCGGGCCGCAGCCGCCAGCCGCCTGGGCCTGCTCGACCCGGCCCACAAGGGCGTGCGGGGAGCTGGCGCCAGGGGCGGGGAGCTGGGCCACCGGGGGCGGACGCCGGCCCAACCGGGGCTCCCTCTTGCCAGGACGCCAGGGCGAGCTGGGCCGCCGGCGCGTGGCAAGCCCAACCGGGGTCGCTGGCATGCCTGGCTGCTTCCCTCCTGGCCGCTGCTGCTGGGCCGCTGGGGCGCCGCCGGCCCACCCGGCTGGCAACACTGAGCTGCTGCTGGTTGTTGGGCTGGCCGCCTAGGCCCAGCCGTCTGGGGAGGTCTTTTTCCCCCTTTTCCTTTGACAATTAGTCCCACATGGGGCACCTAGGGGAGAGGACACACCCCCTCCGCCTATATAAAGGGGTGCCCATGGGTGGGATGATACACACCAACAATTGGAGAAGTCCTTTGGTTGACTTTCTCCCCCTCCCTCTCTCTATACCTTGTGAGCATGGCCCCATGTCTGGGCTGTGCGATCGAGGCACACCTACAGTATGTCGTTGCGCTGCAGGGATTCCTAGCCGGATATCAACTTCCGCACTCCCGGCGGGATCGGGGAGCCGGAGGTCTCATTGTGTACCGGATGTGTACGAAGACACGAGGCGCAACACTTGGGGCGCTTAAATGTCGTGAGCCGGAGCTGTTGCACGATGAAGAAGATGAAGATCAAGAAGGAGCAAGGGGTGACCTGCGAGGAGCTTCGCGACCTTGAGGTCGGCTTCGAGTACGACTACATCAACCACGTTCCCCGCGGAACATTAACCGCGTACGGTCTACAAGGGTATGTATTCTATACGCATTGGCCGTTACCGCATTACTACATAGATAGATCCTAGGCAAGTTTCTGGGGTTCAACGTAGGAATTTTTTTGTTTTCCGCACTGATCCCCAATAGTGGTATCAGAGCCGATCTATGCGTAGGAGTGCTGTATGGCCAGTACGCACAAGTATTGTGCGGGCATTGATCCCTTAGTTGTTACCCTCTGACGTGTACTTGTTTATATCACAGTATTGTTTGATGAAGCGGCCCGGACCGACCTTACACGTATTCGTACGTGAGACTGGTTCCACGCTCAACATACAGCTTGTACCGTATAAGTGGCTAGCGGGTGTCTGTCTCTCATTCGATAGTTGATATAATATTTACAACGGAGGGCCCCAAAAGGGGTGTAATAGAGACAACTGCCGAATCCATGTTGTGGTTGGAAAGTTCATAGTTTAGAAACAGTTCTAGTGCGAAAGCCCTAACAACCACGTAAAACTTGCAATAGATAAAGTAGAGGCGTCTAACTTTATTTTGTAGGGGGGCATGTGATTATGATATGGCAATGGTTGTTGCGAAGGTAAAGTAGTTTACTTTTCTATTACTAAGTAGTATAGTAATAGTCATCGTTCCGATGGATGATCTGGTGGAGGCGTCGTGGACTTGGCGTCAAACCAAGGGCAAGATGGAGATCATGCCGGAGCGCTCGATGGAGATCAAGGCGCAAGAACGACCATATCATATCACATTATACATATGACGTTGATACCTGTTTTACATCTTATTGTGTGCTAGTATTTAGATACTCAACGGTAGCAAATAAGATAATCCCTATTTAATTCCAATGTTCCGTGTTCCCCTTGTGTGTGCGCCACCAAGAAAGTTCTTTGGTATGAGGCCGGTCGTGATGATCAGGGGTCAGACATATCTACCTTCGCATACAGTGGGTGCAAGCCATGTTGCACATCGAATACACACAAGTTAGATTTGGCGAGTCTAGAATGTACAGACATGGCCTCAGAACACAAGAGATCGAAAGATCGAGCATGAGTCAAATAGATGATGTGATTGACATTGTTGAATGTCTACCTTTGATAATGCACTGATGGCCGTGATGATCAGGGGAGGTGTAGAGGATAGGGATCATGTGATCACTAAAATCGTCCAGGGGATGACCGTTTTAGTGGAGACCAATTATAAATTGATCTCTTATTATAAACTTAGTCTAGATGTCTGTTTGCAAATATCTTAGAAGACCTTGGCCTATCCCATTGAGGTCCTTTGTGACCATGGGAATATATTGCTTAATTTGAAACTTAGCAAAAGGGTCCAACTTCATAGATTAATACCCACGCCTGAGGGATATCCTCGTAAAAGGTGATTTTCTCTTCTTGATACAATAACCATTAGGAGATAATTCGATGACTCCAGAATGTTTGGAAAAACACTTAGCGATCTTGCATTAGAGTTGAGAACTCTTGGAAGGGCTTGATTTCAAATGGAGGTCATAAATGAAAAGGTGTATGTTAGATATACAAATTATAAATGAGGTTATTGCAGAACTCATTGCAGTTTGCAAAGTATTTGATACTTGTCCCATTTTTGTGAAAACAGGATGAAAGGCTTGAGAATTGCTGGATTTGAGACAATGTGGATTGATGACGGTAAGCAAAACAGTTGATGGCCGACATCACCACTTTCCTCAAAGTTTGTCATTTGGATTAGTGGATTTGAATATAAATTTGTAATCCTTGTTTGTGTGTCTTGCTTTTGGCGAGACAATTATTCATATGAACAAGTTACAAACCAGTTTGTGCTATTCTTATAAACAATACCTTATGGTCACATTATGATTATAAATAAGTTATTCTCATCACTATGTTAATGATAATAGTTTAAACATTTATAAAGGATTAGAATGCTAAAAGATATCCAAAGCTTAATAATGAAATGACACTACAGTTTAAGTCATTTTGGGTATTGCAGGTTCTTTATGAAAGATCGGGGTCCTAGATGCTTAATCTAGAGACTTTGCAAAACCATGCCTCTTGGGCAGAATGACTAAAACTCCATATTCTGGTAAAACGGTGATATGCGAAGAAATGTTGAACTTTATACATAGTGATGTATCGTATTTTCAACAAGTAGTGGAAATCATTTGTTAATTGTGGACTTAAGTAAATAAGCGTATTTACTTAATGAAACATGAATTTTGAAATGATTTGAATTGTTCAAATGAGTTCACAACAACAAAAGGATATTGAAATCTATATCTTCTTATAAAGTAGACCCCACTAACTATTCTATCTCAACATGCAAGCTATCCACATCACCTACTTTAATAGCCACTCAAAAGTCCATGTCATCCCACTAACAATTATTCATAATAGTGTATTTTACATGCAAACCAATCCACGTCATCTATTTTCTTCCATCCAACTATTCACGTCACCAAGTTATGTTCGTCAAGTATATGATAATTTTACATCAATTTAATTTACGATCTCAACTAATTTGAACAAAATCAATCTTTCTCTATAAATTCTTTTAGAAAACTTCAAGTTCTATACATATTATACCTTTTTATTTATACAATGTAGTTTTTGCAGAAATTTCCGCTCCAACGCGCGGGGTATTTTTCTAGTTAACAAGAATCTGAAGTCTCTTCGATTTGATTGACATGACTAAAGTATTCAAGTTAAGTTTAGCATAAAAGGAACTTGTGAAAGATGTTTCACAAATTATGATAATTGGACGAATTCAAACTGTGTTAAAATATCTAAACATCATAATCATTATGTATTAAGATACATATGGTATAATATCATCTCTTATAGGGTTATAGTTGTCGTTGAGACTTAGAGATCAAAATTAGCAAACACTCATTTGAAATACAAAGGAACATCTAAAGATTCGTGGAAACAACACCATAAGTGTTATGGCATGTTCGAGTTTTTGGAGATTTCGACAAGTCGAGATCGTGGCGAATAAACAAGTCTTTGTAGAGCATTCTTAGGAAGCTGTGAATGCATCTTCCACAAGAGGCAAAACTATTGTTGTCCAAAGTCAACATGTCTTAATGAAGATACAGGTGGAAGAAAGTAAAAGATCAAAAAAAGGTATTTGACCTTACCTCCGAATTGTTGAGTGGCGCATCGGAATTTGTTTCGTGAAACCAAACTCTACAAATAGAGAAGAAACTATTGATAATGATCATAAAGTTTTAAGTGGATACTTTTACTAAAGAAAGTAGGATTCGAATATATATTCTACAAGTTCGTGGAATTATATTGTTGATTCACTTGTCATGTTTTGAACAAGACATACCCACGAAATACAAAGAAGCATGATGGACCTAAGTACGAGAAAGGAATGGTCATTGAAATCTCGTTAGTGGAATTCTCGATTTGATGGTGATCAAGGAATTTTGGAATGTCCAAGATTATCGAGAGGACCTAGATTTGAGTGGGAGCAAATCAGCTTGGCTAATTCATAATATGTACCTGGCATATTCTGAGTGGGAGCTAAGTGAAATCCCTGGATCTCAAACATGAATGTCATATTTGAGTGGCAGCGTGAAATCATTCTGGGATATGTAGACGACATATGTGAATGATGTGATTGGTGTTAATAACATTTAAGTTAGATAAATAAGGATGAAGTTGAAGTTATTAAACAAAGAGATCTATCGAGATATATTGATGAGTTTAATAAACACTAAATGTCGAATGCTCCTTGGACTTGATTCTGAAAGATGTTCAGAATGTCCTAAGACAAGATTCTGAAGTAGTTCAGAATGGAACAAGGTGAGAAAGTAGTTCTTACTCTATGAAGCATTGAGTATTGCAACTATGGTTGAAAGAAAGAGATGCGTTGCATCTCCTATGCCTCAGTCATAGGTTCTTCCATATAACCATGTTGTATACTCGACATAATGTGACCCAAGGTTCTGGTTGGAAGGACTAGCTCTTAACTGTAAGAACATGTCTTTAAGTGATTCCTAAGTTGATCACTGAACCAGAATTAAGTTTGTACTTGAGTAGCAAGAAGCAATGTAAGTGGCATAGATGCATTTCATGCACTAAGATCTACATAGATATAGAAGTATAAAAGCTACATCTGATGTGATGTATAATGTTATGGTGGGGCTAGTTCGCTTTCAATGTAGAATGATGTGTCCCAGGGCCCAATGCCCATGAGAAAGCCCTCGAGGTTAATCTAACGTCACTGTAAGCTCCTGGAATCCGGCCTCGTTCTGCTGCCATGACTATAGTATATACACAAAGGATAGTAAAGTGTGTTTTGAAGTTTAGATAACAACAGTGAAAAACGACCGTCATCATAAACACTAGAAACAAAGTCTCACTTTGTTGCCAAACAAATACTTCGACCCATTATAAGATAATGGAGTGAATGTCAAAATTAGGAAGACATTAACGATTTGCAAAAGACATAATGATCTGGTAAAACAAAACATGGACATGACGTTTCCCATGAGCATGCATGATTTGTAAACGCAAGTGGTATATGGTTTATATGAGTAAAATGCAACTAGGTTATTTGTACTCTAGTGCAAGTGGGAGACTGAAGGAGATATGCCCTAGAGGCAAATAAGAAATAGGTTTTTATTATCATATCTCAATTAGTTTATAATAGTTTCATATTATGCTAGAACTATGCCAAGTGGAAACATTGGTACAGGTGTGTTATGAAACAACAAAGTCCCTAGTAGCCTCTATTCATACTAGTTCGTTGGTCACGAAGATGATATAGGTTTCAAGATCATGGGCATTTATGTCGACTGACAACGAGATCATGTCATTGGAGAATGATGTGGTTGGACATTCCTCGAAGGATTGCAACACGATCAAGTCATATAGTTCATTGTTGCAACAACTATACCTAGACCCTTCTCCTTAGACCATGAGCTCATATTACTCACTGTTTCCCTAGGATGCTTTGACTGCATCAAACGTCATCTTGTAATGCGGTGACTATAAAGGTGTATGTTGGGTATTCCGAAGGAACAGTAGATGACATGTGACTGCAAGACCGGGATTTGTTCGCCCACATGATGGGTAAAGATACATACGGCCGACTTGGTGAGATTACATCTATAAATGTTGCAACATGTGACTAGGTCATGAGGATGTAATATCACGGTAACAAGAAAACATAACTTGTTGTGAATGAGATTGAACAAAGGTATGGGATACCGGTGATCGGATCTCGGAAAAGTTGTATCGAGAAACAAAAGGAAGAGGATGCTACATTTAGACGGTTCAAACGACATTGTCATTAGGAATGCATAGGGGTCACATGGATATCACTGGTCCCTCTATTGATCATTGATACAGATCATGTCTAGAGCATTCCAGAGCCGTGAGAGGATACACTTAAGGGTACGATGAGAGCGATCATTCGTAAGGTGGAATCACAGTAGAGAAAGAGAGAAAGCCGGAATCGTTCCGCGGAGAGATCTGAAGTTGTTCGGAGAAAGAATAAAGGAAAAGCCCCGAAAAGTGTTTTCGGATAAATGGGAATTTAAATATATATTTATTATATATGTTAATTATGAATTAATATATTATAAATAATATTTAGATTAAGATTTATAAAGTCAACTTTTATATTAGGCTAAATCCCGGAGGGAAATAGTCTAGAATAAAAGCTGCAGAAAAATAAAAGGGAAAAAGAAAAACAGCCAGCCCAAGTGGGCGGCGGATAACAGCCGCCGCACTGGGCGCAAAATAGCTCGGCCACGCTCGCCAGCGAGCTGCAGATAAAGCGTGCCACGCGGGGCGGGCTGCAGCCGCCAGCCGCCTGGGCCTGCTCGACCCGGCGCACAAGGGCGCGCGGGGAGCTGGCGCCAGGGCGGGGAGCTGGCGCCAGGGCGGGGAGCTGGGCCGCCGGGGGCAAATGCCGGCCCAACCGGGGCTCCCTCTTGCCAGGCCTCCAGGACGAGATGGGCCGCCGGCGCATGGCAAGCCCACCCGGGGTCGCTGGCCCGCCTGGCTGCTTCCCTCCTGGCCGCTGCTGCTGGGCCGCTGGGGCGTCGCCGGCCCACCCGGCTGGCAGCACTGAGCTGCTGCTGGTTGTTGGGCTGGCCGCCCAGGCCCTGTCGGCTGGGGAGGTATTTTCCCCCCCTTTTCCTTTGACAATTAGTCCCACATGGGGCACCTAGGGGAGAGGATACACCCCCTCCGCCTATATAAAGGGGTGCCCATGGGTGGAATGATACACACCAACTATTGGAGAAGTCCTTTGGTTGACTTTCTCCCCCTCCCTCTCTCTATACATTGTGAGCATGGCCCCATGTTTGGGCTATGCGATCGAGGCACACCTGCAGTATGCCGTTGCACTACAGGGATTCCTAGCCGGATATCAACTTCCGCACTCCCGGCGGGATCGGGGAGCCGGAGGTCTCATCGTGCACCGGATGTGGACGAAGACACGAGGCGCAACACTTGGGGCGCTTAAATGTCGTGAGCCGGAGCTGTTGCACGATGAAGAAGATGAAGATCAAGAAGGAGCAAGGGGTGACCTGCGAGGAGCTTCGCGACCTTGAGGTCGGCTTCGAGTAGGACTACATCAACCACGTTCCTCGCGGAACGTTAACCGCGTACGGTCTACAAGGGTATGTATTCTATACGTATTGGCCGTTACCACATTACTACATAGATAGATCCTAGGCAAGTTTCTGGGGTTCAACGTAGGAATTTTTTTGTTTTCCGCACCGATCCCCAACAGTATTGTGATACCGATGATTGAATCTCGGACAAGTAAAGGGAATTAGACATATCGTTTCAGGTTTGACATGATGGTGATTCGTGGAATACATAGGGGTCAACATGGGCATCCCGGTCCCGCTGTTGATCATTGATAGAGATCATGTCTATAGCATTCCCGAACCGTAGGTAAACACGCTTAAGGGCGATACGACGCTTGGATCCTCTTGAGAGATGGAATCACAGAAGAGAGAGAAATTGGAATCGTTCCAGAGAGATCCGAAGTTGTTCGGAGAAAGAAGGAAGGAAAATGGCCGAAAGGTGTTTCGAATGAATGACAATTTTTAATATGCATTTATTATATGTTAATTATGAATTAACTTATACTAAATAAATATTTAAATTCAAATTTATAAAGTGACTTTCTCATTAGGCCAAAATCCTGGAGGAAATTGGCCCAAGAGAAAGCCATCCAGAAAAAGGAAAAGAAAAAGCAACAACCACAACAAACTGGGCCGGTTTGATCAGGCCCGGGTGCACTAGCGGGCAGAGAATACTAGGCACCGCTTGGTGCGGCATGGCGCCAAACGACGCACCGTGCGCAGGCGGGCCACAGTCGCCAAGCCGGCCCACCCAGAGCTGCTCCTCCTCGTGGCTGGGCCACTGGCGGGAATCGGCCCAACCGGGGCCTGGCTAGCATGCCACAACTGCGGGTTGCTACCACTCATAACTAGGCCTTGGGTTACACCCCGGCCCACCCGGGTGCATGCACTGGGCGCAGTGTTGTGGGACCGCACGGGCTGCGCCGCCTAGCAAGCCGCGGGGATGGGCTCGCTGGCCCACCCGGCCATGTGTGCTGCTGCTGGGCTGGAGCCTTTTGGCCCAGATGGCTCTTGACCTATTTCCTGTTTATTTCCTTTGTATTATTAGTCCCACATGGGGCACCTAAAGGGGAGGGCACACCTCCCTTCCCCTATATAAAGGGGTGTCTATGGGTGGGATTAAAAACACCAAACAGATATTCTCTAAGGCCTTCTTCCTTAGAAAAATCCCTCTCTCTCTCTAGTTGTCTTTGCCGTGGCATGGTCCCAGTGAAAGGACTGTACGCGCAAAGTTAACGCATATGTGGCATGCCATTGTGCTGTAGGGATTACGCCAGGAGGTCTACTTCCACAACCTCGGCATGAATCGAGAAGTTCAGGAGTTGTTCTATTGTACCGTATGTGTGTGATAATTCGGAGGAGATGCACTTGCAGTGACCGAACCGTCATGCAAGGACCTGGACAAGGGGTGACGTGCGAGGATCTTCGTGACCTTGAGGCCGGATGGGTACGACTACATCATCCACGCTCCTACATAAGCATAACGCTCTCTCGGTCTTCAAGGGTACGTTACCACTGTATACCTCTGTTACCGCATTACTTCTAAATAGATCCTTGGGCAATCAGGTAAGTAATTTTTTTGTTATCTGCTGTGGAAACCCTTTAGCTAGGTCCCTAGGATTGTAGGCTACTTCAAGACCAAGAAAGTATTCCAGCTTAGGATGGTCTTTGTGACGAGGGGTGACTTTGTCAATGCCCATTGTTATGGACTTGGGTTTTAGGGAAGAGAGGCGCGCTAGAGACTTCGTTGGCTAACATACAAATAATGGGGGACACGAGGTTTACCCAAGTTCATTCCTCCGGAGAAAAAACCCTACTCCTGCTTGTTTGTTCTTGATTGATGGAGAAACCGAAGGTTACAATGTCGCCAAGATGACGGTGGATGCACAGATTGGATCTTCTGTATGCTACGGGTGTTGTGTTATGTTGAGTCGTATCTCTCCTCCTCGGTGGCCCCTCCTAGCCTTTATATGATATGCTAGGTCTCAGGTACCGTGACCGAGTAGGTTACACGTTAGATTCGAAATCTAGTCTTCATCTTTCCTTGTCTTGTACGCTTAGAGTCCATGTCCATATGGGTTTTATATCAGTCGAACTGTCTTGGGCTTCGTGGACCTTGGTAGCTCGTCGAGTGAGTCTTCCGTCGGGCCGCACCAGGTAGGATGTAATCAGGTTCCCGTTAGGCATACCTATGTCAGTATCTCTCGAGTGTCTATTCGAATCATAGATTTGGGTGGAGACTTAGTTGTCTTGAGCCTTGCATTAGGATGTCGGAGTCGACAGTTGTATCGAGTGCGAAGCACTTCACCCGGAAGTTCACCGGGTCAGCCAAATTTGTAGCTGTTCATAGGAATGTTGGTTAATGTGTTTGGTGCTCTTGATGGATCGGGACCCGTTAATTGCTCTAGGGCAAAAACAACGTCACCTACTCATACTCGAGCTCCTGGACACGAATTCAGAAATTTCTAGCGTAGTTTCACTAATGCCGTGGAGGTCTTACTGAGCCGAACTCCAATTTTTATGCATATGTACCCAACATGTCCGTCGCATATTAAAAGAATAATTATTGGTCAAAGATTTGTCTTAGTGAAATAAAATATTCGTTAATCACGAGAACCAAATATTTGAACCTCTGGAAAAACGCCGGTGAAAGAGATGAGAGATGAGTAATGCCGAGAATGCGAGGCCACCTTACTAATTTAATATAGACAAACATAGATTATATAAATATGAATCAAGATGTTTATTTCACACATACACTCTAGTGGTATGTGCAAAGATATTTTTGAATACTCTAATTGCCATATACAAATACATGATAGCACTTCTAAAATAATAGAGTACTAATATAGGCATTAGCTAAAAAATGAATGGATCCATAAAAGAATTGGTTTTTCATTACTCTTCCTCATATTGAAGGAACATAAAATTTAACAAAACAATCTTAACAACCTTCGAAACTAAGTAAAAATAGTAAGATGACTTCAGAATGAAAAACATTTTGATTTAACGCAGGACCTTTGAAATGGATAGTGAGATTTATAACATGGAATATTATATTTGATTATTTAGCGACATTGTTACCTGGTTAATTAAGCTAAGTATAGTGAAAATATATGACTTGTATTTTTATTTAAGGAATAATATACATACAAGTAAAATAAATTGGTATAATTAAGTGAGTTGTCATTTCTCTTAATCCAACTTTTATAAACACCAAGTGGTGGTGAAGCTTTGATAAAAGGATTAATTTTATACTATATGTCACTCCGACCTTTTAGTTATTAACAAATTCTTCACACGCCCAAGCCAGAATGTGTGCCCATATTTTAGTATCTATCATCTTTGTAAGTAACACCATGCTATGTAAGATCCAGATGTACAACCATCTCTATTGCAACACTAATCGAAGTGCCCGCTTTAATGGAAAATGAGAAGTGAGTGTTTTGGGCATGGCATGTTGAATCAGAATTTTGCAATTTCAAAGCATATATACATGTATATATATGCTTATCGCATTTAAGTTTTGTTAGGAGACGAGATCTTGTATTTACAAGTATTAAAAGCAAAACATGGTTCTGATTTAATTTCACAACAATTCACACTATTATTAGACGAGGATGTGGTGTATGGTACATGTTGGACGCGTGGACTAACCCGCAAATATGTCCACCCGGTGAGTTCCTTTCTTTCGGCCTTCATGCCTTGACATTTTCATTTCATCTTTCATCTTTTTTGACTTGTTGATCATAACTAGTTGTTTGGACTTTATGGGGACACGTGATATTTGGATGGCTAATCCACGTACGCATGTTAATCTATGGACACTTGCATTCATAACTAATTGTGTGATCGGGCTCCTCCTCTTTGAAAGGGGAGGCAGGTGCAATTGAGAATGTGTTGCGAAAGAAACAATCGGCATTAAGTTGAGCATTTATAAGGGCCACATCGCATGTATCCCAGAATGTAAGGCATGTATAACTTGTTTGCGTTCATGCATGTTTGGACTTCTCTTTTTTCTCTAAAGGGAACTACAATCAATTATGTGATGCTAGAGAAACCGAATGAATGTTATCATTTGTGTCTTATGCCATGGTAACGGAAACAGATTCACCATCCTTTCCTCAAAAGAATTGAAACTATCTAATCGAAGTACGAATTTTCACGCCTGTGAAAAGTAAGCAAATTTCATAATTTTCCTTCACAACACTCTTTGTCTTGTCATTTTGAATCTGGACTGATCCTTCCTTCTGGCAGAAATGAATGAACTACCACGCTTTCCGCCAGCTAATCTATAAATTTTTTGTGTTCATGCTTTGAATTTTCATTATTTTCCAAAAATTCAGTACAATCACCCATTGTGATGACGGAGAAACAGCTGGACCGCTATCATATGTGTTTTATGACATAGTACGGAAACATGTTCAAAGTAAAGTAAGTTTTAAAACATTGTCAAATAAAGCTAGAGTTGAGCGCACCATGTTTTTCCTCAGCTTTACCGCGTTTGCATATCAACTGTCCTATATTTCCTTTCTTTTATGTTAATGTTGATCTATTGCTAACCAAACACAAAGTTTTGCATACACGCATTCATTAAAAAAACAAATTATGGTAAGCAATATCGGTAGCTCGTGGTACATTTTTCGCTAAGCACTGGGCTATGCGCTGAAGAATCTTGCTTACAGAAGTGGAAGGTAATGATCATGCATTTCTCTAAGCACTGGGCTATGCGCTGAAGATCCAAGGAAATCCGTGTTCGTGCTGGGTGGATTGGACGATGGTTCGGGTAGAGTAGGCGGCATCTTATCACTCGTGCTTAGATTCCCATGAGTATATTACGGTTTGGCAATATTAGGTACTTTCGTATTGTAATCTAAGTCAATCTCTATTAGGCTTCTTGTCCCTAGTACTATATAAACAGTGTAAGGACTCACGATGTAATCACCTCTTACAATATCAATACAATCTATACTTTTGCAATCTTTCATGGTATCCGAGCGGTTCGCTCCGCCTAGGGTTTAGCCACTGCTTCCGCGCGCCGTCCCCAGCGAGATCGAGCTCCATGATCTCTGCCGGGGGTACCAAATCTCGTAGCTAGTTTTTCTTCCAATTCCCTAGATCGGTTTAGTAGTTTTAACAAATTTCTTTTTCCTATTAGATCTAATTTTCTTTTAGCCACCAAAAGCATCGTCGACAGCCGCATGTCGTCATCGCGCGCCTCTACTTCAACCTCGGCGTCGACTCAACTTCGGCAAATCATCGTCAACGATTGTGACAAGGAGGCTCCGCGTGACGCCCCAAGGGACGCCTTCACGCGCTGCGTCGGCTGCTCCGTCCTCACGTCATCTCCACACCGGCCCGTCTTCGCCAACATCCACCGGGACGCATGTCCCTGAGTACGCGCCTCGCCGTCAACGAAGGGATGCATCTTCATCACCCGTGGTCATCATCGCCGACAACCATCTACACCAACAACATAGCCACATCGTCGCCGCTACCACCGATCGTGGTCATCGTCAACGCCAACAAGTTCTTCTCCACGAGCGACGCCGCGCTCACACAAGCGGAAAATGCGAGTCTAAATCCCCAAAATCAACTACCGCTATAGCAAATCTACATCAACAACTACCTCTTCGTCTTCGTCCACCACGACCTCGCCGTCAGAGTCGAAGTTTAATTTTTATTTCTTACTTAATCAATTTTCTTCTTGCAACTACTTCATCTACTCCGACAAATCGGCGGACAACTTCTACGCACCGACCGTTCACGGAGAATTTCTTTGCTGCTCCCTCCGTCTCTGGCTCACATGGCTCGTGATGGTCCATGTCTTCGCACGTCCGGTATTGGCAACACCGACGCGTGCCTTCGTCCCCGGCGCGCTCCTGAGTTTGGCAAGCTCGGCAAGGCGTGTCGCATACCCCGACTACTCCGGATCCAACTACATCTACGTCAACTACTACGGCGAATTCTCCAGACTCAGCAACGACATCGACCACAACACAACAACATCATCGACTTCATCAATGGCAACAACTTCCCCAAAGGCACCATCGACCATAACTACAGCGCCCTCACTCCCGGCTACATCGACATCGGCATCCACCGGCATCCTCTCCAGTCCGCGACTTCGGATTATGCTCCAGTCGGACCATCCGCGACGCTCCTGCTATTTGCGTCACTACCGATCCGACTGCGGAGGGGTGTTAGAGTATAATACGGTTTGGCAATATTAGGTAGTTTCATATTGTAATCTAAGTCTATCTCTATTAGGCTTCTTGTCCCCCAAGTCTTCTAGTACTATATAAACAGCCTAAGGACTCACGATGTAATCACCTCTTACAATATCAATACAATCTATACTTCCGCAATCTTTCAATATATATTGTGGGAAAACGATGGACAGAGGGCCGGGGTGCCTGATTCCTCATACGTGCCTGATTCTTTTTTTTTTTTGAACGGGATGCTTCTTTTTTCCGCTCCAATCCTATCCCATGGTTTGTTTTTCGATGGTGCAATCAAAACGTACGTCTTTCTACTTGCCCAAACAGCATGTAACACATGCACAAGTTTGCTCGGTCTTGTCACGACTTTGGGCTGTAATAAAACTTAAAAAAAACGGCACACAGTGCTGGCGGCTAATCATCACATAGATTTATTTTTACCAGAGTCCAGAAGGCTCTCGCCATCCCCTCTCCCTCCTCTGGTTTGAGAGTCGACCCCTTTCTCCGAGGCCTCCCTCTTCCTCTCCCTAGCGGCGCCACCGCTAGGGGAGGGGGAGGGGGGGAGGAAGGGGGGGGGGGAAGCAGTGCCTCGTCTTGTACAAATTAGGTGTAGGTCTCTTGGCGTGATGCCAGAGTTGGGCTTCTTGCCCGTAGCTTGCGGTGAGCCCTCAGATCTCAACAGCAAGATCTGGAGTTGTTTAGGGTCTCTTCTCTCCTTTCCTCTGCTCCAGTGGCCGGAGTGGAAGCTTAGGGCGAAGACCATCACCGTCCTTCATAACGCCGCGGTTCCCTGGTACCTGCTTCTCAGTTGTCTCTTGTTGTGTTCTCTTCTACCGGCCGGCCATGGTGGCGAGGGGGAGAGGAAGCGCAGAGGATCGGAAGTGCTGAGGGGTGGTTGTGCCAGAAGGGGGCCTCCGTTCCAGCTCTTCGGTGCGACACTAGACGGTCGTTGCTAGGGGATACTGATGAGCTTCCATGGTGGAAGCCATCGGTGGCCTCCCTTCAGGCGAGCCCTTGGTGGAATAAGCGTCGCCATCTTCTGCTTGCAGGTTCTGGATCTCTATTCCTCTTCTTGGCCGGCCTCAGTGGCGAGGGAGAGGATGGATTTGATGCGGTGGCTGCTGGGCATGGAAGACGGAGCTCTGGGTCGATGGAGCATGCGACCTGGGCAGCAGATCCCAAGCGGCGGCGGAGCTACGCCGCTGCTATCTTTGGTCACAGGAGTGACCTGCTACGCTTGAGCCTGATGGCGGCTCGAGACCTTCCTTCCTCCTTAGGTGGAGGATCATCTCCGACCTCACCGCATCATCAATCGCCGCTGCTTCCCCAAGTGGCCTAGTCCCCGGTGGAGGCATGGGTGGCCGCGGATGGAGGTCGTCGCTGATCGGCGTTGAGCAAGGCAACGAGCGTGGCCTCGATTGTGTTTTCTTATCTTTCTATGGGGTGCTCTGTGTAAAAGTTCTTGGACCGGGTTGTACTTTTCCTTTTCTTCATGGTCCTCTATGTAACTGTATCCCCACCGCCGATTAAATGCATGCTCTAGGTCCTTCGGGACCTTTCCCGTTAAAAAAAAAGGCACACCTTGGAGCTCATGCAGTAATGAAAATATACGTATGGATATAATACCTTTATCTTCGTCCGCGGTAATGAAAAACCAGGGCATGTACTGTGGTTAAGAAGAAGACCTCCTTCCTATTAGCCCTCCACTTCTTCTACAAACGGTTATCAACATACAAAATATACAAGTTGGTTTGGATATGATTCTTACGATCTGGTTTCAAAACTATTCTTTCGACAACTGTGGGCAGATGTTATGTTTTTCTTAGGACATAAAAAACATAACAATGTGAGGGCATTTACTAGAGGTTCTTGTGTCTGTAGGCATGTCTCGTATCGCCGAATCTGATTTGTCAGTGAATATCTTCGAGGGACATAACTTCGCCAATCAATCACTCACCACTAACACACGCTTACTTTGGAATTACTAGTACCGTAGACTTTTCCATACCCGATCGTCCGAAACACTCAAGTCAAGGACTCTGCAGTATTGTTCCCTAAAGCATCCGGGTTGAGCTTGGGGCGGATCAGCTCCTTTTAGGAATACCAAACACTATGGGAGCCCATGTCTTTTTTTTTGCCAGGATATGGGAGCCCATGTCTACCATGCCACAATGCAGTGGTATCTCTTGGAATTTGGTGAGTTATTGGCTGTTTGGTCCATTAGACAATTTTTGAAATTCTTTTTGGCCCATTTGTGCATGGCAGCATCTGGCTGTGCTAGTGGTGTCAAAGTTTAGTTCCACATTGCTAGTTGAGTAAGAGTTACACCTTATTATATACTAGGCTGTTCCACCACTCACTAAGGTATGAGAAGAAGAGCAGCTCTTGCGCACTCCTCCTCTGACGCTGCCCGCCTCGCCACGCCTCGCCTCGTCAAGACGCGCGCACGTGCCGCGCGTTGCGGGAATCTCGCCGAGCCGAGCTTTACTTTTGCTAGCCAGGAAAATTAATCATGGATTAATTACGAGTCATTAACGGACGTGCTAATGAGTCAGCCGTCTTAATGGGCTGTTACCGACTCGGACGTGCGCTGAGTCCCACGCTCTCCCTGACTTGCTCTATATAAATGCCCGCGCTAAACCTAATCGGCATCATTTACCACACGCGTCTCCTTCCAGCCCATTGCGCCGCACACCTTCGTCTTTCCCATCCCGGCTTGCGGCGTGCACCGCATATCGGGACAATAGGCCTCCGGAACCCCGCCTCTTGTGAACCTGGACGGGTGAGGGGCGATCAGGTTTTTGGGGAGCGCTTCTACGCGACTACTGGCTTCCACAACGTCTTCCGTCGACGAGTTCCCGGACGGCGACTTCTTCCCGAACGTCACCGACCTCTTTGACAACCTCAACATGAGCGACGACGCTGCTGCCACCGCTACAGCTAATGCTGCTGCTACCGTCGCTGCCGATGTTCTACCGTACGTAACACTGAACTTCTTATTTCAGATTCTGCTAGAGTTCCTTATTCTAGCGTTCGGTGTAGATGTGATAGGTTTATGTTATTTAGATGTAATCTGTTCATCTACTTTGTTGATTTGCATGATTAGTTTTAGTACTGTCTATATGATCACGCTTTATCAGTTTATTATTCGAATTAAATCATATAGATTATTGCTTATATTTTTAACAGTATCCACCCCTTTCTCTCTTAGAGGTATATCCGAGAATAAAACGACATCCACCGGCACGAAAGAGTTCATTAATAATATATTTCATGCCACTGCCTACCTAGGCCGTTTGCCACTCAACTAGTTTACTTTTAATTTAATTTTATGCACATTAAATTTCCCCGTGGCTCCCCACCAGGAACTTCGATGAGCGTCGAAGTGAACACCAAGTCCTTCTCGCTGCTATAGGAGTTTGAGCTTTTCCGTGAGGGTCGGTGCTTCTATGACCTACAGCTACGGCACATGCTCAAGTGTTGGGAGGCGACCTGCCAACGACATAGGAATCCAAAACATGAGTAAATATGTAATTCAATAATATGAGCACACAAGCGTTGCCAACCAGATCTTTGAACCCCAGGAACATAGACATACTTTTTAGGTCAAAGAACCAAGAAACGAGTAATGCCAACAATGTAAGGACACTTTATAGATCTATATATTCTATAAATGTCTATTTACAACATCTCAAAAAGACAAACATAGATTACATAAATATCTATCAAGATTCTTATTAGACAAGCATACGCTCTAGTGCTATTTACCAAAATATTTAAGAACACTATGATTGCCACGAACATATACAAATACACTATAGCACTTATAATAATATGAAGAGAACTAATCTAGGCATTAGCTAAAAGTAGATATTGATCCGTAAAGGTATACAATTTTTCATATTTTTTCTTATTTTTAAGTAATGTTAATTTTAACAAAAGAACCTAAAAACTACCAAAACTAGATAAAAATACTAACATAACTTTCGACATTAAAAACATTTTGATTTAACGCAACATCATTTGAATCATATCATGTGAATTATAACATTGAATATTATATTTGAGTATTAACTGACATTTTTAACTATTAATTATGATAAGCATAATCAAAAATATATGATTTATGATTACGTTTAAAGTATAAGCTACATACAAGTAAAATAAATTAGTATAAAGATCTAATTACACATTTAGTCCCACAACTTGCTTCGGAGGTGCAAAATAGTCCCACAACTTGTAAAATGGACAAAAGTAGTTCCATAACCTGCAATCTGGGAGCAAACTAGTCCAATTCGAACGAAGTTGTGCAAACTTGATAGTTTTTGGACGAATTCGACTCAAGCTTTTGCAAAATGGTCCAGAAAACGACTGAAGTGACTAGTAGAGTCCCTTCCACGTGGGATTGGAAGTTGCTGCTGACCGGCCGCTCCTCTCGCTGCTCCTGCTGCTGACCGGCCACTCCTCTCGCTGCTCCCGCTGCTGACCGGCCGCTACTCCCGCTGCTCCAGCTGCTGACCGCCTGCCGCTCCCGTTGCTAACAGGCCGCTACTCCTACTGCTGACCGTTCAAGATTGGCATGGTGTTTCTGTCATTCATTGCGCTTAGAGGTGCAATACAAGAGTACATTGTACAACAAAGAGTAGGAGTACACTACAAGAAGAATGATTTGCAGAGGGTTAGGGAATGTTGTGAGCCAAACTGCCATTGTACTTATATGCTTCACCTTGTTGCCGATGGTACAAACAAATTGCTACTAACACTTTCTTGCCAATGACAACCAACTCATCCATCTTTTTCAATACAACAACCACGTTCCTTTGTCCAACATATTTTTCTCCCTTCTCTGTTTCTCCTAAATAGTACCCATTCCTAACCAGAAAACCAACATAGTTGTCTTTTCCATCTTCAGTACAGGGAAACGAATCTACTAATCCTAAGAACCCTAAGAACAACATCTTACCCGATGGTTGGGGCATTTGTAGAAGACACACCCAGGATTGGAGCTCGACTGAGAGACGATACGAATTGTTCTGCGAACTCAAAAACATGGACATGGCACCAAAGGCAGTGTTCCCGCTGGTAGCGGTGGCGGGAGAGAAGCTAATGCGACTTCTTGCGGCGGGAATGGAGAAGGTGCCTTCCTCCTCGGTCGAATCCACTCAGATGAGCTCGCTGTGGCACTCATGGCGATGGAGCTGGAGCTGGAGAGCTGATAGAGGTGTGGAGAAGTTCTAGGGGCTGGGGATTGAGCTGAAAGAGATAAAACATTTTAAAGTTTGAGAAACAAAAATATCACACGTGGGCTGCATGGGTGGTTACCATATTTCATCTGCTCCACCGAAAGACAATATGGACCACGTGCCCTCATTAGCACAATCCTTAAATAAATAAAGAAGGACACAACTTGTAGCTCATGCCACGTCTTCTTAACCAATTTACAAGAAAATGCATCGTATTTCCGCGGTAATCACAAACCAGGGAGATGTTAGGCAAAAGCACCCGTCCGCATCCCGCGAGAACCAGTGGTACTTTGGTCCCTAATCTTTGAAATGGAACATGTAGGTCCTAATTGTTTATAAGTGCGGCACGCGAGGTCCTAAATGGCTCTGACCCGTGTTGACTGGTGCCACATCACGGCCACATTGGCTATAGGGTCCACCAGGCTCAACCGTTGGAGGTGAAAATTTGGAAAGAGCCCCTTCAGATCCATTTTCGCTCACTTGACGCTCCCATTCCTCTTCCCTTTCTCTCCCACGACACTGGAGGCGACCTGGCCGCGACGATGCTGCTCTGGTGATGACCGTAGGTGACGGACTGGTGGAGGCCGCCGCGGGGACAGGGCCCACGAGGATGGAGCCCACGAGCAAGGGGCCGAAGATGCGGTGACCCAGCGATCCTCCCGCGCGCTACTCTAAGTAACCCTAGATCCCCTTTGTGTACCACCGGTATATTGGTAGCTCGGATCGGTGATAGAAATTGATGAATTTTCTATTAATGAGGAGGAGTTCACAATAGAAATCAATTATGCTGTTTTTTTGCGGATTTGGGCCTTCCAAGAGCTATGTTGATGGAAGAGTAGCTAGGGTTGATGGATGTGAAGCAGACGAATGGCACCTCTGTGGCTCACTAATTTTATGGAGCAGCTAGGATATAGTCAACTAGAAAAATACTCTTTGTACTAGTTGCTCCTTAGACAAGATCTAGGATCAGAACTCCGAATTATAGACCGTGATATTGACACAATGCACTTGATTTTGTTGTTCCTAAATTCTAGTACTTCCAGCTGTTTGTGGACCATAAAGATATGAATTTTTACAATAATGTTTTAATTGATGATCTTGTCATATCTGGCTCCCCTAATCTGCCTCATGTGTTGAGCCCAATCTTTGGCAAGGAGCATGAGCTTAGAAGAAGTAGGAGGAAGCTTGATGTGGAGGAGGAAGCACATGATTGCTCAGCTCTTGACAGTGAGGACAGTGAGTTGGATGAAGACTGGGCTGACTCTAAAAATGAGGTAGCAGCAGATGATGATGATTTATTTGACAGTGAAGACAATGAGTGGAATTCAAGATTGGCATGGTGTACTATCAGTCATTGAGATTAGAGGTGCAATACAAGAGTATATTGTACAACAAAGGGTAGGAGTACACTACAAGAAGAATGATTTGTAGAGGGTTAGGGAATGTTGTGAGCCAAAATGCCCATGGTACTTATATGCTTCACCTTCTTGCCAATGGTACAAACAATTGCTGCTAACACTTTCTTGCCAATGACAACTAGCGCGTCCATCTTCTTTAGTACGCAACCATGTTCCTCTGTCCAACATCTTTTTCTCCCATTCTCTGTTTCTCCTAAATAGTACTCATTCCTAACCAAAAAGCAACATAGTTGTATTATCCATCTTCAGGATAGGGAAATGAATCTGCTAATCCTAAGAACCATAAGAACAACATCTTACCCGATGGTTGGGGCATTTGTAGAAGACATGTCTAGGATTGGAGCTCGACTGAGAGACGAGACGAATGGTTATGCGAACTCGCAACACGGACATGGCACCAATGACAGTGTTCCCGCTGGTAGCGACGGCGGGAGAGAAGCTACTGCGACTTCTTGCGACGGGAATGGAGAAGATACGTTCCTCCTCGGTCGAATCCACTCAGATGAGCTCGCTGTGGCACTTATGGCGACGGAGCTGGAGTTGGAGAGCTGGCAGAGGTGTGGAGAAGGTCTGGGGCTGGGGATTGAGAAGGTCTGGGGCTGACTACTTATAGGAGTTCATTTGTAAACTTCCCATCAACCAGCCGCGGGAAATCTCCCGCCTAACGACTAGCTGCCAAGGTGGCACCGGTCAACACGGATCAGAGCTATTTAGGACCTCGCGTGTTGCACTTACAAACAATTAGGACCTACATGTTCCATTTTAAAGATTAGGGACCAAACTGACGTAATTTCTAAACATTTAGGATGCTGGTGCGGTTCTCGCATCCCGCCCGGATGTCAAAGAAGCTGGTTAAAAGAAACGAACCCAACATCGATCTGGTTGCAAGCGAGAGGAGAATATTTTCTCGATCCGAACAGTCAAACAAACATCCTAGTGTTTGATTTGATAGCCTGGTGAAGAAATGGTGTAGTACTATGTGCCAATCCCTCGTCCTAGGAAATGCTTGGCTGAGCATGCACACGTACTCTCACATGACAGAGCCAATCCCTCGCCCTTGGAAATGCTTGGCTCCAACACATGGCCAAATCACGTGTGAAGGCGACCTGTCACTGCTTGTAGCAGTCGAGCAGTTCAGCCTATTCATGTGTCCATGTCGGGAAGATGGACAAAAATAACCTCTAAAAAAATCACAAAATGAACTCTGGCCAAAAGTATTTCACACGGACTAACCCTTTTTGTAGCGCCTAACATAAAGGCGCTATAGTCTACATGATAGCGTCTTTTCCATAGACGCTATGGTCCCTGACAGCGTGGCGGTCGCCTAGCCCACCCTGGCCCCACCCGACCGAGTAGCGCCTGGGCGTTGAGCCTGGGTCGTGCAGCGCCTAGGCGCTATGCCCCAATGTGTAGCGCATTTCCCTTAGGCGCTACACATTGAGACATACAGCCACGCGCGCGGCCCCCCTCCCCACCCCGACCCACTCCCTCCCTAGCCGCCAGGAACAGAGAGGACGGTTCCTCTCTCCCGCCTCTCAAATCCCCCCTAAAAATCAACAGATCCGAAGGATTTGGCCGTGGATTTGCTCCCCAATCTCCCCCTCAAGGTATTCTCCTCCGATCCCCTCCTTTTCATCCAAAAAATCTTGCACATTTTAGTCTTATTTGCTTGGAACCCTAGTCTCTAGATGGATTCATGTTTAGGCCGATTTGTTCATGGTTTTTGGTTACTTGGTAGTTGTATGTTAGTTGTATTTATTGGGGAATGACAATGTGATGTTGATTTGATTTGTATATGATGGTTGTATATGTATTTGTATAAATGTTCCAATAATATGCCCCCATATCATTTGTAGTTACTTGTAGAAACTAAAACAATGGCCATGATGGTTGTATATGGATTTGTATACATGTATGAATAATATGCTCCCATATCCTTTGTAGTTTTTGTAGAAATTGAAACAATGGCCACATATGATGAACCACTCACATATTTATTGATATTTAGAATATATTTGTAGGATGGTGTGGCTACTTGATGATTACTATGATACAAAACACCATGCATACTTGATGGCGGAGAAGCATATGGTAATGAAATCATGTTGGACTTGTTTGTCTTAATTTTTCTATTGATTCAATTGTGTTGGAACCGTAAAGAAGCATAATATTTTGACTTGTATGTATGCAGAAGCTAGGTCCCCTGAAGATTCGCTCTCATGGCGCGTCCTCGAGTGACATGCCGTACTAGGTCCTCCTTTTTTCTCAAGTCATGAGCAAGTTGAACCACCAAACCGAATTCACGAGTAAATGTCTCCTGCCGCTTCCTCTCTTTGTCTTCCTCAACTTCCTTCCTCTTCCTCTCCTCCTCTTCCTCTTTCTCCTTCCTCTCTCTCACCACCGCCAAAGCGTCCGCCCACAACTTCGAGTAGTTCACACCATCCCCATCATTGTTCTTGTTGGCCATACCTATAATAAGAAAAAAGGTAAAAGTTAGTTAAGTAAGCATGAATGTGAACAATAGTGGTTTGAAAAATATTAGTATGAAAGCTAGTAAAATAAGCATGGAAGGTAGTAAAGTAAGCATAAAAGTGTGATCATTATTTCGCCATACCTATGCGCATACGGATTTGGTCCTGCCAAATAACCTATCATACTAGCCGGATTTGGTCCACGCCCTCTTCCTCTACTAAGCCCAAGGGATCGACCTCTTCCTCTACTAAGCCCAAGGGATCGACCTCTTCCTCTACTAAGCCCAAGCGATCGACTGCTTTGTTGCCTAGGAGCATGTTGGCTACTTCTCCCTTCAACATTGCACGTTCCACACCGTGCTCTCTCACGAGGCTCTTGGAATTGGTCGTTGCCCGTTTCTCGACCACCACCACGGCCCCATCCATCCATTTCACTCCTAAAGCGTTTTGTAGTGCGTCTTCCACGTTTAATCTCCTTCCACTTCGGATCGGGCCATAATTGAATTCCATGGTACTCCGGCCATTGTGATTGGTCCAGGTATGGGTGAAATCGAGGGGCCCATGTCTGCTTAGTAGAAGGTGCCATCAACGGATATAACATGCCTACAATGTTCAAAAGCCCGAACACATTGCTCGAAACCCCAAAATGCACGTCCAAATACTCGAACGGTTTTTCCGTTCATTATCCTTGTCTTGTTCCCATAAGGTTCAATGATATGAATCATGCTCGGGTTAGCATTGGCCATCGCTAACAACAACCTAGGGATCCGGTTATAAGATTCCTCCCAATCACCATACAACATCTTGAATGCGGCTTGTTTCGCCTTCCATGCCTTCCCGTACTTCACCTCGTAGTGAAAGACGACTTTCACAAGCTCCATGACCATCTTGATGCTCATTATTGGAAATGACTTGACGTCATTGGAAATCCTATAAGCAATGAACTCGGAGGTGATTTTTCGGTGCCCGTGCTTCACATCCTTGCCATCCACCTTTGGGCCTCGGCACATGTGAGTTGATACACAACTAGATATGTGCCAATCGGGACCTCCCTTGAATGGTATTGCATGCACAATCCAAGGACATCTATCCTGCTCACATTTAACCGTGTAGCGCTTCTTCAAATCCGAGTGCACCACCGTGTAAGGACGATGATGCTTAACCGAGAAGGCCTTTATCCATTGCTTAAATTCTAGCAAGGTCTTGAATCTCGTTCCGCGAGTAATCCCATTATTCTCTTCATTACCATCTCGGTAAGAACTTGACCTTGGTCCAAGCACTATGCCCTTCCCGACATCAACCGTGGCTTCATCCGCGAGACTAACATCACGGAACAAAGATACCATGTGGTCCCGCCCCAATATGTTCTCGTGGATTTCGTCCTCTCTAGCCGTGAACCCCTCCTCGTCAAGTTCTTCTTCGGGACCATCATCATCCGAGTCCGATGCATACCCTCGAGCATAGGGGATGTCACGGTCCATGTTCTCTTGAGTAATATATGTGTCCAAATCTCCAACATTGTTTTCATGAAGCTCAACCTCATTCTCATCTTGCCCATAATCATCATTGTTCTCTTCCCATACTTCATCTTGGTACTTCGAAATTGGGCTCAATGTTTGGGTTAAAGGAGGGTCACTTAATACCTCTTGGTTGAAGGGTGGGGGACTCCTAGAATCCAATAGGGAGGCACAACGGTTCAAGTCCAAAGGCCACGAACTATCAACCTTCTTGGTGGCAAATAGTTCAAGAGCCTTGTCTAGTGATTCCGCAACCACCTCCTTGTATGCAACCCAACGGGCCTCGAAAGAGATATGCATGGTCTTCCAATAGACATGCATTCCCAAACTCACATTATGTCTTCCCTCCAACTCAACAATATCACTTGGGTCCATCCATTTCAATTCTATCCTACCTTGCTTCAAGACCTTAGTGTAGGTTGGACTACGTTCAAACACCATGTCTAGCTCATTCGGGTCCGGTTCTATATTGCCTTTCAAAAATGCATCCTTGTCCACATGATGAACATGAAAAATTCTTGCCATACCTAACACATAAGAGAATATGATCATTAACTACCCATGGCAAGATGAATAAAAATATAGTAGTCACATTATGAAACAATTTATCTAACAAGAACACCATCCCTTACATGAGCAAACCCTAACCCTAACCATAGCCATATCATTCCAATAAACCAAACTCTAACAATCCAAGAACCCTAAACCTAACTAAATGCTTCTTAGACACCATTCTACCCAACATTGGCCAATAAACCCAACAAATTTCCAAACATTTCCTCACAAATCAAATTTCTAGGGTTTCAACTCAAATCCCACCAAAATGAAAGATTTCAATCGGTAAACAACGGAGGGAATAGAGGGAGGGTACATCTAGCAGCCGGGGAAGGTCGAAATCCACCAAGTGAAGCCTCCAATCTGAGGAATTTGAGGGGGGGAGGAGAGAGGGCCGTCGCTGGGTGTTCTTCTCTTTTCTTGGCGACTGGGAGGGAGTGGGTCGGGGTGGGGAGGGGGGCCGCGCGTGTGGCTGTATGTCTCAATGTGTAGCGCCTAAGGGAAAGGCGCTACACATTGGAGCATAGCGCCTAGGCGCTGCACGGCCCAGGCTCAATGCCCAGGCGCTACTCGGTCGGGTGGGGCCAGGGTGGGCCAGGCAGCCGCCACGCTGTCAGAGACCATAGCGCCTATGACAAAGGCGCTATCCTGTAGAGTATAGTGCCTTTATGTTAGGCGCTACAAAAAGGGTTAGTCCGTGTGAAATACTTTCGGCCAGAGTTCATTTTGTGAATTTGTTTTCTTAGGGGTTATTTTTGTCCGTTTTCCCGTCCACGTCATGTCTCCTTAAGGGCATCTCCATCGGGTTGACCCAAACGGGTGACCGAACGGTCTATTTCTATCCGTTTGCGTCAGCCCGCGGTTGTTTTGGGATGGAACACTTCCACCTCCACTCCGGACATCCTCCGGACTTACCGAAACCCTTCCGGTTTTCTCTCTACTATTCTTCGGTGATTCTACCGATCCTATAAACACTCTCTAAGCATCATCAAGCCCTTAAGCGTGATACCCTATGGTTCGGGAACATTCTAGACATGGTCGGGACACTCCCACACCAATGATCGACAGAGGGACCTGGATGGCCATGTGACCCCTGTGTGTTCCACGAAGATCTTTCGTCGTTTGAACCGGGACAGTCATGTCTTATTCCCTTTGTCACTCGGTACTTGCATTGCCCGAGATCTGATCAATGGCATCACCATGTCGTGTTCAATCTCGTTACTGAACAACGCTACTTGACTCGTTCCGACAAGTGATATCCCCGTGATCAAATCACACGCTGCGCAGCTATTGGATATAACTTCTCCGAGTGGGCCCTTGAGTATCTTCCCGTCACATGGACGGACAAATCCCGCTCTTGACATATATTGCCTCAACGGTTTCCTCTGAATACCTGAACACACCTTTATAACCACCGTATTACCAGATGGCGTTTGATGCTATCAAAGCACTCTCGGGAGACAGTGATTGATATAGCCTCACGGTCTAAGGAATAGTCTACGAGGATCCATTTCTAATCATCGTAACTTGAAGTTCGTGACATGATCGGGTCACGATGTTTAGGTTGGGTATTGGTTCATCATCTCATTCTCAGAATAAGATGACCTCATTTCCAACTAGCATAAATGCCACATGATCAGGAAACATGATCATCTGTTGACCAATGAACCAGTGACTAGAGTTTCACTGGGAACTCCTGGTTGTTTGTATATCGCACATGTATTGATGTTTCCACTCAATACAGTTATAGCATGATATAAAACTTAATTATAAACTATATGAAATATGATAATAGTCCTTACTACTATTTGTCTCTAGGGCATATTTCCAGCACTATGTATTCTATCTATGGGACTTCCACAACACTTTAACATGTATCCTAGGTACACATGTAAGTTTTATAGGGCCACATGCAAGTTTGGGTGGGTTCCCAGGGCTCCGGGGGTCGAAAGCACCAAAAACACCCATCTACGGGCCCCGGGAAGGTCTACCCCCTAACTTTCTCCGCACGAGATTCCACCAATGTACTTTTGTGTTTGTTAAGGTATGTTTAGGCCATATATACAAGGAAAACAAATATTGGGACCCTGTGGCACATTCTAGCCCCTGGTATACCAGCAGCGGGATATTTCCACCTAGAGTTCGAGGAATCTGCTAAGTGTTATCGCCCGAATGTGAAGAAGGTCACACCCGGGAGCTATGTATTCTATCTATCGGACTTCCACAACACTTTCACATGTATACTAGGTCCACATGCAAGTTTCCTAGGTCCACATGCAAGTTTGGGTGGTTTCCCGTGGCTCCGGGGGTCGAAAGCACCAAAAACACCCATCTGCGGGCCATGGGAAGTTCTACCCCCTAGCTTTCTCCGCACGAGGTTCCACCAATGGATATCTGATGAAATAGCTTATCGTGAACCTAAAAAATGATTTTTGTAAAAAATCATGAGTATCAGATCATGTACCTATAGTTCATATCTGACCAACTTCCTATCGATTCGACAGTAATTTGTGTTTTTCACCAGGGGTGGACGGAAAGGTTTGAGATCCCCCTGTTGGGAAATTGTCCATATAAGGTGGTCTAGTATTTTTTAAAAATGGGGTGGTAGCATTTTTATTAGCCATTTGGTGGTTACTTCATAAAACTCCCCATTTTTCTGCGTTTGAAAATGGAAAATGGCATTTTGGTGCGATGAGAAGGAAAACTTCCTCCTGCAACATTGTTTGGCATCCCATGATGCACATGCATGCACAATATGGGCATATTATCACAAACTATGCCTTGATTCTAGCCATAACATTGGTCATTTGACCCGAAA
Source organism: Avena eriantha (assembly GCA_910589775.1). Lineage (NCBI taxonomy): Eukaryota > Viridiplantae > Streptophyta > Magnoliopsida > Poales > Poaceae > Avena > Avena eriantha. The sequence goes on from OU342743.1 coordinate 11,826,396, forward strand.
GCCAGGAAATCTCGAATGAGATAGGTCATTTTGTGAAGGTTTTTTGAGACATAACAATATACCAAGTTTGAAAATTTTCCTTCCAACTATGTCACATAATATGACACCACGTGAAGGTTTCGCATTCTCTGGATCGTTTTTGAAATTTTTATGCCCATTTCAAACTATCACCAAAGTTTCTAGAACGGCGGGCATAAAGATTCTTAGCTCGGGGATGAGCCTCGCTAAACTTTCATTGGATCTCTGATGAAATAGCATATTGTGAACCTAAAAATGATTTTTTTTTTAAATCATGAGCATCCTATCATGTACATGTAGTTCATATCTGACCCACTTCCTACTTATTCGGCAGAAATTTGTCTTTTTACCAGGGGTTGACAGAAAGGTTTGAGATCCTTCTATTGGGACATTGTCCATGTAAGATGGTCTAGTATTATTGTAAAATGGGGGTGGTAGCATTTTGAATTAGGCATTTGGTGGTTGCTTAAAAAATACCCACCTTTTTTGCGCTCGGAAAATGGAAAATGCCTTTTTGGTGCGACGAAAAGGAAAACTTCCTCCTGCAACATTGTTCGCCATCCCATGATGCACATGCATGCACAATATGGGCACATTATCACAAACTATACCTTGATTCTGGCCATAGCATTGGTCATTTGACCCAAAAGCTAGGAAACCTCGAATGAGATAGGTCATTTTGTGAAAGTTTTTTTAGACATAATCAATATACCAAGTTTTATATTTTTCCTTCTAACTATGTCACATAATATAACACAACGCGAAGGTTTCACATTGTTCGGATCGTTTTTGAATTTTTTATGCCTGTTTCAAACTATCGTCAAACTTTCTCGAATGGCGGGCATGAAGATTCTTAGCTCTGGGCTGAGTCTCTCTAAACTTTCATTGGATCTCTGATGAAATAGCATATTGTGAACCTAAAAATGATTTTTTTTAAAAATCATGAACATCGGATCATGTACCTGTAGTTCATATCTGACCCACCTCCTACTAATTTGGTAGAAATTTGTCTTTTTCACCAAGGATGGATGGAAAGGTTTGAGATCCCCCTATTGGGACATTGTCCATGTAAGGTGGTCTAGTATTTTTGAAAAATGGGGTGGTAGTATTTTGAATTAGCCATTTTGTGGTTGCTTCACAAAACCTCCTGCTTTTTGCACTCGGAAAATGGAAAATGGATTTTTGGTGCGACGAAAAGGAAAACTTCCTCCTGCAACATTCTTCGCCATCCCAATATGCGCATGCGTGCACAATAGCGGCACACTATCACAAACTATGTAGCGATTCTGGCCATAACATTGGTCATTTGATCCGAAAACCATGAAATCTCGAACATGATAGCTCATTTTGAGAAGGACTTTCCAAGATATTTGTAATATTACAAGTTTGTTATTTTTCTCGGATACTATGTCACTTAAAATGATGCCACACGAAGATTTTACATTGTTTCGATCGTTTTTGATTTTTTTGTGCCTATTTCAATTGCGGTCGAAACGACCGGAATGAAGGTTCATAGCTTGGAGTGGCACCTTGCAAAATTATGAGTGGATCTCTGATGAAATAGCATGTTTTGAATCTAAAAATGTTTTTTTTTGCAAAAAATCATGATCAAACTACCATGTACCTATAGTTCCGACCCACTTTCTATCGATTGGTTATTAATATTTTCTCCTTGTTATTTTATCCTTTGTAGGTTGATAATATTTTCTAAAAATGATTGTTGGATGCTACTTGTCGTTATCTTTCCAACAAAATTGATTTCATCTTCTTCCGAGTTCGTAGGAGAAAGTTGCGTTATTTCTGGTTCGAGCTTACTAGTAATCATAGTAGTGCCTGGGTATTTGATACTGGTTCGGTTGCTCATATTTGTAACTCGAAACAGGAGCTGTGGAATAAGCGAAGACTGGCGAGAGACGAGGTGACGATGCGCGTTGGAAATGGCTCCAAGGTTGATGTGATCGCCGTCGGCACGCTCCCTCTACATCTACCTTCGGGATTAGTTTTAAATTTGAATAATTGTTATTTGGTGCCTGCCTTAAGCATGAACATTATATCTGGATCTTGTTTATTGCGAGACGGTTACTCTTTTAAGTCCGAGAATAAAGGTTGTTCGATTTATATGAGTAATATCTTTTATGGTAATGCACCTGAGATGAATGGTTTATTCTTACTGAATCTCGATAGTAGTGATACACATGTTCACAACATAGATGCTAAACGAACAAAATTGAATGATAATTCTACATACATGTGGCACTGTCGTCTTGGTCACATTGGAGTGAAGCGTATGAAGAAACTCCATTCTGATGGACTTCTTGAATCACTTGATTTTGAATCACTTGAAAGATGCGAAGCATGTCTAATGGGAAAAATGACTAAGACTCCATTCTCTGGAATAATGGAGCGAGCTACAGACTTATTGGAAATAATACATACCGATGTGTGCGTGTAGCATCGCGTGGTGGATATCTTTATGTTCTCACTTTCACGGATGACTTAAGTAGATATGGGTATGTCTACTTTATGAAACATAAGTCCGAATCTTTCGAGAAGTTTAAGGAATTTCAAAGTGAAGTGGAAAATCATCGTAACAAGAAGATTAAGTTTCTGCGTTCTGACCGCGAAGGTGAATATCTAAGTTATGAGTTTAGCATGCATTCTAAGAAATGTGGAATACTTTCGCAGTTGACACCGCCGGGAACACCACAGCGTAATGGTGTGTCCGAACGTCGTACTCGAACTCTCTTAGATATGGTTCGGTCTATGATGTCTCTTACAGATTTACCGCTATCGTTTTGGGGCTATGCATTAGAGACAGCCGCATTCACTTTAAATAGGGCACCATCTAAATCCGTTGAAACGACACCGTACGAATTGTGGTTTGGTAAGAAACCTAAGTTGTCGTTCCTTAAAGTTTGGGGTTGCGAAGCATATGTAAAGAAGTTACAACCAGATAAGCTTGAACCCAAAGCGGAGAAATGCGTCTTCATAGGATACCCTAAAGAAAAAATTGGGTACACCTTCTATCATAGATCCGAAGGCAAAGTTTTCGTTGCCAAGAATGGATCCTTTCTTGAGAAGGAGTTTCTCTCGAAGGAAGTGACTGGAAGGAAAGTAGAACTCGATGAGGTTATCGAACCTTCTCTCGGATTTGAGAGTAGCGCAGCACCAGAAGATGTTTTTGTGCCGCCTGCACCAATTGGAGAGGAAGCTAATGATGGTGATCATGAAACTTCGAACGAAGTTACTGCTGAACCTCGCAGGTCAACGAGGGTTCGTACCACTCCTGATTGGTATGACTCTGCCTTGAACGTCATGTTGGTGGACAACGCTGATGACCCTGCGACGTATGAAGAAGCTATGGGGAGCCCAGATTCCGACAAATGGCTAGAAGCCATGAAATCCGAAATGGGATCCATGTACGAAAACCAAGTGTGGACTTTGGTGGACTTACCGGATGGCCGTAAGGCTGTCGAGAACAAATGGATTTTCAAGAGAAAAACAGATGCTGATGGTAATGTTACCGTCTATAAAGCTCGACTTGTCGCGAAAGGGTTCTGACAAATTCAAGGAGTTGACTATGATGAGACATTCTCACCAGTAGCGAAGCTAAAGTCTGTGAGGATTTTGTTAGCAATTGCTGCATATTTCGATTATGAGATTTGACAGATGGATGTCAAAACGGCGTTCCTTAATGGTGACATTGAGGAAGAGTTGTATATGGTACAACCCAAGGGTTTTGTCGATCCTAGTGATGCTGACAAGGTATGCAAACTTCAACGCTCCATTTATGGACTGAAGCAAGCATCCCGGAGTTGGAATCAACGTTTTGATAAAGTAATCAAAAACTTTGGATTTATACAAACTTATGGAGACGCTTGTATTTTCAAGAAAGTGAGTGGGAGCTCTGTAGCATTCCTAGTACTAATGTAGATGACATATTGTTGATTGGGAATGATATAGAACTTCTTAATAGTGTCAAAGCCTATTTGAATAATAGTTTTTCAATGAAGGATCTTGGCGAAGCGGCATATATTCTAGGCATCAAGATTTATAGAGATAGATCAAGACGCCTAATAGCGCTTTCACAAAGTACATACTTGGACAAAGTTCTAAAGAAGTTTAGAATGGAAGAGAGCAAGAAAGGGTTCGTGCCCATGTTGTCAGGTAAGACCTTGAGTAAGACTCAAAGTCCAGCTACGGCAGAAGATAGAGAGAAAATGAATAATATTCCCTATGCCTCGGCCATAGGTTCTATCATGTATGCCATGCTGTGTACAAGACCGGATATAGCACATGCTGTTAGTTTGACTAGCAGATATCAAAGTGATCCTGGAATGGAGCACTAGACAACGGTCAAGAATATCCTAAAGTACCTAAATAGGACTAAGGATATGGTTCTTTCTTATGGAGGTGATGAACAGCTTGTTGTAAATGGTTACACCGATGCTAGTTGGAACACCGATCCGGATGACTCGAAGTCATAGTCGGGATACGTATTTATTTTGAATGGTGCTGCAGTGAGCTGGAGGAGTGCCAAGCAAAGCGTTGTGGCGAAATCTTCAACTGAATCGGAATACATAGCTGCTTCGGAGGCTACGCAAGAAGCCATATGGATGAAGGAATTCATTACTGAACTTGGCGTGGTTCCCAGTGCGTTGGACCCGATGGCCATCTACTGTGACAACACAGGTGCCATAGCTAATGCACAGGAGCCAAGGTCACATAGCAAGCTGAAGCACATCAAGCTACGTTTCCACGCTATTCGCGAGTATGTCCGAGATGGTGACATAAAGATTTGCAAAGTACACACTAATCTGAATGTGGCAGATCCGTTGACTAAACCTCTCCCTAGAGCAAAGCATGACCAGCATCAGAACGCCATGGGTGTTAGGTATATTACCATTTAATCTAGATTATTGACTCTAGTGCAAGTGGGAGACTGTTGAAGATATGCCCAAGAGGCAATAATAAAAGTGGTTATTATTATATCTTTGTGTTTATGATGAATGTTTACATCCCATGCTATAATTGTATTATTAGGAAACACTAATACTTGTGTGTTTTGTAAACATATAAGAGTCCCTAGTAAGCCTCTTGTTGAACTAGCTTGTTGATTAATAGATGATCATGGTTTCCTGGTCATGGACATTGGATGTCATTAATAACAAGGTTATATCATTAGGAGAATGATGTGATGGACACACACCCATAGTAAGCATAGCATAAGATCAAGTCATTAAGTTCGTTTGTTATAAGCTTTAAAAAACATAGTAACCTAATCCTTTGACCATGAGCTTATGTTAATCATCATCACCGGATGGGTACTTTGATGGCATCAAACACCGCTTCGTAACTGGGTGGTCATAAAGGTGTCATTGGGTATTCTGAAAGTATGTGTTGAAGCGCATGGACCAAGATTGGGATTTGTCCATCCATATGACGGATAGATATGCTCTAGGCCCTCTCGGTGGAATGTCATCTGATTAGCTTGCAAGCATGTGACTGGGTCACAAGGGATGACATATCACGGAACGAGTAAAGAGTACTTGTCAGTAACGAGGTAGAACTAGGTATGGAGATACCGACGATCAAACCTTGGATAAGTAGAGTATCGCGTGACAAAGGGAATTGGTTTCGTATGTTAATGGTTCTATCGATCACGAAGTCATCGTTGAGTATGTGGGAGCCGTTATGGATCTCCAGATCCTACTGATGGTTATTGCTCGGAGAGGTGTCTCCATCATGTCTACATATTCACGAACCGTAGGGTGACACACTTAAGGTTCGATGTTGTTTAGGTAGATATGGAATATGCGTTGGAGACCGAATGTTGTTCGGAGTCTCGGATTGGATACGGGACATCACGAGGAGCTCCGGAATTGTCCGGGGAGTAAGATTCATATAATGGGGATCATTTTCTAAGGTAGGAAATGTTCTGGAGTATTTATATGGGGATTCTATAAGGTTTCGGAAGGTTCCGGAAGGTTCTAGAAGATTTTTTGGAGTTTACTTGAAAACCAAGAAAGGATAAAAGGATAAAGGGAAATTTAAAAGGGAAACTTGGGGGGAAGGACTCTCCCCCCAAGCTCCCTTGTGCGCCGGCCCTAGGGGGTTGGCCTAGGGGTGGGAACCCTAGGCCGCACCCCTCCCTCTATATATAGAGGGGTGGAGGCGCCACCCCCCCCCTCCTTGCTCCTCCACTCTTGCCCCTAGCCACCTCTCACCTCCTCCTTCCTTCTGCTCAGGCTTAGGCGAAGCCCTGCAGAATCCTCTACTCCACCACCACCACCACGCCGTCGTGCTGCTGGCATTCCGTGGAGAGATCTACTACCTCCGCTGCTCGCTGGAACGGGGAGAGGAAGGTCTGCTTCGACTCCGCACGTGTGACCGACTACGGAAGCGCTGCCGGAACGCGCCGGAAGGATCGTCCACTCGATCTTGAGATCGGCAAGTGATCGACTACATCAACCACGAGATCCAATCTCGTAACGCTTTCGGGTCTACAAGGGTTAGTACAGATCTATCTCGTTGCACATGTCTAATAGATTAGATCTTGGCTTTTATCTAGATTAGATCTGGGTTTTGTTCGTTCTTGCGGTAGAAATTTTTTGTTTTCCATGCTCCGAACCCAACATATCACAAACTATGTTGCGATTCTGGCCATAACATTGGTCATTTGATCCGAAAACCATGAAATCTCGAACATGATAGCTCATTTTGAGAAGGACTTTCCAAGATATTTGTAATATTACAAGTTTGTTATTTTTCTCGGATACTATGTCACTTAAAATGATGCCACACGAAGATTTTACATTGTTTCGATCGTTTTTGATTTTTTTGTGCCTATTTCAATTGCGGTCGAAACAACCGGAATGAAGGTTCATAGCTTGGAGTGGAACCTTGCAAAATTATGAGTGGATCTCTGATGAAATAGCATGTTTTGAATCTAAAATTGTTTTTTTTGCAAAAAATCATGATCAAACTACCATGTACCTATAGTTCAGACCCACTTTCTATCGATTGGTTATTAATATTTTCTCCTTGTTATTTTATCCTTTGTAGGTTGATAATATTTTCTAAAGATGATTGTTGGATGCTACTTGTCGTTATCTTTCCAACAAAATTGATTTCATCTTCTTCCGAGTTCGTAGGAGAAAGTTGCGTTATTTCTGGTTCGAGCTTTTTGTGAGGCAGGAGGGTTCACTAGTTGATCCATGGACACCTGAATCCAGCCAATCAGAAGAGAGGGGAAGCCTACCCACGGATTAGCCACATGAGGCCATCTCAGACGTCCACACAACCCCGATCCAACGGCTTGACCCACTCTCCACCCACTCCCTCAAAGCGCCCCGACCAACTCCCTCCCAAACCCTACCCCAGACCCACTCCCTCCTAGTGCCGCCTCCATCAATCCCCACCCTGATTCCCCGACCTACTCCTCCCAGCGCCGCATCATCGCGATCCCCTCTCACGCGCTTGATCCCCGTTGCCCCCACACGCCCCCCCCGAGTCCAGCAAGGCGGCTCCGCCGCATGGCTCCCTCTAGCCCGCCGTCCTCCTCCTCCTTTCCCGGCTGTGGCCATGCGTCCTCCTACACTCCGCCTTCCCCATCCAGCGTCGGATGTCCTCGTCCACTCCGCCTTCCCCAGCCCGCGCCGGACGTCCTCCTCCACTCCGCCTTCCTCCTCCTCCTTCCTTAGATGTGGATGGATGTCCTGCGGGATCCATGGCGCGGTCCATGGCGTGGGACAGACCGAGATGCGGGAGGGGGAGGCGTTGTCCATGGCGCGGGCAAAGGCGCAGGTCACACGGGCGGCGCCATGCGTGCGGGAGGAGGCGGCGGTCGGTGCCCATGCAGAGAGGGGCGGGGATGAGCCGGAGGCAGCGAGGTCGGTAGGCAGCGGACGCAGCAGGTCGAGGGGGCGCGATGGGATGACGGTGAAGGTGGAGGGCGCCCGCGGCGGTGCTCTGCCATTAGAGAGGGCCCTGCAGAGGATGGCCATGGCGGCGGCGGCGGTTGCACGGCGGGGCACCATGGGCGGCACCGGCGCTAGGGAGAGGCCAGTTGCGACGGAGGAGGACGGGCCGGCGGTGGCCATCGACGCCGTCTTTTTTTATTTAGACAAAATTTCTTTGCCGTGTCCTACAAAATTGTACACGGCAAAGCCGTCGAGGGTGGACATCAAAGCATACTTTTTTTATTTATACATAATTTTCTTGCCGTGTCTCACGAAACTGCACACGGCAAAGCCTTTTGAAATTGCATATGGCAAAGAAGTAGGACCCACCAGGACGGTGCCGTCTACCCGTGTCGGTGTCAACTTACTTTTCTATGTCGTGCAGGACTGCCTTGCACACGGCAAAGAATTTTGCCGGCCCGATCATTGCCGTGCGATCTTTGCCGTGTAGTGTTACATAGCAAAGGCTTTGCCATTTGTTTTGTGTGTGGCTTTGCCGTGTATCCACTGTGTTACACGATACAGTGTCCTCTAGCGTGTCAACCCTCAACGAAAGTGCGACCGGAAAAATAGACCTGCTGCTAGCTATATGTCGTGCAACAATTTGAATTTCGTCCATGCGTACACACTACACAGGCGCGCACAAAACGGGAAATAGAGCTGCTCCCGATCAGAACGCCAGCCGAGCCGATACCTGGCCGGGATATAGCTCATTAATGCATTCCTCCGACGAATCTCCCATCGATCGTCAAGATCTTTGCTAGGTCGCTCCCTCGCTCGATCGAGCGCCGCCTCTCCATCTCCATGGCCTGAGATCCACTCTTCGAAACATCCATCCACCAACAGCCATGGCGGCGGTACCTCCTCGCAGAAGTGCTAGGCATATTCGGGACGATCAGGAGATTCGGGACTGGAGCACTCTTTCAGAGGAGCTCCTGGAGAGCATCGGAACGATGCTCCCGTCGCGCCGCGAGGCCGTCAAGTTCCGGACCATCTGTCCGGCCTGGCGCGCCGCGTTGCCGTTCGCCAAGTACATCGCGCCGGTCGTCATTCTGCCTCACCCCGACTCGCCGGACGGCGCCGTCAGCTTCTACACCCCGGGTGACGGCGGGGAGTCGACCTTCACCAGGAACGTCCCGTCTCTGGGCGGCAAGAGGATGTGCGGCTCTTCCGGTGGGTGGCTCGCCCTCGTCGACGAGGCCGGGTCCGGCACGCTTCTCAACCCACTCACCGGCGCAACCGTCGTGCTCCCGCCGGCCGGCCAGCACGTCGTGGGTGCCTCTTTCAGGCTCCTCATGGAGCCCAACGGGATCCCGACGGCAAGGCTTCTTTCTGAAGACGGCCATTACACCTCCGTCAGGGTGGACCAGATGCACAGGAGGGCCTTCCGCCGGATCGTGCTCTCATCGTCCTCGCCGGGCTCCGGTGACTGCATGGCGATGGCAGCGCTCGCCGACTCGGGAACCGTCGCGTTCTGCCGTGTCGGCGTCGACGCAGCGTGGACGCTGCTCGAGACCAACCTGCCGGTGGGCCCTGTCACCACCGTTGTGCACTTCCGTGGCAGCCAGTTCCTGGCTATCAAGGACTGCCGCAGAGCCGGCGACCCTGGAGGGATCTCCATCTGCGACGTTGCCGGTGCAGTTCCAACGGCGACGCGGGTTCAAGGATTGCATGGAGCTCCCAGACTGAACACATACGCTCACCCCCGCACTTATCTGGTAGTGAAGGGCCTGCTGTACGTGGTGGCCAAGGGCGTCTCGGAGGAATCCACCCTCCTCACCCATGTCTACAGGTGCAACGTCCTGGCTGCGAGGCCGAGGTGGACCAGGGTCAACAACACCCATGGCCTAACATTTTTCATGTCCACCACCTTGACCAGTTACAGTGCCGCCGGCTATGGCGGAGCTGCAAGCGTCGCCGGATTCAGGACCAACTCCGTCTACTGCCCCAAACCTAACAGTCTGCATGACCGGTTAGAGTTGGAGATCATTGACATCGCCAATGGAACATCGGAGTTGTTGCAACCTTTTCCCAATAACATTCAGGGTACATCAGGAGCTATCTGCTGGATTCAGCCCAATCACTGGGCTCAGTAAGGTACATATATAGGACGTGTGTATGCAGCAGCTTAATTATTCCATGCTGTTCTTTCTGCAATATATATGATGGTTTCTACTATGTTTTTAGCTAGCTTAGCTTTCCCTCATCATATATATGTTTGGTGGTCATGGTGTGTGCCCATCAGGCAATTCCTTAGTTTCAAATTTGTAGAGAAATATCAATTTATCGTTTGCCTTTATGCTGCTAGTTACTCTATCCACATTGTTTTCTTCACAAGTAATTGATCGGTTCTAGAAATGTAGGCATGTCACTGGATATTAGGATGTGAAAATTTTATATATGGCACATATCTTCTGATTGTTCAGTCTGCAAGGTTTGCAACATACGTACTTGAGTTGAATTTATGGGTCGAAAGTATGTGGCTATACCTAGCTAGATACTAAATCGACCTGTTTTTGCTGGATTTTATGTAGGGTTTGAACGCTTTGCAAGAAATTGTGTCAACGTGTTTGACATGTTATTAGCAGGTTATTCCATGTTATTCTCTCAGCCATGTTAAGGTTTTCATGTTCTAGAATTCCCCTATATTTGGTGGTCATGGCTACATGAGTACATATGTCATATTCTGCGGATGGGGTGTTATACTCGGTTTGCAACCATAGAGTACCATGTTTGTCTTCACATGTTGGATTTACAGGAAGCCTAGGCATGTTCGGTTCATGGTTACCTATGAATATATGATGATCGACAAGTATTAAATTTGGCATACTGTTTGTTTATTCACTTTGCAACAATAGTGGTAAGTACATGAATCGAATTTGTAGATCGAATTTTTTGGATAGCTAAAAGCATGATCCTCCATGCATTTTCATTGGATCCACGATGGTGCCTTATTTGCGAGTCTCAGAGGAGCCCGGTGGACCTAAGGCTTTATCTCGATCACTAGATAGATGTATAGGGTTTGCATGATTTCCTAGAGATTTTTGACGGGTTTGACAAAACAGTTTGTATGTGTTAATTAATTATAATAGTTAGGGATAATCTATTAGCACGAGATAATTCCAGAAACAAAACAAAAACGCCACTGTTGTAGCAGATTGATAGAGCTTGTTTGTTACACTCTTCGCAACTTTGCTTACTATGCATGTTTTTAGTTTTGAGCTTCATAAATAAGACGGATTTTGTGCCTTTGTTTTCAGGTGCTCTCTGGTGGATTTAGCCCAATCACTGGGCTCAATAAGGTACGTACGTACATGTATGCAGGTTATTCCATGTCGTTCTTTTTGCAATATATGATGGTTTCCCTCATCATATGTTCGGTGCTCATGTTGTGCCGTGAGGCAATTACTTAGTTTGCAATACTAGAAAAATATCAAATTATGGTTTGCCGTTATATGCTACTAGTTACTCTCCATCCACATTGTTTTCCTGACAAGTAATTAATTGGTCCTAGGAATCTAGGCGTGTTTGATCCATAGTCACTGGATATTAGGATGGGAAAATTTTAGATATGGAACATTTTTTGTATTTCTTCAGTTTGCAAGAAATTGAATTTGTGGGTCAAAAGTATGTGGCTATAGCTAGATACTAGATCGATGTGTTTTCGATGGAGTTTATGTTGGTTTTGGACGCTTTGCAAAAAACTGTCGCCATCGTATTAAGGTTCTCATGTTCTAGAGAAATCCCCATGTTTGGTGGTCTATCAACATGATTACATATCTCATATTGTGGGATGGGATGTTATACTCTGGTTGCAACAGTAGAGTACCATAAATTCATGGTATGACGCTATGACTACCGCGGATGGTTTGCTTCACATGTAGGATTTATAGGTTCTATAAGCCTAGGCATGTTCGGTTCATGGTCACCTAGCTATGAATATACGATGATCGGCAAATATTAAATTTTGCATGTTGTTTGTTTATTCAGTTTCCAACCATAGTGGTACGTGCATGAATCGAATTTGTAGATCAAAATTTGTGGCTAGCTAAAAACAGGACCCTCCATGCAATTTCATTGGATCTATATAACTACAGGGTTTGTGTCACTTGCTAGAGATTCTTGATGTGTTTGACAAAAAAGTTTGTACAGGTTAAATTAAAATAGTTAGGGATTATCTATTAGCACGAGACAATTCCAGAAACAAACAAAAACGTTTACACTGTTGTAGCAGATAGATGGAGGAATACTGAGCTTCTTTGTTACGCACTCCACAACTTTGATTACTATGCATCTTTTTAGTTGCAAATTTAAGCTTCTTTCTGCAATAAGGTATCGTACGTGTATGCAGGTTAATTACTCCATGTTGTTCTTTGTGCAATATGATGATTTCGATGTTTTAGCCAGCTTTCCCACATCATGTCTGGTAGTCATGTTGTGCGGATGAGGCAATTCTCCAGAAATAACAATTTATGGTTTCATGTTATGCTACTAGTTACTCTCTATCCACATTGTTTTCTTCACAAGTAATTGATTGGTTCTAGAAATATAGGCATGTTTGATCCATAGTCACTGGATATTAGCTAGGATGGCAAAATTTTAGCACATCTTGCGTTTCTTTAGTTTGCTAGAAGTATATTGAGTTACTTTGTTACACTCTCCGTAACAGACTGATAGAAGTATATTGAGCTTCTTTGTTACACTCTCCGTATCTTTGATTACTATCCAACTTTTTGGTGGCTTCAAATTTAACCTTCATAAATAAGAGGAGTTTTGTGCCTTTGTTCTGAGTAGTTTTGAGACAAGGTTTCCAGAAAAGATACGGAAATAAAAGAAATTGGACACTAGTAAGTAAGTGGTCAAAATTCTTGTGTGCTTTAATGGTGGCGGCTGCGTTTGTGCTGATGATCAAAATTTCCACCATTACTCCTATCCAAATTAATCTTTAACCAAAATGTTTTTAACAAGATGATCAGACATTCAATACTAGTTGTCAAAAGTGATTTAATCTTAATTTAATATGAAGTTTGATTATTTCTTTCAGGTGTGCGTGCACGAGTAATGGTTCAATGGCGAAAGATCCAAAAAAAAGTACCTGCCAACCCCGGCGTGAAGAGTCATAGACTTATATCAGACAATAATTTACCGGTTTATGCATTAAGATTCAGTTTGGACCTAGTTCTGGTTACATGTCTCTTATTTCCGGAACCAAATTTATTTCAGTTTTATTTCTCCACATGAGTACTTGAATAACGCATGAAATTTAGAACCAAGCAAAAGTTGATGTTATATCTGTGTTAAGTTGTTATACAAATTGCAAACATGTGTTTCTGTTGGGAAGGGTACCGTTTGGTGTGCTAGTTTGCTTTCAGGCACCCATGTGTCTTAGAGGTTCTCGGTTCGTTTTTACAAATTGTTTCAAACTCGTTCCAAATCACAATGTAGTACAAATTTGTTGCTCTTGAATCAGCATCCTGCTAAATTTTTGTACAACATGGCCTAAAATTGCAAATGTTTCTGTTTGGAAGGGTAGCGTTCGGCGACCCGGGGCAGCTGCCCGGGCTCAGCCGTGGAAGCTTCATTGGGATATGAGCAAAACATAGAGATTAAGTGAGATGATTAGTGGGGCAAATACTAAGCTAGATCAACATCTTTATTCCCTGCCCGGACTGTATGTTCTAGCTAGCTCCGCCACTGCTTGTTCTCAAAGTTGAGAGTTAGCAAAGCCGTCTGGTTCAATAGTGTTAGAAAGTGAAGCTTTGATCCTGATTCATAAGCTTTGTAGCAAAAGTTTGCTAACAAAGACAGAAAGAATGGCATGTGGCAATGCCATGTGTGCTCCATTTGTACGGTAATAGATCTGTCACCCTGCTCTACTTGATCTACGTCAAGGAGCAAAGAGTATATCTCAGTTCTGTTTAGAAAATAAATCTTTGAACCAGAGTTTTATCGCAATTATTTGCTACAAAGACAGAAAGAAATAGATGATGAAATCCAATAAATGAGAGTCAATAATGTCAGTGGTAGATGTAGAGAAAGTTCTAGACTACATGATGTCTGGCTAGACGAGTGTCACAACAACGAATTTGTGAAGCCCATCTAGCTGTGAAGGTGGAGGCGTAGCCAAGAGGGCAAGTCCCGACCGTGTTCGTCATGGACGTGATGGTCATATTAGTCATGTTCTCAACCTGTACTTTTCTTTTTAACGGCCATGTTTGACTACGATGATACTATTGTAGGGTTTGTGATATCTAGCTAAATCCTACCACCAATTATGCGTTCCACGTGACTTTTCAATATGTCTCGTGTCAAACATACCTTTTCAACATATCTCGTGTCATGACAAATAACTTTTTCAAAATTACGTGACAATAAATCCTAGCCAAAAACATTAAATCTAATCATCACAATAATTTTAATGATGTGGTTTAACGTTGTTCCCAGAAACAGCCCCTTACATTATATTACTGTCAGCTGATTCTAGAAACAGAACAACAACGCCTACACTATTTTAGCTGATTGATAGAGTTATATTGAGCTTCTTTGTTACACTCTCCACACTTTGGTTACTATGAATATTTTTCTTTGCTTCAAATTTAAGCTTCATAAATAAGGTGGGTTTTTTCCTTTATTTTGGGTAGTCCCGAGACAAATTTATAGAAAAATTTACAAAAAATGAAATAGACCATATTGGATACTAGTAAGTGGTCAGTTCTTGTGCTTTGCGACATTTCTGCCAATAATGGTGGCGGCTGCGTTTTTGCTTATGATCCAAATTTTCACCATTACTCCTATCTAAAACATTTTTCACATAACATTTTTAACGATATGATCGGGCATCCAGTTCTATTTCTCGAAAGTGAATTTCTCTTAATTTTATCTGAAGATAGATTATTATTTTCAGGAGCACGTGACTAATTGTTGAATGTTGAAAGATCCGAAATCAGCCTTACCCCGGTGTGAAGAGTCATAGAATTTTATCAAATCACGATTTATCGGTTTATGCAATAGGATTCAGTTTGGACCTAGTTCTGGTTACGTGTCTCTTACATTTCCTGAACCAAATTTATTTCAGTGTTATTTCTCTATATGAGGACTTGAATAACGTTTCAACCAAGCAAAAGTTCATATTATGTCTATGTTAACTTGTTATATAAATCGTGGATATGTGTTTATGTTGGAAAGTGTACTGTTTGGTTTGCTGGTTTAATCACCAAGCTGCCAAAATTTGGTACAACATGGCCTAAAATTGCCGATATTCGTTTCTATTGAGAAGGGATGGTGTTTGGCATTCTAGTTTACTTTCAGCCACCCCTATTTGTCAGTAATTATTTGGTTTCAAACCATAGTGGTAGTTTGTACCATGGAGTGATTGACTAAAAGTATGTATATATCTTCCTGATCATTGTTTTCACCGCATCCACCTAGCATTTGCAGGCTCTTCTGGTAGTTTCAATATGTTTGGTCTATGGTTACAAATGGCATACAATAAATTAGGAATGCCATATTTGGTGCATACACTTTTATTATGTTTAACTACCAGAAAATCCATTTTTACCGAGTCCGGAGCTTTTGCGAGTGTATGTCACCCAGAGCTACTTGGTGCATACACTTTTATTATGTTTGCAACATCCATAGGTTATTAGTTAAGGAAATCGGAGTGCTTTTTTCATGACAATGTAGAGGTGATAGTAAAATTTTAGATATAACATGTTTGACAGATAGAAAATTGCATTGTTTACAGGGGCATGTGTAAGTACATTGCACAAATTTATAGACTGAATTATACGGCTAGTTACATACATTATGTTCTTCTTGGTGCATTTAGCTGCGACAAACCAATAGAAATGACGAATACATGAATAAGTAATAAATGAACGTCAGCAAAGAGCTTAAGAAACAATTAGAAAGATGGCATATACAATTAAGCTGAACATAAGCGAGGTAGTACCCTAGTAGGCAAAGAAGAGTAGCCAGCGTACCATGAAAAGGCCATGGGAGTGAAGACGACTAAGTGATGGAGCACACGCTCACGAAGTCACAACAAGACACCCTCCTACTTTTTCCAAAGGCAACTAATAAACACAAAAATATAAAGTGCCATTAGACCCAAGCATTGACTTAAGGCAAGCAAGAGACGTTAGGCAGCATACCATGTAACATGCGAACTCGACGGGTGAGAGTGTTTCTTCTGTCGAGACAACCTCAGTCAATGGGCTGACACGCCGATGTGAGGACGTGTTAGCATCACATATACTCTTCCCATGGTCGACGGTGTTCTGGTGGTGATGCAGGCAAGCAACCTAAGAAAGAATAGGCTGAAAGACAATACAACATGTCGAAAGTACTCACAAAAGAATAGAGAAATAGAATAACGTCAAAAGCTATGTATACGATTGAAATAGGAGGAGAGGAAGTCGATCGTGCCAAAAGGCTACACTACAACATGTGTCGCATGCCCTGACGCTTGTAAACGCCGAGGCACAAGCTTAGTCGATATGCTAGCGCTGACGCAGCAAAAAAAGGCGACATGGATAGTTGTGTCACGAAAAGTTTTTAGGCGGCGCTATTTTTTTGCCTCAGCACATCGACATCCACTGAGCTATAGCGCTTCCATGGCACAGTAGAGGTTGTGCCCTCGGTACATTACCAAAGGACCTAGGAACATTAGTTCGTGTAACAGCATGTTAATTGCTGTGTTACACCTTCCAACGTTAAAAATGGTATTTACATTAAGAGTACATGTTAACATTATACATACATAGTAATAAATTTATGTTGCTAATTCCATGGAAATTGATTTTTTTAGTTTATTGATGTAGAAAATATTTACTACATCATATTACATTGGGTTTGAACCCCACTCTAATCACTATATTAGAGGTAGCATCTGCTAATAATATAGAAGGTCGTGAGCCCCTCTCTAGTTAGCTTGATCTACCTCTAAAACCAAAAACTACAACTAATTAGGAGTAATAACTTATCTAATCCTAGCAATATTTTGCGCCTACCTATTCCGTTCGACATCAAAGTCACATCGGTGACGAAGGATCTGTCCGCGCCAAAATCATAGCGGATATGCTCTTCAACACATATCATTTGGTGACAGCTTCGCTTAGAACTGAAAGACAAATAAGGGACATGATTAAGATGATACAAAACAAATAAGAGGATCTAAAAACAACCCTATCTGAGATGTTTACAGAGGATGACGAACAAACCCGCGGATTAGACAAGCCAATGGACCAGATCGGCAAGACTGGTGCACGCAGGATCTAGCGCTTCTAGTGCGTGCAAGCTCGAGCGCGGCTATGCCGCGCAAGATCGGGAGAGCCGACGGCCGTGCAGGATCCGGCGTGGCTAGGTTGTGCAAGATCATGCATGGATAGGGTTCTCAAGATCATGTCTAGCTAGGGGCATCCGAATGCTGCACATAGAGATCTAGGGTTTGTTCTATGTTGCTCTCAGTGGATGCGCGGGTGGGGGAATAGATGGTGGTGTTGGGGATATATTTTTCGGGTATACCCACTATGACTCGCTGACCAGGGTGGCCCACTTCGGGTTAGAGCTTTGCTTCACGGGCGGCCCAGTCAGGGAGAGAAGACGGAGGTCTATCTGGCTACGGGAAGGTCCAAAAGACTTACCGACTTAGGCATGTATAGTTACTTATAGTCCAATATGTACTCTGTAACCGACTCTGTATCATAGCCGGATAGGTCTCTCCTGTAACCCTAGGCCGGACATTTATATAAGGCGTCCTAGGGACCAGCCTTTAGGGCACCCACAACTTACAACCTCAACTCTCGCAGGAGAAACCTCTCTTGTAATATGTACTTCCGCCTCTGTCGTATTACTAGATTGCTAGCAGGAGTAGGATCCGTCCACCGTCGGTGGATTCGAACCTGGGTAAATCTTGTGTGCTCACCGTCCCAAAATAACATCGCCTCACACCCACTTTATCCACACGCCTCGAGGACCCCCTCTCGGCGTACATGTCTTCAATCCGACGACAGTTGGCGCCCACCGTGGGGCAGGTGAGTTTCGGATCTGCATTCCGGGCGGAATCTGCGCTGAATCGAAATCAGCGAGGCAATCGCCATCAGTCGGGTCCTCTACATTAGTGACGTCCCTCTTGTCCCTTCTCAATGAGACTTGGATTCCGCCTAGGGAACCTATGACCACCTACACAATCATGTCTTTTGGCGAGATCAATGTTTACCTCGATTTCGCCGAACCTGTGCAACCCACCCCAGCGGTGATGATAAAGGAAGAAGAAACTTCTTGATCCACATTGTGATGATAAATTGAAGAGGAGATCAACTCCAAGGCTGCGAAATAAGGAGAAGCTATGGATCAAAGCCCTTATAACGGTATGGATGATGGATCCGGAGAAAACTCTCCTGAACCGCATGATGATATGGATCTCGGAGATAATCCTGATATCCAGATGTCCGAGAGTACTAATAGAAGCTTGACTCCAGGAATCGAACCCAAATCCGTCGTTGGTACTAGTGTTACCAAGAAGGCAAAGAAGAAGAAGACTACGGCTAAGGATCCTCCAGCTGATGAGGGGATTGCCGAAGAATACGAAGAGGATTCATATGGAGCCTTGGTCCCTAACGTACCAAAAGGCACTCCGTTGGATGGACACGTGGTTACTCTTGGTGCCCGTAAGATCCTCGAAGACGCACTCACCACACCTATCCTGACAGCCGTATATCTTACACCTGTGGAGTTGGAGGACAGGTCCCAAGCCCTAGAAGCGCATCGCCACGTACTCCTTGATGAAGCCACTCATATCCTCGAGGAGAAGAAGCGCATTGCAGTAGCGGGACAACCTAGTTCCCTACAGCATCAAAAGACCCAGAACGGCCCTGAATTGGCTAATAAAAATCCGAAAGTTCACAAAACCCTTTTCGAAGGATAGATAGCCGTAAGAAAACCTCGGATCTAGAGCAAAGGAAAACAGGTGTATGGCACGCCTATAGAAAATGCTGCTGCAGCCCAAGATCTCTTGGAAAATAATCCAAGTCCAGACCAGGTCCGACTAAGTGTGAAGCTACTCGCTAAGGGCCTGGAACAGCAAAAGGTCGCCACATCCGGCAGCTAGAAGCTGGTCTCTAAATTCGACCAATGCTGCACGGACACGGGTCAACAGCAAGATGTAAGGCCCCAGCGAGAGCCGGAACAATACTACCGTTCCGACCCACTGGAGGACAACTATTCAAGAACCGGATCTTTAGGACAGCGGCACAGATCCGCATGAAGTTGGAGAAACGCCGCCTCGGCAGCAGAGCGAGACGTTGTTGCAGCAATGGTTCAATAGCAACCTCCCCGGCGGCAGTCAAATAACCGCAGGGAAGACGAAGAAGCACAAAGTCGAGAGCAGGACCAGCAAATAATGCCCCCTCCTAGACACACAAGCCATCTGGTTGAGTGTAACATCTCAAAACATCAATCCAAGCTTATCAAGATCTAAATCATCAAATTTGGGGTTAACAAAAACTTTTGCAAATTTAAAATGAAAGCATTCATATATGTGTGCATTTAAAATAGGAGTTGTTTTGAATTGCCATGATTGTGTGATCCTTTGCTTCTAAAATGTTTCTTAAGTGAAATAAACATCATCTAAGTCATTCCCAAACTTTTTCCAAAGAAGAACAACTCAAAATGAATTTTTGAAGTGAATGGTCATTTTGGCAAAATTAACTCTCATGCCTACTTTGAGTGTTCCTAGCACTCATTTCTTAACAGAAACAATTCTGGATCTTTGCACCCCTTGCTAGTACACATAATGAGGTACCAAGGCCCACCTTTGGATCTGCTAAAAACATTATGTTAACTATTTTATTTGGCATTTGAAATTTGAATCCAATGCATATGCATAGATCACCCCTATTTCAAAACCCATCTTTTTGAGCTCCACTTCCAAAACCCTTGCAACCAGAGACTACCTAGCACTAGTGGAGATCACTCAAAAAATTTGAAATCAAAATTCAAAACTTTTTCTCTTTCGGCCATTTTGTCAAACACCTTGCTGGCAAGATCATTGTGGCATAACTATTACTGTTTGGGCTGATATTGTCTAGCAATTTTGAAGTGCTTTGATCATCTTTGTCCCCCTCCAGCCTAACCAGACCCACACCCCCTACCTCCTAGCTGCACTGCCATGCCATGCCGAGCACCAACTCGCTGGCCGACCGTGCACTTGCAGCAGCAGCCCCCTCCAGCTTCTCTCACCATGTCTAGCAAGTTGCATGTGGTCCACCTCCACCGTCAAACCAGCCCTAGGCCAGAGCCAGAGACAGGAGCGGCCAGGAACCGCCGCGCCCGGAGCTGGTCGACCATGCCGTCGCCGCCCACAGAGCACACTCTGTCCCCGCTTGCACAGACCGCCCCTTGGCCGCAGCCCGCGCCCACCTCTCCGCCACGACCTGGAGAACACCCCAGACACCCCCGCTGGCCGCCCAACGCCCCACAGCCACCGCTCGCCGTGGACACCGCCGTCTCTGCTGCCCAGAGCGCCACCTCGCCCAGACCGCATGCCACCGCCCCTACGGCCGCATTCACTTCCTAGAGCACCGCCAGGGGACCGTCCGTCGATCGCCACCCTCAGCCATGCCTCTACCCAGCTGTAGCCATGTCGCCATCGTCGCCTGCCCATCCCGCTCGGTCTCACCGTCGGGCCTATAAAAGGAGGCCTCCCCAGCCTCTTCTCTCCATACCACTCCACTCCCCTCACCTCACTGAACCTCACCCACCTCTAGCCGGAGCAAGGGGAGCAGCAGCTCGCCGGAATTGGAGCCGGAGCCGCCGCCTCTGGAGGAGAAGGGCGTCGCTGATTGCGACCACCCCCGGAGCTGCTTCGACCGTCCTTGAGCTCGCCGCCGTCTTCCAGTTCGTTTGCCTGCCTCACCGTCGTCGCTGGAGCCCCGGTATGTCCCCAGCAGACCCCCACCGAGCCGCTAGGGTTCGAGCTCGCCGGTGACCTGTTCCTCGTCGACGACGACCCTCAGCCGTAGATTCCCCTTCTAATCCTACGGCCCACAGCGCGCGTACCGTTTCGCGTGTTAAGTGCCGCTGACAAGCGGGACCCCTTGTCAGCTGAGCCCCGCCTCGCGGAGCGCCACTGGGCCGGCCCAAGTCCTTTCCCGCGCTAGCCCACCTGTTCAAATCTGGATTTTTCTTTTTAGTTAAATATAGTTTATGTCCACTAGTTTAAAATTCAATTCTAAGAGTTTCACAAATCCAAATTGCATGAAACCAATTTTCCCTAAAAGCTAGTAAGATGATCTATCCAAGCCCGTTGGATTTAATTCAATTAGAGTTATAGATCTCTCCTCATAAAAATAACAAAACAGAAGTATTTGCAACTTGCAACATTTTTATAAAATCAACCAAGTTAGCTTTTGAGTTGATTCCAACTCTCAAAAATCACATTTCATCATATCTATATATCTATGTAATCATATTAAGGTTTACATGCATTTACTTTGGACTAGTACCAAAATAATGCTATATAAGCATTTCTAGTCACTTTAAATCATTAAATAATGAACTTAAACCAAAGTAATATTGATCCAACCTTTAATTCTCATTTCCCACATGTTAGAATATGTGGTGATGACATGTGTCAACATGATCCCATATTTTAAGTGGTGAATATTAAATCTTAGTTAAATTTTCAATGAGTAGAAATTACTTTTCTAAAATAAAAAGGATGAAACTATTGAATTAAACTTGTGATGCTTGTGATGAATAGATCATCAAATGTGTGTCTTAGAATTCTACTTAGCCTAGTTAAGTATTGTTTGGTAATTGTGTGCTTCGTATGTATTTCTAGATGATAGTACCGACCAAGCTTTCGAGGAGGAGGAGTTCTACCAAGAAGAAGAAGAAGAAAACTTCAACCACTGCACCAGCCAAGGCAAGCTACTGTTAGCAAGCTAGCACTATCCAAGTGCAAGCCACCATTAATAGTGCAAGCTAACACTTGCAAGTTTAGTGCTTAGCAAGTTAGGACCAAACTAGATGGTTTAGCAAATATGCCTTAAGCATGCTTTGATCACACCCCCCCCCTTTTTACTAGTAACACCCCAAGTCTTAGTTACAAGTTTTACTTCCTTAGTTTACACCAGGTTCTTTACTTGTTTTGAAGGTAGCATAAAAAGTATAAAACTTGACCTAATTAGAACCCTTTAGATGTCATTCTATGGCATGAGATTGAACCCATCTTTTCCACCTTAGTGAACACTCTTAACTTAGTAGTTTAGATTAGATCAAAAACTTGAGGCACTTTAGATGGGAACACTTGGTGAAAATGAATTATGAAAACCTTGGAATGATGAGTCATTCTATTGAGATGTTTTGACATGTGTTGAGAAACACAAATGGTTGATGGTGATGAAAATGTTGAAGCATGAGCCTTAACCCTTTTATAAAACTGATAGTTGGATTCGGATGCGATAACATTCCAAATTTACCGTACAACCACACTACCTGAATTGGGTAAGGCTTAGCTGGAAATTTATATGCATTAGTATTAGTTCCCTCACGGGAGAGGTCTGAGCTGAGGCTACCTCTCAATGTTGTCCACCTATGCAGTGCCCAAGATGACTGATGGTCATGGTTGGGAGGCCATGCTCATAGGAGAGGTGCTTATACTAGGGTGTGTAAAGGGAAGGTTATGTTTGATTATCTGCATACTAAGTATGATGATTCAGGGTTATCCCTGACAGATGTATCGAATCTTGTGGTGAAAGTGTACCACCTCTGCAGAGTGTCAAACTATTCGAATAGCCGCGTCCGCGGTTATGGATAGTTGGAATGGCCATACTGTTTCGTTGTCAGATGTTTTCCAAATAACTTGAAATGAATGATGAATCTTGACTTGACCACAACAGGGTTGTGTTTATGACTTTAGCTTCCCACTTAAGTGATTCTAGAACTTTACTTTATCTTTCTTTGCTTCTGAACCCAGCTTAGGTTTCAAACTTAACTTTATAGTTATACTTAGAGTTAGCACTTTATCTTAGATTTTAGTACTTGTTAGTGGTAGTTTGCGAGTACTTAAAGAGTACTCATGGCTTTTGTCCCTGGCTATTATCGTGGCCAGACTATGAAGGAGATTATCAAGATGATGGCCAACAGGATGGCTATGATAACTAGGACCATCTGCCTTCGTCAGCATTGCATGTGCCCCTGAAGATGGACCCCACCGCTACGCTTATCTTTTATTTCCGTTGCTTGTTGTATTAAGACTAGATCATGAGATCCTCATTTGTGTAAGACCTTATGTATGGTTTGTAATGGATGATGTACTGTGATATCCAATTCGTTATGTCTCGCAAAAATGGTAATCCTAGGATTGCAAGGTATGGCATAACGGGCATCTGGGATTAAAAATCTGGGTGTTGACAAGTTGGTATCAGAGCCATCCTGACCATAGGAGACCCTAGTTAGAATGGACGTTCAAACAAAAACTTAGTTTCAAAACCAAAGGAAGTATTTATGAAAAACTATCTCCTCTCTTACCCTTGTGGATTCTTTCTCAAAAAAAAATTCATGTCCTCAAAATTCTTCCACTACTACTTAAAATTTGACACACTTGATCACTTCACTAACTCCCTCATCCTTAATTCTTGTAGATGGAGGTCAGCTGATCTTCGAGAGGGATCTGGATTCACTATCGGAGTTACTGGGACGCTCGCATCCGGAGTTTCTTGGAGCTCAACTTCCAGGACCCCTAGGAGGAGACCTATAGTGGCTAGTCACCGCCGATCTTAGAGGAAGCATTGAAGCACCAACCTCTGGGAGAATTCAGTTCTCCGTGAGAGAGAACAACTGGCTAGATGGATTAGCCAGGGCAATGCATGAAACTCTCGCACGTCTATGTGCCCTCAGCGTCAACAAGGTCCAAGGAACCCGTTTTGCCCACTATGCAAGACGTGACTTCATGGGAATGCCAATGGAGATGCCGGGTCACCCCGAGTTGAGGCGTCAAGTGGAGAACCTTGACTTCTTGCTTCATGACAGACAACAGGAACTGGACAATGCCAGAGAGTTAGCCAACCAGAACCGTGCCATTGCCGATCAGAAGGCCCAGACTTTCGCATTGCTTGTCCAGGACCACCAGTCTCTTCGCCGTCAATGTGCCAAGAAGGATCGCACCATCGCCCGTCTTCGCAAGAAGGTGGCCGACCTCGAGAAGACCATCAAGGAGCAGGAAGCTCAGCTTGCAGCAAAGGAAGAAGAAGAGGAGGGTGAAGACATCCAGGGAGACATGGATTCTTACCTCAGCAATGATGATGACTTTCTGGAAGAGGATGCCGTGGACTTCTACACTGATGATGAGGACTCCGACTTCATCGACGATGAGTAGATGCACTAGAGCACTGTCGTAGCATGAGATGTATCGATCTCATTGTATCGTAGCTTGCAGAATGGTTCTTCAAACCATCTGTTTTCCCTTTGAGTGTTGTGGTGTGTGTTGTCTCGTGTGCTTGCTTGCATGAATGAAAATGAAGTTAGTTGAAAAACCTGAGTCTAACTCAAAGTTTTAGCTTTGAAAATCCAAAACCATAAACCTTAGAATTTCCCTCTTATCCATATATCTATCTCAATCTTCAGATGACTCGTGGAAACCAAGGAGGGAGCAGCTCGTTGATGCACTCGACGATCAACGTAGAGCTCGTTGGGAACCCCAAGAGGAAGGTATGATGAGCACAGCAGAAAGTTTTCCCTCAATTATGAAAACAAGGTTTAATCGAACCAGTAGGAGCAAGGAAACACCCCAAAGGTGTTACTAACTGAGCTTTGGCAGGGCACACTACCGGTGCTAGTAGCAACGTGGAGACCTGCACAACACAACCATAGAAATTTGTCCCCAACTTGCGATGAGGTTGTCAATCTCACCGTGTTTTGCGGAAAACAAAGGATTAAACGTATCGAATGGAAAGAATTAAAAGTTTGCAGAAAGTAAACACAAAGAAGTAAACAGTTGTAGATTGTATGTAAAGTAAAAGGACCGGGATCCATAGTTCACTAGAGGTGGCTCTCCTTAGATAGATAACATGCTGGGTGAACAAATTACAACGAGGAAATTGACAAACACCGAGAAAGCAATATATGCATATACTAATCATCTTGACTCCTTTGAGACTTGATTGGGCATTACAACATAATACATAGACCGCAATCCAACTGCATCTATGACTAATAATCCACCTTCAGGTTATCATCCGAACCCCCTCCAGTATTAAGTTGCAAGCAACAGATTATTGCTTTACGAACTGCGTGTAAAGTAAACAATACGATTGTTCTATGAACAAAGGATTGTTGTTTTCTCCCTAGTAGCAACAGCACATCTAGTACCTTAGAGATTTCTGTCACTTCCCCAGATTACCAGAGGCATGAACCCACTATCGAGCATAAATACTAACTCTTGGAGTTGCTAGCATCTACTTAGCCAAGATAGCTACTAACAACGGAAAGCATGCAAGATCTCAAATAACAAAGACATGATAGAATCAATAATCAATCTGAAATAGCATCACAATATCCATCGGATCCCTGCAAACACAACATGTATGAATTACAAATAGATGATCTTGATCATGAACGGAGCTCACAAGATCTAAACATGAAAGCACAAAGGAGGAGAAACCATCCATCTAGCTACTACATGGATCCGTAGTCCAAGGATGAACTACTCACGCATCACATCGGAGGCTTGCATGGTGATGAAGAAGACCTCCAGGGTGAATTCCCCTCTCCAGCAGGGTGCCGGGAAGAGCTTCAGATCCCCCCCCCCCGATCTAGGGACAGAGACGACGACGGCTACAGACTCTTTCGTGGATTTTTGATCGGGTACCTAGGGTTTTCGTCCCGAGGGCAACTTATAGGCGGAAGTAGAGGCCGAGGGGGTGCTGGGGTCGGCCAGACCACCCCCTAGCACGGGTCAAGCCTGGCCGCGCGGCCAGGTGGTGTGGCCGGCCCCTGGCCCCTCTCCGTCTCGTATTCTGGCACTTGATCCCTTCCGGAAAAATAGCCACTTTGGCTTTTGTCCCGTCCAATTTCGAGAATATTCATTTTCTGACTTTCCTGGAACCAAAAACAGCAATAAACAGGCAGCTGGCACTGTGGTTCTTGATAATAGGTTAGTCCAAGAAATCATATGAAAGGTACTCCAAAGTTGAAACAAAACACAAGAAAGTGGATAAAACTAGGCATGGAACATCAAAAATTATAGATACATTTGCAATGTATCAACATCCCCAAGCTTAACTCCTGCTCGTCCTCGAGTAGGTAAGTGATAAAAAGAAATAATTTTTGAGGTGACATGCACCATCAAAGACTTGATCAAAGTATTTGCAAAACATTCAAAGCTGGGATCATAGTACTTCAAGCATAACATGAAATACAAAGTTCTAGCAATAAGCAAAGAGACTATGATGCAACATAAAAAGGTAAAAACAAAAGATTCATGAATAACATGCTTTACAAGATGTTTGTTTGTTTCACATAAAGAAAACATAGCATGAAAGTATTCAGCTTGTCCCTCAATAGAGTAGCAAATATAAATGCATAGGACACCTTCAAAGTTCATAAGAGTGACTAGACACAATAGTTTAAAACAAGCAATAACAAGTTATACATCAATCAACTAGTCTTGGGACAATGCTCATAGAACTAAGAATGGCCACTATGCTCTCAAAGTAGTGCATAAAGATAGAAGGTGGAGTCTCAATATAATGTTGGAAGAAAGGCCTTTTGTAAAAGGAAGTAGGGATTCCAGTCTCATAAAGAGCTTCCAAAAATTATGGTACTTATAGCTTTTAGCTCTCACTACCCCTATCATAAGCATCTTTAAGGTGATTAAGGTTAAAGTGACACAACTAAGAGGATATGCTTGACAAGTTATAAACCAAAATATCATGCCCCTTACTTACGAAGACCGATCCTCATGCTACTCAACTTTAGTCATGAGTAAGCTCTTGCCATTGTAAGTATATGTGTATCATTAAGAACCGCCAACGGGGTACCCCTTGCACATGATACAGAAGCTTTCCCATAATCAAAATGACAAGGCAAGCGGACAATGAGCATCTCAGCGATCTTTTCATTTGCTATTTGCATAGGTTTTTATTGAGGATGCTTCATAGAGTGCTCATTATGGTGATGCTGCAAGTTTCCACCATGATTAGGCATGGCTCAGGCTAGCGGCTCAGGCGTTTCTCTAACACACATACAAACTCCATGATCTTACAAGTTCCACTTTTATTTCACACCCCTGGGATCCGTAAGAAAACGATCATAATATCAACGGGGTACAAAGTACAAGTGCAATGTTGAAAGCGTTCCCCATGAAACATGGTTCTGCTAATTTCAACTTATAAAGTGCAAGCATATACGCAACAAAGAAGGACCCAATGGTTCAAGTTTATTAGAGACAATAAAGTAAAGTGTGCCATCAAGTTCGTGAGAGCTTTAATCACTAGTTTTCTCATAACAAGTGGAAGGTAAACAAAAGCATGAATATACTTGGAATAGCATAAGCTAGTAGGTAGGTATGGTGGACTCTTTGGAAAAACTTGGTTTAGGGATTTGGATGCATGAGTGGAACTCATACTTTGTTGTGGAGGCTAGCAAAAGACTGGGAGCGACAAACTAAGAGAGCAATAATGGCCACAATCATGCAGAGCGACAAAACATCATTGATCACAGCATAACGTGATACTACAAGTTGCAAACTAAAGGATCATAAAGGATATGGTGACTTTGGATAGTCATAACATGGTGTGACCATGCGCCAAATCAATCCAAATAAAGCATCAAAGGAGAATACCACTATATTATGCTTTAATATGCTAAAACAACGCATGATTCATCCAAGGCACATTAAGCAATCTCAATTGTTTATAACAAGTAATGCTACAGCAAAGAATACTAAGCATAAAGCCAAAAGAATATCAAGCATGGCATGACAAAGCATGGCCGCAGTCAAAAACGAGCTCTTTTTACCACATAAGCATGAACTTTCCTACTCTTTTCCAAACTAAACCAAACTATTTGCAAACCAAAGTGTGAAAGAGGGGGTCCAACCAATTTATTCATAACACTAAGCAAACAAAAGCAAATGAAAACCAAAACGAAAACGAAAAAGAAGACGCTCCAAGAAAAACACAACTGTGCATAAAACAATAAAAATGAAGCGTTTGGAAGAAACCTGGATTTTTATTGATGAAGAAGGGGATGCCTTGGGCATCCCCAAGCTTTGACGCTTGTACTTCTTGGATGTTTCTTGGGGTCACACGCATGGCATCCCCAAGCTTGAGCTTTAGTCCATCCTTCATCTCATTACTCATTCCTTCCATACACCTGAAATTTTTCCTTCATACAAAACTTCACACAATCTCATTAGCAACATTAGTGCACTTAAGATAAATAAGTCTCAAGGTTCAGTTCTAACACCAAATAAAGTTCCATTAGAACACTAGCTATTTTAGCACTTCCCTCAAAAAGCTCAATTCCCCATAGGAACTCAAGAAGGAACTAACAAGAAGCAAATGCAGAAAATGGCAGAAATCTGTCAAAACAGACCAGCAGGTAAAGACGAATTTTTTCGAAGACCTTCTGTTGCTCGAATCAAAAAGTGTTGAACTAACGAAAGTTAGATAACAACCTGGGGCAGAATCACAAAAAATTACAGCTCAATACGACTTACAGAGATCTCTCAGGAATTTGTACGGTGAAGCACAGAAATCTGTTTCGGGATAGCAACTTTCCCAATCATTACTTCACTCTCATTAGAGGTTACTCTTGGCACAAAAAGCAAATAAAAAGGATAAGGAGAGGTTATTACAGAGGTAATAACTTCCAAGACTCATCTAAAACTCTTGGGTTATCTCCCAACAAGTACTTTTCTTTAACGCCTTTAAGTTAGGCATAAGAAGCAAAGAAAGAATCAAGTGTTCTCAAATGAAGAAGCATTAAGACCAAATTTTGTTTTCATAGGACAAGCGAAAGAAATCTTTTCTCTCTTTTTAGGGAAGTGTTCTATACCTTTCTTGAGTGGGAGTTGATATTTAATGGTGCCTTCTTTCATATCAATGATGGCACCAACAGTTCTAAGAAAAGGTCTTCCCAAAGTAATAGGACAAGAAGCATTGTATTCAACATCCAAAACATAGAAATCAACGGGGACATAGG
This sequence comes from Avena eriantha, assembly GCA_910589775.1. Taxonomy (NCBI): domain Eukaryota; kingdom Viridiplantae; phylum Streptophyta; class Magnoliopsida; order Poales; family Poaceae; genus Avena; species Avena eriantha. The sequence continues at coordinate 11,855,585 of OU342743.1, forward strand.
AATCATTAATCATAATAAGAACATCATTAAGACGCCCCATGAGTTTCTTTTTAGCATTAGCATCAAGTGGGACATTCAAATAACAATCTTCAAGAGGAGGCAAACCAAGCATATCATAAATACTTCTAGGCATAATAGAAACACTACTATCAAGATCACACAAAGCTTTGAAATCAAAGTCATTCACTTTCATATTAATGATGGGTTCCCAACCATCTTCTTGTTTTATAGGGATAGAAGCTTTATGTTTCATCTTCTTCTTTAATCTTTATGAGAGCATCAGTAATGTGTTTTGTAAAAGCCATGTTCATAGCACTAGCATTAGGACTTTTAGCAAGCTTTTGTAGGAACTTAATAACTTCAGAGATGTTGCAACCATCAAGATCAAAATCAACTTTATCATCTAAAGTAGTAGAACTATTATTAGCCTCAACACTAGTGGCGGTAATAGTCGAAACACTAATGTTTCTAGCAATTTCATCTTCTCTTTCCCACTTAGCATGTAATTCAGCTAATAGTCTAACATTTTCATCAATTCTTACTTGTATAGCATTAGTAGCTGCAAAGGGATTCTCATTAGTTTCAGGTTTAGCAGCCATTTTATTAATCAATGAAGATTGAGCTTCAGACAAAGATGATATATTTCTTTCAGCATTAAAGAGTTTCAATTGTAAACTAGGAATTTCCCTATTTAGACTCTCAAGTTGATGGCTAATGTTCTTCATAATGATAGATTGTTCCTCCATAGTTTTAGTAAATAGTTTATTTTGCTCATATTGCATTTGCATGAAGTTTTTAGTGGCTCTTTCAACTTCTAAAATTCTTCCTTCACTAGGTAATTCAGGTTTACCATTATAGCCATAAGTATTACTAGGAGGGTAGGGCCTATAATTGTTGTTACCAAAATTGTTCCTATAAGCATTATTACCATAAGCACTATTGCCAAAATTATTATTTCTTATGAAGTTCACGTCAACTTGCTCTTATTGAGCAATCAAAGAGGCTAAAGGAACATTATTTGGATCAATATGGGCTTTCCCATTAACAAGCATAGACATAATAATATCAATCTTATCACTCAAGGAGGAGGTTTCTTCAACAGAATTTACCTTCTTACCTTGTAGAGCTCTCTCAGTATGCCATTCAGAATAATTAACCATCATATTATCCAAAAGTTTTGTTGCAGCACCCAAAGTGATGGTCATAAAGGTACCTCCAGCAGCAGAATCCAATAGGTTCCTTGAAGAATAGTTCAATCCTGCATAAAAAGTTTGGATGATCATCCAAGCAATCAGTCCATGAGTGGGACAATTCTTAACCAAAGATTTCATTCTTTCCCAAGCTTGAGCAACATGCTCATTATCAAGTTGTTTAAACTTCATTATTTCACTTCTCATGGATATAATCTTAGCAGGAGGATAGTATTTTCCAATAAAAGCATCTTTGCACTTAGTCCAAGAATCAATACTATTCCTAGTTAAGGAATTCAACCATTCTTTAGCTTTTCCTCTCAAAGAGAAAGGAAACAATTTTAGTTTAATAATATCACCATCTATATCCCTATGCTTTTGCATCTCACAAAGTTCAACAAAGTTATTTAGATGGGAAGCAGCATCTTCATTACCAATACCAGAAAATTGCTCTCTCATAACAAGATTGAGCAAAGCAGGTTTTATATCAAAGAAAGTATTTTCAGCCACAGGTGGAGCAATAGGTGTGCTCATAAAATCACTGTTGTTGGTGCTAGTGAAGTCACACAACTTAGTGTTTTCAAGAGTAGTCATTTTTTTGGGTTTTCAAATAAGAAAGCAAACAAGTATTTTTTTTGTGTTTTTTGAAGAACAAAACAAGCAAACAAAGCAAAAAGAAACTAAGCAAAACAAAAACAACAAAGTAAAGAGATTGGTTATGAGGGACTCCCCTTGTGAAGATGTCCTTGACTCCCCGGCAACGGCGCTAGAAAAAATGCTTGATGGCGTGTAGTTGACGTGGGAGTTTCTTCTTCTTCGTTCCCCGGCAATGGCGCCAGAGAAGATCTTGATGCACTCGACGATCGATGTAGAGCTCGTTGGGAACCCCAAGAGGAAGGTATGATGAGCACAGCAGAAAGTTTTCCCTCAATTATGAAACCAAGGTTTAATCGAACCAGTAGGAGCAAGGAAACACCCCAAAGGTGTTAGTAATTGAGCTTTGGCAGGGCGCACTACCGGTGCTAGTAGCAACATGGAGACCTGCACAACACAACCACAGAACTTTGTCCCCAACTTTCGATGAGGTTGTCAATCTCACCGTGTTTTGCGGAAAACAAAGGATTAAACGTATCGAATGGAAAGAATTAAAAGTTTGCAGAAAGTAAACACAAAGAAGTAAACAGTTGTAGATTGTATGTAAAGTAAAAGGACCGGGATCCATAGTTCACTAGAGGTGGCTCTCCTTAGATAGATAACATGCTGGGAGAACAAATTACAGCGGGGCAATTGACAAACACCGAGAAAGCAATATATGCATATACTAATCATCTTGACTCCTTTGAGACTTGATTGGGCATTACAACATAATACATTGAACGCCATCCAACTGCATCTATGACTAATAATCCACCTTCAGGTTATCATCCGAACCCCCTCCAGTATTGAGTTGCAAGCAACATATTATTGCTTTACGAACTGCGTGTAAAGTAAACAATACGATTGTTCTATGAACAAAGGATTGTTGTTTTCTCCCTAGTAGCAACAACACATCTAGTACCTTAGAGATTTCTGTCACTTCCCCATATTACCAGAGGCATGAACCCACTATCGAGCATAAATACTAACTCTTGGAGTTGCTAGCATCTACTTGGCCAAGATAGCTACTAACAACGGAAAGCATGCAAGATCTCAAATAACAAAGACATGATAGAATAAATAATCAATCTGAAATAGCATCTCAATATCCATCGGATCCCCGCAAACACAACATGTATGAATTACAAATAGATGATCTTGATCATGAACGGAGCTCACAAGATCTAAACATGAAAGCAAAAAGGAGGAGAACCAGCCATCTAGCTACTACATGGATCCGTAGTCCAAGGATGAACTACTCACGCATCACACTGGAGGCTTGCATGGTGATGAAGAAGGCCTCCCGGGTGAATTCCCCTCTCCGGCAGGGTGCCGGGAAGAGCTTCAGATCCCTCCTAATCTAGGAATGGAGATGACGGTGGCTACAGACTCTTTCATGGATTTTTGATCGGGTACTTAGGGTTTTCGTCCCGAGGGCATCTTATAGGCGGAAGGAGAGGCCGAGGGTGCTGGGGTCGGCCAGACCACCCCTTGGCGCGGGCCAAGCCTGGCCGCGCGGCCAGGTGGTGTGGCAGGCCCCTGGCCCCTCTCCATCTCATATTCTGGCACTTGATCCCTTCCGGAAAAATAGGCACTTTGGCTTTTGTCCCGTCCAATTCCGAGAATATTCATTTTCTGACTTTCCTGGAACAAAAACAGCAGAAAACAGGTAGCTGGCACTGTGGCTCTTGTTAATAGGTTAGTCCAAGAAATCATATGAAAAGTACTCCAAAGTTGGAACAAAACACAAGAAAGTGGATAAAACTAAGCATGGAACATCAAAAATTATAGATACATTTGCAATGTATCACTCATCGCAAGACCCAATGCTGCAGATCTTGCAGAATCTCATAGCAGACCGTGAAGCAAGCAGGGCAGAACGCCAAGCCAACTTAGCAACACTTCAACAGATCGCCCAGATGGCTCTCAACAACCAAGGACATGGAAATCAGGATCACCAGGGATCCAAACTCAAAAACTTTCAGAACACCAATCCCCCAATCTTCAACCAATCTGAAAACCCATTAGATGCTGATGACTGGTTACAGACCATGGAAACAACTTAGAAGTTGCAAGAGTTGATGAAAATGAGAAAGTTCTCTTCACCACCCACTATCTGGCAGGAGATGCAAGAGCTTGGTGGAATAGCATCCGCAATATGAACCATGGTCAAGTGATGACATGGGAAGCATTCAAAGTTATGTTCAGTCGCACCCATGTGCCGCAAGGCCTAGTCAACAGGATGAGAGATGAATTCCATGAATTGAAGCAAGGGAGAATGATTGTGATAGAGTACCATGACATATTCCTGTCACTTGCCAGATATGCACCTGATGAGATCAACACGGAGGCCAAGAAGAAGGAGAGATTCTTGAACGGACTGCATGATGAGATGCAGACTGTCCTCGTCAACATCCGTTTCCAAGATCTCGAAGAGCTAGTCGACTCTGCCATCCAGATGGAAGGGAAGATTAACCAGGCAAACGACAACCGCAAGCATCGTATGATGCAGCAGTCTGGATCCAACAGTCACTAGAAGTACTGTCCCAACCCTTCACAGGATATACACCAAGGAACAACCGACCCCCAACATCTCGCCCAAGCTACCCCAACCGTAGCGGAGGCAATGTGAAATCCGGAGGAAACAATCACAACTCCAGCAATGCCAACAATTTCAACCGTGCACCTCCCAAGAGCAACAACAACAACACTGCCCCCAGAACTGGCAGCAATGTTGTGCCTGTCGCAGTCAAAGACAAGTCCCAGATCACTTGTTTCGAGTGTGGAGTGAAGGGTCACAACTACAATGAGTGTCCCAAGAAGACTGCAACCAATACCAATGTGATTGCCCCAGCTCAGCAGCAGCGTCGTGTTCAACCAGGAAGAGATTTGCCCTAAGGAACCCTCACAACCGCAATGGCCGTCTCTTCCACATGAATGCAGAAGAAGCCCAGGAAGGGCCAGATGTAGTGCTGGGTATGTTTTCTGTCAACTCAGTTTTAGCAAGAGTATTGTTTGATTCGGGAGCATCGCATTCATTTGTCACCGAAGAATTTGCATGCACTAGTAAGATTCGTCCAACTAACCTGAAGCATGTCATGATAGTTCAAATCCCTGGTTCAACAACCAAAGCTAGAAAAATTTGCAGAGCTGTACCTATCAGAATACATGGGATAGATTTTTATGCCAACCTAATTGTACTTGGAACCAAAGGATTGGAAGTAGTACTAGGTATGGACTGGATGTCAAGGCATAAAGGATTGATAGACTGTGCTAAGAAAGCCATCACCATGACCAGTAGTTCTGGAGTAACAATAGAGCATATCTCTGAAACCTTACCCCGTCAATTCAAATGCAACCAGTGTAGCCTTTCCCACCATAGACCAAGTCAGAGTAGTCTGTGAATACCCCGACGTATTCCCAGATGAATTGCCAGGTATGCCCTTGGATAGGGATATTGAGTTCATTATTAAACTAATCCCCGGAACCGGACCTATAGCCCAGAGACCCTATAGCATGAACCCCTCAGAGTTAGTGGAACTGAAGAAGCAGTTGGATGCTATGCTGGATAAAGGCTTGATTCAACCAAGTGCATCGCCATGGAGATCACCAGTGTTATTCGTCGACAAGAAATATGGAGGCAACCGGCTGTGCATATATTACCGAAAGTTGAATGATGTCACCATCAAGAACAAGTACCCCTTGCCAAAGATAGAGGATCTATTTGATCAATTGACTGGAGCCTAGGTATTCTCAAAGATTGATCTTAGGACTGGTTATCACCAACTTAAGATTCGTGCAACGGATATTCCGAAGACCGCCTTTACTATTCGCTATGGTTTATACGAGTATACGGTTATGTCTTTTGGATTAACCAATGCCCCTGCTTATTTCATGAATCTCATGAATAAGATCTTTATGAATTTCCTAGATAAGTTTGTAGTTGTGTTCATCGACGACATACTTATCTACTCCAAGTCAGAAGAAGAGCATGAGCAACATCTGAGAGTTATCCTAGAAACCCTGAGAGAGCATCAGTTATATGCCAAGTTCAGCAAGTGTGAGTTTTGGCTGAAAGAAGTGGGATTCCTAGGACATATTGTGTCTGCTGGAGGAGTCTCTGTTGATCCTGCCAAGATCCAAGATGTCGAAGAATGGGAAGCCCCAACCACTCAAACCCAAGTCCGTGCATTTCTCGGATTAGCGGGATAGTACCGCAAGTTCGTAGAAGGATTCTCGAGCATGGCCCGACCAGTGACCCAATTGTTGAAGAAGGACAAGAAGTTTGAATGGACAGACAAATGTGAAGCCAGTTTCCAGGTGCTGAAGAAGAGATTGATATCCGCCCCAATATTGGTCATGCCAGACATCAAGAAGCCCTTTGATGTGTATTGTGACAGATCCAAGATTGGTCTAGGATGTGTATTGATGCAAGAAGGCAAAGTCATCGCTTATCTGTCTCGACAATTAAAGCAGCATGAGCACAACTATCTGACCCATGATCTTGAGCTAGCAGCTGTGGTTCTAGCGTTGAAGACATGGCGTCATTATTTGATGGGTAATCGCTGTGAGATTTACTCAGATCATAAAAGCTTGAAATACATCTTCACTCAGAAGGAGCTGAATATGAGGCAAAGGAGATGGATAGAGTTAATCAAGGATTATGACCTTGACATTCACTATCACCCCGGCAAAGCTAATGTGGTAGCGGATGCTCTTAGTAGATTGCCGTGTAGGCTGAACACCATGATCAAGGAGAAACAACCAAGTTTGTATGAAGAGTTGGAGTAGTTCAGAACTGAATTAGTTAGCAAAGGATTCCTAGCTAGCATTGAACTTCAACCCACTTTGATCAGCCAAATCAAGGAAGCCCAGAAGGGAAATGAAAGTATCGACGGAATCAAATGTCGTATTGGTACAAGAAAAGTACATGGATTCACTGAAGACAAAGAAGGAGTACTGTGGTACAAAGGACGTATCTGTGTTCCAGAAGATTCGGAGCCGAAGGAAGTTATCATGAAGGAAGCTCATGATACTCTTTATTCTATCCACCCCGGAGGAACAAAGATGTATCAGGATTTGAAAGAACAATTTTGGTGGCACAAGATGAAGAGAGAGATCGGAAGCTACATCGCCAAATGTGACATCTGTCAAAGAGTCAAGGCAGAGCATCAGAGACCTGCAGGATTGTTGCAACCATTGCAGATTCCGGAATGGAAATGGGATTCCGTCGGAATGGACTTCATCACCGGTTTGCCTACTTCTAGTAGGGGAAATGACTCAATCTGGGTCATAGTGGATAGACTGTCCAAGGTAGCCCACTTTATACCTGTCAAGACCACTTACCAGAGTGCAAAGTTAGCAGAGCTGTACATTGCTAGGATTGTTAGCTTGCATGGAACCCCCAAGACCATAGTATCAGATCGAGGAACCCAGTTTACCTCAAGATTTTGGCAGAAGGTCCAAGAAGGATTAGGAACCAAGTTGAACTTCAGCACAGCGTATCACCCGCAAACTGATGGGCAGACTAAGAGAGTCAATCAGATCCTCGAGGATATGCTTAGAGCTTGTGTGTTGGAGTACGGATCAAAATGGGAAGATTGCCTGCCTTTCGCAGAATTCTCATAAAACAACAGTTATCAAGCTAGTTTGCAGATGGCACCCTTTGAATTCCTATACGGAAGAAAGTGCCATACCCCCTTTGAATTGGTCGCAAGTAGGAGAGAGTCAGATCTTCGGACCCGACATTCTCCGAGAAGCAGAAGAGAAAGTTCACAAAGTCCGTGAGCACCTCAAGACCGCCCAATCCAGATAGAAGAGTTATGCTGACAAGAGAAGGAGAGACCTGACTTTCAATGTCGGAGATTTTGTATATCTCAAGGTTTCACCATTGAAAGGAACTCAACGCTTTAGTCTGAAGGGAAAGTTAGCCCCCAGATATATCAGACCTTTCAAGATTCTGAACCATCGAGGAGAAGTATCGTATCAACTGTAACTGCCTGAAGAGATGTCAGCCATCCACAATGTGTTCCATATCTCGTTACTTCGCAAATGTTTGGAAGTGCCGGAGAAGACCGAAGTGTTCAAGAACATCGATCACCGAGCGGTGGAAATCAACAATGACTTGACCTACAGAGAAGTACCCATCCGTATCTTAGAAGAAGCTTACAGAACCACCAGCATCAGGAGTATCAAGTTTTTCAAGATTCAGTGGAGCAACCATACCGAGGAGGAAGCTACTTGGGAGCGCGAAGATTACATTAGGACAGAGTTTCCAGATCTCTTTAGTTCCTAGTTTTCTTTGTAAATCTTGGGACGAGATTTTGTTTAAGGGGGGAAGGTTTGTAACATCTCAAAACTTCAATCCAAGCTTATCAAGATCTAAATCATCAAATTTGGGGTTAACAAAAACTTTTGCAAATTTAAAATGAAAGCATTCATATATGTGTGCATTTAAAATAGGAGTTGTTTTGAATTGCCATGATTGTGTGATCCTTTGCTTCTAAAATGTTTCTTAAGTGAAATAAACATCATCTAAGTCATTCCCAAACTTTTTCCAAAGAAGAACAACTCAAAATGAATTTTTGAAGTGAATGGTCATTTTGGCAAAATTAACTCTCATGTCTACTTTGAGTGTTCCTAGCACTCATTTCTTAACAGAAACAATTCTGGATCTTTGTCCCCCTTGCTAGTACACATAATGAGGTACCAAGGCCCACCTTTGGATCTGCTAAAAACATTATGTTAACTATTTTATTTGGCATTTGAAATTTGAATCCAATGCATATGCATAGATCACCCCTATTTCAAAACCCATCTTTTTGAGCTCCACTTCCAAAACCCTTGCAACCAGAGACTACCTAGCACTAGTGGAGATCACTCAAAAAATTTGAAATCAAAATTTAAAACTTTTTCTCTTTCGGCCATTTTGTCAAACACCTTGCTGGCAAGATCATTGTGGCATAACTATTACTGTTTGGGCTGATATTGTCTAGCAATTTTGAAGTGCTTTGATCATCTTTGTCCCCCTCCAGCCTAACCAGACCCACACCCCCTACCTCCTAGTTGCACTGCCATGCCATGCCGAGCACCAACTCGCCGGCCGACCGTGCACTTGCAGCAGCAGCCCCCTCCAGCTTCTCTCAACATGTCTAGCAAGTTGCCTATGGTCCACCTCCACCGTCAAACCAGCCCCAGGCCAGAGCCAGAGACAGGAGCGGCCAGGAACCGCCGCGCCCGGAGCTGGTCGACCATGCCGTCGCCGCCCACAGAGCACCCTCTGTCCCCGCTCGCACAGACCGCCCCTTGGCCGCAGCCCGCGCCCACCGCTCCGCCACAACCTGGAAAACACCCCAGACACCCCCGCTGGCCGCCCAACGCCCCACAGCCACTGCCCGCCGTGGACACCCTCGTCTCTTCCGCCCAGAGCGCCACCTCGCCCAGACTGCATGCCACCGCCCCTACGGCCGCATTCACTTCCTAGAGCACCGCCAGGGGACCGCCCGTCGATCGCCACCCTCAGCCATGCCTCTACCCAGCCGTAGCCATGTCGCCACCGTCGCCTGCCCATCCCGCTCGGTCTCACCGTCGGGCCTATAAAAGGAGGCCTCTCTAGCCTCTTCTCTCCACACCACTCCACTCCCCTCACCTCGCTGAACCTCACCCACCTCTAGCCGGATCAAGGGGAGCAACAGCTCGCCGGAATTGGAGCCAGAGCCGCCGCCTCTGGAGGAGAAGGGCGCCGCTGATTGCGACCACCTCCAGAGCTGCTTCGACCGTCCCTGAGCTCGTCGTCGTCTTCCAGTTCGTTTGCCCACCTCGCCACCGTCGCTGGATCCCCGGTACGTCCCCAGTAGACCCCCACCGAGCCGCTAGGGTTCGAGCTCGCCGGCGACCTGTTCGTCGTCGACGACGACCCTCAGCCATAGATTGCCCTTCTAATCCTACGACCCACAGTGCACGTACCATTTCGCGTGTTAAGTGCCGCTGACAAGCGGGACCCCCATGTCAGCTGAGCCCCGCGCCACGGAGCGCCGCTGGGCTGGCCCAAGTCCTTTCCCGCGCTAGCCCACCCGTTCAAATCTGGATTTTTCTTTTTAGTTAAATCTAGTTTATTTCCACTAGTTTAAAATTCAATTCTGGGAGTTTCACAAATCCAAATTGCATGAAACCAATTTTGCCTGAAAGGTAGTAAGATGATCTATCCAAGACCGTTGGATTTAAATCAATTAGAGTTATAGATCTCTCCTAATAAAAATAACAAAACAGAAGTATTTGCAACTTGCAACATTTTTATAAAATCAACCAAGTTAGCTTTTGAGTTGATTCCAACTCTCAAAAATCACATTTCATCATATCTATCTATCTATGTAATCATATTAAGGTTTACATGCAGTGACTTATGACTAGTACCAAAATAATGCTATATAGGCATTTCTAGTCACTTTAAATCATTAAATAATGAACTTAAACCAAAGTAATATTGATCCAACCTTTAATTCTCATTTCCCACATGTTAGAATATGTGGTGATCACATGTGTCAACATGATCCCATATTTTCAGTGGTGAATATTAAATCTTAGTTAAATTTTCAATGAGTAGAAATTACTTTTCTAAAATAAAAGGATGAAACTATTGAATTAAACTTGTGATGCTTGTGATGATAATAGATCATCAAATGTGTGTCTTAGAATGCTACTTAGCCATTTAAGTATTTTTTGGTGATTGTGTGCTTCGTATGTATTTCTAGACGATAGTATCGACCAAGCTTTCGAGGAGGAGGAGTTCTACCAAGAAGAAGAAGAAGAAAACTTCAACCACTGCACCAGCCAAGGCAAGCTACTGTTAGCAAGCTAGCACTATCCAAGTGCAAGCCACCATTAACAGTGCAAGCTAACACTTGCAAGTTTAGTGCTTAGCAAGTTAGGACCAAACTAGATGGTTTAGCAAAGATGCCTTAAGCATGCTTTGATCACACACCCCCCCCCTTTTTACTAGTAACACCCCAAGTCTTAGTTACAAGTTTTACTTCCTTAGTTTACACCAGGTTCTTTACTTGTTTTGAAGGTAGCATAAAAAGTATAAAACTTGACCTAATTAGAACCCTTTAGATGTTATTCTATGGCATGAGATTGAACCCATCTTTTCCACCTTAGTGAACACTCTTAACTTAGTAGTTTAGAGTAGATCAAAAACTTGAGGCACTTTAGATGGGAACACTTGGTGAAAATGAATTATGAAAATCTTGGAATGATGAGTCATTCTATTGAGATGTTTTGACATGTGTTGAGAAACACAAATGGTTGATGGTGATGAAAATGTTGAAGTATGAGCCTTAACCCTTTTATAAAACTGATGGTTGGATTCAGATGCGATACCATTCCAAATTTACCGTACAACCACACTACCTGAATTGGGTAAGGCTTAGCTGGAAATTTATATGCATTAGTATTAGTTCCCTCACGGGAGAGGTCTGAGCTGAGGCTACCTCTCAATGTTGTCCACCTATGCAGTGCCCAAGATGACTGATGGTCATGGTTGGGAGGCCATGCTCATAGGAGAGGTGCTTATACTAGGGTGTGTAAAGGGAAGGTTATGTTTGATTATCTGCATACTAAGTATGATGATTCAGGGTTATCCATGACAGATGTATCGAATCTTGTGGTGAAAGTGTACCACCTCTGCAGAGTGTCAAACTATTCGAATAGCCGCGTCCGCGGTTATGGACAATTGGAATGGCCATACTGTTTCGTTGTCAGATGTTTTCCAAATAACTTGAAATGAATGATGAATCTTGACTTGACCACAACAGGGTTGTGTTTATGACTTTAGCTTCCCACTTAAGTGATTCTAGAACTTTACTTTATCTTTCTTTGCTTCTGAACTCAGCTTAGGTTTCAAACTTAACTTTATAGTTATACTTAGAGTTAGCACTTTATCTTAGATTTTAGTACTTGTTAGTGGTAGTTTGCGAGTACTTAAAGAGTACTCATGGCTTTTGTCCCTGGCTATTATCGTGGCCAGACTATGAAGGAGATTATCAAGATGATGGCCAACAGGACGGCTATGATAACTAGGACTATCTGCCTTCGTCAGCATTGCCTGTGCCCCTGAAGATGGACCCCACCGCTATGCTTATCTTTTATTTCCGCTGCTTGTTGTATTAAGACTGGATCATGAGATCCTTATTTGTGTAAGACCTTATGTATGGTTTGTAATGGATGATGTACTGTGATATCCAATCTGTTATGTCTCGCAAAAATGGTAATCCTAGGATTGCAAGGTATGGCATAACGGGCATCTGGGATTAAAAATCCGGGTGTTGACATTGAGCCACGTCACAATGATGGCAATGACGGACGAAGGAAGGACCACTAGTACAAACTCGTTACTTAGAGACTGTGCACTCAGACTGTTTTCCCCAAGTACGTAAAAACCCGCCTTTGTTCGTCACCCTCGGCCGATTGTTCCAAATACGACCGCCTCTATTTTTCTTCAAAGCGGGTGTTTACTGTAGCCAACCCCAAAAATGGGCCCGTGGGAGGTCAATAGTAAAAAACAAACGCCTCAGTGTATGACCTTAGACGGTGGAAAAACTCAATCGTCTCTAATACTCAGAGGGGTGAGGGGAAAATTATTACAAGCCACCTCTATTTTGTTGCCTGACACGTGTAGTTATGGCACAACTGGTTGCCCTGCTACGTGCAGCCCCCGTGAGTGCACCTTAGACGGATGATAATAAAAATCGCCTCTAAGAGTGGTAACGGGGAAGCGGTTAGGATTTTGCGCTGCCTCCTAGATCTACACTTGGGGCAAACAGAATCTGTGCACTCAACAGTCAGTTCTAGAGGCAGAGTACAAAGGAACTCTCGTCTGCAGGTTCTCCTTCCTCTCTACTCTTCTTTCTATTTGATTTCTTTCTCTAGATTTAGTCTAATCATACGCAGACGCTTGTTCAGAGCTCGAGTTGCGCAGCTTGCTTAGACGCTTCTCCAGGTATGTATGATGGCTCGTGTATTAACAAGCTCGTTGGGGAACCCCAAGAGGAAGGTATGATGAGCACAACAGCAAGTTTCCCTCAGTTATGAAACCAAGGTTTAATCGAACAGGTAGGAGCAAGGAAACACCCCAAAGGTGTTGCTAGCTGAGCCTTGGCAGGGCGCACTACCGGTGCTAGTAGCAACGTGGAGACCTGCACAACACAACCATAGAACTCTGTCCCCAACTTGCGATGAGGTTGTCAATCTCACTATGTTTTGCTGAAAACAAAGGATTAAACGTATCGAATGGAAGGAAGCAATAGTTTGCAGAAAGTAAACACAAAGCAGTAAATAGTTTATAGATTGTATGTAAAAGAAAGGACCGGGATCCATAGTTCACTAGAGGTGGCTCTCCTTAAAATAGATAACATGTTGGGTGAACAAATTATAGCCGGGCAATTGACAAACATCGAGAAAGCAATGCATGCATATACTAATCATCTTGACTCCTTTGGAACTTGATTGGGCATTACAACATTATACATAGACCGCCATCCAACTGCATCTATGACTAATAATCCACCTTCAGGTTATCATCCGAACCCCCTCCAGTATTAAGTTGCAAGAAACAGATTATTGCTTTACGAATTGCGTGTAATGTAAACAATACGATTGTTCTACGAACAAAGGATTTTTGTTTTCTCCCTAGTAGCAACAACACATCTAGTACCTTAGATATTTCTGTCACTTCCCCAGATTACCAGAGGCATGAACCCACTATCGAGCATAAATACTAACTCATAGAGTTGCTAGCATCTACTTGGCCAAGATAGCTACTAACAACGGAAAGCATGCAAGATCACAAATAACAAAGACATGATAGAATCAATAATCAATCTGAAATAGCATCTCAATATCCATCGGATCCCCGCAAACACAACATGCAGAATTACAAATAGATGATCTTGATCATGAACAGAGCTCACAAGATCTAAACATGAAAGCACAAAGGAGGAGAACCAGCCATCTAGCTACTACATGGATCCGTAGTCCAACGATGAACTACTCACGCATCACACCGGAGGATTGCATGGTGATGAAGAAGGCCTCCAGGGTGAATTCCCCTCTCCGGCAGGGTGCCGGGAAGAGCTTCAGATCCCTCTCGATGTAGGGATGGAGATGACGGCGGCTATAGACTCTTTCATGGATTTTTGATCGGGTACTTATGGTTTTCGTCCCGTGGGCATATTATTGGCGGAAGGAGAGGTCGAGGGGGTGCCTGGGCTGGCCACACCACCCCTTAGCATGGGTCAAGCCTGGCCGCGCGGCCAGGTGGTCTGGCCGCCCTCTGGCCCTTCTCTGTCTCGTATTCTGGCATTTGATGACTTTCGAAAAAATAGGCACTTTGGCTTTTGTCCCGTCCAATTCCGAGAATATTCATTTTTTGACTTTCCTGGAACCAAAAACAGCAGAAAACAGGCAGCTGGCACTATGGCTCTTGTTAATGGGTTAGTCCAAGAAATCATATGAAAAGTACTCCAAAGTGTGGACAAAACACAAGAAAGTGAATAAAACCAAGAATGGAACATCAAAAATTATAGATACATTTGCAATGTATCAACATCCCCAAGCTTAACTCCTGCACGTCCTGGAGTAGGTAAGTGATAAAAAGAAAGAATAATTTTTCAGGTAACATGCACCATCAAAGACTTGATCAAAGTATTTGTAAAAATATTCAAAGCTGGGATCATAGTACTTCAATCAAGACATGAAAGACAAAGTTCTAGCAATAAGGCAAAGAAACTATGATGCAACATGAAAAGGCACAAACAAAAGATTCACGAATAACAATACTTTGCAAGACGTATGTTTGTTTCACATAAAGAAAACATAGCATAATAGTATTCAGCTTGTCCCTCATAGAGTAGCAAATATAAATGCATAGGACACCATCAAAGTTCATAAGAGTGGCTAGATACAAATAGTTAAAAACAAGCAATACCAAGTTATGCATCAATCAACTAGTCTTGGGACAATGCACATAGAACTAAGAATGGCCACTATGCTCTCGAAGTAGGTGCATAAAGGTAGAAGGTGGAGACTCAATACAGTGGTGGAAGAAAGGCCTTCACAGAAGGAATTAGGGATTCAAGTCTCATAAAGAGCTTCCAAAAATTATGGTACTTATAGCTTTCAGCTCTCATTGCCCCTATCATAAGCATCTTGAAGTCATTAAGGTTAAAGTGAACAAACTATGGTGTACTTGCTTGACGAAGTACAAGTTAGGAATCTCATGTCCCTTGTATACGAGGGCCGCTCCTCGTGCTACTCAAGTTTAGTCACCGGTAAGTTCTTCTCATCGTAAGTACATGTATATCATAGAGAACCGCCAACGGGGTACCCCTTGCCCGATGATACGGAAGAATCCCCATATCAAAATGACAAGGCAAGCAGACAACGAGCATCTCAGCAATCTTCTTATTTACCATGGGAATATGGTGCTTTTTTATCTCTTTCCTCTTTTCATAATATCTCTTTTTTTTCTTTTTTTTCTCAATATAGGACTTTCTTTTTTTTATAAGAAGAATGCTTCATAGACAGCTCATTATGGTTACGCTGCAGGTTTCCACCATGTCGGCATGGATTAGACCAGCGGCCCAGGCGTTTCTCTAACACATATACATAACTCCATGGACTTAAAAGCTCCCCTTTCATTTCACACTGACGACATCCATATACAAAAGAGCATGATATCAACTAGGTACAAGTACCAAGTGCAATGTTGAAAGTGTTTCCCATGTCAGCATGGTTCTGCTAATTCCCACCAAATAAGTGCAAGCATATACAACATAGACGACATAATGGTTCAAGTTTATTAAGGGCAAGAAAAGTAAAGTGTGCCATCAAGTTCGTGAGAGCTTTAATCACTAGTTTTCTCATAACAAGTTTAATTTGGAAGGTAAAAAAAGCATGAATATACTTGGAATAGCATAAGCTAGTAGGTAGGTATGGTGGAATCTTTGGCATAACTTGGTTTAAGGAGTTGGATGCATGAGTGGAACTCATACTTGGTTGTGGAGGCTAGCAAAAGACTTGGAGCGACAAACTTAGAGAGCAATAATGGCTATAATCATGTAGAGCGACAAAACAACATTGATAAAAGCATAAAGTGATACTACAAGTTGAAAACTAAAGGATCATAAAGGCTATGGTGACTTGAGATAGTCATAACATGGTGTGAGCATGCGCCAAGTCAAACCAAATAAAGCATCAAAGGAGAATACCACTATACTATGCTTTAATATGCTAAAACAACGCATGATTCATCCAAGGCACATTAAGCAATCTCAATTGTTTATAACAAGTCATTGCTAAAGCAAGGAATACTAAGCATAAAGCCAAAACAATATCAAGCATGGCATGACAAAGCATAGGCCACAGTCAAAAACAAACTCTTTTTACCACATAAGTATGAACTTTCCTACTCTTTTCTAATCCAAACCAAACTATTTGCAAACCAATGTATGAAAGAGGGGGTCCAACCAATTTATTCAGAAAACTAAGAAAACAAATCAAACGAATAACCAAAATGAAAATGAAAAAGAAGACGCTCCAAGAACAACACAACTGTGCATGAAACAATAAAAATGAAGCGTTTGGAAGAAACCTGGATTTTTATTGATGAAGAGGGGGATGCCTTGGGCATCCCCAAGATTTGAAGCTTGTACTTCTTGGATATTTCTTGGGGTGACATGCGTGGAATCCCCAAGCTTGAGCTTTAGTCCATCCTTCATCTCATTACTCATTCCTTCCATACACCTGAAATTTTTCCTTCATACAAAACTTCACACAATATTTATTAGCAACATTAGTGCACTCAAGATAAATAAGTCTTAAGGTTCAGTTCTAACACCAAATAAACTTCCATTAGAACACTAGCTACTGTAGCACTTTCCTCAAAAATCTCAATTCCCCAAAAGAACTCAAAAAGGAACCAACAAGAAGCAAATGCAGAAAATGGCAGAAATCTGTCAAAACAGACCAGCAGGTAAAGACGAATTTTTTCGAAGACCTTCTGTTGCTCAAATCAAAAGTTGTTGAACTAACGAAAGTTAGATAACAACCTGGGGCAGAAGCACAAAAATTCACGCCTCAAAAGACGTTCAGAGATTTTACACGAATTTTTATGGTGAAGCACATAAATCTGTTTCGGGACAGCAACTTTCCCAATCATTACTTCTCTCTCATTAGAGGTTACTCTTGCCACAAAAAGCAAATAAAAAGGATAAGGAGCATTTATTACAGAGGTAATAATTTCCAAGACTCATCTAAAACTTTTGGGTTATCTCCCAATAAGTACTTTTCTTTAACGCCTTTAAGTTAGGCATAAGAAGCAAGAAAAAGAATCAAGTGTTCCCAAATGAAGAAGCATTAAGACCAAATTTTGTTTTCATAGGAGAGGCAAAATAAATCTTCTCTCTCTTCTTAGGGAAGTGTTCTATACCTTTCTTGAGTGGGAGTTGATATTTCATGGTGCCTTCTTTCATATCAATAATGGCACCAACAGTTCTAAGAAAAGGTCTTCCTAAAGTAATAGTACAAGAAGCATTGCATTCAACATCCAAAACATAGAAATCAACGGGGACATAGGCATTGTTAACCATAATAAGAACATCATTAAGACTCCCCATAAGTTTCTTTTTAGCATTAACATCAAGTGGGACATTCAAATAACAATCTTCAAGTGGAGGCAAATCAAGCATATCATAAATCCTTCTAGGCATAATAGAAACACTACTATCAAGATCACATAAAGCTTTGAAATCAAAGTCATTCACTTTCATATTAATGATGGGTTCCCAACCATCTTCTTGTTTTATAGGAATAGAAGCTTTATGTTTCATCTTTTCTTCTTTAATCTTTATGAGAGCATCAGTAATGTGTTTTGTAAAGGCCATGTTCATAGCACTAGCATTAGGACTTTTAGCAAGCTTTTGTAGGAACTTAATAACTTCAGAGATATTACACCCATCAAGATCAAAATCAAATTTATCATCTAAAGTAGTAGAACTATTACTAGCCTCAACACTAGTGATGGTAATAGTAGAAACACTAATGTTTCAAGCAATTTCATCTTCTCTCTCCCACTTAGCATGTAATTCAGCTAATAGTCTAACATTTTCATCAATTCTTACTTGTATAGCATTAGTAGCTGCAAAGGGATTATCATTAGTTTCAGGTTTAGCAGCCATTTTATTCAAAGAAGATTGAGCTTCAGCCAAAGATGCTATATTTCTTTCAACATTAGAGAGTTTTTCCTCGATAGTTTTATTGAAAGCAGTTTGTTTACTAATAAAGTCTTTAAGCATAACTTCAAGTTCAGAGGGAGCACTCCTATTATTGTTGTAGGAACTTCCATAAGCATTAGCATTGTTAGGAGGATATGGCTTATAATTGTTGTTACGAAAATTGTTCCTATAAGCATTGTTGCCAAAATTGTTATTTCTTATGAAGTTCACATCAACTTGCTCTTCTTGAGCAACCAAAGAAGCTAAAGGGACATTATTTGGATCAATATGGGCTTTCCCATTAACAAGCATAGACATAATAACATCAATCTTATCACTCAAGGAGGAAGTTTCCTCAACAAAATTTACCTTCCTACCTTGTGGAGCTCTCTCAGTATGCCATTCAGAATAATTAACCATCATATTGTCTAGAAGTTTTGTTGCAGCACCTAAAGTAATGGTCATAAAGGTACCTCCAGCCGCAGAATCCAATAGGTTCCTTGAAGAATAGTTCAATCCTGCATAAAAAGTTTGGATGATCATCCAAGCAGTCAGTCCATGAGTGGGACAATTCTTTACCAAAGATTTCATTCTTTCCCAAGCTTGAGCAACATGCTCATTATCAAGTTGTTTAAACTTCATTATTTCACTTCTCATAGATATAATCTTAGCAGGAGGATAGTATTTTCCAGTGAAAGCATCTTTGCACATAGTCCAAGAATCAATACTATTCCTAGTTAAGGAATTCAACCATTCTTTAGCTTTTCCTCTCAAAGAGAAAGGAAACAATTTAAGCTTAATAATATCACCATCTACATCCCTATGCTTTTGCATCTCACAAAGTTCAACAACGTAATTTAGATGGGCAGCATCATCTTCATTACCAATACCAGAAAATTGTTCTCTCATAACAAGATTGAGTAAAGCAGGTTTTATCTCAAAGAATGTATCTTCAGGCACAGGTGGAGCAATATGTGTGCTCATAAAATCATTGTTGTTGGTGCTAGTGAAGTCACACAACTTAGTGTTTTCAAGGGTAGTCATGTTTTGTGTTTTCAAATAAGAAAGCAAACTAGTAAAACTAATTTTTTTGTGTTTTTGATAAAGAAACAAGCAAACAAAACAAAAAAAGAAACTAAGCAAAACAAAAACAACAAAGTAAAGAGATTGGTTATGAGGGAGTCCCCTTGTGAAGATGTCCTTGACTCCCCGGCAACGGCACCAGAAAAGTGCTTGATGGCTCGTGTATTAACAAGCTCGTTTGGGAACCCCGAGAGGAAGGTATGATGAACACAGCAGCAAGTTTCCCTCAGTTATGAAACCAAGGTTTAACCGAACAAGTAGGAGCAAGGAAACACCCCAAAGGTGTTGCTAGCTGAGCCTTGGCAGGGCGCACTACTGGTGCTAGTAGCAACATGGAGACCTGCACAACAGAACCACAGAACTCTGTCCCCAACTTGCGATGAGGTTGTCAATCTCACCGTGTTTTGCTGAAAACAAAGGATTAAACGTATCGAATGGAAGGAAGTAATAGTTTGCAGAAAGTAAACACAAAGCAGTAAATAGTTTATAGATTGTATGTAAAAGAAAGGACCGGGATCCATAGTTCACTAGAGGTGGCTCTCCTTAAGATAGATAACATGCTGGGTGAACAAATTACAGCGAGGCAATTGACAAACATCGAGAAAGCAATACATGCATATACTAATCATCTTGACTCCTTTGGAACTTGATTGGGCATTACAACATTATACATAGACTGCCATCCAACTGCATCTATGACTAATAATCCACCTTCAAGTTATCATCCGAACCCCCTCCAGTATTAAGTTGCAAGAAACAGATTATTGCTTTACGAATTGCGTGTAATGTAAACAATACGATTGTTCTATGAACAACGGATTGTTTTTTCTCCCTAGTAGCAACAGCACATCTAGTACATTAGAGATTTCTGTCACTTCCCCAGATTACCAGAGGCATGAACCCACTATCGAGCATAAATACTAACTCTTAGAGTTGCTAGCATCTACTTGGCCAAGATAGCTACTAACAACTGAAAGCATGCAAGATCACAAATAACAAAGACATGATAGAATCAATAATCAATCTGAAATAGCATCTCAATATCCATCGGATCCCCGCAAACACAACATGCAGAATTACAAATAGATGATCTTGATCATGAACAGAGCTCACAAGATCTAAACATAAAAGCACAAAGGAGGAGAACCAGCCATCTAGCTACTACATGGATCCGTAGTCCAAGGATGAACTACTCACGCATCACACTGGAGGCTTGCATGGTGATGAAGAAGGCCTCCCGGGTGAATTCCCCTCTCCGGCAGGGTGCCGGGAAGAGCTTCAGATCCCTCCTAATCTAGGAATGGAGATGACGGTGGCTACAGACTCTTTCGTGGATTTTTGATCGGGTACTTAGGGTTTTCGTCCCGAGGGCATCTTATAGGCGGAAGGAGAGGCCGAGGGGGTGCCTGGGCTGGCCACACCACCCCTGGCGCGGGCCAAGCCTGGCCGTGCGGCCAGGTGGTGTGGCCGTCCTCTGGCCCTTCTCCGTCTCGTATTCTGGCATCTGATGACTTCCGGAAAAATAGGCACTTTGGCTTTTGTCCTGTCCAATTCCGAGAATATTCATTTTCTGACTTTCGTGGAACCAAAAACAGGCAGCTGGCACTATGGCTCTTGTTAATAGGTTAGTCCAAGAAATCATATGAAAAGTACTCCAAAGTGTGGACAAAACACAATAAAGTGAATAAAAGCAAGCATGGAACATCAAAAATTATAGATACATTTGCAATGTATCAATGTACAAATGAGATTTTCTTGCTCTATTTTTCCCCACTCTGTGTACTGTACAAATAGGGTTTTTAGTTCGTTCTGAATCTTTTCTTTGATAATTTCTTTTTTTATTGCGCAGAAACCAAGCTGCGGTGATGGAAATCTGTCGTGTGTGCAGCCAGCCAACACATAACTGTGGCCATTCAAATAGGACTTCAGAGAGCTTCACCGTCGTCCTAAACTAGCCTAACTTTTAGGAAGCAGTGGTCATTAATTTTATCCTCAATCTATCTACAAAGTCCTTCACTATCAGTTAATTAGCATGCCTACATGTGAACTAAAATTATTGTTTCGATGCTTGGTAGCTAGGAATTTGAGTTTTTTTGTTTGAGGAATTAGAAACATCAATGGGTATATCTTGGAAAGTTTCCTTCGGATTTTAGGAGTGATAAGCCATATATGCATCTTTGTTTCCTTTGGACTTTGTAAGAGAAACATCAATCAATTATTTTCTGTTTCTGCCATATATGCATCTCTATCTGGATCTGATAAGCCACACATGAGTACATGCATTTATGTTTTTTATATAGGTTGTAGTGATCCAACATCATAAAATTTATTTGGTTAGTATTAAATTTTCCTACTAGAAAACAATTGTACCATGTGTATGTTACAAAGACAATTTAAATAGTTTAGGAGTAGTGGAAACAAAATTGTTTGAGCAATTAGAAACATCAGTCAATGGTACGGTCTTCTGCCATATATGCATCTCTGTTTGGATATTATAAGCCACACATGAGTACATGCATTTATGTTTTTTATATTGGTTGTAGTGATCCAACATCATCAGTTTTATTTGGTTAGTATTAAATTTTCCTACTAGAAAATAATTGTACCATGTGTATGTTACAAAGAATTTTTTTAAATAATTTAGGAGTAGTGGAAATATTTGTGTTCGGGTAATTAGAAATACCAATCAATGATACGGTCTTCTTCCATACATGCACCTCTATTTGGATCTGATAAGCCACACATGAGTACATGCATTTATGTTTTTTATATAGGTTATAGTGATTCAACATCATCAAATTTATTTGGTTAGTATTAAATTTTCCTACTAGAAAATAATTGTACCATGTGTACGTTACAAAGACAATTTAAATAGTTTAGGAGTAGTGAAAATATTTTTGTTTGAGTAATTAGAAACATCAACCAATGGTACGGTCTTCTACCATATACGTATATCTGTTTGGATATGATAAGCCACACATGAGTACATGCATTTTAGTAGTAAGTTCTTTCTAATGTTATATGATGATCAACATCACATATTTATTTGGTTTTTTCTCTCACACTGTTCCTTGTCACTTCAAAGAAAAAATCAACCAGTATGCCGATAAGTGGTTACCAGCTTTGGCTGGAGGGCGTAGGTTTGAGCTTTTTCTGTAGAAAAAGGAAGATGTTACATCCATAAGAGGGTCATTCTGGTTATCTTTCTTGAGGACACAAACTTTTGCTATCCATGGTGTGGTGACATTTAGCTTAATCACAGAAGATAATGATGAAGAAGATGAAGGAGATGAAGGAGATGAAGAGGAAGGAGGTGAAGAGGAAGGAGATGATCAGTTTGTGTTTAGTATGGAAGTACATGCCCTTAATGGTGACATCAAGGGATACCAGACTATTTATGGTATGTGTCTTTTCTCCATCAAATGTATGTATATTAATATTTCCATTTGTGGATCCCTACATTATTTCTCATTTTAATGGTAACTGGATTTTACAGAATTTAGGGTGCCTTTTGTGGATCCCTACATTAGAGGTGTTTTCTACAGGAGTGTTTTCACACATATGAATCTAATTATTGTATAATACATGTATGCCATTACTTTTGAGATGCTGAAGGTTTCATGATGAGGATGATTTTTCCATCTCTCTGACATGCAGTACTATGTTACAAGTCTCAGTGCACTTAATTTAGCTAACAACACCTTTGTGGGTTATTCTACCTATAAGGACATGGTTTTAATTTACTTGTGTGTTTATAATTACTAATGTGTTTTAATTATTTCATCATTTCAGGTCATGCCATCAAGCTTTGCACTTGGTTACAGCATCCCAAAGAGTGGCACAGCTTTGTTTCATGGTTATGGCATGGACGACATAGTTACTGGCCAGTACACTATCTTACATGGCAGATCGAACCAAATAGTGTTCTTCAATGGTTGGAACCTCTTCTGCAACATGAACCAACTTGAAAGTGGTTCACTAGTTTCTATAAGGGTGGAAATGAGGGAACACTGCTTGGCTTGTTCGTGACAAAAATTTGCTGAACACTCCAAGGAAGACTTGCATTATCGTTATTTTGTTTAGCTAGATCTAATGTAGGAACTATGTTTGAACAACTATGTTTGTAATATATTCACCTCCCTTGCCTTTCGGTCCTGAATATAATTCGCAAGTTTTAGGATTATCAAAATCTAGAGTGTCCGAATATATCCGGAGTTCTGACTACACGAATTCATGATAAAAGTTTAAATTGGTGAAAAAAATTAAATTGATGATAAATTCACATTTGAGTAACCAAAGGATCACACATCGTGATTAAACATTGGAATTAGTCGATTTCTAAACACTTGCACCTTATTGCTATGCAGCAAGCGCATCAACACTAGGAGTTGTCATACATTTCAGGATAAGATCCAAGGTTTGTACTACACCTTATATTTTTTCTTCAATGCATGAACCTAACTTAGTCTTAGGACTTAATTTAATGGCTTGGTTGGACTACGCGTTGGAGCACGAGGAGGCATCAGCACCGTCGAGTACAAGACGGATTTTGACGGCCGCATCTCCTTCAACACTGACGGGTGGACTAACTTCCTCCAAACCGAGCATCTCCAAATTGGGAAAGCCATACTCATCAATGCGAGGTTGACCACCACGCGCAGGGACCTGCATATGATGTTCGTCATCGACATCATCAATGAATTGTCCTTGTGACCTTAATAATATTGTTTGCTAGATTATTGTCTGAACCAACTTTGGCTAGTTTCATCTCTATGTTTTGGACAAAATTCATCTTAATTAGTCGTTTAACGATGTATGATAAGTGCTCTAGGCCGGCAGATCTCATTTTCCAAATCTTTCGATCTATATATAATGGGCCTCTTCTCTACCTTAATTAGTTTCTTTGTGTAAATATACCCTATAAATCAAACGAACAAAGTATCCCTTTAAAAATTCAAGAAGGTTGTAATTTCTAGCCACCAAAGGGAAGTACTGGGTGGCAAAATATGAAATTTGGATGTTGTTAGAGACGGTTTCCGTTCGCAGACGTCTGAGGTTAGTACTTGGCAGCAAAGATCTGAAAATATTTGGACAAATATTTCAGATATGTGCCACATTTTTCATTCCTCGCCCGCTGAGGTTAGTACTGCTTGACCCCCACTGTCCACTACCGCCGCCCTCCACCACCGCTGCCTCCGGTCCCCTGCCTCTCCTCCCCGCCGCCTCTTGTCCCCTGTGGTACGGACACTCTCCCTCCCCTCCGAGGACCCCCTCATCGTACAGGTAGGTATGTGTGAAAACCAAACCCCCAAAACTCTAATGTGGAGCTTCCATTTAGGAATTTTGGCTTGGAATTTGCCATTTTTCTTATCGAATTTAGGGTTCAGTTTTTCTGAGCTGTAGAGACACGACGACGGCATCGGGAGAGCCTCCCCCCAGCCTACCTCTATCTGTCCCACCTCTTTTCCCCTTGTGTACATCTCAAAATCTGTAACTGTTTATTGATTCCTCATTGTCCGTTGCCCTTCTAGCAATATGGATATAATTATCACTTCATTAGTCTTCTTGCGTCTTATTTATTTGATAAATTTCAAATTATTTGGTTTTGTATGCTTTTTATTAATGTACGATAACAAGAACTGTGTTTCTGTTTTTAGTCTAATTCATTATTATATTTGATTGTATTAAAATGCTCAATGTCTATATCTATTTAACAGATGGGAACTTGTAGTGATCTTGCAATAGTGCTTTGTAGCAATGACAGTGTTCCCATTAGCGCTAGCAGTTTTGAATTTCAGTCAACAGAAGATCCCACTAAGAGCCTTGAGTTTAGAGATATCAAAAAACATCAAAATTACAATCATCCGTTTTAAATTTGTTTGTGCTCAGGCTGTAGACACAAGAATATTATTCCACCGCATTGAAATTTGTATGTGTTATTGCACCAGGGCCTCAACATAAGGGGAACACTGATTTTGATAAGCAGGGTCTTTTTGTAAACTACATGTATCTGAAAAAAGTTCATGCAGACTTCCTTTTAGAATGGTGTGAACCCGAATTTCCACCAAAAATCAAGTACTACATCTACAGGTTGCCCTATTCATCAATGGTGGAAAAGAAGTGCATGCTGATAAGATGATATATTCTTGAACACGTGATCAACAAGCTACCCTGTGATATTTAAATACTTCCAGTAATCAAAGCATGCTAATTCTTCAACTCTTTGTACTTGCGCAAACATTTGGAGCTGAGTTCACAAGAAAATATCTAAATAATCGCCTTGATGAACCAATTGATGTCCATATTTGGGAAATGAAGAGCAAGGAGCCAAAGATGGTTACGATGAAGATGGGAGTTGGTCGGTCAAATGCAATCTTGATGACTGGATAGAAGAAGGTTGTGAGAAGCTTCAACTTAAAGAAGGATAGCATTGTCCTTTTTTGCTTTGATGAAATAGATAATGGAGAGGTATATATTCTAGTTCAGAAACTTCCACCGGACAGCCCATAACTACTCGAGTACTAATTATGATTCTTCTATGTATGGACTACACATTGTATGCACTGTCATAAAGTAATGGCTAAATATATATGGATTTCCCCAACTATTGGGCTAATGTTAATTGTTATATATATAATGGTCTTCTTTTGACTGGATGCTATAATTAAGTTCGAGTTAATCTGTCTATCTAGATGTTGAATCATGATTATGTGTCATCTTAGCTATGATCGAGTTAAAATTAGCATGCTACTATTTAAAATGGTTTACACACACTAGAGACGGTCACTCTAAAAAGCTACTTCGAGGCACACTAGTTCTGGAGATGGCCTTTGTTAGAATCCAACTCCGGTCAACTGACTATTGGAGACGGTCCCTATTATAGTCCGTCTAAGGCTGAGGAGTTCTTCCAAGAGGTCCGATAAACGGGCCATCTCCATCTCGTAAATGTTAGAGGTGTTTTCCTTTTTGTACCATATGAGGTCTCGTACCTTAGAGCCACAAAGCAAAACTAGCTCAGGTGGTGTGATCTTAGAAGCTATGCGCTTGAGCTAGAACGAGAAACCGGTTGAGGCCTATGGGGAATTGACGTCTCTAAGTCACGCATTTGTACTAGTGGACGAATATCGCGCTGGATCAAGCCGGCATGGTGGACTTCATCACGAAGCCCTGGCTGAAGGTAATAATCCACCACCACCCTCTCCACCAAGTAGCCACTATAGAGGCTCCCATGGAGTCCAGGGGCGCCACAGCGGAGGCGGTGGTAGAAGAAGCAGAAGTACGGATCACAAGCACTGTAGCCGCAGCGAACAATCGAGACGGCGCTCCTTGTCACCAAGTGATGCTAGGCACCGTATCAACTCAAACATAGAGGCGCGGCGCTATGAGTCGGACAATATCTATGTGGGTCCAAAGTGCTTCGGACCGTGCATATGATGAACAAACTTTTTGGAAGGATTTTCTATCTCAAGGCACATTCAACCCTACGATGGTGTGGCTCGGCCAAACACCTGGCTCTAGGTCTTCTTCCGAGCCTGTTGCATTGTCAAAGGAGGAAACAGCTTGGTCGTGACCCGGTATCTCCCGCTTATGCTGAGGAAGATGGCTCAATCATGGCTCAACAAACTCCTGGAAAACACCATCCATAACTGGTATGACATGCAAAGTGCTTTATTTTGGAACTTCGAGGGAACATACAGGAGGCCTTGCACAGTCGGAGATCTGCAGCAGTGCACCCAGAGAAACTTGTCGGGACTACCTCGGATGATGGATCAACATGAAGAACTCTTGTAAGGGAGTAAACAACAAGAACGCAATCAAAGCATTCATCCTGGGACTCCCAATTGGTTTACTGCATCATCGCCTGAATTGCGACAAAGTTACCGACTCGGAGGAGATGATAGAGACGGCAAGCAAATACGCTGATGCCGACAATGATTCAGATGGACTGCTAAATGTACTAGTTGTGTCACAGTCGGCTAAACAGCCAAAGTAGCAGGCCTCAAAACGCAAGAACACCTCGGAAGAAGAATCCAATCCGGAAAATGCAATAGTCAACGCAACTTTCGGGTCTAGAGGACGAGGAGGCCGTGGAGGCGGCCGGGGACGAGGTCGTGAACTTCCAGAGTCCAAGGTAGAGAAGACCAGTGATGTCTACGGACTTCTATTCTTGTAGATAGTTGTTGGGACTCCAAGTGCAGAGGTTTGTAGAATAGCAGCAGTTTCCCTTAAGTGGATTACCCAAGGTTTATCGAACTCAGGGAGGAAGTGGTCAAAGGTATCCCTCTCAAGCAACCCTACAATCAAGATACAAGAAGTCTCTTGTGTCCCCAACACACCCAATACACTTTTCAGGTGTATAGGTGCACTAGTTCAGCAAAGAGATAGTGAAATACAAGTGGTATGGATATAAGACAACGGTGCCAGAAAATAGCTTGATGGCATGGAAGAGACTAAAGGCAAACTGAAATAAAGATGGCAGCAAGCAAACATGTAACAGATCTAGTGGCAAACGGTGTTTCAATGCTTAGAAACAAGGCCTAGGGATCATACTTTCACTAGTGAACACTCTCATATAAATATCTTCTCTTTATGATACTATTCTTAACTACTCTCCGGTTGGACACTCTAATCCATGGTAGGGCTATAACAGCACACCTCAAAGTTCGTTTTCCCCATCTGGGTAACCCCACACTGTCACCTTGAGCTCTAGATAGTTCCAAAAACACCACCATTTCAAAGAAACATCCAAATTCAAATATAACTCATAACAAGTAATTGTAATCTCTAGCCTAAGTGCCACCATGGTGTGCATGCTGCCACTTTCACACACATGGGGAGAGCAGAGATCTATTAAAGCACTTGAGTAGCAAGGTAGATCTACCTGATTACAAAGCTCATGATCACAATATGATCATGCATAGAGAGGGAGATGAACACATAGCTACCGGTAGAACCCTTAGCCTTGAGGAAGAACTACTCCCTCATCATCATGGGAATCAGCAATGGCGATGGAGATGGTGGTGGAGATCGATGGAGATGGCTCTGGGGGCACTTCCCTGTCCCGGCAGGGTGCCGGAACAGAGACTTTCTGTCCCCCGAATCTCCCCTTCGGTGGCAGCGGCGATGTGGAACTTTTCGTGGCTTGAGGCTGGATTCCTTAGGGTTTCTGTATCGGAGGCTTCTTATAGGTGAAAGGGGATACCGAGGGGGTGCCTGAGGGGCCCAGACCACCCCCTGGCGCGGCCTGGCCTGGCCTGCGCCACCAGGTGTTGTGGCTAGCCCCTGACCCCTCTCTGTCTCGTCTTCTGGCTCCGTGTCCCCCTCGGTGAAACATTGACTTTGGCTTTTGTCCCGTCCAATTCCGAGAATATTCATTTTCTGACTTTTCTGGAACCAAAAACAGAAGAAAACAGGCAACTGGCATGGTGGCATCTATAATAACTAAATAGTTCATCCCCACTAACTATTTCTCTTGACATGCAACCTATCCACATCAACATGGTGCCACATCAGAAATTTCCATCCATGTCACCAACTAAGCCACGTGATCAACTACACAAACCTACCGCACTTCAATTTAGCATGCATGCACGATTATCTAGGTAATTATTTCGTGTTACTGGTAGAGGAATCGAGGATTGCGCGCTAGCTAATAATGATGGTATTTACTCCCGTTCTCTCATGCTCCCACTCCATTCTGCATCTCGGCCGGTGGCAGTCATTTGTCTTTGTCTTTCCTCTTTGTCTTCGTCTTCTCACAACTATTTACTACTCTCTAATTGATAGTGATTCCTCTTTGTCTTCATCTTACGCGGCTCCTTTCCTCTTCATCTTCTCAACTAATCTGTAGCAGAAACCGATGGATCTTCCCTTCTCTGTCTTGTGTATATAAGGCCCTTCTATCCTCCCGCGGCCCATTCTCTATTCATGTCCCATAATCTTCGTATTTCCCACCCGTCCCTTCTCGGATCACACTACAGGTCTACAGCATCCCTGACCTCCTTCCAGTAAGCTCACTATCACCATACGTATCTGCACAGGAAACGCTCACTGCTTGCATTGGAGCTATGCCCATCCTGACATGTGTGGCCATTATTTTTGCTACCGTGCGAGACTATTGTCACTTCCCCCGTGTGCCCTAGAAGATAGTTTTTTATGTGTTTGCCGTGCTTCGTATAGGGTTCTCTCATTCTCCATCCTTTCTATGGAGGCGCAGTGCCACGGTAAAATTTCTCAATATCCGCAGATCTATTTTGTACGAAGTTATTGAGCATAAGATAAATCCATGGAATACCTTTATTGATGTGATCTGCTGCAGGAAAGATGTGCTCATGATTGAAGCAAGCTAAGGTGGGTCATCGACCAAATAATACCTTTGAGTTAAGCCCTTCCTATATATTTTGCTGGCGCTACCATTCTTATTCCCACCGCCGTGGTTCGTCTAGACGAGATGCGCTAGGACAGCAACAACATCATCATCGCTCAGACTCTGGGATTTACCTTGCGGTGGTTGTGGACGGTGAAGCCAGGAGGCCCAGATGTTAGTCGCACTACATCCCCCATTTGCTCATCAAACTAACCGATCTGGTTTTGGGTTTCTCTCTCCCGTTGCTTTGACTCCATTCGATGTCAACAATTTCTCTATCGGATTGCATCTATTTCTCTTAGTTTACCTTGCTACATACAAAGACCAAATCGAGAGGCAACTGGAAATAATTGTGACGGGTATCCAAAAACGGTTCACCCTGGTAATGTCACCTTCCATGCCCTGTTATTTCCCAAATGATTATACTTCGAGCACCAAACTTTTTCATGAACGAAAGCGGTCTCGTGTGAATAAGTAGTTTGCCCATTCAGGTGAGATATTCAGAATTATTCCCGATGGTTTACTATATTTTTGAAAGTAAGCCCCTCCCTCCATTCTGATCTAATTCTAGGTTTGCTTTTGTTTGTGTTCCCAATTTCAGTATCACCTAATACCAAGGTCGCCGCGGGCAGCATCCTCTCCTCACCAATTTCCTTTGTTTGAGGTGCTTCCAGAACCTCATCGGCCATCGGCTTCCTCTGCCGGTGGTGGCAAACCATGGTAGTGGGGAGGAGTGAGGCCAGAAGCACAAGGTCACATATTGACTGTTTTGACTTGCGTGTATATCTGAACCTTTGGCCAATTTGCTACATGTATGTGTGGTCTATATATAAAGCAATCATTGATCTCACTTAGATTTACTCTGCATGTTAATCTGTACTACAATTTTGCAGGTTTCTCCTATTTATTTTTTCTAAATTTTATAATATTAGTTACATGACTGAGACACGGCATCAGTTAATAAGGTGGTGATTGACTAGTAGATCCAAACATATTTATTATAATAAACTAACTTAACCTTGATATTTTTTTTCCTTTCTTAGGAAACACATATCCCTATGTCTTCTGGGACACACCATGAATTTTTTTATGAAGGTGTAACAGGAGCAACTATAGAACAAATTTCTTATGTCCGTGAAGGCTACTGTTATATTTTCCCGAGGATGTATAGTTCATTCGCGATCCTATAATTGGCATCTTTCCTCTTTAAATTGCAGTGTATATATTATTTTCTCCAATTAGCTAATGTATATAACGTTTGGGTTTAACCTGACTATGAAATTGTACAGATATCCATTGATATATTTTACCGTACGTCATGCTTGCTTTCAGTCCATCGGGCACCTCAAAGAAGAATCGGGATTCTGAGAACCTCTATGGCATTTTGTCCATGTTTGATGCAATCCGACCTTTAGAGGAGGTCCATATACATGTCAGCCTAAATATTACTTTTTGGGGTGCTTCATATGGCATGATCAATCTTGCTGAGATATAAGAACCAACACACATGATCTAGAGTCAGTTTGTTTACTCAATGTTAATCATGCATCAACTAGAGGAATATGATATGGCTGTTTCCATGATTTTACAACTTTAGTCAAAAGAAGCCTATCAATATTTTTGTCATATATTCCGCAGCAACGCTACTCCAAAGTGTGGACAAAACATAAGAAAGTAGATATAAAACAAGCATGGAACATCAAAATTTATAGATACGTTTGCAACATATCAACATCCCCAAGCTTAACTCCTGCTCGTCCTCGAGTAGGTAAGTGATAAAAAGAAAGAAATAATTTTTCAGGTGACATGCACCATCATAATCTTGATCAAAGTATTTGCAGAACACTGATAGCTGGTATCATAGTACTTTAACATAGCATGAAAGATATAGTTCTAACAACAAGACATAGCAACTATGTTGTAACATGAAAAGGTACAAACAAAAGATTCATGAATAACACTGCTTTGAAAGATGTTTGTTTGTTTCACATATAGAAAACATAGCATAGTGGCATTCAGCTTGTCCCTCATGGAGTAGCAATAAATGCAGAGAACACCTTCAAAGTTCATAAGGGTGACCAGATACAAATAATTCAAGAACAAGCAATATCAACATTATGAATCAATCAATAAGTGTTGGGACAATGCACATTAAACTAAGAATGGCTACTATGCTCTCTTAATAGGTGCATAAAGATAGAAGATGGGGACTCAACATAAAAATAAAAGAAAGGCCTTCATAGAAGGAAGTAGGGATTCAAGTCTCATAAAAAGCTTACAAAAATTATGGTACTTATTTGCTTTCAGCTCTCGTTGCCTCTATCATAAGCATCTTGAAGTGATTAAGGTTAAAGTGAACAAACTATGGAGTATATGCTTGACAAAGTATAAGTTGGCAATCTCATGTCCCTTGAATACGAGGGCCGCTCCTCATGCTACTCAAGTTTAGTTACCGGTAAGTTCTTGTCATAGTAAATACATGTGTATCATAGAGAACAACCAACGGGGTACCCCTTGCCCGATGATACGGAAGAATCCCCATATCAAAATGACAAGGCAAGCAGACAACGAGCATCTCAGCAATCTTCTTATTTACCATGGGAATATGGTGCTTTTTAATCTCTTTCCTCTTTTCATAATCTCTTTTTTTCTTTCTTTTTCTCTTTTTTTCTCAATATAGGACTATTTATTTATAAGAAGAATGCTTCATAGACAGCTCATTATGGTTACGTTGTAGGTTTCTACCATGTCAGCATGGATTAGACCAGCGGCCCAGGCGTTTCTCTAACACATATACATAACTCCATGGACTTACAAGCTCCCCTTTCATTTCATACCGACGACATCCATAGACAAAAGAGCATGATATCAACTAGGTACAAAGTACCAGTGCAATGTTGAAAGCATTCCCCATGACAGCATGCTTCTGGTAATCCCCAACAAATAAGTGCAAGCATATACAACATAGACGACACAATGGTTCAAGTTTATTAAGGGCAAGAAAAGTAAAGTGTGCCATCAAGTTTGTGAGAGCTTTAATCACTAGTTTTATCATAACAAGTTTAATTTGGAAGGTAAACAAAAACATGAATATACTTGGAATAGCATATGCTAATAGGTAGGTATGGTGGAATATTTGGAATAATTTGTTTTAAGGAATTGGATGCATGCGACCAACTAAGAGAGCAATAATGGCCATAATCATGCAGAGCGATAAAACATCATTGATCAAAGCATAAAGTGATACTGCAAGTTGAAAACTAAAGGATCATAAAGGATTATGGTGACTTTGGATAGTCATAACATGTGGTGAGCATGCGCCAAGTCAATCTAAATAAAGCATCAAAGGAGAATACCACAATACTATGCTTTAATATGCTAAAACAACGCATGATTCATCCAAGACACATTAAGCAATCTCAATTGTTTATAACAAGTCATGCTACAGCAAAGAATACTAAGCATAAAGCCAAAACAATATCAAGTATGGCATGACAAAGCATAGGCCACAGTTAAAAACAGACTCTCTTTACCACATAAGCATGAATTTTCCTACTCTTTTCCAATCCAAACCAAACTATTTGAAAACCAATGTATGAAAGGCGGTCCAACCAATTTATTCAGAAAACTAAGCAAACCAAGCAAACGAAAAACCAAAACGAAAATAAAAAATAAGACGCTCCAAGAACAACACAACTGTGCATGAAACAATAAAAATGAAGCGTTTGGAAGAAACCTGGGATTTTTATTGATGAAGAGGGGGATGCCTTGGGCATCCCCAAGCTTTCACGCTTGTACTTCTTAGATATTTCTTGGGGTGACACGCGTGGCACCCCCAAGCTTGAGCTTTAGTCCATTCTTCATCTCATTACTCATTCCTTCCATACATCTGAAATTTTTCCTTCATACAAAATTTCACACAATCTTTATTAGCAACATTAGTGCACTCAAGATAATAGGTATTTAGGTTCATTTCTAACACCAATAAAACTTCCATTAAAACATAAGATATTGTAGCACTTCCCTCAAAAATCTCAATTCCCCAAAAGAACTCAAAGAGGAACCAACAAGAAGCAAGTGCAGAAAAATGGCAGAAATGTGTCTAAACAGACCAGCAGGTAAAGACGAATTTTGTCGAAGACCTTATGCTGCTCAAATCAAAAAGTGTTAAACTAACGGAAGTTAGATAACAACCCGGGGCAGAAGCACAAAAATTCACGCCTCAAAAGGACGTACAGAGATTTTACACGAATTTTTACGGTGAAGCACAAAAATCTGTTTCGGGACAGCAACTTTCCCAATCATTACTTCCCTCTCATTAGAGGTTAATTTTGGCACAAAAAGCAAATAAAAAGGATAAGGAGCAGTTATTACTGAAGTAATAACTTCCAAGACTCATCTAAAACTTTTGGGTTATCTCCCAATAAGTACTTTTCTTTAACGCCTTTAAGTGAGGCATAAGAAGCAAGAAAAGAATCAAGTGTTCTCAAATGAAGAAGCATTAAAACCAAATTTCTTACCCTTACCTCTCTTACCTTTATTCTTAACCTTCGGGAAAATATGATTGTTTGGTGGAGAAGCAAGGTGCATCGTCCCTTTTCCCACATCTATTATTGCTCCAAGGAGTTCTAATAGGGACCTTCCAAGCGTAATTTGTCCTTTTCCTGCACATTCAATAACAAGATAATCAGTAGAAATCATTTTCCCAACGATCTTTGTAAACTCTCCTTTAGGTATTCCAATAGGTAATATTGTAGCATTATTAGCAATAGATATTTCTTTTCCTCCTTCAGAAAGCCCCCAAAGATTCAAAGATTCATAAATATCTTTGGGCATAAGACAAAGTTAAGACATGATATCACAGCGAGCCTGAAAAGTTTCATTATTTATATCAATCTTTACTGTGGGAGCCACTTTGATGGTTCATAACTTATTGGAACATAATTATGATGCTCCCTAAGCGTATTATAGCAATCTTTCAAACTAGCAGTGCTGGTCTCAAGAGTGTTCAATCTAGCAAATATGTTTGTGAAAGAAATATCAGTTTTACTAGGCAAGTTGTAAGTAAAGACCACTTTCTTTATAGCATTAACAACATCATCCTCATTACATCGGAGGAAATTTCCTCCCACAACAACATCTAAAGCATATCTATAGCAAAGAGCAATTCCAAGGTAAAAACTGCTAAGAAACAAGCTTTGAGTCATTTTAGGCTCAGTTTTTTCATGTAGATCAGAGATTCTAGACCAAGCTTCCTTGAAGCTCTCCTAAATTCCTTGTTTAAAAGTGAAAATCATTTCCTCAGGTGACATAGTGATTGGAGCAAGGCTAGACATAACGGCAACTTAAGATAGAAACTATTTTTTTTTGAGTTTTCAATAAAGAAAGCAAACTTGTAAAACTATTTTTGTGTGTTTTTGATAAAGAAACAAGCAAACAAAACAAAAGTAAACTAAGCAAACCAAAAATAACAAAGTAAAGAGATTCGTTATGAGGGACTCCCCTTGTGAAGATGTCCTTGACTCCCCGGCAATGGCGCCAGAAAAATACTTGCTGACTCGTGTACTAACGAGCTCGTTGGGGAACCCCAAGAGGAAGGCATGATGAGCACAGCAGTAAGTTTCCCTCAGTTATGAAACTAAGGTTATCAATCCAGTAGGAGCAAGGAAACACCCCAAATGTGAAGCTAGTTGAACTTTGGCAGGGCGCACTACCGGTGCCAGCAGCAACGTGGAGACCTGCACAACACAACCACAGAACTCTGTCCCCAACTTGCGATGAGGTTGTCAATCTCACCTGTTTTGCGGAAAACAAAGGATTAAACGTATCGAATGGAAGGAAGTAATAGTTTGCGGAAAGTAAACATAAAGCAGTAGACAGTTGATTGTAGATTGAAAGAAAAAGAAAGGACCAGGGTCCATAGTTCACTAGAGGTGGCTCTCCTTAAGATAGATAACATGCTGGGTGAACAAATTACAGCGGGGCAATTGACAAACATCAAGAAAGCAGACAATCATATACTAATCATCTTGACTCCTTTGAGATTTGATTGGACATTACAACATTATACATAGACCGCCATCCAACTGCATCTATGACTAATAATCCACCTTCAGGTTATCATCTGAACCCCCTCCAGTATTAAGTTGCAAGCAACAGATTATTGCATTACGAATTGCGTGTAAAGTAAACAATACGATTGTTCTATGAACAAAGGATTGTTGTTTTCTCCCTAGTAGCAATAGCACATCTAGTACCTTAGAGATTTCTATCACTTCCCCAGATTACCAGAGGCATGGACCCACTATCGAGCATAAATACTAACTCTTGGAGTTGCTAGCATCTACTTGGCCAAGATAGCTACTAAAAACGGAAAGCATGCAACATCACAAATAAGAAAGACATGATAGGATCAATAATCAATCTGAAATAGCATCTCAATATCCATCGGATCCCCGCAAACACAACATGCAGAATTACAAATAGATGATCTTGATCATGAATGGAGCTCACAAGATCTAGACATGATAGCACAAAGGAGGAGAACCAGCCACCTAGCTACTACATGGACCCGTAGTCCAGAGATGAACTACTCACGCATCACACCGGAGGCTTGCATGATGATGAAGAAGGCCTCCAGGGTGAACTCCCCTCTCTGGCAGGGTGCCGGGAAGAGCTTCAGATCCCCCTGATCTAGGGATGGAGATGACGGCGGCTATAGACTCTTTCGTGGAATATTGATCGGGTAATTAGGGTTTCCATATCAGAGGCAATATATAGGCGGAAGGAGATGCCGAGGGGGTGCCTGGGCGGCCAGACCACCCCCTGGCGCGAGCCAGGCCTAGCCGCGCGGCCAGGTGGTGTGGCCGGGCCCCAGACCCTCTCCGTCTCGTATTCTAGCTCCAAATGTCCCCCGGTAAAATAATGACTTTGGCTTTTGTCCCGTCCAATTCCGAGAATATTCATTTTCTGACTTCCTAAAACCAAAAACAGCAGAAAATAGGTAGCTGGCACTATGGCTCTTATTAATAGGTTAGTCCAAGAAATCATATGAAAAGTACTCCAAAGTGTGGACAAAACACAAGAAAGTAGATAAAACCAAACATGGAACATCAAAAATTATAGATACATTTGCAATGTATCAGGCGGCGCTACGGAACTTTTTGTGGCTGGAGGCTATATTCTTTAGGGTATTTACATCGGAGGCTTCTTATAGGCAAAAGGGGATACTGAGGGGGTGCTTGAGGGGCCCACACCACCCCCTAGCGCGACCTGGCCTAGCCCGCGCCACCAGGTGGTGTGGCCAGCCCCTGGCCCCTCTTTGTCTCGTCTTCTGGCTCCGTGTCCCCCTCGGTGAAATATTTACTTTGGCTTTTGTCCCGTCCAATTCCGAGAATATTCATTTTCTGACTTTATAGAACCAAAAATAGAAGAAAACGGGCAAATGGCACTGTGGCATCTTGTTAATAGGTTAGTTCCAGAAAGTGTATAAAAATACTCCAAAGTGTGGACAAAACATAAGAAACTAGATATAAAACAAGCATGGAACATCAAAAATTATAGATACATTTGCAACGTATCAACCAGCAACCTGGCAAAACCTACTCTTGGGCAGACATTGCCAATAATCCATGTGTGCATCATCCGGACGGCAACGGGGGCTCGTCCCACACCAATGTTGAGTGTCGTTTCAATGACGACATCAAGAAATACGAATCTGATGGCTACAGGGCAAGCGACGGAAAGGAAAGAAAAATTCCGAGAAAGACAAGGAGTCCAAGGAAGATTCTGAAGGAGATATGCCCTAGAGGCAAATAATAAATAGGTTTTTATTGTCATATCTCAAGTATTTTGTAATAGTTTCATATTCTGCTATAACTGTGCCAAGTAGAAACATTGGTACAGGTGTGGTATAAAACAACCAAGTCCCTAGTAGCCTCTATTTATACTAGTTCGTTGGTCATGAGGATGATCTGGGTTTCAAGATCATGGGCATTTATGCCAATTGGCAACGGGATCATATCATTGGAGAATGATGTGATTGGACATTCCTCGAAGGATTGCAACACGATCAAGTCATATAGTTCATTGTTGCAACACCTATACCTAGACTCCTTCTCCTTAGACCGTGAGCTCATATTACTCACTATTTCTCGAGGCTGATTTGACTGCATCAACCGTCATCTGGTAATACGGTGGCCATAAAGGTGTATGTTGGGTATTCCAAAGGAACAGTTGATGACATGTGACTGCAAGACCGGGATTTGTTCACTCACATGACGGGTAAATATACATACGGCCGGCTTGGTGAGATTACATCCATAAATGCTGCAACATGTGACTCAGTCACGGGGATGTAATATCACGGTAACAAGAAAACAGAACTTGTTGTGAACGAGATTGAACAAGGTATGGGATACCAATGATCGGATCTCGAACAAGTTGTATCGAGAAACAAAAAGACAAGGATTCTACATTTAGATGTACAAACGACATTGTCATCAGGAATGCATAGGGGTCACATGGACATCCCTGGTCCCTCTGTTGATCATTGATATAGATCATGTCTAGAGCATTCTCGAGCCGTGAGAGGATACACTTAAGGGTACGATGAGAGCGATCATACGTAAGACGGAATCACAGTAGAGAAAGAGAAAGTCGGAATTGTTCCGCGGAGAGATCCGAAGTTGTTCGGAGAAAGAATAAAGGAAAAGACCAAAAAAGTGTTTTCAGATAAATGGGAATTTAAATATACATTTATTATATGTTAATTATGAATTAATATATTCTAAATAATATTTAGATTAAGATTTATAAAAGCAACTTTTATATTAGGCCAAATCCCCGAAAGGAAATAGCCTGGAAATAAAGCTGCAGGAAAAGAAAAAGGAAAAAGAAAAAGAAAAGGCAGATATTAGCCGCCGCACAGGGCAGAAGTCTGCTACAGGCAGACCACCAGGCGGGCGACAAATAATCCGTGCCGCGCGGTGCGGCTCGTGCTAGCCGCCGCTTGCGGGCCGGACCTTGATGGCCCACCCGGGTGAAGGGGAGAAGCTGGCGCAAGGTGGGCCGCGGTGCAGCCCACCCGGCCGCTGCTCCTAGCTGGCTTGGCCGCCTGGCTGCTGGCGTGGTGGGCTCGCCGGCCCACCCACCGGGCTGAGCTGCTGATGCTCCACTTGGCCACTATGGGTTTCTGTGCTGGGCCCTTGTGGCCCAGCCGGCTAGGGTGCTTCTTTTTGCCTATTTTCTTTATCTATTAGTCCCACATGGGGCACCTAAGAGGGAGGGCACACCTCCCTTAGCCTATATAAGGAGGTGCCCATGGGTGGGATTAAACACACACCAACAATTGGAGAAGTCCTTTGGTTGACTTCCTCCTCCCCTCTCTCTCTAGCCTTATGACCATGGCCCCAAGTTTGGGCTGTGCGATCGAGGCACACCTGCAGTATGCCGTTGCGCTGTAGGGATTCCTAGCCGGATATCAACTTCCGCACTCTCGACGGGATCGGGGAGCCGGAGGTCTCATCATGCACCGGATGTGTACGAAGACACGAGGCGCAACATTTTGGGCGCTTAAATGTCGTGAGCCAGAGTTGCTGCATGATGAAGATGAAGAAGGAGCAAGGGGTGACCTGCGAGGCGCTTCGCGACCTTGAGGTCGGCTACGAGTACAACTACTTCAGCCATGTTCCCTGCGGAACGTTAACCGTGTACGGTCTACAAGGGTATATATTCTATACGCTCCGGCCATTACCGCATTACTACATAAATAGATCCTAGGCAGTTTTGGGTTCCAACGTAGGATTTTTTTGTTTTCTGCTGCGGTTCCCCTTCAGATTCTGACATGGAGAAGGCAGAAGCCTCAAATCCCAAGTTGGATGGAAACAAGACCTTCCCAACCAAGAAAGACACCTACGTCTGCTTCCTTGGTTCCCAACCAGCTAAGGTCAAAAAGTCAGTGATGCATGAGCTCAACGCAACTGTTCCGGGTGTCCCTCTGTATATGTACTGGTCGGAAGTAACAATCACTTTTGACCGAAGCGATCATCTGCCTAAACCACACAGACGAGGAAAGTACGCTCTAGTCGTCAATCCACGCATTGATGGTGATGGGTTCTCCACGACCCTCATGGACGGTGGCTATAGCATCAACATCATCTACGTTGAAACACTACGCCGTATGAGGATATCGGAAACATATATGAATCATAGCTCCGTGACTTTTCATGGAGTTGTCCCCGGAAGACAAGCAAACTCTCTAGGAGAAATCACCTTGGATGTTACTTTTGAAACTCCAAGGAACTATTGGACGGAAGCAGTTTCCTTTGAAGTGGTGATGTTCAAGAGCGCATACCACGCTATCTTTTTGCGTCTGTCTTACTAGGCTTTTATGGCTCTCCCTTGCTATATTTACAACATGATGAAAATTCCAGGTCCTAAAGGCTTCATCACGATCCGGGGAGACCCGAAGAAGGCACGATAATGCGAGGACGAAAATGCCGCCTTTGCTGAATCCGTATTGCATATGCCAAGGAGTACTAGAAGATCAAGAAGAACATCAACCCGTCCGAGATGCCCGCGGCGAAGAAGGAGGTGACAAAGCCGATTTCGGAGTTCAAGACATCGGAAGAGACGAAGACAACACCATTGAAGGATGATGACCCCTCCAAAGTGACTCGGATAGGCATAGGTTTACGCCGCATAGGAAAGCGTGCTCGTCGAGTTCCTCAAAGCTAATAAAGATATATTCGCATGGAAACCATCTAACATGACCGGAGTTCCTAGAGAAATTGTCGAGCACAACCTAAATGTATATCCAGACGCTAAACCCGTTAAACAGTCCTTATGATGTTTCAGCAATGAAAAGCGCAAAGCAATAGCTAAAGAACTAGCCCGGCTCGAGTTAGCCGGATTCATAAAAGAGGTATCCATACTGATTGGTCGACCAATCCTATATTGGTGCTTAAAAAGGACACCACTAATTTAAGGATGTGTGTTGATTATACTACCTTGAACAAGGCTTGTCCCAATGATCCATTCTCTCTGCCTAGAATCGATCAAGTTATTGACTCGACAGTAGGCTCGGAACTCCTATGTTTTCTTGACGCATATTCCGGATATCACCAAATTTGGATGAAGGAGTCGGACAAAATAAAGACTTCGTCATCACCCCATTCGAAACCTTCTGCTACGTAATGATGCCTTTTGGGCTAAAAAATGCAGGAGCTACATACCAGCGTACTATGCAGCGTTGCCTCCACGATCAAATTGGACGCAATGTACATGCATATGTGGATGACATAGTTGTGATGTCCAAAAAGAAGGAATCGCTTATTTCCGACTTAGAGGAAACATTCAGCAACCTACGAAAATACAATATAATGCTTAACCCGAAGAAGTGTTTCTTTAAAGTAACTTGATACTTGATCCTGGTAGTGTCTCCATTTGGGATACACTCCTGGTTTCCTGCCTCCGAAGACCGCATGGAAGTTTCTCTATAAGACAGAAGAGTAACATGTCAATGTATAATAGCACTAGATCATCATATGCATCTACCATCCATAACAAGTTGATAACACAAAAGTACATACTAACAGGTGTGTGCATGATCATTTTCAAAAGGTGATCACACATTCATCCTACACTACATGGTGTTAACCTACCACCACATCAAAAGTGGCAGGTTCATAACCGCATGAGGGGTTAGTATATACCACCTCATTGATTCATACAAGCCATATAAGTTTTTGGGTCCTAGCTACTGCGAAAATGTACATCACAAAGATCGTAAGTTCACCATCATGCATACCACCTCCAGGACCGTAGGAGCCTAAGCTCTAGACGTAGTACTTGGCCAGGAATGTACTGGTCCACATGATCCTGTTCACCTCACGCATGCTGATGAAGCTGGTGCCCTGCGCCTTGTTGTCGACGGGGTGGCTGAGAGCCGCCATGAGATGGCACTCCGCAAAGCCAAGAATGTCCATCACTGCCGCATAGAGGTCATGATGCATGTAAGTGGCTTATTGTCCCTGATGGTCTGCGGAATGTCCTTCACGACGTCGATCATTCTATTGAAGGCATGAATCTCGTCGTCTGCAAGCACGCCCCTCTTCCTCTTGCTGTTAATGGCAGCAACAACTTTTGCAAATGCTGCCGCAGCTCAAACATCGATCGACTTGTCTGAGGCATCAGGGTTCATGGTGTCGAACTCTTGAGTGTCAGGGTCTTCAGGAGTGCCAAGGGGCTCGCCTGACCCCATGGCATACCTCCCGGTGGCTAGTCCGTAGGAGAAGATGGTCTGCATCTGGACATAGTTTAGAGCACAACCATGGCCCCGACGACAGGAATGCTACATAGAGCATTCGATGTTACTATCATAGTTTAGAGCGTTTGCTAATCTAGTCGGTCGGCGTTGCTACTTTTGTGTATGTGTTTGCTACGAGCGCTTTGCAAGCTTAGCATATTATTTTTGCCATGGATTTATATTTGCTACCTTCGTATTTTTTTTGCTACAACCAATCTCTATGCTTTTGCTACAAGGTCTTCGGCGATATCCGCTTTGCTACGTTAGAAAAACATTAATAGCGTAAACTTTTTGCTACGAGGTCTTCGACTAGTTTTTTCATGGTGGGTCTCCGGCGATATTTTTCGCCGAAGTTGATTTTGCTACATCAGTTTTTTTCTAGCTACAAAGTCTCCGACGAGATCTTCTATTTTTTTCCATATCGAACTGTTTTTGCTACATATAGAAAAGCGGGACTAGTTGTATCGAAAACGGGATAAAAGAACGGAAAAAAGTCCGTTGATCTGAGCCAATCGAGACTGCTAGGGACCCAGGGATCGAAAGTTTCCATCCAGGGACGCGTAGCACTCCCCATCTGGCATGCGTCTACACCTGTTCACGTTTTCGAATGAGAGAAGAGCCTTCAGATTATCTATATTTTTTGAGGAAATTCAGATTATCTATTTTTGATTCGCCCGTCTTCAGATTTTAGTCGTCCAAAGTGAATAGCCACGCGACGGCCCACGACGGAGTTTACGCCTCCGAACCAGCTTCGACACGAGCACACAACTCGCGACCGGCCCACCGTACCGCTAATAAAAACGCCATCCAAATTTCGCGGTCGCGAGCACGGAGCACCCCGCGCAAACCAAATCCAGCCGGCCCCACCTGTCACCTGCCCTCCTCGCATTGCCGCACCGCACCACCTCCTCACAAAAGAAACACACCTCCCCGCCACGTCACCGATCCGCGCCACCCCCTCTCCCCATCTCCGAACCCTCCATCTGCATCCGACGGCTCACGCCGCACATCACGCGGATCGCCCCCTCCCACTCCCCGCAACGCCCACGGCTATAAATGCCCACCTCGCCCCACACGCCACCATCACCCATCTCAGCACCAACCACCACACAAGTCAACCTCGCCAGTCACCACCGGAGAGATGTCGGGCCGCGGCAAGGGAGGCAAGGGGCTGGGCAAGGGCGGCGCGAAGCGGCACCGGAAGGTGCTCCGGGACAACATCCAGGGCATCACCAAGCCGGCGATCCGGCGCCTGGCGCGCAGGGGCGGCGTGAAGCGCATCTCGGGGCTCATCTACGAGGAGACCCGCGGCGTGCTCAAGATCTTCCTCGAGAACGTCATCCGCGACGCCGTCACCTACACCGAGCACGCACGCCGAAAGACCGTCACCGCCATGGACGTCGTCTACGCGCTCAAGCGGCAGGGACGCACCCTCTACGGATTCGGAGGCTAGGCTGAGGCTAGGGCGATACGAGGGCGAGCTCGGAGTCTTCAGGGATGGATCAAGTTAGCGAATGTTGTTGTTTAGGGTTCGTGGTTCTCGGGTGTTGTGGTAGCTGTGTCTCGCTGTTGGTTGTTTGCTGCTGTGTCGTGTTCGTGTGTGGATGTACTTCTAGGATGTGCTGAACCTCTGGTTCGGTAGAATGGAACGGGAATTTCACTAGTTAACCTTGAATTCTGTTGATGTTGATTTCTGCTAGTTGGTACTGCTCGCCTTCCGTTTCTGCAATTCTAGTTTATCTCTTCCTTTTGTTCAATTGCCCCTGTATCTGAACTGTAGTGCTGCACAGTCTACCTGCAATCTCCTGCTCTGTTCAACAATGGCAGGGGAACTTAGTTCCAAACCTATTTTCTAGTGTACAATTCGAACCACCTGAATCTGAACTGTCAAAATGCACACGTCGAGCAGATTCGAAACTGTATTCGAAATCCCTCCTACTGTCGGCAGGCGGAACGGATCTATCCGCAGCAGAAATGTGAG
Organism: Avena eriantha; assembly: GCA_910589775.1. Taxonomy (NCBI): domain Eukaryota; kingdom Viridiplantae; phylum Streptophyta; class Magnoliopsida; order Poales; family Poaceae; genus Avena; species Avena eriantha. Next base: position 11,899,416 of record OU342743.1, read on the forward strand.
AGGGGGAACGGAACAGGACGTCCGCATTCATTCCGCAGGTACGACTCGAGACCCATCTCTTCTGCAGTCCTGGTTCCGATCTGCGAAATCAACATCTCGAGCTGATTCCAAGGTCAATTCGGAACCTCTTGAACGATAGATGCGGGCAGCGGTTCCTGTCGCCCAGAACATCTCCAGGTCGTCGGCAGTTCAGGTACGAGCCCTCCAACAATTTCCGCTTCAGCGATTTCGTCAAACACCTGACGTGCATTGCGTTGACTGCCTCTTGCAGTGCCTCTTTGCTTCCATCGAGCTCCACGCAGGCTGCTGAGAACGGGCGCGCCGGAGCCATGGAGGGCGGCCGCGACCTTGCGAGTTAGGGATCGCGTGTTTCCCCTCTGCCCCCAAACCCGCTTCGCTGCTCCTGCGACCTCTCGGTACCGATCTCCTTTGCCATCCTCTGCTCTCTTTCTCAAAGTTAGTCATGATGAGTACCACTTCATCAACATCTGCTCTGTCAGCCGGATCAAGTTCCGTGCAAGATACGTGCTGCCCATTTCAGACTTTGACCAGTGGGAGTTCATACTGGCAATTTGGAGTCATACGCTGCTGATTAAGACTCCTCATCCCTTCTCCCAATAAATACATAAATAAGTAAAGACCTGGACAGATAACCTGAACATCTGTATTGTGCTAGGAAGCACCTGATTTCTTTGCTTGTTTTTGAAAATAGATGTTTGACTATCTGGCAACCTCCTGAACATTTTTTTTAGGAATCACCTCTTGAGTTGTGATAAGAAGCAGCTGATTTCCTTTCTTGTTTCTGACAATAGACGTCGACTGTATGACAACCTTTTGAATTGTGACAAGGAGCAGCTGATTTCCTTGGATGAAATTAGATTTTGACTACCCGAGACGCAACTTTCCGAATAGTAGTGTGGTAAGAAGCAGCTGATTTCTTTGGCTGAAATAAAGAAGATATGAACTGAATGCGTCATGGAGAAACATGAACCCGCGGGAGATAAAGGTGCGAAATGCCCATCTAGTCATGTGTCCAAGGTCCAACCATTTTATTATTGTCTGCGTGCCGTCAGCCTTGGAATGATCAAACAAACAAGTACTATGGTATGTAAACAGCTACTTATAACTTACAACAAGAAAACAGTCTGGAAACTGTATCAACTTTAGCCTATTGATGATGATCAAAATCTCTGAGATGACAGTATCTTTCTAGCACGGTAGCACAGGTCTTATACTTATTTTGCAAACTCAAGGCACCTTTAGACATTAACAATGATGATTCGATCTACTGCCCTAATACTACTACATCCCTCTTCTGAATCTGATGCCTATTCTGAATCAGTTTGAAGCCGAGATCGATGCAGACTGTGGACTACTGGCACGCTGGAGCCTTGGAAGGCGGCCGCGACCTTGGGAGTTTGGATCGCGTGTTCGCCTCTGCCCCTGAATCCTCTTCGCTGCTCCTGCGATCTCTCGGTACCGATCTGCTTTACCATCCTCTCTTCTTTTTCCGAAAGTTGTCATGATCAGTACTACTTCCATGCCTTGCCATATTAACATAGGTTGTGTCAACTGGATCAAGTTCCTAGTAAGATATGTGCTGCCCATTTGAGACTTTGACCCTTGGGAGTTTCGCACCAGCTTTGTGGATTCGTTTGCAATTTGGATACGCTACTAATTAAGGCTCATGGTAACTTTCAAACAAACAAATTAATAACTACCTGGGTGGCTGACCTTCGATCTCGGCTTGCCTTCTTGCTTCCATCGAGCTCGACGCAGGCTGCTGAGAGTACGGGGGCGCCGGAGCCTTGGAGGGCGGCCGCGACAGTTGGGGATCGCGTGTTTCCCCTCTGCTCCCTGAATCCGCTTGGCTGCTCCTCCGACCTCTCGGTACCGATCTGCTTTGCCATCCTCTGCTCTCTTTCTCAAAGTTAGTCATGATGAGTACCACTTCATCAACATCTGCTCTGTCAACTGGATCAAGTTCCGGGCAAGATAGGTGCTGCCCATTTGAGACTTTGACCCTTGGGAGTTCATACTGGCAATTTGGAGTCATAAGCTGCTGATTAAGACTCCTGATCTCTTTTCCCAATAAATACATAAATAAAGACCTGGGCAGCTGACCTGGCCATTTGAATTGTACTAGGAGCCTCCTGAACATTTTTTTTAGGAATCACCTCTTGAGTTGTGATAAGAAGCAGCTGATTTCTTTGCTTGTTTCTGAAAATAGACGTCGACAGTATGTCGACCTGTTGAATTGTGACAAGGAGCAGCTGTTTTCCTTGGCTGGAATTAGATTTTGACTACCCGAGACCCAACTTTCCAAATAGTAGTGTGGTAAGAAGCAGCTGATTTCTTTGGCTGGAACAAAGAAGATATGAACTGAATGCGTCATGCAGAAACATGAACCTGCGGAAGGTGCAAAATGCCCATCTAGTCATGTATCCAAGGTCCAACCATTTTATTACTGTCCGAGTGACGAGAGTTAAGGATTTCAGCCTTGGAATGATCAAACAAGTACTATGATATGTAAACAGCTACTTATAACTTACAACCAGAAAACAGTCAGGAAACTGTATCAACTTTAGCCTATTGATGATCAACATCTCTGAGATGACAGTACCAGTTTTAGAATTCTAGCACGGTGGCACAGGTCTTGTAATTGTTTTGCAAACTCAGGCACCTTTAGACATTAATAACGGTGATTCGATCTACTGCCATAATACTACTACAGCCCTCTTCTGAATCTGATGCCTATTCTGAATCAGTTTGAAGCCGAGATCGATGCAGACTGGGGACTATGGGCGCGCTGGAGCCTTGGAAGGCGGCCATGACCTTGGGAGTTGGGATCACGTGTTCGGCTCTGCCCCCGAATCCGCTTCGCTGCTCCTGCGATCTCTCGGTACCGATCTGCTTTACCATCCTCTGTTCTCTTTCCGAAAGTTGTCATGATCAGTACTACTTCCATGCCTTGCCACATTAAGATCTCTGCTGTGTTAACTGGATCAAGTTCCTAGTAAGATATTTGCTTCCCATTTGAGACTTTGACCCTTGGGAGTTCCCACCAGCTTTGTGGATTCGGTTGCAATTTGGATACGCTACTAATTAAGGCTCATGGTATCTTTCAAACAAACAAATTAATAACTACCTGGGTAGCTGACCTGATCATTTGGATTGTGCTAGGAAGCAGCTGATTCTTGAACTTGTTTTTGAAAATAGATACTATTCCCTCCGTTCCAGTATATGATAACTTTTTGAAAGAAGTAGCTGATTTCCTTGCTTGTTCCGTAAAATAGATGTTGACTATCTGGCAACCTCCTGAACTGTTTTTCTAGGAATCACCTCTTGAATTGTGATAAGAAGCAGCTGATTTCTTTGGCTGGAATTAGATTTTGACTACCCGCCTCAATTTTTCAAATAGTAGTGTGGGAAGAAGCAGTTGATTTCTTTGGCTCAAATAAAGATGTGAACTGAATGGGGCATGGAGAAACATGAACCAGCGGGAGCTAAAG